>JAUIMM010000686.1:2440000-3040000 GCA_031769625.1 Taudactylus pleione
GCCATTTTTTCCACACTACCATCTTTTTCTACTATCTATATTTTATCCGGGATCCTTTTGGGATAGATCCCAAGTGTTGGAAAGAGACTGCATTTATCTTATTGGGGTGCCGCAATATCCTCGCTATTTTAAATTCATTTGTTATAATTTATGTAAATCTAGATACTTTTGCTCTGTGCTGGTTTCTACATATGTCCACCAGTATTCGTTTAGTATATACTTGAGCTGTCCCAAAGAAGAGATACTGTAACTGTAGAACTAGATAATGTGATTTACATGAACTCATAATTGTTTGCTACTCATAAAGCTGGGTACACACTGGAGCGATGTCGGGACGATATGCCGTTTCCTAATGACATATTGCCTGCGTCGCACAGTGTTTTTGCATGTTTGCGCGCTCCAACGGTGGCTAGCGGCGGTCGCCAGGTTTGATGTGCTGCACATTAAATCTAACGATGTTGCTAGCGGCCAGTGCATTGTTAATGAATGATGTAACGGTGATTGTAACGTCGTTTCTTAAAGTTGTCCAGTGTGGACGCACAATAACGGTTGATGGGTATTTGTTCCGATGTCTGAACGAATGCCCGTCGCTCCAGTGTGTACCTAGCTTTAGTATGAGCTTTTCTTTTTTTATCGGTCACTGAATTAAGTAAGGAGCTACAGATTTTTAGACTTGTCTAACTTAAGGGATTATCTAATGAGGAACATGGTAACTGGGAAAAGTTTTACATCTAGAAATATCTTTTGATAGTGAAAATGACAAATTGACAATATGTATACTGATTTCCTAGATATTGTATTCTAAATGTATAGTGTGTAATTCCTTCTATTGACAGTGTGCTGGAATTTTTCCTCAGAGTCTTACCTTTAAAGAGAAAATGCCATACCTTAAGTTTAAAGAGAAACCTACTGACCTGGAAACTAGAAGTTATAAATACTTGTTACTGTCTATGGTTAAACTCATCCATGGAGACCCAAAGCTGCTATTATATGTAAGTAAAGCTAAAGTTCATGTCTCAGGTGGTCCATCATATTATGTAACTAAGTCTGATGACAAACAATATATTAGACATTCATTCCTTTTTATCCTAATCGCAGTATTCTTAATAGTAAGAATAAAGCCGGGTTATTAGTAGAACTAATAAATGACTGAAAACCCATTATTATTCTTTGCTTTTCATTTATGTCCTTTTATTAAAGGAACCAAACCCACTAGGAAATCTACCTGTAGGCAACTGCTAGAGTTTTGAAATGGTTTCTTTAGTATTGTTTTTCAAATGCACAGTTACTAAATTAGATAAGATACTTATAGTTCACAAGGCAAAGTGAAAGCATCTAGGATGAAGACTAAAAGCTACAGCAGTAATGCAGCAAATAATATATAATATAAAAATACTAAAATTCACACAGAAATAAATGCCTTTTATAAAGCTATGTTCAAACAAAATCAATTAACAATTTTCAGTATCATTTTAAATCATGTCACAGGATACCAAAAAATATAAGCCCACGTGGCCCTTAAGTAAAGTTCTATTTTAAAGAGATTTTTTTAGGGCGTATGATTGTTACATTAGATGTCTTTGTAAGGAGAGACTCTGCAGAATTTTGCCTGCTCATTAAGTGACACACATTTTCTTCAGTAGATAAATGGTTTTCAATTTTTGTTTTTTAGTCATTGCCGAATGAATATACTTAACCACCTAATAAATTGAGATTATTACATATATTTTAACCATAGATGGATATATAGATATATGCTTTACAAACACCTTTATTCATTGCTGCCCAAATATCTGATTTGCCCACGGCAGTCTTTCATTTGTGCTCTGTAACTGTTATCAGAGTCAGGATGGATTGTTACTTTTGACTCTGCTACAAAACTGTGGATATGTTCTGGGTATACACCTGAATGACTGTGCGATGCAGTGACTCAGTTATTCCATGTATTGATATATAATATCACTGTACACACTGCACTTCCCATTAGACAAGCAGAACATCTAGTAAGACAATGAACGACTGGTGAAAATGATAGATTTGGGGGTATACAATATATGATGGTCGTACAGATTGGTTGAAAGTACCAAGATTGCATGATATATATTGTATTGTGTGTACCCAACTTTACAGCTGATAGTGTTTTCAGGGGGGAATTCAAATGTTTTCGCCGGCGGTTCTGCCTCCTGAAGTGGCTAATGGAAACATTCTGAAAGTCCGGATGTTTGTGCGCCCTCACCAGGACTTTAGAAGGGTTTAGCTGCTTAAAGCTCCTAAACCAGGGGCGTATCAATAATGGGTGCGGTGCACATTGGCCCCTGGCTCCAGGGGGGCTTGCACTGCACACCCTGCAGCCATATTATGTAATACCTACTTCTCCGAGGTCCCGCGTCTGGTGTCTCAGCCAAAATGCCTGAGAATGGCTGCTGCACCATTTTTTCATGCGCAGTAGACTCTGGACACAGAATAGTTCCCAGAGTCTACTGATGCTGCGGTCGCCGTGCGGACAGCCGCTCGTCAGTCTGCTGCTGGCTGCCAGGGAGAGAAGAGGGGGCTCGTGTGCATTCCCCGTCAGGGACCCCCCTCCTCTTTCTTCATACGCCCTGTCCTAAACCCAGTCTATTTGGGCGCAGCATGGGTGCCCCAAAACAATTGAATATCTCCCATAATGGTCCTCCTTTCCTGTCATTTTGTTATTTTTCATTAAGCTATATTGAAAACAGGGCATCAAAACATAGTTTCCATGATTTGCTTTTCTTTCGAATGACACCCATTAGTTTTTTTTTAATATGTAGGGAGTCTTTGCTGAAAGACTAGTACCTTCCTTAACTTCATTACTACTTGCAGATATAAGAAATTATATGTTCATATTGAAATGTACTTAATCAGCTGTTTGTTTTTCTATATTTCATCTGCTTTGTCTTCAGAACTCTGGAAAAGCAGGGCCAGACACACAGAACAGTACCGCAGAGTTAATTAATGGGTTGGTGCAGCTTGTCCCACAGACGAACATGCCAGAGATAGCCCAGGAAGCCATGGAGGTGAGGTATTTTTATGGTTTAAAGCAAATTAAATATAATTCTCTTGTGAGAAACACCATTTGTATAATAATCGTAAGAGGATGCACAAAAAGTATTATTTCTTCTTCAGGGTCCATAGGGCTCCACGGAGAGACATTGGGTGTAGGTGAGGACCGGACACCAACAGCAAAGCTTTTAATCCCAGTATTCTCCGGTCCTTCCCCCTATACCCCGCCCACAGCCTGAGGGCACTTCTGTTTAGTTGGTGTGCGGCAGGAGCTGGACCACCATTATAACGGGGCTGCATTAAGCAGCCCAAACTTTTATTTTATGATTGTCCTCCGTACGTCACCCCTCCGAGGCGCCGTGACTCCAAGTCTGTGCTAGGTACTCCCGGTGGGTCTCCGAGGGGGACTAGCTAGCAGGCTCCTCGGACCCCAGACTGCAGCCTGGAATTCAGGAGACAGGTAAGGCGGAACCCCGTTCGCGGGGACCCGCATTGTTGTGCAGTCTTGCCTCCGGTCTCGGGAGACAGACCGAATGCGCTGATATGGACACTGGTTCACCCACAACTCCACTAGATCACCGGGGTATATAAAATACTGGCGCAGGGCATATGTAAGGAGGCCAGGGGACCCGTTGGTTAATGTCAGCAAGGGGAGAAGGCGCTCTCCCTGCAGCCTCTCCCCCAGTTCAGGGCGCCATTCCACTGCGGTCTTGGTGTTCCCTGGGCTGCTCCCCCCTCACTCTGCACCCCCCCAGAGACACCTGGCAGTCATTTTCTGCAAGCAGGTCTCCGGGAACGCTAGGTCCAGTTTCCCTGTATAACTCTCCCACGAGCCAGGTCATACAGCACTATATCCTACCAGCCACTGTGGTCTGTGTAGTTGATTTTAGTGCCCATTGTAAACATGTAATGTTTTTTTGCATTTGTATGCGACTTGTGCTAGCGCTAATCTCTACTTTCTATACTGTACAGCTTATACCTTTCCCTTTATTCAACTATACCTTGACATACGAAGGTTCATTGTACCTCACATTTCCCCACGTTACACTGTGCCATATTATCCATGGTGTTCACTGCACTGCATCATACTGTGTATTTTGTTATTCTTGTGGCTATGGCTGGCAGAGGAAACAATAACAAGCAGCCTGCTCCTCATACTCTGGTGTCTTGTAAGTCCTGCTCTGCGGGCTTAGCCACAGAGGACCTCAGTCAGGATTGTCTCTCTATTAATTGTTACACAGCCCCAGGCCCATCAGCCCCGGTTTCTCTCCCACAGGACCCACCCTGGGTTGCCTTTTCACAAATGCTGGCAAAACTTGCAGACCAAGTAGCAGTCCCCGTGGTAGCTCCCTCTATGGGATGGCCACAGCAGGTTCACCCTGCAAATCCTTTGCTTCCCCATGGGTAGAAGTACTGTCTACCTCAGTACAGAGCTTGGCTAATACTGCTACGGTTTTTCAGCAAATGCTGCAGAAAGATAAGCCTTTACCTACTAAACGTACTATGATATCTTCCAAATCCACACAGTTATCTGATTCTGAGATATCAACAGGGGAGGCAGAAGATGCAGATCTCTCTCACTCTGTCTCCGTCTCAAGAGAAGACGAACCACCCTCTAAACTAAATATACCTGCTCTTGTGAGAGCTGTTAAAACTATTCTACAAATAGAAGAGGATGAACCTGCCCCTAAGAAAAAACATGCACTTTTTAAGCGACAAAAGGTTGTTTTACCAGTTTCCTCACTATGACCAGCTATCTGATCACATGAGTGAAGCTTGGAATATGCCCGGTAAAAGGTTTCAAATTCCAAAATGGTTCAGTTCCTTTTACACTCTTCCAGCTACTGATTGTACTAAATGGGAATTTCTCCCAGCAGTGGATTCTCATGTAAAACATCTGGTTAAAAATGCCACCTTACCCATCCATACTGCAACCTCCTTGAGACTACAGATGGACGTATAGAAGTTTGTCATAAATCTATATACTCTCTTACATGAGCTTACTCGTCCTGCTAGGGCTACGGCCTGGGTGGCAAAAGCCATTTAGAGTTGGGCAGAGGCAATAGAAGTGACCTTTCCCCCTGATGATTCGAGGGAACAGCTGTCCTACATATCTCACATTAGAGATGCAGCCTCCTGCTTAGGTGAAGCAGCTATGGATACGGCTCTCCTGGCCTCCAGGATACCTGCCACTTCGGTAGTGGCCCACTGTGTTCTTTGGCTACGTTCCTGGAAAGCAGATTCAGAATCAAAACGGGCTCTAGAGTATCTACCTTATGCAGGAGACATCCTATTTGATCCAGAGTTGGATAAAATTGTGACTACTTTGGCGGCTGACATGACTGCGTTCCTGCCCTCTGCATATAATACAGCGTCCTTTCGCCCTCAGTGAAAAGCCAAGGGTCAGTCTTTTCCACGGCAGCAGACGTCAGCCAAGGCCTCCAAGCCTAGGGCCAAACAGGCCTGGGCTACTAGACGTCCACCTGCCAAGTATGAGAACAAGTTTTACAGCCTGACGGGGAGGGCCTCTCCCTGAAGGCTTCCAGGGTGGGAAGATGACTTCTTCAATTCGCCCTGGTGTGGCCTCAAACCACGCCAGATACCTGGGTGAGGGAAGTGGTCTCCCATGTATACGCCCTCTCATTCCTGAGGCGACCCCCCCAGCAATTCTTTTGCAGAGGACTTCCATCGGACCCAACCAAGGCCCTGCTGCTCCAAAAAGCCATTCAGTCTTTACTTAATTCTGGAGTAATAATTTGAGTCCCCTCCTCACAACGGGACAAGGGCTATTAGTTCAGAAGCCCAATGGGTCTCATTGGCCTCTCCTTAACCTCAGATTTCTGAACTAGTTTATCAGGGTGCCCAGGTTTCGTATGGAAACCCTCCGTTCTATTATTCTAGCTATGGAGCCTGGAGATTTTATGGTATCTCTAGACATTCAGGACGCTAACCTACATGTACCTATAGCGCCTTCTCATCAACAATATCTCCGGTTGCTATATTACAGCAACATTACCAATTTCAGGCTCTGCAGTTCGGCCTTTCAACAGCCCCCTGTGTCTTTACCAAGATCATGACAGTTATGGCCGACTCTCTTCGTCGTCAAGGGATCAGACTGCTCCCATACTTGGATGATCTCTTGCTGTTGGCCAGCTCCCCAGAGACTCTTCACCACCTACAGGTAACCATTGTCTTTCTTCAAATGCAATCTTCCCTAACACCCTCTCAAAAGACGGTACATTTGGGAGCCCTCCTGGACTCCCAAGTTCAGAGAACTTCTTAACTGCGGACAAAATTTCAGCAATCCAGCACAGATTATGCCGACTGCTCCATAATCGGCGTGTGTCTATTCACTCTGCGATGCAGGTCTTGGGCTCAATGGTGTCCATCTTCGACATGGTGGAGTTCGCCCAGTTTCACTCCAGGCCCCTACAACACCTGATCCTCTCCAGGTGGAACAGGCTACCCCATCTGCTCAAATCCCAGATGATGAGCCTCCCCCCCAGAGGTTCGCCTGTCCCTAGCCTGATGGCTACAGACTTCCCATTTGAACAAGGGTCGTCCCTTTTGGATCCCGGACTGGGCTCTCGTCACCACGAACGCAAGCCTCCAAGGGTAAGGTGCAGTAACAGGCCAGCACTCCTTCCAGGGCTGATGGTACCTAGTCAAGGCAGTGTTACCAATCAACATCCTGGAACTTCGAGCCATCCACAGAGTTCTCACTCTGGCTCAGCTGTACAGCTATGCAAGGTGGCCACCTGGTCTTCTGTCCACACCTTTCTTAGGTTTTATGCCTTTGATACATTTGCTTTTCAGAATGCCTCCTTCGGGCATAGGCTTCTCTGAGCTCAGGAGCGTTCCTACCCTTGCACAACTGCTTTGGGACATCCCCAATGTCTACCTGTGGAGCCTTATGGACCCTGAAAAAGAAAAGGAGAGTTATGGTAAAACTTTTCTTCATTAACTTTCTTCGAAGTCAACAGGGCACCCGCCCTGACGCTTCTAGCTTCTATCGTTTTTTTTCTCCTGGTAGCTTGTTTCCTTTTCTGTGCGAGAGTGTGATTCCTCAGTGTGCCAGTCTTCCTTCTCTGCTATCCTGCTCTTGTCTTTGGCGTGTTAACAAACCTGAAGTGCCCTCAGGCTGTGGGCGGGGTATAGGGGGAAGGACCGGAGCACCCTGGGATTGAAAAGCTTTTCTGTTGGTGTCCGGTTCTCCAGGTCCCACCTACACCCAATGTCTCCCTGTGGACCCTATAGACTTCGAAGAAAGAGTTAACGAAGGTAAGTTTTACCATAACTCTCCTTATTTACAAACAAAGTGAACAATACTTTAAAGTATTTGCCAGTGGAGTCTATGCAAAGTTGCATGCACTCAAACCACTTGGTGGAGCAGCTGGACCAGTCCGTTGCTGGTATGTCTTATACATGCTGGATGAAGGTCTCCACTGTAGCTTTTGGTGATTCCAAATGAATCCCACGCATCTTGAGCTTGATTTGTGGAAACACGAAAAAGTCAGACTGTAGGTCTGGACTGTATAGCGGATGTCCAATATCCTGGATGCATTCATGGGCCAGAAAATCCACACTGTCCTGGACTTGTGGGTAGGTGCATTGTCAGGATGGAGAAGGGCACTACGAGTGCGAGTTTTTGAATGGCGCCTGGAAATGGCATTGGTTGGCAGTCCCCAGTGATTGTTTGCTGTTGCATGCGTGATACGGTACCTACATGACCAGTCTTGGCCGCACAAACAGCAGCCACCTGCTTGTTCATGCTGTGCTCACGTCTGAACTTCTGTGGTAGTGCACCTCCTACTGGTGTAAAATGGGCCGACTGTTTGGTCTCTGGGTCTAAACTGTTGATCCAGGATTCATCGCCAGAGATGATCTCCCAGACAGACTATAAGCGACTGCCATCAAACCTGACCAGCATGTTGTGGCACAATGTCACCCGAGCCTCCTTCTGCTCGCAAGTCAGCTGATGGGGCACCCAGAATGCAGAAACCTTGCTCAAGCTATTCGTGGAGTGTCGAGCGGATGGATTCCGTTGAGATGAATCTCATATCCTTTATCTGGGCCACAGTCACCCTGGCGTCCACCTCAACTATGGCCCACATGACAATTACGTTCTCCTCGTTGATGGCGGACATAGGTCGGCCGCCGCCGCGCTCCTAGTCTTCCAGTGACCATCACCCGCGCAATAGTTCTGCAAACGACTCAAACACAATTGTTCGGGATGGTGCTTCCTCCCCAAAAGCAGCTTGCAGTCGGTCAGAACTCTCCTGCGGTAGCACACCACTAGTCGTAGAGGACCATGGCTCTGCAGTGGTTTTTTTTAAGCTCCATAATGAGTTTGTGAAGGAGATGAACAAGCTGACTACTTCGATCTGTAGTGCTGCTTTATTTATGGTTCTGTGCCCTGAAATTTCACAAGAACTTTAGTCAGAGATTACAGTTCACAACATGACCGATTGTGTCTACTCTACCTATGCACTGCACATCCGGAAATTTATTGCACACCCCTCGTAGAAGGTCATTCCTATGCGCAGTGGTAGCCACACCACCCTCTCGTCCCAGTAGCTTTTACTGCTGTGACGGAGACTATAAACAGTTTGTGGCTGGTGGTGAGCAGGGAGAGAAACTGACCCAAGTTAATCTTTAAACTGCCTATTGTCTGCTCATTATATTTCTCAATGAAATAAACTATATTTTTATGCTTTCAATCTGTCAATATATCTTGTTGTTCAATCCACAACCACTTAGGGGGGTATTCAATTAGGCTGCAGAAAGTCATTTTCGCCTATTTCAATTATCCCCGTATTCAATTTTAAAGACTTTTCGCAGTTTCGAAGTGTCTTTGAAAAAAAAAGGTGATAACTTTTCACCATGTTTTTACATGGCGAAAAAAAGTGCAGAATTGGGGTGTAGGCTTAAAAAAAATAGCCTGCACCCATGGGAATAGCCCCTAAAAACTGTCAAAAAAAAGTGTTAAAAAAATAGGGACACCCCAAAAAAATTTAAAATTTTGGGTTAAAAAGAAAATGGGGAACAGTGTTCAAAAATAACGCAATAGGTTCAGGGGTAGTCTGTCAGTATAAATTAGTTTAGGGACTTAAAAATATGCTAGAACCCATTTTCATGTACCCCAAATTTAATGTGACCACTGAAAAAAAAATAAAAAATAAACCTGAGTGCTCTTCTGCATCACTTGTTCTAATGTCGGGAAAAAACACCTGCCACGGCTTTTTATAAATGCAGAACACATTCTGCAGGGCTAAATGTGGGTACCCAGAGTGAACCCCCATGCCTGGACATCTTTAGGGGGGTCCTAGGAACAAAACCAGAAAATTCCTGAATTTTTTGCGTTATTTACCTTTCCGCAGGCTTCCGTTATCGCTGTTTCCTAATTGAATACGGGGATAAAGCAGGTGCGTGCCTGATACTTTATCCCAGGAAAAGCTCCCTAATTGAATACGGGCCTTGGTGTTCTGTTCAAATCAGCTCTCATTATTTAATGGAAAAATTGATTTAAAAGGAAAGTAACACTCAGTCTTCTGATTTATTTCTCTGTGAAATCTAGGCATTGTTGGTCCTGCATCAATCAGACAGCATTGAACTTTGGAATCCGGATGCACCGATAGAGACATTTTGGGAAATAAGGTGAGTTGAGCAGACTTTCCCTTTACTGACGCAATTACTTCTTGGCTTGTATTTCAGACTGGAAGATGAAACCCATAGTCCTTAAAATCTCTGCTTTTCACAGATTAATGTGTTCTCAGGGCCCGATTTAGCTGCAGACGTAATTGCAAAGCTGCATGCAAGCAGCTTTACAATTCCATCCTTACAATTATGGTAATGTAGCTGGAAGTATCACGCCTCCTGCATGTTTTACTTATCCGATGCTGCGTTGTCCAACGCAGCATCGGATAATCTGCGGGAACATCGGCCGGCTAAGTGGCCCATGGATTCACGCAAGCCAGCCGCCACAGATGAGAGAGAGACCAGGAAATTGTCATTAGCCCGCGGAGATTCTGCTCCCCCCCAACTGTGGCGACAAGCCACAGTTTTGGAAAACTGAGTCCATCGCCGCCCCCAAACGGCAGCAGACTGTCTATCACTGACAGTCTGCTGCCGCTCTGCACATGGGCAGTATGGGTCAGGCTCCTTTGCAGATTCCCGACCATCGGAACTCTGCTTTAGTGCACTGCTGAATTAGACCCTCAGTTGGTTTTGTTAAAGGATGTCACTTGATTTTTGATTACCATTTACAAGTGTTGCTGATTAACAAGAACTATAAAAGGTCCGTACAGCATAGGAAGGCTATGCATATAGGAGGGGGTGTCTTGTATGGTGTGGGTTTCATTTGCTAGCATAGATCTGTTGACTTGCACAACATATCTGACGGCAAACACTTACTTTTTGTAACATGAACCTTAGGTGGCCAGAAGCTACTAAACATCTGGGGTTTAGGCTTCCAGTAGGGCACAGTCAGCTGAAGGTGAGCGTAGATGCGATATAGGAGACTGCCTTGCAAGTAATTGCTATGAACTGTTAGAACAGGCCTATGTGGTTTTATTTAAGGTTAGATAACTGAAACATAGCACTGCAGTTTATTTTGATTCCTGTCTGGTAAAATAACTACCACAATCTATTCACAAACAGGCACAGAAGTTTTGAAAAGTAATATTTTTACCAGCAGCATATTTTAGGTCACCATGGTGGCTTAGAAACTAATACATTAATTAATCACAGATCTAGCATCACAGATCTAGCAATTGAAATGGTTCACACACCTGTGATAATTTTTTTTAATATTGAGGCCTATACCTTCTGCTTCTGTGGCCTATAGTTGTAAAGTGCTGCAGTAATGGTGCGTACACACTGGGCGATTAAAGTGGACGACTGAACGATAACGATATCGTTATCGTTCAGTCGTCCACTTTATCGTCCATGTTTAACACAAAAAAGATGAACGATGACGACGACGCGCGTTCCCGCGGGTCGTTCGTCATCCTCGTTCATCGGGCTGACATGCAGGCCAACCTGACGACCTCGTCAGGTTGCTGCATGTCAGGGAATGGGTGAGAGAGCCCGGCGCTGAACGATATCGCTAATGATATCGTTCAGCGGCTGTGCTCAATGTCATGAACGACATTGAGCACAGCCTGCCGGGGACACACTAGACGATATCGCTCAGGGAGCATATCGTCTAGTGTGTATGCACCTTTCGACCATCCTTCATTTGGCTACATTTTTATGAAGAAATAGACATAATGCATTATTCTCAAGTAAATTACATTTAAATTGTAATGGCTCGGCGATGTTTCAGTATGTATCCTTTTCGCTCGCCACATTACTTTAAATTCACATCAAGTTCTAACAAATTGGAATACGGTATCCTAGCACTAGTATGGTAACACTTGTATGCATGCTGCCACCTAGCCTTCCTTTCATAATCAGCTGCTGCTTGACTTGACAGTGTTGAGTGGAGTAAAATAAAAGATGTTTATTATTAAAGATACTTTTTTCTTTAATAGCTCACAAATGATGTTTTACATCTGTAAGAAATTGACGGGTCACCAGATGCTTAACAGCACAGAAGTCTTGAAATGGCTGCGAGAAATTCTGATTTGCAGAAATAAATTTCTTCATAAAAACAAGGTATTCAAAGTAATGTTTGAATATGCTTTTTGAAGTAATCTAAAATTAATACTTGGAGCATTGATTAATTTAGTGTTTTCAACAAATTGGCCGGATATGGTATGGGAAATATTCTAGTTTTGCATATAATTTGTGTCCATTGAGTGCCATTGTTTTTTAAAAAAATATTTTACTTAACCCAAAGATGTCTATTCAATTCTGAATTCATGTACAAAGACAGATATTTGGAACCAGCGTAACATTAGCCTTATGGAGAAGCAGTACACCCATTGAGATCTTTATAGATGGATAAAAAGGTTTCTCAGTGGCAGTACATTTTGCATCCGTTTTTTCCCAACTATAAAATGAGCATATACAGCTCTCTGGAACCTGTTTGTCATCTTTGTGTTTGTGTCCTCTAGGAAGGCGCTGCGGCAGGAAGTGGAATCCCAATATGCCGTCAAGCCCACACTAAATTAGAGGTTGCCCTATACATGTTTCTCTGGAGTCCAGACATAGAGGCGGTTCTAGTGGCAATGTCCTGTTTCCGAAGCCTGTGTGAGGAGGCAGACATCCGGTGTGGGGTTGATGAAGTGTCTGTACACAATTTCTTGCCAAATTACAACACCTTCATGGAGTTTGCGTCTGTAAGCAACATGATGTCAACTGGTAAGAATCTGCAGCACCTTAATTTCATTAAACTAGAAAGAAGACTAGCATACAATTTGTCAAGACTTTTTCTCTATAGAGGTTTTGATATCTGGATATTGGAGCATTGGCTCTCTTCCTTCGGAACCAAAGGTGTTAATTGTGAAAGACTATAACTCATTTGATTTTTTTATTGCATGGTGCAATTTGCACCAATCGCTTTCTTTTTGATGCCATTATTAATGTCCTGCCTTTTTAGCTGGCAGAATTCCATATGTGCAAAAGACAGAACAAATGTTTGCCTTGTCACATCACACCATTTGTGATTAAATCTACTTTTGTATGCATGTTGTGTGCACTTCAGGCCGAGCAGCTCTACAGAAGCGAGTCATGGCCTTACTGAGAAGAATAGAGCATCCCACTGCTGGAAACACGGAGGTGAGTTCCCCATCATCCTCTAAGCTGCTCACACAAAGGATGTGCAGCTTGTGCGTCTGTATATTATAATGTACTACTTTATTAATATTTATATATTTGTTACTTTTTAAGGCATGGGAAGATACTCATGCAAAGTGGGAACAAGCAACAAAGCTGATTCTAAACTTTCCAAAGACTAAATTGGAAGATGGGCAGGTAAAGTATCATGTTCCAGATTGCTGTCTTTCATTCAGTTAGTTTGTATATCTCTATGCATCTCTCTCTGTGTACACCATTGTGTCCTATGCTCGGTAACACATTCATCTCCATTTCTTGGTGTTACCTCAGATTAAATTAGATTGCGCTATATAATCTAGTTATGTTTATAATGTACTCAAAGTTCTAGCTACTTTGTGTACATATTTCTCTAAATTCATATTTGGGTGACCCTGTCAGACAATGGGGTGTATCATAATTAGGCTCATCTTCAAACTAAGACTGTTCGTTGCCTATCCTTTCGCCCTCTACATCCTACCAGCTAAACTGAGGTCTGTTTTACAGCTGGACTCCAGTTTTGGGTGTATCTGAGCGCATCTTCCCCTCAGAGCAGCGTTGGAACATCCCCATTGTCTACCAGATAGGATCTTAGAGAAGAGTTTCTGGTACTCACCAGTTAAATCCATTCTTTTTGAATCTAGGGATGTTCTAGTTTCAGTTTTATTCTCCTATGGGCTTTATTAATTATAATGTGACCTCTGTTTGGTTGGTGGGGTGTAGAGGGGGACAAGATTCTCCCATGGGCTTTATTAATTATAATGTGACCTCTGTTTGGTTGGTGGGGTGTAGAGGGGGAGAAGACAAACAAGCTTACTTTGAAAATTGACCAACAACAACAATCCCTAATGGTGCTGGAAGAATTTATAATGTAAGTAGTTACCCAAATAGCAGCAGTTTATGGAGGGTGTTGTCTTCCAACATTAAAAACAGCAAGATTATCTGCACTTGTAGGGAACTAGTGGAATAATGCAGTATAAATATAAATTTGTAATCAGAGATGTGGATCAAATGTGTACTAGGGATGTGCAGGCTCGGATAGGTTCGAGTTTGCACGTGGAGTTCGGATTTTTCCCTCCAAAAAAACGGAACTCAGAACGAGGCAAAACGTCATCTTACATGGACGAACATCATCATTCCTGGACTTAAGTCCAGGAATGATGATGTTCGTCCATGTAAGATGACGTTTTGCCTCGTTCTGAGTTCCGTTTTTTTGGAGGGAAAAATCCGAACTCCACGTGCAAACTCGAACCTATCCGAGCCTGCACATCCCTAATGTGTACATATACGGAATTGCAACAATTTTTATTAGTTTAAAAGTAAATGTTATCAAACGTCATGGGGACCATAGTAATACTTAAAATATGCAGTAAACCTACAGCAATGGCATTTATTGCAAAGCTATTAGAATTTTCTTTCTAGTTTACACTTTAAGTTGGTTCCTAGATGATTAGCACAAAAAATATAATATCATTAAATAAATTGTTTAGCTTCCGGAATTATTGGTGGGCCTGTATTAGCAGTGAAGGCTACAAAGTGGTATTAGCAGTGAAGGCTACAAAGTTCAGAAGTGTCAAGTTTATGTCCCATGAGAATGAGTGGATATAATATGTACACAATTGATCTACGTCTGTATACTAATTTATACTACATTACTTCACCAGTTCCTACACAAGCACAGTTATTCTTCCTGTTAGCTTGAAGATATGCCTGCTCATTTAACAGCGTTCTTTACACCACGTTGTCTACCACTGTCCCCAGATGGGTTCAGAGATGCCTCACCATACATCCCATATTTCATAGAATTATCTGGACTCTCACAGCCTTTATAATGCCATTGATTTCCACAGTGAAATGATGTGGTGCATGTTTCATCAATCTTAGTGATATAATTTCTAGCAGAAACCTGTTTTCCTGTGAAATATGCATGTGATATTACTATTATTCCTCATCCAAAAGACTAAAGGGGCCTATCCATTAGGGGACCTGAAAAACTGAACGACTAGCGTTCAGTCCTTCAGGTCGCCTAGGTGCGGTGTCCGCACCGAACGGCGTTCACTAAACATCATTCAGTGCAGGAGACTGACTGACCTATTAGCGAACATATGGAATCTGACGATCGTCGTCAGGTCGACGAGTATGTTTGACAGATAGTCGGCGTCAGCAAGGACCCAGCCCGCACGCGCATCGCTGATCCTTTCCAGCTATCCGTTAGACGAGTTTCTGAACGTTCCGACCAAAACCTCCTGGTTTTGATCGGATCGTTCAAAAAGTCGTCTAATGGATAGGCCCCTTAAATATTAACTTTCAAATTGACATGGGTCATGTAACAAAACCTTTTAGTATATTGTCATTACCATATTAGATGACAGAAGCAGAGTGTTGACGAGTATGAACTTAAATTTAAAATAGGATACATATGTTTTTGAGCAAATGTTTTTCCTGATGTTGTTCACATTTATAAATATAAGTGGGATTTGTTTTATTCATTTAGATCAGGGGTGGCCAACCAGTCAGAGGCAAAGCGCCCAAAAATATCTAGTCAAGTTAAAGAGCTGATAGAGTGAGCATGCACAAATATAGGGCACGGCCTAGCTGTCACAAGGCCACGCCCCATTTTTGTGCGCACGCCTATGGTATAACATTTGCAGGAGCATGACCTTGTGTCACACCTCAGTTTTTAGTCATGCTGGGGGTGAGCCCAGCACATTGAAAATACACAATTTACATAATCTTCCCAATATAATTTTTTCACTGTTGAAACGAAAAAGCCAGAGCAATATAGAATACATTGAAAAAACCACGTTCACATAAAATACACAGAAACAAGCCAGATCCACATAAAATACATTTTAAAAACCACATCCACATAAAATACATATTGAAATCGAGAACCACATAAAATACACTGAGAAAGCCAGATCCACATAAAATACATTTTAAAAACGAAATCCACATAAAATACATTGAAAAAGCCAGAGCTACATAAAAAATGTTTTAGAAACCACATCCACATAAAATATATTTTGAAATCAAGAACCACATAAAATACATTGAAAAAAAAGATTCAAATAATACACACTTCAGCTCCTCCATGTGTCTCTCCAGTCCCCACCCTTGCTCTCCCTCCCCGCACACACCTGTGAAGAAACTTACCGATCTTCATGCTGGCACCGCTCCACACCATCAGGGCTCCAGAGTCCCGCTGCTGCTGCTTCCGCTGCCTGCTGGATCTAACTAGATCCAGCAGGCGCACAGGCTCCTCACATCGTGGGTGACGTCATGACGTCACCCGAACAGTATATCACTGGGAACACTGGCCTCTGAAGCGATCAGAGGCTTTTTAGCCAGCGTTCACAGTTCCAGAGGGGTTCTGCCGAGCCGTGGGTTTGCCACCCCTGAATTAGATGATTCCTTAGTTTCTACATAAATAAAAATTGTAGACTTCCTCTGCTGCTTTTGTTTCCCCTAAAATCTACCTTAAACTTATCTATTCATCAGTCTCTTCCTCATTTATTTGAAAGGTTATCTGTGTGCACAAGTCTCTAAACTGCTGACACCATTCCTGTTGTTTTCCTCTCATTTACAATGTGAAACATTACATTTAAAGACGTGGATAAGAATAGTTATAAATGTGATGCTTTTTGATCTGCCAATGATGATTGCAAGTGAAGACTCATGTACTCTGTTCACAGGTGACAGAGAGCCTTCATAAGACAATTGTGAAAAGACGAATGTCCCATGTAAGCGGAGGCGGTTCTATAGATCTTGCTGACACAGACTCTCTACAGGAATGGATTAACATGACTGGATTCCTTTCTGCCCTTGGTGGCGTATGCCTGCAACATCGTAGTAATGTTGGACTGGTGACTTACAGTCCACCCATGGGCGCTGTTAATGAGCGCAAAGGCTCTGTAATATCAATGGTATCCACTGAGGGCAATGCAGAAACCCCTGTCAGCAAGTTTCTTGATCGGCTTCTCTCTTTGATGGTCTGCAACAATGAGAAAGTTGGTATTCAGATTCGTACAAACATTAAAGACTTGGTTGGTTTAGAATTAAGTCCTGCTTTGTATCCAATGCTCTTTAACAAAATGAAGAACAACATCAGCAAGTTCTTTGACTCCCAAGGGCAGGTAATAAAAAATTACTATTTAAAAGTGTTCCCAAAATGTGTTTAGTTTGTGTATGGTATTCTCTTATATCGTGCTGCAAAGGTTCCATACAGTACAAGTACAGTTATATGCAAGTTTCCAAATTAACGTCTATACCCAATTACATGACTACAACCCACAACTTGAAAAAGAGGACCCACTTCGCAATAGCTTACATTCTAGAAGGAATGTTTGTGAACACACAGTGGGTGAGAGTAGCATAGTTGGGTACTACAGAGGCTGCAGCATTAGGAGGAGAATGGTAGACTAGAATGAATTGATGAGAATTGCGCACGTTTGGCTGTCATTAGAGTTTAATTGGGTCAGTGACTGCATTCCCGAAGTTCGCTGCAGCAGTGGAGAAATCCTGAAGAAAGGGAAGGGGTGGTCAGGGAAGAGGAGAGGCGGCACTCATTGGTAGAGGGAACTGGGTTAGAGGTTGTTTGTGTGGAAATGACTGGAGATTTATGGAAGAGACAAATGGTTAAGGTAAGAGCTTTGTAGGTGAGTGTGAATAGTTTGAACTTGATTTTGGATAAGATGGGAGGGGAATGAGCTTTGGTGGATCATAGAGAGAGGAAATTAGATGGTCATTGAAGTTTAGGATAGACTAAAGTATAGCCAGACTGGAGTTCAGAAAGCTGGTGAGGAGAAGGTTGCAGTGATGGAGGTGAGAGAGAATGGCATAAATTAGAATTTTGATAGCTTCCAGGTTGAGAAAGGGCCTGTACTTTTGTACAGAGGTAGAAATGGCAAGATTGGAGAAGGAACCGAATGTGGGAGATGAGGGCTAAGTCTAGGATGACTAGGATGTGAAAGAAAGGTCTATTGTCAACAGAGAGGAAGAGATCGTACCATGACTGGTGAAAACAAAAATACTTTTTTTTTTTAAGAGATATTATTAAGAAAGCAGTGAGTCAACCAAGAGGAGTTGGCTGACTAACAACTGGTGACTATGGAAAGGTCAGGGGAATACAGGACAGAACCTTGAAGGCCATAGATGGGAAGGGGGTGAGCAGTGGAGGATAGAGGAGGAGGAGTTGGTAAGTAGGTGGTGAACCATGAGTGATGTGTCACCAAGGCCAATGGAGTAGAAGGTTTGCAGGAGAAAGGGGCGATCAGTGGAGTCAAATGCTGCCGGAAGGCTTTTGAATTTGTTGAACTTTAATTTGCATCTAGATTTGCTCTTGTCCAAAAGGTTAACATTAAATTTGTCTGGATCCTGCTTATTCATCTTATTTGCATTGTAGGTCTTGCTCAATGATACCAATACCCAGTTTGTTGAACAGACAATTACCATACTGAAGAACTTACTTGATAATCATACAGAAGGCAGTTCTGAACATTTGGGACAAGCCAGCCTTGAGACCATGATGCTAAATCTGGTCAGGTAATTGCATAATTAACAATACAACATACCTTTCAATGGTTACTTAGGGTCGGATTCAATTACACTCGAAAAGCCGTAATCTGCGAAAAAGCTTCGCCTATTGCCGCTTTTCACCTGTTTGCGTCTTATGTTCAAATTCAATTCCAGGACCAACTCTCCTAAGCGGAAACTCAATGCACTGAAACAGGCGGAAAAGTTTCACTACTGAATGGCAGGTAGAAAAAGTGCAAAATCTTTATCTTGGGGTGCAAATGTGGGGAATTTATTCAGAAACACCCCCCCCCTCCCCCAAAGTACAAATAAGCCAAAAAAGAATACCTTAGAGCACCCCAAAAAGACATGTAATTTTAGGGGCGAAAATAAAAAAAGTGGGGGGGACAAGGATAAAAAAAAGCAGTGAAATAGGTTTCTAGGGGGGCTGTATGGATGGGGCAGGTGTTTTTAGGACTGCAGGTGCATGCAGCAGGTGGATTTTTCACATTTTTTTTTAGAAGTGAAACACACAAATATGCTATCGTCCATTTTCAACTACCCCAAATTTGCCTGGACTATTTATTTTCCACAAAAAATACTGTTTTATATTATTCTTCACCACTTTTACAAATATGCTCCTAGAAAGCTTTTAACACAAATTAAGGACACAAAGTAATTTTATTAGGGTTCATAGTACACAGCTGTAATGATTTCCAGTGTCAGTGTGTCTTAGTTTAGGGTGCAGAGTGATTCCCCCATTTTATTCATTACTTTCCGCCTGTTATACATTCACCTATTTGCGCTTTCGTCTGTTCTGCAATTGAATACGGCAAACTCGGGGACACGCATGCCGCAAATTCATATCTCAAACAGGCGAATCTGGCGGAAAGTACAATAGGCGAAAAGTATCCGACTTTTCGCGTCTTAATTGAATACGGGCTCCGTGTGAAGAGTTAATATATCCTTTTTAACCTTAATAGTTTAGTTCCAGCTGTAGTTATTGTTCAATTGAGATCTTAAATCTTGATATCTTAAGTGCTTTGCTAGTTGTGGCACCAAAGTGAGTAATTAGGTAGCTAATTTGTACTAGTACCTTTCAGTTTATATATACTATAGTTATTTACCTATGGAAATATGGGATGTTTCTTGAATTTGTCAGAGGTGAGCTTGAGATAAGCTGTTTTTAAAGCTGGATACACATATATGATGTACGACCCAGCGACAATGCGATGTAACGATAAATTGCGTGCCGTACACACAGCACAATCCAGTGTACGATAGCCCAATGTGTTACATGTCCCCTGAATTCGGGACTGCATATAATTCTTCAAGGCAGTGACTCTAACGTTATTATGAAATAACTTTCTTAGAAGTTTGTACCTATATGTTTGTATTATTGTTGCATGCTGCATGTAACGGCACGGTGCATCATCCCATCTGCTGTGCTGTGATCAGGCATACACACTATGGGCCTGATTCAGAGCTGAACGCTCTGACCAGAGCGCTCGCTCTGAATCAGGGCCCTCCTCCATGAAAATGGAGAGGCCTCCTGGCCGCTCGTATAG
This sequence comes from Taudactylus pleione, assembly GCA_031769625.1. Taxonomy (NCBI): domain Eukaryota; kingdom Metazoa; phylum Chordata; class Amphibia; order Anura; family Myobatrachidae; genus Taudactylus; species Taudactylus pleione. The sequence continues at coordinate 2,459,863 of JAUIMM010000686.1, forward strand.
CTGTGGGTGACCACCCACAGCATATGCGAGCGGGCAAAAAGATGGTCGCGATGGTCTTTACCATCGCGACCATCGGACTTGCGACGGAGACCCTGCGGTAGGGTTTCCCAGCCACAAGCCCTGGAGTGATTTTGGCTCTATCAGAGCCAAAATCACTCCCACTGACATCACTAGTGATGTCAGTGGGGCCGGCTTCAGTCGATAGGCGTTCCCATGGGAACGCCTCCGTCTGGCAGGCACGCCCACCAAAGGGGGCGTGCTGTCAATCAACATCGACAGCACGCCCCCTTTGGGGCGAGACCCGGGGCGATGGAAAACTCCTTCGCTCCCCGGGTCTCGCGCATGCGCACGACGGAGCTCCCTCCGTCGTGCGCATGCGCAGCGGGGAACACCGACCCGCTTGCGAGCGTACTGCCGCTCGCGAGCGGGTCTGGATGACCCCCTATATCCGCATGTGAACGATATATCGTACAATATATAGCATAGTGTGTACCCAGCTTAAGAATCAGAGAATCGTTTTGTCAGTGTTGATAAAAGAAGGGATTTAGACCATATTCACCGAAAAATAAAAAAGTACACGTTCAAGTATCTTATGTCCTATCGCATGGTAACCTATGTGTTTCCTGATCTTTGAGTGTCTAGATAACGTTTGACGTTGAATCGGTTTGTTTACATGCGTAATTTTAATATGCAAAACATTATGTTTCTAGATATGTTCGTGTACTGGGGAACATGGTGCATGCCATTCAGATCAAAACAAAGCTGTGTCAGCTGGTGGAAGTAATGATGGAACGAAGGGATGATCTTTCTTTCTGCCAGGAAATGAAGTTTAGGTGAGTATTTATTTGATATTTACTAAGGAAACACTAAAAAGGCATAACTAATGTATGTGTAGTCACCATTTTACCCGAAGAAGACTGTTCTTATTTGTGTTTATATGTATGTAATGGTATCCAACATCTCTTAAGCCCAGTGTGAACAATGTATTGAAGCTGATGTTTTACTTTTCTGTTCATTTAGAAATAAGATGGTGGAGTATTTGACTGACTGGGTAATGGGAACATCTAATCAAGCTGCAGATGAGGATGTTAAATGCCTCACAAGGTATTTGGTTATCTGTGTTTTCCATGCTGGAGTTTTGTGTTTTGTGAAGGTCTAATTACCTGTTATGGTTTTCCTGCACAGAGACCTGGATCAGGCAAGCATGGAGGCTGTGGTATCTCTTCTTGCAGGGTTACCTCTTCAGCCAGAGGAAGGAGATGGAGTAGAATTAATGGAAGCCAAATCCCAGTTATTCCTGAAGTATGTGTAATTTACAGCTTAACCATACCATAGTTTACATATTAAATAAAGATATAGCATTACAATTTGGCATCTTTCAACGTCGTCGGTACTCTTGAATAAAAATGAATTGAATTAAGAGAAGCTGATACACTTGAAACAGACTTGGTCATTTTATTGAGTCGTGCGGGTAACAGAAATGATAAAAATAGAACAGTTTCCGTAAACCACTACTTCTTGTTTTCCCAAGTGTTATTTTTTAATTGTGCTTTTACTGTGTATTTACTTTTGCTGTTTTAGGTCATGTACTTGGGGGTAGCTATAGAGGGTGCAAGGGGTGCCATTGCTATGGGGCCCAGAGGCATAGGGGCCTCAGACCCAAGTCTTATAATTGTCTACCAAGTAATTGCCTGTTAAGCAGTTAGGTCTGACCTATTGCCCACCTTGAAGGGGGACTCATTAGCCCTCATATTTGTGGCAGTCTCTGTCTCTCCCACTCACTAAAGCTCCACACTGAATGTTCCATATCCCGCGCTCCTGTTTCACCCTCAGAGGCATGGCAGTGAGCTTGGCACTGTCGGATAGTAGGCTTCACCTTTATGAAGTGTGCTGGGGGTGGGGATTGAGCGCCGAGATTAATACTGTCCAGAAAGGGTTAGTGTGCTGAAATTAAGATCTCCACTCAAAGTTGGAATCTCCTGCATTAGTAAGTGCCCCCCTCAGGTAGGAGCTGGTTGGTCTCCTCCCCCTCATCCACTGTCTTTACACCCACTGTAAACTGTAATTTTCTCAGCTCTGAATGACCTGCAGTCGTGGGGCTAACATATGTGATAAGGGGTATTTTGATTCTTTTACTTACCTGTGTGTATTTCAGTTCTCTTTCTGTCTGGGTTCCACTCTCATATCAACATAAACCAAATGAGTGTGTGTGTATATATATATATATATATATATATAAGTCCAGTATAGCCCGCACTCACTGCAGCTAACGTCAACCCAGAGGGGTGCACCTCAATGTAACCACATGGAGCATCCAGGGTCCATACATATGTAGAAAAAAGAAGTAGCGAGGGCACTCTCCATTATTTGCACAATAAAATCCTATTTATTTACATACCACCAGTATCATATAGCTGTATAGTCCAACGTTTCGGTCCCCATATGAGACCTTTGTCAAGGTGCATCCATAGCCATATATTAATCAAGCCATAAGGAAAGTGCAACCGAAAGTGTATAGACCGAAACTTCGGACTATACAGCTATATGATACTGGTGGTATGTGAATAAACAGGATTTTATTGTGCAAATAATAGTGAGTGCCCTCGCTACTTCTTTTTTCTACAAATAAACAAATAAATATATATATATATATATATATATACACACACACTCTCACACCCAAGGGAGCGATGGATTAATTGATAATACATTTTATGCATATATAACATTACATGTGAATACATCAATAAAATTAAGTTAAAAGATACAGTATAACTAGTATCCTATATCAACATAATCTCATAGAGATATATCACTGATGACTGGCAAATTTAGTCTCTTGAAAAATGTAATTCAAAGGATCCTGTGGAAATCCACTAGTGGTATAGAAACTTGATTAGCAGAGCCAAAGTGTTAGTATGATTTGCATCCATATAGTCTCACCACACTTAGGGAAATCCTGAGCAAAGGGAAGTCCCCAGATAGTACCGGTGATAGGGCAATCCTCTGTGATTTACGTTCCCCGTCTGATAATCAGAATTGCCGCTTGCCAATGTGACGTCAGCGGCAGTGGGAGCAACACATCAGTGCCCAGATATGAGAAGTCGTCACGGCTATTGCATAAAGAACTGAGGTTTTGCATCCGTAACACCACAATGTTTAAACAGATCCACTTGTCAAGCAGCCAGTATTAATACTTATCTGGGCACTGATGTGTTGCTCCCACTGCCGCTGACGTCATCACACTGCCGCTGACGTCATCACATTGGCGATTCTGATTATCAGACGGGGAACGTAAATCAGAGGATTGCCCTATCACCGGTACTATCTGGGGACTTCGCTTTGCTCAGGATTTCCCTAAGTGTGGTGAGACTATATGGATGCAAATCATACTAACACTTTGGCTCTGCTAATCAAGTTTCTATACCACTAGTGGATTTCCACAGAATCCTTTTGAATGACGTTTTTCAAGCTACTAATATTTGCCAGTCATCAATGATATATCTCTGAGATTATGTTGATATTGGAGTTTTCAAGGCAAGGGAAATGTCGGATCGTGAACACATCGCTATGTCTGTGGCCAGCTTGAGTGTCTCTGTGTCTGAGCGCTCTCTGTGTGGGATCCTACTCCCAGCCGCCTCCTCACCTGTGGGCGTGGTTATCACTAGGGGATGGTTCTAGTTCTAACCTTTTGTGTTTGTTACAACAAAGGCCAGAGAACTCATGGCCACGTGTTGAGATGTTAATCTTTTGCCTTAGGCAGAATGTGGTCACTGGGCGGAATTCAATTGTTTACGCGGTCCGGATCTCCCGTCTAAAGTGACAAAAGATCGCAGGCCGCCATTCAATTGCTGCCGTTCTTCGCGCTGATCGCGCCCATAGAGGTCAGGTTTAGCCGCGTAAAGCAGCTAAACCCGACCAAAGTGCTGGGCGCGATCGCGAAAAGTGATGTTTGGGCGCCCAAACATGTAATTTTTCGCACATTTCAGCTCTCATCCCCCAGGGGCTGCGAGCTGAAATGTAGCACTTGGCAGCTGGTCGCGCCCGACAGGAGCAAGAATAGAATAGCTCCGTCGGGCGCGATAGGGGATGAAAACAATTGAATTCCGCCCTTTGTGTGTGAGTTGGGTATGAGTCTTGAAATGCTAATCGACCAACCAACCAAACCAGTTTCTGGGCTAAGATAAAACCTATATATATACCTCTATGTGACTATGAAAAATAAAAAATCTGCCAATAGGGATGAAGCACTTGAAGTATCAGCAAATCATGTAAGATAAGAGATAAGATAAGAGGTGGGATATGGTCTCTTACCAGACTTCTATGTAAGATAAAGGTGGGTACACACCTAACAGATATATCTGCAGATATTTGTCCATCGGTTGTGCAGCACAGCTGATGTGACATGTCTATGAACGACGTCGTTCAGACATATCGCTGGTACACACTGGCCGACGGGCACCAGATATATTTGCCAGTGTGTACCCAGCTTAAAACTTTCTAATTGGGCGATATCCCCTTTTTAGTGAGTTTTAATGGTCTGGGACGTGTGTGTAGTGGATGTTATACTGGAGAGATCACTACTGTGGGACGGAATGGGTATGTAATGCTGGCTGTCGGGATGCCTCCTGTCAGAATGCAGACAGCGCCATCCTGATGGTTGGTATTCCGACTGGAGTCTGGTAAGTATACCTTCCCTCTCTTAATCCCAATTCTCCTTTCTTGTAGCCTAACCCTCCCCACCCAACATACTAACCCTCCCCATCCCGTACCCTAGCCCTCCCTATTAGTGCCTAAACCCAACCCCTCCCCCTTCATACCTAAGCCTCCCCCCTTAGTTCCTTAACCTAACCCTCCCCCCTTAGTCCCTAACTCCCCCAGTGGTGCCTTAACCCTAATCCTGCCCCCTTAGTGCCTAAACCCCAGTGGTGCCTAACCTCCCCCCAAAGCCTAAGCCTAACCCTAACCACAATATGGTCCGTAAATCTGTTTTCAAATTTCCCAAGAAATCTATGTATGAACAGAGTGCACGTGCACATTGCAGGTTTGGGATGATGAATGCAGGCCTTTCCACTGCTGTTCTAATGTTACTACACAAATTGCTACAGCTTCCCAATAAGGAATGTGCTGATTTGTTAAAGGACTTGTATTTCTAATTTTCCAGATTTTTTTAATGATATTACACTAAGTATTTGCTTATACATTTTTACTATTTGTTTAGATATTTCACCCTGTTTATGAACTTGCTGAATGACTGCAGTGAGGTAGAAGATGATGGCACGCAGACTGGTGGTAGGAAGAGAGGCATGTCACGGCGATTGGCTTCCCTAAGACACTGTACAGTTTTGGCTATGTCTAATCTCTTAAATGCCAATGTTGATAGTGGCCTTATGCACTCAATAGGTGAGTTGCGACGGATGTCTGTAATTGAATGAGCACTTAGTAAATGTCCATTTACTGATACATGTATATTATCTTTTTCTCATCACTACACATTTTGCTTTTTAGGTCTTGGCTACCATAAGGATCTTCAGACGAGAGCTACGTTTATGGAAGTCCTTACCAAAATTCTGCAGCAGGGAACAGAGTTTGACACATTAGCTGAAACTGTCCTAGCTGATCGCTTTGAGAGACTGGTAGAATTGGTCACCATGATGGGTGATCAGGGAGAATTACCTATTGCCATGGCTCTAGCCAATGTGGTTCCCTGCTCCCAGTGGGTCAGTTAAATTTGTTTACTCTTTATAGTTTAGACATATATTTTTCTGAAAAGCTATAACAAATGTGGTGTGTTTAATGATCATAGGAAAAAAACAATGTTTGACTAAACCTGCTGTGATAAGTCTCTACTTTGTATTGCTAAATGTATTTAAGAATTGCATTAAATAATGCAAAACAATTTGCATTATATGATACCTATTAATGAGATTTAGAAATATAGTTGCAAGGGTTAGTAGTTTGATTTCTAAAGATCTGTTAGATATGAACTTATGACATATATTTGAGTACTCCATTAAAGAGAACTCTCTCAACTCCCATCATTGATATCATTGCTGCATTTAGGAGCCTAACAGGCTTTGTAGAAACTAGGTCCAGGAATGTATTTGAAAGGTTGCCAAAGGTAACTGAGTAGTACAGGCATCTTATTTGGCTGGTGCACTTCATATATACCATTGACAGCTGGCTTCTAAATGAGGTACATCAACGAACAGTACCTTGCACATCACACGTCAGGCATGCATTACAGACGTTCCACGGTGAGACTTCAAGGAACTGGAGATCTTAATCCATATTAGACATAAAAGTTAAGGCCCAGATTTTTCAACGAGTGAGATTCTTGTTCTCACTCATTACTTATCTTAAATGATGCTCCAACCAATCGGCTCCTAACTGCCATTGTTCAAGTGACCGTTAGGAGCTAATTGGTTGGAGCACCATTTAGGATTAGTTATGAATGAGAACAAGAATATCACTCGATGTATAATCTGGGCCCAATGCTGGGTACACACTGGCTGATATATTCAATTGAACGTCCGATATACCGTGGGTGCATCGTTGGGTGTATACCAGCGTTAGGTCTGTGAATGACATGTCGCGTTGGGTGTGCAGCACAGCTGATGGCAGATATTTTGGTGCATCGTGCTGTATGTACGGATGGTCAGCAGACCACCCATACACTCACTGTAGAGGCCGCCGGTGACTGACATCACAACTGGGTGGGGCACATGTGAAGGGATGCAGTCAGGAAGCAGACGGTTGAAATGTAGACCGCTGGCTTCCCGACTGTAAAATCCCAGCAAGGTACTAAGGACAGTTGTCGAAATCCCGACGTCTGGCATACCGAACGAAGGTAAACCGGGAGTGGACAGAGGCGGGGCGGGGTGTGTGTTATTACAGTTAGGGCCCCCCCCCCCGGGAGGGTTAGATTTAGGGTAGGAGAAGGGGGGTATAGGGTTATGCACCCCCCGGGGGGAGGTTAGGGTTAGGCACCCCCCGGGAGACTTGGGATTAGGCACTTAGAGGGGGGTTAGGCACTAGGGAGGGAGGTTAGGGTTAGGCACCCCTAAAGGAGGACTAGGGTTAGAGGTGGGGGGAGGGTGGAGTAGGATTAGTAAATACTTACCTTTTGGAGCGTGTTGGATCTTCCCTGCTGACGGTCTTCCGGAACTTGGGATATTACACAGATCCCAATGTGAATGCCCGCCCAGTTGTGATGTCACGCATGACACATCTGGCTGACGATTGGTAAGTGTGTATGTACTTACCAATCATCAGATAGGACGGCTGCCGATCCTTCGTGGTGTGTACGCTGCTTAAGTTACAATAAATCCACTTAACATTTGATATTGAGATCAACAATTAAGAAGGTACATGTTGTGTTGCAGATTTTAAATGACACTACATACTTGGTGGGCTACTTTCTTAGATAGAGATGTAATCATTAAGTTGACAATAACCATGTTGACATTGCTAAAATGTTGTCTGACAACATTTTAGGTATAGGCTGCGGGGTGGAAGAGTTAGGCACTAGGGAGAGGTTAGGCTTGTGGTTGGGGGGGGGAGCTGGGTAGGTTAGGGCAGGTATAACCACCGGAACGCCGCTCCATCAGATGACTCTGCCGGAAGTCATCACTGGAGCCGCTGCCCACCAGTGACTATCTGAACATGGTCGATGTCGATTTTATGACCATATCAAAATTGACTGTTGATATATTATACCACACCCATTAGGTATACCTTTATAGTGTTGGATAAGACCCCTCTTTACCCCCAGGACAGTAATAATAATAGTAGTAGTAATGAAATAACACTGGTTATTGACAGACAGAAAGGTAACAGGGCCCTGCTCATAAGCTTTCAATCTATCGGATAAAATGAGGATAAGTGCCTCATATTGCATGTTGGTCCAACCATATTGCAAGCGAGAAAAGTATATATATATGTGTATGTGTGTATATATATATATGTGTATGTGTGTGTGTGTGTATATATATATATGTATATATGTGTATATATATATATATATATATACACACACACACACACACACACACACACACACACACACACACATATAATATATATCTTCAGCAGAGAAGGGTCAAATTGTGCGATATTTTGAGATGACTAAAGAGATTTTTTTTCTTCCTCCACTAGGGGGCCTAGGGATGAGTCTGGGGCATAGCCTGGAGAGGAGAGTCTGGCCACCAAATAGTTAATGAATTGACCCACAAGCCCAGGCTCCTCTCCTCTATACCCCGGCACCAGTTTGTGTTTGGTGCTGGCAGGAGCTTTGCACCAGTTATAGGGTGGCTGCTTTAGTTGGTCCCCCACAATTTATTTAATTTCAGAATTTTAACTGAGTGGGCAGGGGAAGGCATCCTGTAGGACGCCCCCACTGCCGCTCCACCTTCACAGCGCAGGGTCAGTGACTTCGGCCGAAAACTCCTACACACCGGAGCCACAACCTGCGCTCCCCGGGGACAAGGTAAGACTGACCCCTGCATGCAGGGAACTGTGGGTTTGCGGTGAAGGAGACCTCCGGCGGTTCTCGCAGTTGGGGCTCCTGGTATACCACGCTTCCCACTACACCACCAGGGATTACTATATGGAGCAGTGGATGCTTAATAGCAGCAGTGGCCATTTTCCCTGGGGTTATACCAGACGGTGGAGGCGGGCGCTTCCCTGTTAGCCCCTCTCCAACCCTGGGACGCACTTCCCCCTACGAGGCCAGTAAGTCCCAGGCATATCCTCTCTTCTCTCCTCCTTCCCCTACAAGCTGAGCAGCCATTTTACAGCCTCAGTGTTGATGAGAGAAGCTGGGCGCCTGTCTCCTCTCATAGCCTGATCCCAGCAACTGTGCTAGATATTTGCTCCTTCCTGCTAATTAAGCTGGATTATTGAGCTGCTTTAGCCCACATTCTGCATTGAGTGGTCTGTGTTCTTGTGAGTAAGTGTACTTTACCTGTGCCTGCCGAGGTTACTGGTCACTGAGGGAATATCCCTTACAGTGGTGAGTACAGTGTGTGTGTGTGTGTATGTGTATATATATATATATATATATATATATATATATATATATATATATATATAGGCACAGTACTGTACAGTACAATCAATTAACAAAATGCAAAGTGAATGAACAGAAGAGAAATCTAAATCAATTCAATATTTGGTGTCACCGCCTTCAAAACGGCATCAATTCTTCTGGGTACACTTGCACACAGTTTTTGAAGGAATTCGGCAGGGAGGTTGTTCCAAACATCTTTGAGTACTAACCACAGATCTTCTGTGGATGTAGGCTTGCTCAAATCCTTCTGTCTCTTCATGTAATCCCAGACAGATTTGATGATGTTGAGATCAGGGTTCTGTGGGAGCCATATCATCACTTCCAGGACTCCTTGTTCTCCTTTACGCTGAAGATAGTTCTTAATGACATTGGCTGTATGTTTGGGGTCGTTGTCCTGCTGCAGAATAAATTTGAAGCCAATCAGACACCTCCCTGATGATATTGCATGATGGATAATTACCTGCCTGTATTTCCCAGCATTGAGGACACCATTAATCCTGACTAAATCCCCAACTCCATTTGCTGAAATGCAGCCCCAAACGTGTAAGGAACCTCCACCATGCTTCACTGTTGCCTGCAGACACATTATTGTACCGTAAAAAATGGCAGCAGGTGCTCTGGACTGATGAGTAAAAATGTGTCTGTAACAGAAGACAGTTTGTTAGCCTGGAGAGTGTTACAATAATAAGTGTCTGCAGGCAACACCTTCTGTGTTCACGAAGGTGATGGCGGTAATGGCAGCACGCCTGTGTCGCAAGGGCATCAATATTTTACTGTACCTAGACGACTTGCTTCTCCTGGCACAAACTTGGACAATTCTCAGAGATCACATCCATCTGACGGTAGAGCTTCTACGGAGACACGGATGGATAATCAATTGGAGGAAATCCATACATTCGTGCATGCAGATTCTGGGGTCCTTGGTCTCAATGTTCGACATGGTGGAGTACGGTCAATTTCATTCCCGGCCTCTCCAAAGGGTCATTCTACAGCGGTGGATCAAGTCTCGCCTGAACCTCAAGGCTCAGACTCTCATTCTTCCCCAGGAAATGCATCTATCCCTACTGTGGTGGCTCCATCGCTCCCATCTGGACAAGGGCCACCCCTTTTGAATCCAGGACTGAGTCCTTCTTGCTACCGACGCAAGCCAGGGGTGGTGGTGGTGGTGGGGGGGGTCTTAACTCATCTCTTCGTGCAGTATACAGGGCTTTGTGTTAAACACAGCACCTCCTGCAGGGACGTCTGGTGAAGGTACACTGGCCTACATCAACCACCAGGGCGGCAGTCAGGGAGCCATGAAGGAAGATGAAGGAAGTCGTCCACATTCTTCGCTGGGCGGAACATAATCTTCCAGCACTATCTGCGGTCTTCATCCCGGGAGTTCAAAATGGGGATAGCAGACTTTCTAAGTCATCAGGACGTTCATGTAGGCGAGTGGGCGTTGCATCCAGACATCTTCAAGCTACCAGTCCACTATTGTGGCCTACGGGACATCGACATGATGGCATCTCGTCACAATCATCAGCTACCGAGATACTGCTCCCGCTGCAGGTATCTGGAAGCTCTCCTAGAACATGCCCTAACAGTTCCTTGGACCCTCCCTCTGATTTATGTCTTCCCTTCGATGTCAATTATTCCTCGGGTTCTCCGCAATTTCAAGATGGAGGTAGGCACTTTGATCTTGGTGGCACCGGATTGGCCTTGGCACGCATAGTACGCAGATCTTCTGGGCCTCTCCATCGACTCCCCACTGCGTCTTCCCCTGTGGCCGGACCTTCCTTTCCCAGGGCCCATGTCTCCATCCGGATCTGGCCCGTCTCACTTTGACGGGACGGCTTTTGAAATATCAAACTAAGAGCAAAAGGATTTTCCAGAAGAGTAGTTCGGACCATCCTGTAGGCTCTGAAGCCTTCTTCGACACGTGCTTGTCACCGGGTTTGGCGTACTTATTTTTCGTGGCGTTCCACCAGGGGTCTTAACCCCAGGTCTTTCTGCCTTTCCCATATGCATTCCTTTCTGCAGACATGTATGGATTGGGCCTCCAGCTCTCGTCTTTGAAGGTCCAGGTTTTGGCCTTTATTTGTTCTCTTACAGAGACGGATAGCTCTGCTCCCGAAAGTGAGAACTTTTTTCCAGGGAGTCCTCCATGTTCAGCCACAGTTCGTGTCTCATGGGACTTGTCTTTAGTTCTCCGTGCTCTCCAGTCGGCTCTATTTGATCCGTTACAGGCGGTGGATTTGCGCTGGCTCCCGTGGAAAACTGTTTTTCTCCTAGACATCGGGTCGGAGGCTGTCTGATTTCAGCACCCTATCATGTCGCTCCCCATTGTCTTCCATTCAGACAGGGCTGTGCTGCGGACTCACCTGGGCTACTTTCCCAAGAAGGTATCCCGCTTCCACTTTAATCAGGAGATTGTGGTACCTGTGTTCCAGACAGTGGACTCTTTTCAGCCAGAAGCTTCCTTAATGTGGGAAGGGCTCTCCAGCTTTATGCCAAAATGGGAGATTCATAAGTTGGATTCTCTGTTTGTCTTATTTGAAGTTCCTAAGACGGCTTGGCGGCTTCTAGGCAGGCCTTGGCCTGCTGGCTCTGCTCTTCTATTTGCCAGACTTCCTTCTTGGCGAACCTTCCTACCCATGCCGTGGTGACGGCCCATTCCACCAGGGACTTTGTGCACAGCACGCTGTGGGGCTTCTGCAGAAAAGCTCTGTAAGGCTGCCACATGGTCATCTACTCATACCTTCATCAGGTTTTCTGCAATTAATACTTTTGCATCCTCAGACGCCGCCGTCGGGCGTTCTGTGCTCACTGCAGCTCAGGAGCATCCCCACCCATAGAGGATAGCTTTAGATCGTCCGTTTTATGCCTGTTCCCCCTAGTGGAGGAAGAAGAAAAGGAGACTTATGTCTTACCTGTTAAGTCTTTTTCTTCGACTCCTCTGCCTCGCTCCACTGTGGGTTTGTAAACTAAACTGATGGCCTCTGGCTAGAGGTATAAAGGAGAGAAGCCTGGGCTTGTGGGTAATTTCATTATATATTCATTGCCCAGACTCTCCTCTCCAGGCTTTTACCCCAGGGTCATCCAGTTACCCCAGTGTCATCCTGTTAAGTCTCTTTGACTCCATAGGATGCACCCCTATGGAGTCAAAGAGACTTAACAGGTAAGAACAAGTCTTCTCTTCTGTTGGTATTCTTTTGTTTTTAGGCTTATAAAGATGGTATGGGTTATACATTTTTAGCTTTACATTGTTTTTTTTTATTATTTTTTTTTCAGACCTATGAATATTTCCTTTTTTTTTCATTTTTTTTATTTTAAATTTAGTTCTTGTGAGTTATTGCTGACTTTTCCTCTTCCACTACATAGGATGAACTAGCGCGTGTCCTTGTGACGCTCTTTGATTCCCGTCATCTCCTGTATCAGCTCCTGTGGAACATGTTTTCTAAAGAAGTCGAGCTAGCAGACTCCATGCAGACACTCTTCAGAGGAAATAGCTTGGCTAGTAAAATCATGACCTTTTGTTTTAAGGTGTGCATGTTTCCTCCTTAAACATCTTGTGTAGATTTGTCTATTTACAGTTTGTCTTGCAATATTATGAGTTTTGTATGTGTTTTTCTTTTATTGGAAAAGCACTTTTTCATATGCAGGTGGTTAGATAAGATCTCTAGTAGTGTCTCTGTACAATGAATTAAAGTCTGGCTTCAGTGATGTCCCTGGGCTTAAGGCAAATCTATAAGCTGTACGAGGAATGTGCAATAAATTTCTGAATGCACTAAAAGTATTATACAGATGTGTTCTTTCTCATCTAGCCTCAATACACCATGAAGCGCTATATGCCTTGGCATGAGTGAGCCGCCCGGTCCCATGAAACTCTGCCAGTGTAGAGCCTATTTTTTTTTGCGTTGTCTTTTTGACGGAAATGCGTCTCAGTTGGAATGTGATGTAGCTAGGACTCACCAGGAGACTGTGCTGATTAATTTGATATGTGACACCTCTATATCTGTGGGCAACTGAGACTGAAAATGTAACTTGGTGTGGAAAAGAGCTGCGGCCATTGCATCGTAGCACTTCGTATGCTAATTGACAGACTCAGTCACACACAGAAATGTTAGTGTCACATATCAGATAAAGCAGCACAGTCTCCTGGTGCATCCTAGTCGCATTGCATTGCAACTTAAATGCATTTTCGGCAAAAAAAAGACGCCCAATGCTAGCAGATTCTCACAGCAGCAGCTGCGCCAAGAGTGGCTGTTTGGCGCGACTGCAGCAAAGATGAGTGAGGAAACATCTGTATTTACAAACAAAGTTAATATTACATTTTTTTTAAAGTATTTCCAGAGCAGTCTATGCACTCAAGCCAGTTGGTGAAGCAGCTGGGCAAGTCCGAAGCATGCTTGATGAAGGTCTCCTTCGTAGCTATCAGTGACTCAAAACTAATCCCACTCATCTTGCACTTGGTTTGTGGGAACACAAAGTCGCAGAGGGCCAGGTCTGAACTGTACACCAGATGACCAAACTCCTGGATGCATTTATGGGCCAGAAAATCCACCACTGTCCTGGACTTGTAGGCAGGTGTGTTGTCACGATGGAGAAGGGCACTACGAGCGCAAGTTCTTGGACGGCGACTGGAAATGGGTTCCAGGACTTGCAGCAGCCATTGATTGGCGTATCGGTCCCCAGTGATGGTTCACTGCTGCACGAGTGGTACGGCAGCAACATGACCAGTCTTGGCCTAAAAAACAGCCACCTTCTGTTTGGCCATGCTGCACTCACGTCGGAACTTCTGTGGTGGCGCACCTCCAACTAGGGTGCACTGGGCCAACTGAAACGGTTCTGTGCCCTGAAATTTCTTTAGTCAGAGATTACAGTTCACAACCAGAGTGTCAGATTGTTTTCTTTACCTATGCACTGTATATCAGTAAACTTATTGCACACCCCTCGTATGCTGGTTGTATGTTCAGATGTGTCCACATACATCTATTCTAGGTGCGCTACAGTACAAGTCGCATTACAGAACGCGTGAATGCAATGTGACTCGGTAGTGCTGAGCGTATTTTTGTGCAACTTTTCCCCTTTAAAATGTGTATTATTTGCAAAGTGATGCGAATAGGACGCACAAGCAGCTTCTGCTGATTTAAATGATATGTGGCATGCCTAAATTCTGTGCGCGACTGTGGTTATATCTGCATGCACAATGCTACGTTACACTGTCAGCTGCTTTGGCACCGTAACATAGCATTTTGCATGCAGATATAGCTGCAGTCATACACAGAATATAGGCATGCTGAATATTTCAATCAGCAGAAGCTGCTGGTGCGTCCCATTTGCATCACTCTGCGAATAAAACGCATTGTAAGGGAATAAGTCGCACAAAAAGACCCGCGGTGCTACCGAGTCGCACCACGGTATGGCGCGACTAGAAGAACGTGTTTTAACACGCAAGCAGACTAGATGTATGTGGACACATCGTATAAAGCCACCAGCAATGTATATCCCTCTGTATAATTTGTGTAGGGTTTCCCAGTTGTCCGGGTGTAATTTTTCTCCTTTCTCTTCTACTACTAGCTTTTATATTTATTTTATTCTCAAGTTGCATATTGCATTGTACAATTTAATTGCTTTAGTCTGCTGATATTCATTAGTCCCACTGGTTTTACTTAGGCTACATTGGGATTGTGTGCTTGGGTCTGATTTGACAGATGTGTTTTCTGGTAGTCTTATGTGTTTCATACAAAAGTTTCTTATTTTTGTTAAACGTTATGTATTTATTTGGAGTGTTCATATCACCTTGCTCCAATTTTTATTTTTTATTTTGTTTCTTATAAGCATATGAATCCAATATGCAGCCCACAAATGTTATGCCCCCGTTGTGTGTAAACCATATTAGTGTCTCTCAAGTGAGTAGCAAATTTAAAAGACCTATCCTGTGGGTGGCTTAAACTATAGACACTGTCTTGTGGGATTTTTGTTTTCCACTCACTTCTGCATTTTTATGTTTTGTTGTGGTGTCTGTTCTGAAAATGTGAGACTACATATGTGTGTTTTGTAAATGTAACACAAAAATTGTCAGTATATATAACTATTCTTTTTTTGTGTGGGTGGCAAATCTTTTATTTTTAAATGTTTAAACAATTGATGTTAACCCCTAAATACCCTAAAATGTTTGAATTACCTATTGATGGTAACCCCATTCTACATGTATTCATTGTCTCAGGTTTACGGAGCCACCTACCTTCAGAAGCTCTTGGAACCACTGCTGAGAATAATCATTGCGTCTCCTGAGTGGCAGCATGTCAGTTTTGAAGTCGACTCTACAAGGTTTGAGGAGGCTTCTTTGTTGTAAATGCATCCATATTTTCACTTCATTAATACTTTACACAATAGTTTTGTTAAATTCTTTTATTTATTGTTCATATGAAATATCTTTTTTGTGGTTATTTTTTTTATCAGAGCCTGCTGAGCAGCTGTAGTGGGACCAGGGAGACTACTGCTGCTGCTCAGTCTCCTCTGCCTGTGCAGGTGTTGGGGGAAAGCGTTCACACTGATCGCGCCTGCCCCTCTATTCCCCTCCCCCCCTGGATTTGGTTGAGGGGCTCACAGCACTCCCCTCCTCAACACCGTGTAAAATAGTATCTCGTTTCCCCTATCCCTTCCAATCTCACCCCCCCTCCCCAAAAGTTCTGGCTTCGGGGCCAATTGAATTCCCCTCTAAATGCCTGAAATGTAAATGCACGCCATTTGTGTCCCAGCTGTACCCCAGATCCTTGTATGTTCTTTTTCTGTTTGAATTAGAAAACTGTGGGTGCCAAATGGTGAATACTTAACAGATAATGTGCCCACTTATTGTATCCCATGCGCATGCCTGGAGATTGTACGTTTAAGTGGCTTATCTCTGATTGCAATTAATTACACATTAGATGTGGAAATTAGGTAATTAATTTATCTTCAGAAATGTGTTTAAAAAAATAAAGAAAACAGCCCGAATAGTGTATGCTGCTCCTCTTTGTGCTCATAACGATGTCGGTCCTCTGCTAGTAATCCAGGATAGGATTTTGCTTTGTGGATGACGTTGCAGATCAGAGAATAACAGAAAAAAGACAAAGGAACTAATTAATAACATTAATATTAATAAGAGTGAGCATCAACACTCCTCCTCTGTGTTTTTTATCTGTTTGACTTTTTCAGTTTTTCTCTTCTAGGAAGAGTAGTGATATTTATAAATGATTAATCAGTTGCCTGTTGTATATTTGTTATACCCCTTTTACACCAGAGCTAAAACCCAGGTTAATGCAGGGTTAACCTGGGTAGCTCCTTGGTGTAAAAGGGGACAGGGTTGGATTCTCGGCTCGAGTGACCCGGCAATCCAACCCAGGTAACTTGCAGGGTTTAACATGGGAATTACGTCATCTCCAAGCGTCCTCTTCCACGCCGGAAGAGCCAGGTCACTGCAGACCCTGCTCCGGTGTGAACGGTGCCGACTCGGGAATATCCTGGGTCGGCACCGACTAGATTCCGGGTCTGATCCAGTTTGGAACCCTGTTCCAACCTCCGGGTCAGACCCAGAATTTAGGTATAAATGCGGTATTAGTGTTGTGTATCAGAGACGGAAAACACTTATGCTATGTGTCATTAAGTGCAAAAGAGTTAAGCAACCAATCGGAACCCTAGTTTTAGTCTAGTTTTTTTTTTTAAAGGGATCTTTATACAGCATTTCAAGTGTTTTGGAAAAATATGGTTAGCACACTGGAGTTTATTGTATATTTCCAGGCTACCACCAAAGACCAAATTGAGTGCAAATCTGTTGAGCTCTCCATTGAATAACTTCATCTTTAAAACATTATTTTAGATGTTACACCAGTGATTTTGTTTTGTTATACCTTTCTAAAATATGAACCACCAATTGAATGTATCTTTTTATTCTGTGTTGGGATTATAATTGTCTTTGAAGGTTGGATGGGGTTGAAGTCCTTGAAGAAAACCAGCGTTGGCTTCTACAGATGACTGAGAAATTCTTTCATGCCATTATAAACTCCACTCATGAGTTCCCTACTCAGCTGCGCAGTGTGTGTCATTGTTTGTACCAGGTATGCAAAAGCGTACGTACACAATTGTAATGTCAGCAAACAGATGACAGTGGCTCTATAAATTGCAAAGCTTTCAAAAATTCCAGACATGTATTAGTCACTGGTTTCTTTTTGTAATTGTTTTTTTTGCCTTTGATGAACTTGTTTTTTTCTTATTAAAGGTTTCATTTTTTATGTTTAGTGTTCCTTTTACTAATAAAGTAACACAAGCGTTCAACATAATTATCTGTGAATTTTGTTTACGGTACTTTTGATTTTGTAATTGACTTATCTTATTTGTTCTTGCTTTAAGTTTTATTGCAAAGTGTTTTAAGGAAATAACCGACAGTACTGATGTTAAAGGGACACTAATGCCAAAATACAAACTTCCTAATATCAAAGAGCAATTTGTAAAAGTCACACACACATGTACCCATAACTTGCTATTGGGGTTTTGAGTATTCTGTTTGCTGCAAATGTGGCTAAAGGGAGCTCGCTGCACTGTCTTTCAATGTGACTACAGACAGGAATCTGGTTTGGGTTTGTGTAGGAAAATATGCTTCACCCGTCATTACTACTTACAAATATCCCTAATTCTAGGTGCGTCCTGATACTTATCATGTAATGTATTTGTGAATGCTTAGTAGCTATTTCATATAAGTAGTATTTTATCACCATTGCAATCAGTCATGTTTGATTTCTAGCTTTAATATGCGTTCCAGATTTCTTTGTTGCACTACTTTTACAAAAGAAAAAACAATGCTTTGCTGAAAACATGTTTAGGAAGGACATTTTTTATCATATCGGTGAAAACAGCATTATTATAAACTGGTATTCTATGAATGGTTCTTAATAAACCTACTGTGATCACTTTTTGTTTTAGGCATTGATATTCTACCATAATACATACTTTACGTAGACTGTAAGAAAGTTGAGCGGCTGGAGCTCTAGTGGATGATAACCTTGCATGTGATTATGGTGTTTTATTTTATTTTTTTTAAAAACGAACATTAAACAGCATTTTGAGTATTCTGTCCAAATACAGTTTTAAATAAAGTCTGATTGTATCATTTGCACAAATAAAGTGCAGTTTAGTCCGTCTGTGTTAGGAGTTAAGGTGCGTATCCACTACGCTATTAAACAGGCCGATTTAACGATAATGACATCGTTATCGTTCAATCGCTTGTCTATCGTCCACAAATCGGGCAGTTTTAAGTCTAAAACGACCAGCAATGCGTGTGCCCGTCGGTTGTTTTAGACATCTATCATCGCCCAAACATGCTGGTCAATCTGACAATAACGTCAGGTTGAGCATGTACAGGGATGATTGATGTGTCTACACTGAACGACTGGATGTTCAGGGTAGGCACATCACAGACTGTGAAATGACTGCACGATTACCATGTCGTAATCGTGCTCTCGTTTCACAGTCTGCAAGTGGATGTGCAGCTTTAGACTGAACCCTCCCCCTTCTCTGCAGTTAGTGTAGAACTTCTCCAGATAACCGTTTTTCCATAGATGATAGACTAGGTAGTGGTAGGGAAGACCATATATATAGGCTTTTCTACTGCTCTGGTACTATTCTTTTATTTTTTTTAAGGATTCTAAAATTTAGAGACAATGGGGACTTATAATAAGGGTGTTTACATAAAGATTAAGAACAAGGCTTGAAAGAGAGCTAATGCAGTGCGAGATGCTTGCATCCACGCATTTGACCATGTAGCATTTATACAGGCTACTGAATAGGAAAATCCACCAAACATACTATTGCACTCTTCCCTCCAACCATCTCAGGATACATATAGATCTTAAGGGGGGAATCAAATAACCCCTTTAATTTAACAGGGTTGAAAAAGGGTGATAGCCTTGGGTTTTAATCGGGTCTTAGCACATGTTAACAGGCGATTTATTTGATATTTCTTTTCGGGTTTGATCAGACCTGAAAAAGATCCCTGTGTAGTGCAGCATGCGGGCTGCCTTCGGGGCTAATTGAATAGCCCTGGGGTATCAATTAGCCCACTTTAAATTAACATGGCTAAATGTGTTTCCTTCTTAACTGTGGTGGTTGCAGCAGATTGAATTGTTGCTGTGGCTTATGCAGTTTGCTCGTTGATTTTTTATTTTTCTTCCAGCGCTGTGTTTAACTTAATATTTATTTCATTTATTAGCCTTGTAGATATGTCCATAGAAGCTCCTATGTGTGAGTGCTCCCAATCTGGAAGAGTACCATGTCTTGATTATTGGGGATAGAAGACTATTGTTCTCTCATGAGCATGGCCCTCGCTAACCTTGTTTTCAAGTCTGAATATTTCTACTTCAGGGTCCATAGGGTATCCACAGGATACCTTGGGTATAGGTGTGACGTCAGTCGCAGGGCACCAAAGAGTTAAGCTTTCAGCCTCCCAGGATGCACTAGGTCCCCCTCCTATACCCCGCCCCCGAGCCAAGGCACCTCAGTTTAGTTTGGTGCCCGGCCGGAGTCGGGTGCACCTGTTGGAGTGGGGGCTAGAAGAGCCCCTGAAGCTTATTCTTCATGCAGCTGTGGCTGCACAACTGGATGAACAGCATGGACAGTCAGTCCTGACGTCCATGCTGTCTTCCCTACACCCCGCCGGTACCAGAACGCCGGTACTGATCCGGGGATGCTGGTGGGCGTCTGGGGTCACAGCTAGCGGTGACCCCAGATGCTCCGGACCATGGCCGGATTCAAGGGGGACAGAGGTAAGCAGCGGGGTCCCGCGGTGGGTCCCCGCTGATCACATGGTCCTAAGTCCCCAGGCAGGGGGCTCCCTGGGGACTGGCTGCAGCGTGGAGCCAGGCGACCAACCTGCGCTTCCACTACCCCCTGGGACAGCGGACCGCAGCAGAGCGGTAGCGCTGCGGCGTCCCAGGGGTTAAATGCATGCCAGGGGAGCGCGCCTTCCCTGTCTCACAGCCGGCGCCTCCCCCGCTGCACACAGCCCTCTCTGCATGCTGCCGACTGGTCCTGTGGCAGCGCTCCTCCCCCAGGCCAGCCTCCTCTCTGCTCCTCGGCGGCCATCTTCTCCAGAACGCATGGTGAATGCTGCTGGAAGCGCTGGAAGGAAGCATCGTGGTCTGGGTCCCCCCGCATACCTCTCCTCCGCTGTGGTCAGGTCTGTGTATGCAGCGCTGTGTCCTACCAGGCCCTGTGTCTGTGTAGTTGAGTGATCAGCGCTGTTAGTGCAGGAATTGTTATTTTTCTGCATTGTATGTGACTGTGCTAGCGCTGCTGCCTGTAATCTTTTCTTCTCTAAACTGTCAGCTTTATTACTGTCCCTGTTCTTTCTGCTAAAGCCCTTGCGGTGCGGTGCTGCAGGGTGGTCTCTCGCCTATTTAATACTTAATTGGTGAGAGAGGTCACATACGTGGTGCCATCATGTCTGAAAGTGATTTTCCCCTCCGGCTACAGTGTACCACGTGCAAAGTACCGTTAGCGGAGGGGGAGGGTAGCGCGGAGGGCCTTTGCCGGCAGTGTTTGTCCATGGCGCGGCCTATTACGGTTACAGCACCGGTACAGGAGCCACCCTGGGCTTGTTTCGCTCAGGCGTTAACAGCTTTAGTGGGCCAGTTAGCTCCGCAGCCCGCGTTTACTCCGATGGGTTTGTCCCAGCAGTCTGTGGTGTCGTCACCCATGCAGGGGTTCCCACGACAATTGGTGGTACCCCACAGTCTCCCTATTTCCCCGCTCCCGGGTTCTCAGGAGCCAGCGTGGGTTAACTCCCTGACGAGTTCTGTACAGCACTTGTCGGATGTGTTGCAAGGGGAGTCTGTGATGCGGTCTCATAAAAGGCCGGTGGCGTCTCTGTCCGCTCCTTATGAGGATGACGAAGGGACGTCTGATGATGGGGAGATTCTAGATCCTTACGATCAGGAACCTCTCCATACTAAGGACGCTGATGCTAAGTCCAAAGTATATATTCCTGGACTTATTCGGGCGGTCCGCACAGCCTTGGTGATTGAGGACGAAGTTCCCCCAGCGGCTAAATCTAAGTATGCCTTTTTCAAAGATGTGAAGGGCGATGCCACAGTCTTTCCTCTTTCGGGTCAGTTGGTGGACCATTTAGAGGAGGCGTGGAAACAACCTGGCAAAAGATACCAGCCGCAGAGACGCCTGGCGGTGGCTTATCCGTTCGCGGATAATTATTTTGCGAAGTGGGAATCCCCTCCACAGGTGGATTCTCACGTGACCCGTCTTGTCCGTAGTGCCACATTGCCGATGCCATCCATGTCCTCCCTTAAGGATGCTACGGACCGCAAGGTAGAAATCTGCCTGAAGTCCGCTTATTCCCTTGCAGGGGGGGCAGCACGGCCGGCTATGGCCATTTGCTGGGTTGCCAGAGCGATGGAGCGCTGGGCGGATTCATTAGAGGCTTCTTTTGAATCCGACTGTCCGGCCGATCAGGCGGAGTTGATTGGCAATCTCCGTGATTCGGCCACCTACATCAACGAGGCGGCTCTAGACATTAGTACTCTGGTGTCTAGAATTTCTTCAGCAGCGGTAGCTGCTCGTCGCACCTTGTGGCTGCGATCCTGGAAGGCGGACGCAGATTCCAAGAAAGGTCTGGAAGCGTTGCCGTTTACCGGAGAAGTTCTCTTCGGTCCGGATCTGGATAAGATTGTGGCCACGCTGGCGGCAGCCAAATCTGCCTGTCTCCCGTCGGCCGCTGCTCCTTCTGGTTCGGGACCATCGTCCTTTCGGTCATCTAGGGCCCAGGGCAGGCCCAAACCACAGTCGTTTCCTCGACAGGCTGGCCCTAAGAAATCGGTCAAGCCCCGGAAGCAGGCATGGAGTACCAGACGTCCGGCCCCCAAGCCAGATGACAAGCCTGCGGCCTGACGGTCCGGGCCTCCCTTTGGGGGATCCCAGGGTGGGAGGCCGCCTGCTACAGTTCGCCCAGTGTTGGTCGACCACTACGACAGACACTTGGGTTCTGGAGGTGGTTTCCCACGGATACGCCCTCTCCTTCCGGCACAGACCCCCGGCTCGCTTCTTCACCACGGGTCTCCCATCAGACCGGAACAAGGCTACGGAGCTGCGGAAGGTATTGCACACTATGCTCCAGGCTGGAGTTATAGTGGCGGTTCCATTCTCCCAGAGGGGCCAGGGTTTCTATTCAAATCTATTTTTGGTACAGAAACCCAATGGGTCATATCGTCCGATTCTCAACCTCAAAGCACTCAACAAGTCTTTGCGGGTCCCGAAGTTTCGGATGGAGACCCTACGGTCCATCATTCTGGCGCTGGAACCTGGGGACTACTTGGTGTCATTGGACATACAGGACGATTACCTGCATGTCCCTATTCTTTGGCGCCATCAACGTTCCTCAGGTTTGCAATCAGCAGCGACCACTTCCAGTTTCGGGCGTTACCTTTTGGCCTGGCAACAGCACCACGTGTTTTCACCAAGGTGATGGCGGTCATGGCGGCTTCTCTGCGGCTGCAGGGAGTCCGCATGTTGCCGTATTTGGACGACCTGTTATTGGTGGCAGGATCTCCAGAGCTCCTGTTACGCCACTTGGACCTGACCATTGCACTGCTGCAACGGCACGGCTGGCTAATCAACTGGCAGAAGTCCACTCTAATCCCGTCTCGGAGGATTCTGCATCTTGGAGCCTTATTGGACTCGGGACAGCAAAGGATCTTCGTGACGGAGGACAAGATCTCTGCTTTACAGTCAAGGGTGCGCAGTTGTCTGCACAGCCGCCGGGTGTCCTTACACTCGGCGATGAGGTTACTGGGCTCCATGGTGTCGGTGTTCGACATGGTGGAATACGCCCAGTTTCACTCCAGACCTCTGCAGCACCTGATCCTGTCCAAGTGGAACGGGCTGACTCAGTCTCTGAAGTCCCAGACGATTGTGCTCACCCAGGAGGTTCGCCTGTCCCTTACGTGGTGGTTACAGACGACCCACCTCAACAAGGGACGTCCGTTCTGGGTTCCAAATTGGGTCCTGTTGACAACGGACGCCAGTCTTCGGGGCTGGGGAGCAGTTTCGGGTCCACACTTGTTCCAGGGAAGGTGGACGCCGACAGAAGCGGAGCTTCCAATAAATATCTTGGAACTCCGTGCGGTCTTCAATGCTCTCCAGCAGGCACAGCGGTTTCTCCAGGGTCGCCCGGTGCAGGTCCAGTCGGACAACGCTACCACCGTGGCCTACATAAACAGGCAAGGAGGAACTCGCAGTCGGGCGGCTCTCGTAGAGGTCTCTCGGATCCTGGTTTGGGCGGAGCGCAATCTTCCGGCCATATCAGCGGTCTTCATCCCGGGAGTGCTCAATTGGGAGGCGGACTTTCTAAGTCGCCAGGACGTTCATCCGGGGGAATGGTCCCTGCACCCGGACGTTTTTCAACTACTGGTGGACAGGTGGGGTCTTCCAGAAATCGACCTCATGGCGTCCCGGCACAACAACAAGTTGCCGGTGTACGGGTCTCGCACAAGAGACGAAGGGGCGTCTCTGGTGGATGCTCTGTCCGTCCGGTGGACGTTCCGGTTCGCATACCTGTTCCCTCCGGTCTCCCTTCTTCCACGGGTAATCCGGAAATTCAAACAGGAAGGAGGGACGCTCCTGTTGATAGCTCCCGCGTGGCCCAGACGGCACTGGTTCTCAGACCTTCAGGGTCTGTCCGTGGACATTCCTCTGCGGTTGCCGCTACGACCGGACCTTCTGTCTCAGGGTCCTTGCCTTCACCCGGACCTGACTCGGCTGTCTTTGACGGCGTGGCTGTTGAGACTGCCATGCTGAGGTCCCGGGGGTTTTCCAGCTCTGTGGTGCGGACCATGTTACGAGCTCGGAAACCGTCTTCCGCGAGGATATACCATCGCGTGTGGCATACGTTCTTCCAGTGGTGTCGACCGAGAGGTTATGCACCGCGGGAGTTTCGTCTATCTCGGATTCTCGCCTTCCTGCAAGCGGGACTAGATCATGGGCTTCGCCTTGCTTCTTTGAAGGTACAGGTTTCGGCCCTATCTGTCTGGTTTCACCGTAGGATTGCTACAATCCCGGATGTGCGCACCTTTATGCAGGGTGTTCTCCGCATTCAGCCGCCCTTTGTTCCACCTGTGGCGCCTTGGGATTTGGCTGTGGTCCTGAGGGCTCTCCAAGGACCGCCGTTTGAACCACTGGGCTCAGTGGATCTTAAATGGCTAACAGCTAAGACTGTTTTCCTTCTGGCCATTGCTTCGGCCAGACGTGTTTCTGAGTTAGGGGCTCTTTCTTGTAGACCCCCTTTCTTGGTTTTTTATGGGAACAGGGCAGTGCTCCGCACTCGGCCCGAGTTTCTTCCCAAAGTTGTTTCCCAGTTTCATATTAACGAGGAAATAGTTGTTCCGGCCTTTAACTCACCGGGTCTTTCCGTGGGTGAGGCCTCTTTGGATGTTGTGCGGGCCTTAAGGACTTATGTTGACCGCACTTCTTCGTTTAGGAAGTCGGACGCTTTGTTTGTCCTCTTTGGCTTCCGTAAAAAGGGTTGGCCTGCTTCAAAGCAAACTTTGGCAGCCTGGATCCGTATGGCTATTTCTGAAGCTTATCTTCATGAAGGCCTACCGGTCCCTCCTTCTCTGAAGGCTCATTCCACTAGGTCTGTGGGTCCTTCGTGGGCAGCTCGACGTGGTGCCTCGGCAGTTCAGATCTGCAAGGCTGCTACGTGGTCTTCTGTCCATACCTTCGTGAGGTATTACAGGTTTGACACCTTCGCCTCTCAGGATGCTTCCTTCGGGCGGCGGATTCTCCTTTCTGCACAGGAGCTTCCCCACCCTTAAAGGATACTGCTTTGGGACATCCCCAAGGTATCCTGTGGATACCCTATGGACCCTGAAGTAGAAAATATGAGATATGGTAAGAACTTACCCTTGTTATCTCTATTTCTACGAAGTCCATAGGGTTCCACAGGACTCCCGCCCTGTCGCACCTGTGCTGCAGATGGGCTTTGCTCTGGTCACCGGTTTTCAGTCTCCCTCTGGTGAGAATGTGATTCTTGTATGTGTCCAGATCTTTGTTCTCTCTCTTCCTTCTCCTCCGGCCTATGGCTTGGTAACTAACTGAGGTGCCTTGGCTCGGGGGCGGGGTATAGGAGGGGGACCTAGTGCATCCTGGGAGGCTGAAAGCTTAACTCTTTGGTGCCCTGCGACTGACGTCACACCTATACCCAAGGTATCCTGTGGAACCCTATGGACTTCGTAGAAATAGAGATAACAAGGGTAAGTTCTTACCATATCTCATATTATTGTCAGTGACGCAAGCTCCTGATTTATCTATGCCTTGTGTTCCTAATATGTAAATGTGGGTGTAGTATTTCTAATGTAACATCGGACTTTCTGCAGTAAAAAGACGCTGTTTACATGTAAATGCACATACCCTTCTTACATCCTTGTCTTAATGTGAAATTGATATCTACACAGCACAACCTGATCACTAATATTAGATCTGCTATCTTCAAAGCAGCATTTTTTGGTTTTCCACATTGTAATGACTTACTATTTGCTATAGATCAGTGGGGGATTTCTGGTCATAGAGATGTTCCGTCACTGCATAAATATTTACTTGCCATTACACCTTGGGTATTGGTTTGAAAGATCTACAGTAAAGAGGTAGACAATGTCTGATAGATACCAGATGTTAGACAGCCAATAGGTCGACACGTACAGATGGTTGACAGGGTTAAAAGGTCGACATGAAAATGGTCGACACTTTTTTTTTTTTCTAACCCCCTAAGCCTTCCCTTGGTGCCTAACTTTACCTCCCTCCTGGTACCTAACCCTAATCATCGGGGCAAGTGCCTAACCCTAAACCTAACCCTAAAAAGAAAAAAAAAGTGTTGAATATTTATGGGTCGACCTTTTGACCCTGTCGACCATTTGTACCTGTTGACCTTCTTACATGTCAACCTTAAGTGTGCCAACCTTTTGTTCCTATTGACTGTCTAACATTTGGTGTCTATATAGACATTGTCGACCTTTTTACTGTAGAACTTTAGACCGAATCCCTACACCTTGGCTCTGAATGGCCTTTAGGTTATTTTTATTATTTTCATGATCTGTTTACTCTCTTGGAGAAATGAGTGTGTCTTATAATTTTGTGGCTTCCGGTAAAGGCATGTTGCTTTTATAATTGCGTGTTTTTTTTTTAAATTACATACATTGATATTGTGCCTGCTTATCTGTGCACCTTCTTTTCTTTAAGTGTTCACAGGTCAACAAGGGTTCTTTTTCTCAATTTTGGGCAAAAAAAAGTTGGCCATATTTTTTAGTTGTGAAGTTTAATTCGTTTCTAAATAGATTAAGTTAGCAGTTTTATTCAAATGGTGACTTGTAAACCTGACAATGTCTTATTTATGTCTTCTGGGCTAGATGGCAACTTGCAATAAGCATAATTATTTTACCAGTGATGGAAGTGAAAAGTATTTAATTTCCGTGACCTTTAATTGTTTCCCAACCAAACAAACCCAATAATTAACATAATTGATTAAAATGATTCCACTGGATGTCCATTCTCTCAACTGTTCCCACTTATTCTCTAAATACGACGTATTGCACACATTTAAGGACTGGAGTTGAGAGGCTGACTTACAATTTGACTACTAGAATGCATATATATTGTGCATAAGCAAATAGCAGTTTAGTTTACAGTTTATGCACATTAATCAAGATGGGCTTTAATTGATTGTCTAACACTTTATTGCTCTCTGAATATACTGTACCGTATTCAACTGGCAGAGCAGTCTCTTGTATGGTTAGGAATGTTTTTTCTGTTTTACACAGTAAATTGTCAACTTTCAAACACCGGTGATCGCACAGAGTGAAAACAAATGTGAGTCCCAAGGACCCCTCATTCCAAAAAGATTGGGGTGTTCACTCTTTCGGCGTCCCATCTTAATGTATGCTTTTAAGCTCCCCATATGCCTCCCAACATATCAGACCACCCCACATGCCGTTAAATGCCCATCTGATCCCAAAAGCCCTTTGTAATAGGTATCTAAAGAACAATTAAAAAATAAGTTTAAAAAAAAAAAGTGCATACCTATGATAGTCCCATGCCATTGGCAGTGAAATATAGTACTAAGAGGAGTTATGGGTGATGAAACAGCAAAAACTTGCGGCGATGTAAAGGTGCATACACAAGGTACGATATTAACGATAACTATATCGACCATATCGTTATCGTTCAGATCGTTAATTTTTTGGTGCCCAACGACCAGCGATGCACAGGCACTTATGGTCGATAACTATATCGACCATCGCCCGTGCATGCAGGCCAACCTAGTCTATATCGACCAGGTTACATAGATGGTCGCTGGCCCGTTGTTGGTGGTGTGCTGGTTGAACGATAACGATCAACCAGCACATCGGGAAGCTGCAGGACGATCAGTCGCTGGCTGATCGTACCGTGTGTACGCACCGTAAGATTACACAAGAATTCATTTTGTAAAAAATAAATACTCAATGTTTGTTTTTTAACTGGTGGTGCATTTTAAAAACGCCTATGTGAACAGTCCTGTAAGGATCAATAATGCATACAGTGCCTTTTATGACCAACACATTAGAGATGCAAGTGACACAAAAGAATACAATGCTCCGTGCCTGGCATCCTTCAAAAGCAAATCTAATAGTCACCCATATGGTTTTTAGCAGCACTAACCTGTGCAAGCCAAGCAATTGTGTTTCAATTCACAACTATACTTGCAAATAACAATAATGAGCTCATGGGCAAGACATCCTCCCTAAATTAATATTATATATATATATGTGTGTCACACATTAATACCACTTTTATATCAAAGTACACGTTTCCAACCTGGATCAGACCCGGGACAGACCTCTTTTACACCGTGGTGCCACACCATTCACACCGGAGCCAGGTCTGCAGTGACCTGGCTCTTCCCACGCAGGTAAACAGCACTCTTCCCCTCCATCTCCTTATTACCTCACTCTCTGCAGCGGTCCAGAGACAGGGAGAACGGGTGGGGGGTGCTTGTCGGTCCGGCCCTGGTTGCAGTGAAGCGCCACTGAAGCCGGCCAATCGGGAAGCATGCAGCACGATCCGGGTCATCATGACCCGGATCGCGCAGCTTACACTACAGGGTGACACGGGAACAACCGGTGGCCAACTACGCAAGCTATCAGAGTTCTATCCCTGGACCTGCGTGGATCCATTTACACTGACAAAAATCCCAGGTTGATACGTGTTCACGTGCATCAACTCGGGATTTTTAATTCTGTCTAAAAGGGGTATTATATATGACTGGTATGTAACATATCAACAAAGGAAATGTGAATCAGTTGTGTAAAAATGTTTCCAGCTTATTGTAGGGGGAAGGGTGTCATAACACAGCACAGCACGGGGTGGATGTCGCAGAGGACATATTGGGATGGGATGTAGTTAGTATGCCGGCGGACAGGATGCCGGCCTTCAAAATTCCGTTGTTGGAAGCCCAACCTGGGTCTAAAGATAGGTGTCGGAATCCCAATGCCGGATACTCAACTGCCGTCATCTCGAATGAAGGTACACTGGGGCATCTTAGCTGTTATCTGCGTGTTGTGGGTTCGGTTTAGGCAGCACCGTGGGGGGGGGCCATTGTTAGGCACCACTGGGGAAGGAGGGGGGGGGCTAGATTTAGGCACTAAAGAGGAGGTTTAAGGTGCAAGAAGGGAGGGTGGGTGAGAAGGGGGGAGGGTTAGTATACTTACCCAACCCTTCTCGGGATACCGAGCATCTGGAAGCTGCTGTCGGCATTTTCACATCAGGCAAGTCACTAAGCTCTTCAGAACGACCCAGTTTGTATCACAAATTTTTTCAAATGGAGACTGTATGGCTAGGTGCTTGATTTTATACATCTGTGGCAACGTGTTCGGATAAAACCCTTGAGTTCAATAATTAACAGGTGTGACCAAACACTGTTGTCCATATAGTATGTATGTGTGTATATATATATATATATATATATATATATATATATATGTATGTGTATGTATGTATGTATATATATATATATATATATATGTGTATATATATATATATATATATATATATGTATATGTAAAACGGTGTGCAAATTCATTAAACAATAACGCACACAGAGCCGGTAATTTCCACAATGTCTCATATATTGGGCTGGCGTCCTCCCCTCTCAGGAATCCCCTTATCCACAAACCGGGTTAAAAATTTCTAAAATACAAACAGAGAGTGCACCACATAGTGCTTTATCAATAACATTTATTTCAAGTATCACAAGTGATAAAACGTACCGACAGTGGCGGTCAAACCACCGCGAGTGTTGAAAGCTGAAATCATAAAATCTCCGGGTGTTACAGCAACCAGCTCCGGTATACATCAACCATGGATTGAATCACGCTAGGCCACGTCCCTACTCGTTTCGTCACTTAGGACTTCGTCAGAGCCTTAGCTTGATCTTGTGTGAACAGTGATGGCCACATTTAGAGAACCCCTGGCCTAAACGCTACTGTGGAAGGGATTAGTAGGCTTGAGTCTTCCAGTTTGTAGCTTGTGGGGCGATCTGGCTCTCAACTTCATGTGAAGGCCCCATTTTATAACACAGTGGCAAGAGTATTGTGAGAAAGTATACATTGCCTTTAATGTGAAATAGACTCTGCTAAATATTTTTTATACAAATATTTCACATCCAAAACAATCTTAATGATTATTTCGTTGTACGTAAAGTAGATTTCGGAATTAATTTTGAATTCAATTTTGATTTTCTGACATGTTAAGAGAACGCCAGGCTGTTCACTTTTCGAAAATGCTGATTTTACAATAATCAAGATACTTTCAGCAGATTCTCTGCAGTGCAGGTTACAGTACACAATCAATGAGCCTTATGTAGGTGTCAGCACTATCTCAACAACCTGTGTAAGCCCTACTTGAATTGAGTACTTAAAGTTTAATTAAATAATAACCTGTGCATACAGTTATTTTTTTTTTTGTGTGGTGGGAGGGTAGTTAGAATGGAGAAATGATGGAAAATTTTATTTTAATCTCAAGAAATTACTCTTATAGTTAATAAAGCCATGCAAGTTTAAAGAGTGCTTTATTTTTTTATTTCTACTTCAGGGTCCATAGGGGGTCCACAGGGTTGACCTTGGGGATATAGCTGGATCAGGATCCATGGGCACCACACAGTTAAGCTTTTAGCTCCCAGGATGCACTTGGGTCCTCCTCTATACCCCGCCCCTGAGCCACAGGCACCTCAGTGTAAGTTGGTGCCCGGCCGGAGTCTGACCGCGCAGGGGGGCTGCAGGAGCAGCCCCCAGAAGCTTTTTATTTTAGGATAGATTTTATTTATTTTATCTTTCTTTTTACTACAGACGGCAGTGAAGGACTGTCTATACAGACGCCCACGCTGCCGCTCTGATCCCCGACTGGCGCCGCGACGCCAGTACTGATCTGGGGATCGCGGCTGGAGGACAGAGTCCGTACTAGCCGGACTCTGTCTACCTCCCAGGACTGCTGCCAGAGTCGCCGGGGATTCAGGTAAGCCGCGCGTCGCTGGCTAGCGGCGGCGCGCGAAATGCCTTAAGATGCAGTCCTTTAGCCTCCGGTCCTGGGGACAGACCGGAGGCTGCTGGCAGTGGCGGCGGGCCCCCCATAACCCGTGGGACCACTAGACCACCAGGGATAACAGGCAAGCGGGAAGCCAGCATCCCTAGGGTTATGGCCAGCCAGGGGAGGAAGCCTTCCCTGTTCAGCGGCTCCTCCCCTTAGCTCAGTGCGCCTTTCAGCACGCAGTCTGGCGTCGCTGAGCTGCAGACTCTTCGGCCACTCCTCCTCTGAGGTCTCTGGGGGCCATTTTCTTTGTGGCAACGCAGATCTCAGGGAGCACGCGGACCAGTCCCCCTGTGTACCTCTCCCCCGACAAGGACAGTGTACACAGCACTATAGCCCTCTCAGACACTGAATCTGGGCAGGTTGATTGTAGTGGAAAGGTGCAGTGAGTATATCTTCTCTGCATGGTATGTGACTTTTGCTAGTGCTGCCTGTCTGTGCTTATTTTCCGCTTACTGTCAGCTTATACCTGTCCCTTTACTTCTCCTACAAGCCCTACAGGTGTGTGGGGGAGGGGCGTTTCTACAGACCTCACCTATATAAATCACGTATTTGGGAGGTTCGTCACATACAGTTGTGTGTGACACAGTGCCATATTGTGGGCTGTTGTTCAACACACCGGTGAGTGCGTTTACTTCTGCCCTGTTGCCAGATATATAATATATTCTGTCATGTCAGACGAGGAGGTTGAGCGCTCAGTGGCTCCGGTGTTGGCCTCCTGCGGACGCTGTTCTGCAGGAGTGGATAGAGAGGATTTGTCACAGGATGGCCTGTGTAGTCTGTGCCAGGTGGCTCCTGGTCCATCCAGACCTTCCCTGACGCAGGAACCACCGTGGGCGATGTTTTCTCAAGTGCTGGTGTCTATTACGGACGGTCGGTCGGTCCCGACTGCTCTCCCTACTAGGGCGTTCCCCCTGCTGACCATCCCCCATTCCCCGGGTGTCCCGCAGTTATTGTGGAGTCCTCCTGGGTCTCAGTCTGTGGGTCCCTATGCGGGGTTGCCTATGTATATACATGCTTCCCCTGTGCCGCAGCAGCCTGTGGTACCTTTTCAGGCCCTTTTGGCGACTCCTCCACCTTGGGTGAATGTGCTCTCCAACTCCGTGCAAAATTTGGCGGCCGCATCCTCGGCTTTTCAGTCAATGTTGCAGACTGACATTCCTTCTAGGGTTTCAAAGCGCCCACTCATGGCGCGGGCGGCTCAGGTATCGGACTCAGAGGGTTCCTCAGATGATGGGGAGGTCCCTGATGACACAGACTCGGACGCCTCGGTCCAGGAAATGGATACCAAGTCGTCCATTAATGTGCGAGCACTGGTTAGGGCGGTGCGAGCTATTCTTCTTATAGAGGATGAGGCACCGGTTCCTAAGTCAAAGTTTCCTAGTTTCAAAAAAACTAAGGTGGCTTCTGCGGTGTTTCCCCTGTCGGATCAGTTGAAGGATCATATGGCGGTAGCTTGGCAGGCGCCCAGTAAGAGATTCATTCCTCAGAAGCGGTTGGCTTCTAATTATCCCTTCCCTGAGGCAAATTGTAAAAAATGGGAAACTCCACCGGCGGTGGATTCCCATGTCACCCGTTTAACTCGGGGAGCTACCTTACCATTACCGTCGATATCCTCGCTGAAGGATCCCACGGACAGGAAAGTTGAGACTTGCTTAAAGTCTATTTACTCCCTCTCCGGGGCGGTGGCCCGACCGTCCATGGCCATCTCCTGGGTGGCCAAGGCCATTGAGGGGTTGGCCAATGCATTGGAAGATACCTTCCCGGACGACGCTCCGGATGTCCAGAGGGCGTTGTTGGGACAGATGAGGGACGCTGCTTCTTACATTGGGGAAGCTTCTTTAGATGCTAGTCTGCTGACTTCGCGGGTATCGGCTGCAGCGGTGTCTGCCCGCCGATCCTTATGGTTGCGGTCCTGGAGAGCGGACTCTGATTCAAAGAAAGGCCTGGAGGCCTTACCTTTCAATGGGGAATTACTATTTGGTCCGGACTTGGACAAAATAGTGGATACCCTGGCTAAATCCAAGTCTGCTTTCCTCCCTTCGGCGGCACTGCCTGCTAAGGTTCGGAGTTCGGCTTTTCGTTCCTTTCGGGTTCAGGGTAAGGCGAAAGGTCAGTCCTTCCCGAGACAGTCTGCGAGTAAGACTGCCTCTAATCCCAAGAAGCAAGCCTGGAGTGCTCGGCGCCCTTCTTCCAAGCCGGAAGATAAACCTGCGGCCTGATGGGACGGGCCTCCCTCTGGGGGACCTCAGAGTGGGAGGCCGACTTCTTCTATTTGCCCAGTGCTGGCACAATACAACCACGGATGCCTGGGTTCGAGAAGTGGTCTCCCAGGGGTACGCCCTGTCTTTTCGGCACAGACCACCCCACCAGTTTTTCTGCACCAGTCCTTCTCAGGACAAGACCAAGGCGTTAGATTCAGGAGGCTATAGAGTCCTTGCTGAAAGCAGGGGTCATTGTTCCTGTTCCTCAATCACAACGAGGGACGGGGTATCATTCGTCTCTGTTTCTGGTGCAGAAACCCAATGGTTCTCATCGCCCTATCCTCAACTTGAAGTCTCTGAACAAATTCCTCAGAGTTCCCAAGTTCAGGATGGAAACGTTATGTTCCATCATTCTGGCGATGGAACCGGGGGATTGCATGGTGTCCCTGGATATCCAGGACGCCTACCTCCATGTTCCGATAGCACATTCGCACCAGCGGTATCTGAGGTTCGCTATCCTTCAACACCACTATCAGTTCCGAGCGCTACCCTTTGGTCTCTCCACTGCACCGAGGGTGTTCACGAAGATTATGGCGGTCATGGCCGCACATCTTCGGAACCAGAATGTACGGCTGCTGCCGTATCTGGACGACCTCCTGTTGCTGGCGAGCTCCCCGGAGGTACTGCTTCAACATCTCCACCTGACGATCGCTTGCCTGCAAGCACACGGGTGGTTGATAAATTGGAAAAAGTCCTCCCTGATTCCATCACAGCGGATGGTTCATTTGGGAGCCCGGCTGGATTCGCGTCAGCAAAGGATTTTCCTGACTTCGGAGAAGGTCGCCTCCCTACAGCTGCGGATACGCAGTTGCCTGAGCAGTCGCCGCCTGTCGGTCCATTCGGCTATGAGAGTTCTTGGGTCCATGGTGTCGACATTCGACATGGTGGAATTTGCCCAGTTCCATTCCCGGCCCCTGCAGGGGCTGATTCTATCGGGATGGAACGGGTTACCTCACCGGATCTGCTCTCAGGTGCTGGTGTTGTCTCCGGAGGTTCGGCAATCTTTGGCTTGGTGGCTTCAGACAGCTCATCTGGTCGAGGGGCGCCCCTTTTGGATCCCGGACTGGGTCCTGCTCACGACGGATGCCAGTCTCCGGGGTTGGGGGGAAGTGACCGGCTCATTGTCTCTCCAGGGTCGTTGGTCTGCGGAAGAAGCACTTCTCCCCATCAACATCCTGGAACTGCGGGCAGTATACAGGGCCCTGCAGTCGTCCGGTCCCGCTCTTCACGGAAGGGCGGTACAGGTGCAGACCGACAACGCCACCGCGGTGGCGTATATCAACCACCAAGGAGGAACTCGCAGTCGGGCAGCGATGTCGGAGGTGTCTCGCATCCTGACTTGGGCGGAGTGTCACATTCCAGCGATCTCGGCAGTCTTCATCCCCGGAGTCCTCAATTGGGAAGCGGACTTCCTCAGCCGTCACGACGTGCATCCCGGGGAATGGTCGCTTCACACAGAGGTGTTTCAGCTACTCGTGCACAGGTGGGGACTGCCGGAGCTGGACTTGATGGCCTCCCGTCACAATCACAAGTTGCCCGTTTATGGGTCAAGGACAAGAGACGCGCTGTCGGTGAAATGGACGTTTCACCTGGCGTATCGGTTTCCTCCGATATCCCTACTTCCTCGGGTTCTGCGGAAATTTAAGCAGGACGGCGGCACGCTCGTGCTGGTGGCTCCGGTGTGGCCCAGACGGCCTTGGTACTCCGATCTCAGGAGCCTCTCCATCGACGCGCCGTACCTTCTTCCTCAGCGTCGGGACCTGTTGTCTCATGGGCCCTACCTTTACCCGGATCTGGGTCGGCTGTCTTTGACGGCGTGGCTCTTGAGACAGCCGTCTTGAGGTCTCGGGGCTTCTCCAGTTCGGTTATTGGTACCATGCTCAGGGCACGCAAGCCTGCTTCAGAACGGATTTATCACAGGGTGTGGCACACTTACTTTCAGTGGTGTGAGTCGAGACATTATGATCCTCAGGTGTTCCGAGTTTCTAGGATCTTGGAATTTCTTCAATCCGGATTGGACCTCGGCTTACGCCTTGCATCTCTGAAGGTTCATGTGTCCGCCTTGACCGTGTGGTTTCAACGGCGGATTGCAATACTGCCGGATGTTCACACCTTTTTCAAAGGTGTTCTCATAATCCCACCTCCCTTTGTGCCTCCTGTGGCTCCTTGGGACTTGGCGGTGGTTCTACGGGTCCTGCAGGGTCCTCCGTTTGAGCCTCTTGAGTCGGTGGAGCTCAAGTGGCTGACATTTAAGACTGTTTTTCTCCTGGCAATTGCTTCGGCCAGGAGGGTGTCTGAATTGGGGGCGCTTTACTGTCACCCTCCTTTTCTGATTTTTCACCAGGACAGAGCGGTGCTCCGCACTTGTCCTGAGTTTTTGCCCAAAGTGGTCTCAAAGTTCCACATTAATCAGGAACTTGTTGTGCCAGCTTTTCAGTCCCCTGATCTTTCAGCTGGTGAAACTTCCTTAGATGTGGTCCGGGCGCTTAGAATCTATGTGGACCGGACGGCTTAGGTTAGGAAGTCTGATTCCTTGTTTATCCTCTTTGGTTTTCACAAGAGGGGTTGGCCTGCCAACAAACAAACGTTAGCCCGTTGGCTTCGTTCCGTTATTTGTGAGGCTTATGCACAGGAGGGTTTACCTGTGCCAGCCTCTGTTAAGGCTCATTCCACTCGTCCTGTGGGTCCTTCTTGGGCTGCTAGACGTGGCGCTTCTGCTGTTCAGCTGCGTAAGGCCGCCACTTGGTCTTCAATTCAAACGTTTTTGAAGTTCTATGCGTTTGACACCTTCGCCTCTCAGGATGCATCCTTTGGGCGCCGGGTGCTCCTTTCAGCACAGGAGCGTCCCCGCCCTTAGTTGATCTGATTTGGGACATCCCCAAGGTCAACCCTATGGACCCTGAAGTAGAAAACAAGAGATATGGTAAGAACTTACCTTTGTTATCTCTGTTTCTACGAAGTCCATATGGTCCACAGGGC
The DNA here is from genome assembly GCA_031769625.1 of Taudactylus pleione. Taxonomy (NCBI): domain Eukaryota; kingdom Metazoa; phylum Chordata; class Amphibia; order Anura; family Myobatrachidae; genus Taudactylus; species Taudactylus pleione. The sequence continues at coordinate 2,495,812 of JAUIMM010000686.1, forward strand.
GCCCGCCCTGACACACCTGGCTTCAAATGGGCTGTGTGGCTGGTCACCGGTTTTCCGTCTCCCATTTCTGTGAGTATGGTTTCTTGTGTGTTCCAGTCTTCCTTCTCTCTGTTCCATATTCTCCTCCGGCCTAGGCTGCTTACCAACTGAGGTGCCTGTGGCTCGGGGGCGGGGTATAGAGGAGGACCCAAGTGCATCCTGGGAGCTAAAAGCTTAACTGTGTGGTGCCCATGGATTCTGATCCAGCTATATCCCCAAGGTCAACCCTGTGGACCCTATGGACTTCATAGAAACAGAGATAACAAAGGTAAGTTCTTACCATATCTCTTGTTTTTGATGGCTATATGATCCATTTACTGGGAGAGAGCTGAAACTAGTTTTGCTGACCAGTAAGAAAAAACAGGCTTCTGAACAGACAACATGGGAATTTCTGTGCTTGATTAACATTTTTTCCTGTAATGTAATCTCATATTAAATTTGAGTACCCCTTTTGAAAACTGTTTTAGTTTTATTCAGGACATAATTGCCATCACCCAGTAATCATAACGTTCTAATAGCATAAAACCAATTTTCATTTGTTATTTTTTTTAACAAAAGCCAGCATGATGAATGCATGTGTGAAAAAGTACAAGCCATATTTTAGAAGCTTGTAGAGCCATCTTTAGCAGTGATAGTTGATCAGTCTCGCATCATATATGAAGAATTTTGGCTCACTGATCTGTGTAACACTGATTTAATTTGTTTGAGTGTATATGTTTATTCCTGGCTCTCATTTCTGTTGTAGCATTAGCATCTCGCTGTAATTTTTTTAAAATTGTTTAAGTTATTTGTATCGCACACATATATTCCGTAGCGCAGTTTCAACCTTTTTTCAACTCAAGGCATACTACGCAAGATTTTAAAATTGCCAAAGCACACCATCCGGCGATGCGGCATGTGCGACCTATGAAAAAACATACATATTGACTCCCACATATTGGCCTCCACAGGAATAAAACACACACATTGGCCTCCACAGGAATAAAACACACTACATTGGCCTCTACTGGACTAAAACACACATTGGCCTCCACAGTAATAAAACGCACATACAATGGCCCCAACGAAATAACACACATTGGCCCACAATAACATTGAAATAACAAGAATAATAAAAATAATAAGAAATAACATTGGCCCCCATAGAAAAAAAAATAACATAGGCCTCCCCATAGAAAAAAAAAATAACATAGGCCTCCAAAGAATAAAAATAACATTGGCCCCCACAGAAACAAAGAAAAAAACCACATTGCTGGACACGCAGAAATAAAATAAAACCATTGGCTCTCCCCCAAAGAAAAAAACCCCACATTGCTCCCCCCAAAAATCAAGTCATACTGGCTACCACATTAAAAATATTTAAATTTTCTAGACCTGTCAGTCAGTCATCGGGTGGCTGACCGCGGGCAGCTTGGAGGGAAGGGCTGGCTGGCCGCGGATGGGTGGGGAAGAGAGGCTGGCTGGGTGACTGGCCGCGGGCGGGTGGGAAGTACTGGCTGTCTGCGGGTGGGAGAGAAGGGCTGGCTGGGGTGACTGCCACCTGTGGGAGGGAAGGGCTGGCTGAGTCTCTGTTGGGGTGGACGGGTAGGCCAGACAGGCAACGCGGCGTGCGTGACCTGTGATGTCACGCCGCTGCGTTTAGACAGGTCACTGACCGCGCGCGCCTACATATTGCAGCATGCCAGGGCATGCTGCAATATGTAGTTCCCCAGCAGTTGGAGAAGCACATGTTTTAATTAGTCCCACTTTAGACTGTAACCTCTCATGAGCAGCGCCCTCCACCCTCTACCCTCTACGTTCTCACTCAGCTGTTTCCCGATTTCCTGTTTGCCCCTACTTTGAGATATAGGGCCGTCGTTTGCGAATCGGCCGATATATCGGCCGCAATCAGCTGATTTGCGGCTGATTTCGCCAACGACAGCGAAAAAGGCAGGTTTTTTTGCCTAAAAACTGGAGAAAACTTTTCTCCAGGCTAGGGCAGGCGAAATAAATTAGCAAAATCTCTATTTTTGGGTAAAAATTTGGGGATTTCTTACAGAACACTTTAGACAGCCCCCCTAATGATACTTTAGCGAAAAACGTTTTTTGTAATTTGCGAAAACCGGCCTCTGAAATTTCGGTCAAAATTTATTTTTTTCTGTGAAAATGCGTTTGCTTCTCTCAAGAAATTTCTCAGTTTGGTTATCCCCGTTACGTCATTTTTATCCTATTTACATCTATAATACTTTATTTATTGTAATTCTTGTTTGGCGCTGCGTACACTTTGTGGAGCCCTATAATTAAACAATAACATATAATGTGTGTATATGTTTTATAAAATTTGAAGAGTGGACTAAGAGATATCTATCAATGAATGTATTCTCAGTGAGAATATTAATTTGCATCATATGGGCATTTCTAGTGATAACTGTAGAAAACCATAGAAATTTTGGTAGATAATGTTTTTTTTAATTGTGCCTGGTTAATGAAAATAGACAACAATATAAATATTTTTTTCTCCTGTTTACAGTGTTGATAAAAGGTTTCACATTCCATACATTTATCTTTGGTTTGTTGATCTGAAAATGAATGTTACCAGAAATAGTAGAATTGATTTGTAACTGTATAATAACACAAGAGAAACACAAGTCATGATTTGTATTCCATCACTGTGTTACATTATACTCTGTAAAATTGTTTGTGCGAGTCCACATTGTGTGTTTTGTTTTATTTATTTTCTATTAATTTAGTTTATTTTGCTACCTGTAGTTGGTGCTGTGACTTGTTTGTGCTCATCTCTGTCCTGTAGGCAACTTGCCACTCCCTACTGAATAAAGCTACCGTTAAAGAAAAAAAGGAAAACAAAAAATCAGTAAGTCCGGAGAACTTTCTATTAGCCATTTTTCTCCCCAAACACAACAAACAATTGACCTTTGGAAACAAAAATAAACCTAGACAATCCTCTTATTTTCTATTTTTATGTTTTTGCTATTAAAACATCTTCACTCAATCCTCCAGTTCTTCACTGTCAAAATCATTCTACTAATTCTGGCACAGAATAGCTTTCATTTCAATTAACACACTGAAAACCTTTACCGTTCCGCGCCTTCTCTGTGTGTATGATTGATAAGTAGAAAGGCTTAGGTATTCGCTCTGGCTTTACTGCTTGATGAGTGCTGGTGGTACTTAATGGGGACGGTTGTAACGTACTTCTAGATCTTAGGGCATGCTAGGTCTGCTACTTTTTAGATGCTTGGGACTCGAAGCTTGTTCTTTCTGAGAGGGGTCTGTCTCTGACAAAATGAAAATCTTAATGTGAAGTGTTTTCAGTTTCCCATTGACTTGAACATTTAGATCTTTGGTGTCCCTATTTCTTCAGCACTCCAATGAAGGTAAGTAGCGTTTCACCGTACTGTGTGTGTAGTGTTCATACATGGTTGTAAAATTCTATTTGTATATGAAATATTTGTGTTAGTATGCCGTTAATTTCACCAGGAGCCCGGTACAGTGTAGAAGTATCACCCTATCTTTGTTGAATGAAGATAATTGATAATGTACAACGTGAGCTCTATGAACAATGCATGTCATATTTGTGCACATAACTCACAATGTGAAGTGATTTGGTAACTGTTGGAAGGAAGCCATAATGGCTTCAGGAATTTTTACTTTTAAAGAGCAGGATAGTGATGTGGCTGTCAATGAAAGCAGGCGTGATCACATGCAGGGTACTCTTCCAAGTGGTGCAATGTAAAGAATAAAATAAGACAATATATGCTAAATAGATGGAATTCAGTTTATTTTATATTTATTTAGGAAGACTTTTTTTTAGTTACATTTGCTTGGAATCACATTTGGCAGTTATATACCAAACTGAACTTTTATATTGGTTGAATGTAATAGTAAGGACTGTTCTGGTTAAATAATTATTCAGTAACATGACTTCACAGATTTACCGATATATTGGGTTCATTGCTGTCACCCCTGTTCTCTGTGGTTTTTTTTTTTTTTTTCTTTTTTTTTTTTTTTTTCAATAAAAGCTGCTTTAGTTTTAAAAGGAAAAAAGAAATAGAAAGTAGATGGAGAATACAGTACACTATATACAATATCCACCAATTTTCTTATCAGCAGTGATAGTCAAATCACTTGTCTTACAGAGGAATGAATAATGCATCTGGTGACTAAAGGTGCCCACACACAGCGATATTTTACACGATCTGGCTGATTCCAATGCATTAGAACGACAGATCGTGTAAAATATGCCCAAATCGTGAGTCCCCACTCATGATCACAATGCGATGCGCGTCCCCGCTGGTCGCACATCGCATCGTCAGATCTGCCGTGCAGTAGGGCAGATCTGACAATCTAGGACACGATGCACTGGGAAAGTCTGGATGCAGGAGAGATCGTTTGAAGATTGGACACCAAACCATGTGCAAATCATGTGGAGATCGTGTGCAGAGCTGGCGGGGAGAGTTTCAAGGGAAATCGTACACAAATCGTACACATCGGCTGATCGTGAGCACATCGGTATGTGTGTGGGCACCTTGAGACACATCTATGTGCTTAGTTTGCAGTGATCTGTTGCCAGAAATGCTTGCAGCTTAAAATTTAGAAGGATGTGGACTATCATACCCTGACTGAGTATTTTCTAAGATTATAAACAAGAGATATACTCGTTGATATATCATTGTTAAGTAGTATTATTTTTGCCCCTTGTGCATTCAAAGATCTGAATTAAGCCCCATGTAAGAGCTACTTGCTCCATTGTTAAACCCCCTCCCCCACCCCCCCCAACACCCATTCACTTTGGTAGGGGTCCAGCAAGGCCAATCAATACAACCATTATGCTACTAGATCGGGTTGCCATAAGTCTGCACTATGAACGGGAGGCAGGTGATGGAAGGCATTTAGCCTACTACCTCCTAGGCCCTATGTACACCAGATAAGTGAGAAGTAATTTTATTTTTCCAAATAGAGCTTCTAACATCTTGCTTCCTGGAGACAGGTCCTTTAATCAGAAATACATAGAAAGTCCTGTCTTTTACCTGAGGCCATGCATTGTGTGTACCCATGCACTTGATGACTGCTTATCACCAATCTACTAGCTAACTAATTTCACAGCATCTAATTTCTTTGTAAGAATAGTAGAGTATTAACTGCGGCATTTAGCTGTACCATATGTTTTTTTATATCCTCCTGTGATCATTTGAATAGAGGTTTGTATATATGAACACAACTGTGCATACTTGATTCAGTATTTAACTATATGAAAATATATTTTACTTCCCTCCTTTTTCCTTCTAAATACAAGTTGTTTTGTGATGTTATGTTTTGCAGGTTGTAAGCCAGAGGTTTCCACAGAACAGCATTGGTGCAGTGGGAAGTGCCATGTTCCTTAGGTTCATTAATCCCGCCATTGTGTCACCTTATGAGGCAGGGATACTGGATAAGAAGCCACCACCAAGGATAGAACGTGGCTTGAAGTTAATGTCTAAGGTGACACATTAACTTTTATAGACTTGTGCAATATTGACTTAGTTGTGATTGCCGGTGTCATTTATATTAGCTACTGGTATTTTAATTCACTGGATATGGTAGTACAGAGTAAGGTAGGCACTACAGATAGCAACAAATGTAACATGCCTTTCACATTTTCCACTTTTAATTTGTTTTTAACACATTTAGAAATGCATCAGTCAATTATATTAATGGCATTCAAAGGGTCCTAATTTCATCATTGTTTATTGGCTGTTAAGTTCTCAGGGGCATATCTATAATGGGTGCGGGGCACATGGACCCCTGGCTTCGGGGGGCCCACACCGCACACCCTCAACCCATTTATTCAGACTCACCTCTCCGGTGTCCCGCATCGGCAGTAGCTTCGTTGTACAAATCACCTGGAAAATGATCACCATAGCAATTTTCCCGGCGCTTTGCGCATACGTAGTAGGGAAATCACCGGCAAAATGGCTGTCGCTCAATGCGCTTACTGCCGTCTGGTAGAGAGGAGGGGGGCCCGGACGGTAACTGCACAGGGGTCCCCATCTCTCTTAATACACCGCTGGTTGTCCTGTCGTCTAATTCTAAGCAGGTTTAAAAAAAAAAAAAAGCAGCATACAAACATTTTTACTTTAACTATCACAAATCCGTTTTTCTAAACTGATTCTTCAACACTAGGTTTATTATTATTATTAATATTATTATTATTATCCTTTATTTATATGGCGCATTATTATTATTATCCTTTATTTATATGGCGCCACAAGGGTTCCGCAGCGCCTTACAAAGTACATAAACTAATGAGCACACAAAAACAGTTATTAACCGTACAAACAATAAACAATGCAGGACAAATACACAAATTATACATTGCTGCGTAACACTTAAATAAGCAGCATGGTGTCAGCAACCAAGGGTTTTAGATGCTGTTGTAAATTAAAGTAGGAGTAAGTGAAGGAGAAGCACGTGAGGGAAGAGGGCCCTGCTCGCAAGAGCTTACATTCCAAAGGGGAGGGGGCAGACAAACAGAGGTGACACAGATGGGACTGGATTGTGAGGAAGGAACATGGAGTAGTGGGTTAGGATGAGAGCTGGAAAGCTTTGAGGAAGAAAGGGGTCTTGAGAGCCCATTTGAAGATTAGTTGCCAAAAAGCAAAGTTACCTTGGAATTTTTAGTTAATGCCAGGGGGATGAGAAAAGTCAGCTACTCGAGGAAGTTGGAAAAAGCAAGTGATATGAGCTTTGAATGCAAATAATGAAGTGGAGAGTTTAGAAGGTAAGAGTTGGTGGAAGTACCCAAACACCAACAGTGTGGCAACCTCCAGGCCAAGGAGTGTGAAAGAATGTGAGGCCCCCAAAGGAGATAGCTGCAGGAGAAGTGGTGTCAGATGGGTAAGTCCAGGATTTGGTGATGGCTAGGAGATTGAAGGAGTTGAATATGAAGCCGTAATGGACGGACCAGTTGATTATAGACTGGACTGGCTTTCCAGAGGAGACAGGAGAGAGGAGATTGTTAGGGTTGCTGTATTGTGGGGTTGAGATTGATTTAGAGCAGGGGGATTATGAGTGTGGGTATGTGGTGGGCTACTGAGTGAGGAAGGGTGACAGCAGGTGGTGGGCAAGGTGGAGGTTTAGTGTGGTGTGGGTTGAGAAGAAGAGGTGTAACTTGGAGAAAAGGGAGAGTGCAGGGCTTAGGAGTTATTGGAGATGCGGTGGAGAGTACTAGATGGGATGAAGGGAGATAGGAGAGGAGGGAGGGACAGGAGAAAATGGAGGAGACTATGGAAGAAAAGAAATGGAAACAGGTGGTAGAGGAAAGTATTATGTAGCTTCTGAGTGAGGGGGGGGGGCAGAAGAAAAGAGACATTGCGTACATGAAGGATTAGGGGGGGAAGATAGCAGTAGTAGTGATGAGAGTGAGATACAGGAATAGTACAGCTAAAATGTTTAAAAATCAGATAAAAGGAAGAACAGTGTTAGTAGATGTAAAGGCACAACTACAAGAGTATATAATAAGCAAAATGAGTTTAGAACTGTTAAAGTTGCAGGACTTTTAAGGATAAAGCATTCTTATAGATGAGAAGGTGTTAAAATGGTAGATACTACAGTGGTGTAGAGATACATTGACAGTGGCATAGGAATGATATAACAGTGTAGGCTCAAAAAACATACATTTAAAAATTAAAATGCAGCAATCCAGCTGGTAGTTGCTTGCAATGTTGAAGCATGCTGTTGGCAAAAGGTGTGTTCAGGTTGTAATGAAAACTGGTGGCTGAGTTTCAGGGTGTCCAGAAGCTCAGAAGATCCTTTGAAGTTGTAAAGAGTTCTTTTTTAAATGTTGTCGTCCTGTCTAACTTTAAATTTTGCTGTGCATATAATACCACTTAGAAAAAAAACACTTTGAAATAAAAAGTTATGCAGCCTTATAACAGGCCTGCAGCCTGTAACCTACTAGGTATACTATATAGTGAAGCATACATTGTGTAGTCACTGATTACACCCCACCCCCCAATGACCTCACCCTCACCAGATACAAGTCATAAAATTCTAATACAAACAAACAGACCCTAAACAGCATCCCATGTATCTAGGAGTTAATATATAGTTACATTGCAAGACCTTAAGTCACTCTGGTTTTTCCAGATAATTAATAACCAAATACCTTAGAAATAGCAGTGCTGTTTGATTACAATGTCAGATGACTGGTCCCAATAGATTACCTATGAAATCAGTATAATCAAACGGCAAGGAGATAGAGTGGCAGCAACTATTGGTGTATGGGATGCAGATAGTCCTCTTAAGATTCTTCCCCCCTACTCCACTGAAAGTAGACCCCCCCCCCCCCCCATCACCACCCCTCTCTATCCCAGGAGTACTAGTCAGGCTTTGCATAAATGAATGTATATCAGTGGCCAGAACACTGTTGGCTAAAAATATACTAATGCAATTTAGCAACATAATATGCAGAGTATTGCCCAGCAGCCATTCATTTGTGCTTCCATTTTGTGTTAAATCTGTTCTGTTCATGCAGCATGTGTCTGACAAATAGTAGATTTCCAGTCATGTAGCTGGTGTATCCGGTACATGTTGAGTGCACACTGTGCTTCCTTGCTATCAAGGGTGATACATTCACATCAACAAGTGTACATTTCAGCTGTACTGTGCTCCAGATCTTTAGTTCAAGTTGTGCGCTTAAGCAGATTTACTAATTATTAGATCCGGTGAAGACATGATATTAATAATCACTTTGTTCTGCAGATCCTGCAGAGTATTGCCAATCACGTCTTGTTTACGAAAGAGGAACACATGCGCCCTTTTAATGAATTTGTAAAAAGTAACTTTGATGCTGCACGAAGGTAAGAAAACAGCATTTACAACAAGCCACAAATTTGTCATTGTAATTAGATCGTGCAAGTCCTTTGAAAGTTCTTTAGTTAAATTATAGCTATAATAAAGAAGTAAGGTTATCTGAAGTGAATGCTACATCGGGAAGCTTTGTAATTCACTGAAGGAAGCTTTCATTTTTTGTGAGGTCTAGTCCACAAATTAGTAGTAATATATGCAATAATGAAGATAAGCCATTAATAACTATTCTATTAAAGAACACATCAGAAATCATTATGTGATATAATTATAATTTTAGTTATATAGCACTTTTCTCCAATAGCACTCAAGTTGCTTTACAGAATGGGGTCAATCCAATTATACACAATGCACTCAGGGGCGCCGAGAGAGGGGGGGGGTTGAAATTGCCCGTACTTGCTGGGGGGGGCCCGGCGGGGCTTGAGTCCAGCACCGCTCCCCCCCACCCCCCTTACATCACACAGCGGCCCAGCACACGCTGCTAAGAAGAAGCCACAGCAGTTTCCTATGCCTGTGGGGGTAGCGATCAAGCTGATCGCGCCCCCCACTGGTTATGCGCCGGGCTGAGGGGGCTCAGCTAAGCGGATGTTGCCGCGCCTCCCGCAATTAGGCCACATACCCTTTTTTTTTTTTTACAAGGGCCCGGCGCGGCTCTTGATGGGCCTGGATGCACTCGCGGGTGCGAGTCATCGTGACAACCGGTGCACTTGAGGGCAGCCTGAACTCGCTCAAAACTGTGCGCTGCTTCATAGGGCTGTTTACAAAATTGAGCAAGTTCAGCCTGAAAGAGGGGTGCGAGATGCGGTGCCGTTGCTGACGTTCGAGCGCCATGGCAATAGCAAAACACACCCAATTCGCACCCCTTGCGGCTAATTGGATTGTCCCCATAGTATAAACATAATAGATGTTTACATCTTCATAAAATACAGACACAATGCATATAATGCAAGGTGTGGCAGCCATTTTGGGTATTCAGTTCCAAGTATTATTCATCCTTCCCACGAAGGATCCAATTGAGGCAGCCATTTTAGGCTCACTACATAGGTTTACACTGGACAGAAGAGATACATAATGGAGAAATAAAAATAATAGGTGAGACCCTTGCGAAATGATCAGAAACATGAACTGTGCATTCTACACAATAGAGTACCAGGCAAGGCAGCCATGTTGGGCGGACTACATCGGCTACAATGTGTAATAAGCAATATAAATAAGACATAGAAGAATAAAATGAACAGTGACTAGCAAGATACCCACTGCATAAATAGTTCCACGGGTTGTTTATCCTGCCTTTGAAAGTACAAAGTGAAGCCGAGATCAAGGGCTCACTACATAGGTTACAGTGGCAAAATGAGCAGTTCATAGTGTAAAATGCTGTGGGAAATCAGAAAAAAAAAGCATAGTAGGTTGAAATGGGCGGAGATACTGGGTAAGTGGGATTGGTAATATGGGGGACAGGAGAGGTATGGTATAGTATAGGGAGTCCATGATTTTCCAGTTTAGAGACATGCAAAGCAGTCAGTATATTGCACATAAACGTACAAGATAAAATGGATAGACAGAATGCAGTAATAATAGACCATGTTAAACAGTGTGTCAAATTACCAGGTGAAGTTGTAGGAGGTTTGAATTGAAGAGTAGTAGTGTGCAGAGTTTGAAGTGTTTGAAAACTTAAAATCCAGTCCAAATCAAGTTTAAACTGCTGTTTGCAACAGGAGCTCTGATATGATTATAATGTTCCATTACAGAAGTTGTATAAATACAACTTCTCCCTGTATTAACCTTATTTTAGCTCATAATGTTTTTATTTTCACACTTAGGGGTTTATGCACTAAGCCAGTGTTGGCTAACCTTGACACTCCAGCTGTTGTGGAACTATATATCCCAGCATGCCCTGCCACAGTTTTAGCATGCCCTAATAGCAAAACTGTAGCAGTGCATGCTGGGTTATGTAGTTCCATAACAGCTGGAGTGTCAAGGTTAGCCAACACTGCACTAAGCCTTTGAGAGAGCTAAAATGGATGGGTATAAAGTACCAACCAATCAGCTACTGTCACTGAGTTTGGAAGATGATAGTAGCTGATTGGTTGGTACTTTATATCTCTCTAAAGGTGCATACACACAACGATTTTTTGAACGATTATCGATATTGTTCAATAGTTGTGAAAATCGTTCACTTTCTGAGTTAAAACGATGAACGATTATTGTTCATGCGCGTTCATATTTGTAGTTCAGTTAGACTGACCAACTCAACGATTTTCGGTAAAGGAATATGCAAAAATCGTTTGTAGTTCAAAAAAAATCGTTCATTACATTTAGTAAATGAACTATTTTAGTAAACGATTTTCGTTAAGTTTTCCCTTGAAAAAAAATGGAACAAAATCGTTTACTAAAATCGTTCATAAATCGTTGTGTGTGTGTATGCACATTAAGGCTTAGTACATAGACCCTTTATTCTTACCTGTATTTCAATAATTCTCTTTATACCCTCCAATGTGGTTCAAGTTGCAAAACAATCATTTTGTCAAAAAATCTGAAATAAAAGCTATTATGAGTTTAGTGCAGTGAAGACATGTAACTTTTTCATGCCTTTCCATATCCAAATTGTATTCATTGTTTGTTTTTTCTTGGTAGCACTACCCCAATCCTAGAAACAAGAGAATATATATAGTACAAGATAAGGGGAGAAATATTAAATAATTAATTTCTCTTTAGTCTGTGTAGTTGCCACTTTTTCTTTGGAAGACACTACCCCTGCGTGTGCCATAAGATTTTGAGTGGCTAGTAAGGCCAGCTTCCCACTGACTGTGACAAAATTGCCAAATGCGTTTGGCAACCACTGTAGGGAAAACCGTAGGAGAGAAGAATGTACAGTGTTTAAAACTGCTTTTTTTTATTCTCTAAGGTTCTTCTTTGATATTGCAAATAACTGTCCTCCAAGCGACACAGTTAATCACAGCCTCTCCTTTATTACTGATGGTAATGTACTTGCCTTACATCGGTTGCTTTGGAACAATCAGGAGAAGATTGGACAGTATCTTTCCAGTAACCGGTATGAAAAACAACAGTAAACAATTTTGTGCAGGGTTATAAAATGTTTGTAAACTGTAATAAAGTACAGCGAACATACAGTACATGTAGTTATGTTTATTTTGAATTTAGTGTATTGAACGTTAATACTTTCTAAACCTGTGATTCAAATGTTTGCCCTAAAATCACTAAAACTGTTTGTGGTGTTTTTAGGGACCACAAAGCTGTCGGCAGGAGACCGTTTGACAAAATGGCAACTCTACTTGCCTATCTTGGGCCACCAGAACATAAGCCAGTGGCTGACACACATTGGTCAAGTTTGAATCTCACAAGTTCAAAATTTGAAGAATTTATGACCAGGTAATGCAAACATCTTATGTCATTAGTAGTTGGTATGTTATAATGTATGTCATTTTATTTGTTTTACTATATTTGTTTTCCTATGTGTTCACTAGACATCAGGTACATGAGAAGGAAGAATTTAAAGCATTAAAAACTCTAAATATATTCTACCAAGCAGGGACATCAAAGGCTGGAAATCCTGTTTTCTACTATATTGCAAGACGGTAAGTAACATCACAGTTAAGATAATAAACCTCTTAGTATATAATTTAAATGTTTTGCTTATACAATTTCATGTGTCAAGATGCCTACACACATAGCGATGTGCTCACAATCCCACAATGTGTACGATTTCCCCCTGAACTCTCCCCGGCAATCGTGGGCACGATTTGGTCTGAAAAAGCTGCCAATTTGACACGCCATCTATCGTGCCTCCTAAACTATCCAGTGTATCGTGACTTGAGATTGTCAGATCTGCCTTACAGCACAGCAGATCTCAAGATGCGATGTGTGCCTGCGGGGACGCGTATCGTGATCGTGAGTGGGGACTCACGATTTGGGCATATTTTACACAATCTGTCGTTCCGATGTGTCGGAATCAGCCAGATCGGGTAAAATATCGCCATACGTGTAGGCAACTTCAGAAAGCTTATATAAATCTAGGATTGCTTTGAACTTGCTGGCTTATCCCCATTACATGATAAGAGTTAAGGACAACTGCCACAACAAGTAGTAAAACAATGGAAATCTTGGTTTGTGTTTTGCTCTATTCAGCTATCTCGGGCACACTGGCTGCTTCTAGTCAAACATATGTAATCTATAGAATATAGTACATTCCGAATGTTTTGTGCCAAAACCTGTAGTGCGACTGTATATATATTTTTTTTCACAGACTGCAGTCATGTGGCCTGAAAAGCAGTATCTCCCAAGTTCTTCACACAGATTCCAATGTGCAAGTTGTATATTATCATGTGCAAGCTGTGTAATACATTTCATGTAGTAAATAGCAGATATTGCATATGTTCTGTTTCTTACATGCTCACTGTAAGAGTGCAATATGGGAGTGTAAGTGAAATATGGGACCTAACCAGAACAAAATATTTTTGAAAGTGAAATTTCAAAGTGCCATTACCTAAGTTTGGAATGAAGTCTCGGGTGTCTGTTTTATGTGGCAGGCCTATATACACTAGTAATTTGTTGGATAAAAGAAAAGTTAGTCTGCGATCTGTGTCCAGTTTATTTTTATTTTTTTTGACACTTTGAACATCATTTTTTTACAGAATTCTACCTATTTGAGGCCTAACTTTCTCTGGTTGGTAACTTAAGAGAAAATGTCTTTTAGCCATACCAAGGTGTATATGATACTAAGCTGTGAAAATGACAAGTTTTAAAGTGTGTATCTTTAGACTGTAAGCTCTGACTAGCAGGGCCCTCTTTCCTCATGTGCTTTTCCTTCCCTCACACCATTGTCTCCTTCCTACTGCCAACAGCAGCACCAAAGCTTTGGGTTCTGCTGCCCTGCTGCATATTTGGGTATTATGACTGCTGCTGCAGCATTTTATAAACCTTGTTGATGTTCTGCAATATTTTGTACCGTAAGCTGTTCATACTGTTTATGTACTCTAAGGCGCTTCGGACCCTTTTGTGGCGCCATATAAATAAAGGATCATAATAATAATATATACACTCATCAGCCATAACATTAAAACCACTGACAGATGAAGTGAATAACATTGATTATTTTGTTACAATGGCACTTGTCAAAGGGTGGTAAATATTAGGTAACAAATAAGCATTCACTTCTTCATGTTGATGTGTTGGAAGCTGGAAAAAATGGGCAAGAAGGAGGATCTCAGCAACTTTGACAACGGCCAAATTGTGATGGCTAGACGACTGGGTCAGAGCATCTCCAAAATGGCAGAACTTGTGGGGTGTTCTGGGATTAGTACCTATAAAAAGTGGTCCCGGGAAGGCAACAGTGTCATTGGCGCCCAAGGCTCATTGATGCACCTGTGGAGCGAAGTTTGTCAAAGGAGTTCTCTTTCAATGAAATGGGCATTTCTGAGCAGCAACGATGCGGATTCACAGAACTAATAGGTTTTGTTAATGTCTTAGACTGACTCTCATGCTCTTTGGTAGCATTCGGTACAGTTGGGAAGCCTATTTATGATGGATCTCCAGCATGCGGTGGATGCAATTCCCAATACTAATGATGACTGTTGTGGTCGGAGAACAGTGAGAGGAATGAACCTTCACATGCAGGCACACGGATATTCAACATACGAAGCGGATTCACACAGAATATGGAGAGGTGGCTACGGTTGTGCAGAACACCAAACTAGAATGAAAAGCTGCTGAACATTGTCATTATATGTGACATGTAGCCTTGCAAATTTATCCTCTAGATATTTTGTATATCTATGATATATTTACGTTCAAATTTACTAGCGCCTTGTTTATAGTTAGTAATCACATTGAGACTAAATTAGTCTCAATGTGATTAGTATGGTGTTAAAGGAGAAGTATTGGTGAATATCACATCCTGTAAGATAACATTTAGCAATCATGTACACTACAAAAATATCCACTTCCACATTGAACAGTATAAATGTCTTGTAAGACTTACAAAGCTATATACTATATTGCAAGTCAGTCCTGTTTAATTCCTGTTTAATAGGTATCCGGATGGCAGATCTACAGATCTACAGACTTTTTGTGTCAACCTATTGCCTGTCGACCATCTGGTGTCATCTCTTTTGACTGTCTATCTAGAAACTGTCAATATTTTATACCACACTTAAAAAAAAAAAAAAATGCAGGGTGATTTCCTCTGTGAATTAAACAATTTACCAACCAGTAAGAGTTTTTAATGGTATATGTTTAAATATGAAACAAATATATTTTTTTTCTTTCTTTTCAAAATCTTAAATATTAATTGGCTGTATGTTGCTGCTATAAGTGTATATAATATTTTTTTTTTGTCATACGTACATGTTTGTATAATTGATCTTTAGCACAACATTGTTCATACCTCCAAACATTTTAATAAAACACAATTGGATCAAATTTGTTCTGCCCAAACCGTGCCCACATTTGATGAAGTTACACCTCTTTGTTCTAAAATAGGGGCAGTCGCAACAAATAAAAAAATAAAAAGTCTATTGGGCAGTATGCCTTATTTGCTAACTATGTCTGACAACTAGTAGAGAGCCTGCCAGCGATAAGATCATGTGTTACATGCAAATACATCTATTTTACTTGGAAAGTCACATCTCCTGCCTTAAAATGTAACTTAAAATATATCTCATAGCTGACAGGTTCTTTCAATGGTCTTACCATGTCATGCAAAACAATGTGCTAACAATTAGATACTTGGGGGGTTTATATACCAATGCGTATCAGCTGTACACTGCTTTATCCCCTTGCTGTCCCCAAAACACAAAGTAACAGTGCTGCTTTCTATACAAATGGACACTACAATGGCTCTGCATGCAGCTGTTTATTTACACCTGCACATCCTTTTCCGGTGTTTCCCAAATATCCGTTAATGTTTCAACTGTGGTTTTTTTAGTTGCAGTTACATCATTCTGGCTCTTACAGTGGACCAGTCACTTAAGGCATTTTTTTGTAAAATAAGATAATTTACAGAATGTGTTAACATGGGGTGTGGTCATGAATGTAATGCTGTATTCTTTAGCGTTGTGTAACAAAAGCGTTACTGCAGGCTGTAGAGTGATGTAAGCTGTATCTTCTACTCAAATTGTTAGAAGTTAATTGAGTGATAAATGCCTGGAAAACACCGCCTGAGAAATGCAGTATACGGTAGGCATTATTTACACTGAAGTGCCAAAAGTCATGGGATGGATGCTTAGTATTGTGTAGGACCCCTCTAGCCCGGCAAAGTGCAGCAACTACGTGGCATCGATTCCACAAGTGGACGGAAGACCTATCGATAGAAGTTGTCCCATGCCGTCTGGAAAGCTTCCCACAGCTCCCTGATATTTGTAGGTGCAGGATCTTGGCTGTGAATGGACCTCTCCATTACATCATAATGATCTATTGGTTCCATTCCGACAAATGGTGGCCACACCATTCGTCTGAACTCTCCAGAATGCTCCTCAAACCAATTCTGGGCAGCTTGGCACTGATAACATAGTGCATTATCCTGCTGGAATATTCCATCATTGTGGTGGTACATGAAGTCCATAAAGGGCTGCAAATGGTCATCAAGCAGTGCAACGCAGGGCCTTAGCCAGCCGGCCTGGGCCCCATTCCTATCTGGGTGTGTGGCTTAATCGAGGGAGGTGTGGTCATGCCTCCTTAGGGAAAAAAACACCTATTAGCACTGCACACTGGGGGAGGGTGGTGCTGTGAGCCCCTCAGCTCAGCGCAAATCTAGGTGGGGGCGCTTTCAGTGTTATCGCTCCCACCACAGGCAGGGGGGAGGAGACTGCTGCTTAGCGGAAGCAGTCTCACACAGCAGCGTGTGCTGGGCTGCTGACAAATAAGTGGGAGGAGGGAACAGCGATGGACCCAGGTCTCCGCCGTGCCCCTCCAGCAAGCCCGGGTAATTAGTACCTGCTCCTCCCCTTTTGGCGCCTCTGGTGTCGTCGTGCTAACAGGGGTACTCTGGTGGGTCTTCTGCTCCCATATCCCATAGAAGCTAAAGAACGCTGCACTGACCTGCTGGTTATGCGTCTGCTACCTCTTGCATTGAATGTGGATGTTATTTTGAGCTGTTGTAGCTTGTCTGTTACCACAGACAATTCTGGTCAGACGCCGCTAGTCACTATCATTAAGCACCCATGTTCGGCCTCTGCGCTGTCCTTGGTGGGTAGTAATGCCTTCTATCAGGTTCTCCTGGTACACCTGTAACACCGTAGATCGAGGAATGTCAACACAACTTCAGAAATGGAATGTCCCATCCGTCAGGAACCCACTATCATGCCCATTTCGAACTCCGATAATTTGACGCCTTGCCATGAGCAGCCTAGCTGGTGTTCAAACTGACTCATGAGATGTCAGATAACTGATGCAGTTCTGAGCATTTCCAAGACATCACAGTACGGTGACACCACCTACCTTTACCTACTGCTATCCCATGACTCTTGACACTTCAGTGTATGTTACAAATGATTTTCAGTGGTGACCAACTTAATATGGATTTTAACCTGGAGTTAATAATTTTTGTAGAGCGATTTGATCTGTAGTTACATTGTATTTAATGTTAGTGCTGTTTTGAAATAACTACATTTTTTGTTAATTTTCTATATAAGTCTGTCCCAAATATCAGGACACTGGCTAGATGACGCTGTACAGCAGAAGCTTTTTTTGTACGTGTGTGCATATACGCTATACATATATTTTAGTGTTCCTTCTAGGGTGGCCAGAGAGCAGGGCGGCATTTTGCTGGGGGCATGTCCTTGAGACAGTAGGGGTCTCGCCCAGCAATCATGGAGATGCTGGGCCATGCCCAAGCACTCCTGCAGTGTGACTAGATGCTGTGCGCATTAACTCACCGGGAATAGCTGACAGTCGGATTGAGCTGACACAGCTCTGCAGCCTGTCAGCGCGACAATCCCAGCAGGGCGCTGGTAAAGGGACAGGGCGCTGGTAAAGGGACAGGGCGCATTTTGATTTTTAAAAGGAGCAGGGCGTGCAGCCTTGCAAAGAAGCTTTGTGGGAATGCTATATATTATGTTTATATATTATATACATATATATTATTATACGCTTATAGAGGCAATAGAGAATATGCATTTGATCATGTTTCAATGCTGTAGTTAGGAGTATTTGTCTTCCTGCTTAAGTTCTAAAATAATAATTTGGTATAGTTTTAATTTTCTGGCCTTTAAAACTAAACCACAAAATAATATGTTAATTTATAACCATGTGTATGGTGTTATCACTATTTATGAAGATGTAATTTAGCTTAAACATTTGTACTGAACCATGGTAATCAATCAGACTATAGGGGGTACATTTACTAAAGGTTGACCAAAACTGATCAACATCAACGTTGATCGATTTAGATAGATTTTTAATTAATTAAAATAGACCTTTAGTAATATTACCCCTTGGTTTCATTGTAGAACTTGCACCATATCAGTGAACATAAGTTGGTGATTGGAAGCTGTGGTTCAGTTCAAGTTTTACTGCTAAATTCAATATTCAAAATTGGCACTGTTGGGTTTTTGTATTATTTCCACCCATTTGAAACAGCATCATCATTTTTAAAATCTGTACACTTTTTTTGAGTAACCGTTCAGCTCCACAATATATTACAATTTCAAGGTCAGATAAATTCTTATAGAGGGAAGTTATTCTGACAAAATTTGGGGGCATGGCCTAATTTCCATAGGCCACGCCCCCTATGTGACGTTATTTGGAGGCGTGCCCGCATGGCACGCCTCCAAATAATGTCAAGCTGAGGGTAAAGCCCAGCACTCAGTCACTGGCTGGGCTTCCCCCAGCCCTCTCCCGTCAGTGAATGGATGCGCGCGTGGCATCCATTCACACTCCAGGGGTCTGGCACCCACCGCACGGCTACGGCGGTGAGGGTCCCCAACCTCCCGATTTGACCACCCGCGGGCCACTTCAGCCCACGGGTGGAACAGCGGGACAGTATTGTCCCGTTGAAATCGGGATGCTGGGGAGGGGTGCGCTCTCTACGGGAAGCGCCCCTGTGCGACCGCACTGGTCGAACACCCCTAGAGCCGGGAACTGTGGGAAACAGTTGATGCAGCAGTAGAATAGCAATTATAGCTGGTGATGTAGAGGTATTTCGGCCTCTGTATATTATGCTTTCGGACTGATCAATATTGATAAAACATGCAAGTCTACTCGTATTTGAGGATGATTAAACCTGGATTATTTTGAGTCCATTTAGTATGTGATTCTTACATGCGCTCTGTTCCGGTGTATAGCTATGTACTTGTAAACTCTTAGAAAACACACAATTCTATGCCAGATAGTTACGTTCTGCAAATATTTTATAGTACAAACTGAAAGCGGCTCTCCTGTCATGTCATACATAGCAACAATAAATAAAATTATGCAGAAACTGCAGTTTCTACATAATTTTATGTAAAAATCAGATTGATACATATGCCTCTAAGGCTTGTTTTACATGTAATATTAAATCTAACACTTATTGTCACCTACACAAAGGCATTTTCTAGCTCAATCAATATTTTTGTAAAAGTGGTCTATAAATTAATTGGTAACCAGTGACATAAGTGAGGCAAAAAAATATTTACTTTTAATTAAATATTTTCTTTTGATATCAAATAGGCATATTTTCTATCTTTGCAGGTTAATTTGGCACTTTGTAGTTTAAGAATCCACTATTCCATAAAATAGGTAACACTAGCACTGGAAAGAGATGTATAAGATACCTTTACATTTGTATCTACTAAGCTAAAAAGGTAATATATTCATATAATACCTACATTAATAACATGCAATTGATTAAAACATTTAAAATTTATTGTATGTTTTACATCTGAAGATTTCATTGCTTTATTGCAGTGATATTCAAATGGTCTCATTCAGTGTAAATTAAAGCAAAGCTAGTTTTACAAGTCATCTTTTATCTTTGACAGTGTTGCATTCACTTTTTCTTGTCATGTTCATAACATGCCTTTACACAGTTCTAAAATTAAGGAGGAGTAATAGAAAGGAAATGGCAATACACATATATTTCTGTGCTTCTGTGGAAGGTGCATGAGCATTTAGTTTTATAGTTGTGGCTTGTATCATTACAGACACGGGAGTGCTTGGTGTGATCACCTCCGGACCATTGTGTGCTGTATTATCAGAGCTCAGCATAATAGTGGGGTCGTTTGTTTCAATGTCCTCTATTTCATTAGAGTTTATGTGATTGTCCATTTCTGTTCCAAAGTCGTTGAAATCTAAATGGATCATTCCAGAGCCTTCATCTATGAATAGATTGCTCTCTGTACTTGCAAGCAAAATGTCAGTTGTATTGAAGTACGGTGCATTTAGAACTTCTGGATATTTCTTTTTCTTGTGTAGTTTAGTTTCTTGAGCCTCCAGGAAAAGAGTATGAATTGTAGTAAGTAATGGGATGTCATCACTAGTGACCTTATTTGGTGCGTTATTTGTAGTTGAATGATGTTTAGGACTATGTTTATTGGTTTCATTGGCACATTGATAGCCTACGACATTGTTTCTCTCTTCCACCCACTTCAGCAAATAGTTGATGTTCTGTGTGTCTTTGCAGGACCATGGGTTGTTGTACAGGGTAATCTTAACGTGAGTCAGGTGGTGAAAAGCATTATTTGGTATATAAGCAAATCTGTTGTTGTGCAGGTACAGTGTTTGAAGCTTGGGCATTCTCACCAGTGTTCCCGGTAGGATCTGTATTAAAGAATTATAGGACAAATCAATTAGTAGTATGTTGCTGGGCATGTTTGTTGGAACTGTCCAGAGTTGATTGTTACTTAAATTCAGAGACTGCAGACTAATCAGTGTATTGTTAATGAAGACTGTCCTCTGCAGGCTGTTCTTGGAGACATCCAGCACCCTTAGATTCCACTGGTAAGCAGTGTCCAGTTTATGAAGCACTTTTATATTATTGTTTGCAGCATACACTTCCCAGAGAGATCTGGGCAAATGAGAAGGGAGGTTCTTTAGCATGTTGTGGGAAAGGTCAAGGGATCTTAAATTAGTGAATCGAGACAATTGATGATCTAAATCAGACAAGCGGTTGTAAGACAAGTTCAGGTGTGTGATATTGTCTTGAAATCCGTGTGGCAGGGCAGTCAGGCTTCTGCCAGAGCAGTCTACATTCCTGTGTTTTATGTAGCAGGAACACTTCAAGGGGCAAAGGCAGAAAACGTATGATACAGAACATAAGAGAATCAGTAGTCCTGGTGAGGGTCTGATTTGGTATACCATCCTTACCTGCAATTAAATTAAGAGTAGCCCCTTTTAACATGGACACAATAAACATATCCATGAAATGATAGTTTTTACACAAATCTTATTTAATAAGATCATAATATTATTTAATTGTCATTGTTGTCTCAAATTATAGTTGCATTCCCTGCGTGGATACGACAACTAGCTTTAATTCAAACTTCAGGTTTTGTAATAGTATGTCAATTTTGTGTATAGCTGTATAAACTGCATAGCTTTGTCAAAGTCGTTATTATACAATTCATTTTAACGTTATGACTAACCTTTGCACAATTCATATTAAGCATATAAAAGGCATAAATATGCTATTTTGCTGCAAGTTTCCTTTGAGATGCTAATTCAGTGAAACACAGGCTTCTAGTGTTACTGCAGCAAATGGAAGATACATGGCATGCACAGAACATCCTATGACCTTTAATGTTTATAGTCAGAAATAAAACTTACCACTTGGTTTTCTCATCCAGAATCAATACATAGCTAATAAAAAGGATGCTATTAGCTGGTGGGCATTTTTCCAGCTCTCACAGTAGCTTGCTGCTGGTGGTTTTGCTTGTGTCTTTCAGCTGCATTGTGCTGCTGTGAGCAGGTCCTCTGCATCCATCTGATCAGCTATTCGGAGGACTGCAGAGCTGATACTAGTGCTGACTCAAATTTTATTGGGAACATTGCATAGCCAATCCCGCAAGCAGTCTAATCTCAGTCTAATTTATTAAAAAATATTGGGGCAAATAAAAAAAAGTATTCACATTTTTACATTGCAAATCATTTGCCATAACAGTAGCATTATTAGCCACCATTATTATAAGACTAACCCCAGAAATGTATTCTTTATACCTTTTTTTTTTTTTCTTCAATATGTTGTGCTTAGTTTCACTGATTTATACAGTAACTGCATTGAAAATTAAAGTGGTCTTAGTTGTATGTGAGCGTTAATGCAATTGCACCTACACCTTACTTGAGCTTTTATGTACTGATATTAATTATATTAATTACTTGCTCTTTCCACCAGTTTTAAATTTTTAAAAGCGAATATCTAGATAACCTAAACATAGAGTGAATATACCTGCTGCTTAAGTTTGTTTTCACCCACATACCATACCAGAGCTCACAATATCAGGCTTAAGTGAGCTTCTTGTTACTTCCAATCATACGTAGCTGGGTGAATTTGGTTGTAGAAAAATGCTAGCAAAAGGTACTAACAATTCTATTGCCAAACCACTTCAGAGGAAATCTGCTGGAGGTGGTGGCAGAAGTTGGTCATCAAACGTATCATTGTGAGAAATATTAATGTCACAAAGCTGGCCTGTTAGCGGATTTAATGTCATCTGTGTGCTGTCTTCATCTTGCTGAGCATAATTCAGTAGAGGAGGTGGTTGCAAGGAATTTTCTTCTAGATCAGGTGCAGCAAAATCACTTTGTAGAGGCATTGGAAACTCCTGCAGGATGTGGGGTGGAGGGGGTGGAAAGGTCTCTTTGTTTGAATCATTTTCAGTGAGATGCTCATTAAGCACCTGGCTCATGGGCACTGGTGGTGAAATACTTAGTGTGCTAATCGCTGCTGTGTCTGCTGTTTTTCTCTCAATTGTCTCTTCACCTAAGTATCTGTCCTGTGAGATTCTGGGTTCCTTAGGTAGTATTTCAGTTGAGCTGATGCATGGAAGTGGCATATTACCTAGGATACATCTATCCATCTTAGAAGCACCATCTTCCTGGATATGGTCATCTGCCAGTGGGGGTGGCCCTGCCCAAGTCTGGTCAGCTGTATTTTGCTTTTTAAAATGCTTCCATAATATGATCCCTACTATTACTAGAAGCATAAGTATTAAAATTCCTCCAACCAGAAAACCTGCTATCCAGAGGTAGTTGTTAGATTCTTTCTCTGCTGATTCATCATCCTGTTCTTTGTTCATACTGAATCGCTTGCCTAGGAAAAATAAGTAGTTATTTTACTTTTTTTCTACGCCATATTATACATTATCTTTCCATAGCTTTTAGCACATATATCCTCTATGTGAGTAACATATGCTTATTTTTGTATCTTTCTAACATATGCATCTTTTTATTTATTTTTCTGTCAAGTAGGAGATGATGCAATGGGTGGGGCTACAAAATCCCGTAGTCACTTGTTAAAATGTTAACAGGAGCACATGGAATTTCATCAGGTACAGTATTGCTGGGTACACACTGGCTGATATATCAGACGTTCAGTTGTACAGCTGATATATCATGTGTGCGTAGGCCAGTGTGTACAGACGATGTGTCTGTGAATGACGTCGTACACAGACATACTGCGCCGATGCCCATTATATCTGCAGATATATTGATGCTTCGTGCTGTGTGTACTTGCTCTCAGCTGACCGCCCGTACACTTGCTGCAGAGGCCGTCGGAGACTGACAGCTCAACTGGACGCTCGCATGTAAATGACTGCCCATCGGGCCGACGATTGGTAAAGGGGGGCATCCACTACACTATTTTAGCAGGCGATTGAACAATAACGACGTCGTTAGCGTTCAATCGTGAGCAGTGTTTGGTCATTAACGATCAACGATGCGCGCTCCCGCTGGTTGTTTGATCGTCTCGTCAGTCGACTGAACATGCAGGTCAATTTCACTAGATCTATTAAAGGTCTTTGCAAATTGTTAAAACTGAAAAAATTTCAAGGGCAAAAATCAAGGGAAAATCATTTAGAGATTGGACAGGGAGTAGATTGTCTAGTGGATGTGCCCCTTAAGTGTGTATGAACTTACCAATCGTCAGATAGAACAGCGGATTGGCTGGTGTGTACCCAGCTTAAGAGATGGGAGGGGGATGTGCTGAATGTTATCTTTTTGCAGAGCTAAATTTTAACGAGCAAAGACGCTGGTGTCAGTCTGTTGCAGGAAGATTCTCATGTTGAGCGTATCTAGAACAAAGTTCAGAGGAAACGCAATACACACCATCCACCCCAATAAAATTACAATACAAATACTGCAATACTGAATAAAAGCTAAAAGCACAAATGTGTACTGCACGGATCATTGTGTTGGCTTCCTGTGCTTCAGAATGGCACAAATTTATGAAAACTCTTCTGACCACTTGTTTTAATGCACTGACACATGATTTATTTCATATTAGCAGGTGATAAATATTTTTAGTATCTTAGTTATTTTCTTCATGTAAGAAGACTGAAGTAGCAGTTTTTGCGCTTAAATATATTGTGACATTTTACAAATCAAAATGAGTTTTTAATTAGTGCCACAAAATGAGTGCATAACTTTGCAAATACAAAGCCCTTGTGTTATTTCTTTACATGTCCAACACCCTAATGGATTCTGTAGTTCAGATCTTCTAAAAAACCCTTATTTGGGCTAATAAGTTGGAACCTTGTCTGCACCTTTTTGTACATGTGGGAACAAAGTCAGTCTTGTGCACTAACAATTTATTTTGTGTGAAGCATGTTCAAAGTATAGAGCAGTCATTTTTAACTGGTGTGCTACAACTAGTTAACAATTGTGCTGTGACACAGCCAGCCTTGCAACCCGGACACACTGGGTGGGCCAAGCACAGAAAAGACACACAAAAACAATCGCAAAAGATAGAAATCACCCGCTTATAAATTTAATAATGTCAATTAATTACCTTCTATGAAAAGCGGCTCCTACAGAGTATATCTGTTATACTCCAGCTTTTAATATTAGCTAAGTTATTTTCAGGAGCGCTTTTGAATTGACAAAAATGCAATATTTAATAAGATGAAGCAAAAATATTTAAAATTCCTTTGCAGAAATATACACAATAACACACTTTGGTATAGATTCCTAATTGACGTGTGTGTATGTAAAAAAAGAAAAGAAAAATCCATCTTGTATAAAACCTATTGGGAGTAGCCACTTTGTATCCTTTTACTTATTACAAGTGGCTACTCCCATTGGGGTTTGTACAAGATGGATTTTTCCTTTTTTTCTGAATAGTAAAGTGTATGTATGTATGTATATATATATATATATATATATATATATATATATGTGCAGAGATTGCGCTAAATCTTAAATTCAAGTATTCTAAAACTAGCAATAATACATTCATATGAAAGCAGCAGCTCCCAAAGGACACCCCGTTAGTGTGAAGTCCGACAAAAATAAAAAAAAAGATAGGGCGCTCCAAGAGATTATTTACAGATTATAAGGACCTCATCAGGGGTATTTCTTTAAATAAAGACAGAATAAATGGGTGACTCACGAAGTAAGGTACATAATAATGTTTTCATAATATTATGTAAAAAATGTCCCATTTATGTTTATATGTAATGATCCAATGAGACATTTTTTACATCATAATATGAAAACATTATGTACCTTACATTGTGAGTCACCCATTTATTATGTCTTTATTTAAAGACATACCCCTGATGAAGTGCTTTTAAGGACGAAACGCGTTGGGTCACATGGTTTGTTGAATTGTTTTCTTATCCCTGTGGGTGAGCATTCACCAAAAGGGAAAATATCGGATGTACACTAACTACGTATGTTTTAAAACATTCATGTACAAATATTTACTTTTAATCCTACTCATTTTGGCCTCTGGGCCCGTCTGTCCTGGATGATTTCTGGTGTGAGGGTGTGTTTTAGTACAACCCAAAGAAAGGAATAGTATACTGGCATCCTTCTTCCTACTGAGGAGTCCTTGTGGTTATTCCACGAAAGGAAGAGAACAGCTGAATCTGTTCTATTAGAAGAGGACTTTGTAATTCTAAAAAAAAAAGGACTAATTTGTATTCGTAAAAAGAACCATTGTTTTCCTACAGTTGCCTATTGGGTTATTTGTGGGATGGTCCAATTTGTAAATAAATCTCTTGGACCGCTCTTTCTATCTTAGTATAATATATATATATATATATATATAAATAAATACAGTAAATTCAGTGCGCAAATCAATCAATCAATGCATAAACACATATAATACTGTGAAAAGTTTTTTAGAATCCAATAAATAAATGGACTTTTGGAACAAAGTAAATCTGTGTCACAGACGCCAGATATAGCACAGGCCACAGGTACCACACAGGCCGGCGTCTTCCCCACGTTAAAACCCGGATCCAAGCGGGTATTGGTTTATCTGGAATTGAGAGCAAGAAAGAAGGGGCGCCACATAGTACATGAAACTGTAAAACAGATTTTATTGCAGACAGCGGACATAAAACTCGTTCAATGAATATGCGTACCACAATCAGCGGTCAGATACCACCGCAAGTAATAAAAATGAAGAAGCCTGAATATCACCCGAACGTCTCCGGGGACTCCGTCGGCTATTCGACCAGTAATGGAAAGCAACGCCAAACCACGCCCCTGGTTTGGCATTGCTTTCCATTACTATGTGGCGTCCCTTCTTTCTTGCTCTCAATTCCAGAATATATATATATATATATATGTCAATTAGGAATCCATACCAAATCTAAACCAAAGTGGTGGTGTGTATATTTCTGCAAAGGAATTTTAGATATGTATGTTTCATGTTATTAAATATTGCATTTCTGTCAAATTCAAAAGCTCTCTTTGTTATGTAAAAATAACTTTTAACTTGTACAGAAAAGAGACAGCCTGTGCAGGTGTGCACAGTATGTATATGAGTGGGGTGACTGTGTGAGGCAGCAGCAGCCCGCCAAAGACTTCTGAACCTGACTGGGGAGAGTGGACCAGGTAAGTGTGGCAGTGAACTGGGGGCACTGTTTGACATAATGTGACTTAAGGGGCACTATAAAGTGGCATATTGTAATCTAAGCAACACTAAAATGTGGCATACTGTGATCAGTCACAAATATAATGCCTTTTTAATGGAACGGGTGATATATCTGTGACTGAAGCCAGTGGCATTGGATGGACAGATTCGAAGAAGCCATGCAGAGACGGATGGTGCATTTTTCAAACCTCGCTGGTGAGGTAAGTAAGGCAAGAGAAGGCGAGCTCTGGGTTGGCATGACTGAGGAGGTGGACTCTGAGAGGGTATGGTAGAAAATTTCAGAATTCAGAAGTAGTAGTTTTACAGTATTTAATTCTCAACCCTAAAAATAACACTAACGTACTATTGACAGTGTGATATTGTGAATGTCAACATTCAGACTATGGAGCATATTCAATTAGCTGCGATAAGCCGTTTTCAGCGAAAAAGTTTCGCCAGTGACGTCATTTCGCCAGGCGAAAACTTATCCCCGTATTCAATTCCAAAGACTTTTCGCCTAGGCAGAAAGTCAATGCATTGGTATAGGCGAAAAAGATACGCCTATGAAACCAGGCTGAAAAAAGTGCAGAGTTGCGGTTTTGGGGTGCAAAGGTGGGGAAACCAAAGGTGGGGTTCAAAAAAATCCCTCCAAAAATGAACACCCCTAAAAATTACATTGAAAAAGAGGGCGAAAATAATCAAAGTTGATGTACAAACTTAAAAACTTGCGAAATAAGGGGGGGTCTGCAAGTATGGGGAGGTGTTTATTTGATTACAGGTACTTGCTGAAGGTGCGTTTTTCACGTTTTTGAAAACGTCACTTTTGCGATTTTTAACCATGCTTGCACCCAGTTTCATGGACCCCAAATTTACTCGGACTAGTTATTTTCACCAAATAAACTTCCTAAATGCTAATCTTCACCACTTGTGCAAAGATGCTAATTAGCAGCTATTGAGAGCATTTAAGTACCCCAAATCAGTAGGTCTATTCGGGGGCAACTACATTGATCCCAAATGTTAGTGCATTTTTTGGGGGGGGGTGTCAGGCTGATTTCCCCAAATCTGACAGCACTTTTCTCCTGTATGCGTTTCGCCGACTCCCGTTTTCGCGTCTTTGGGATTGAATAGGGCGAAAAGCGGGGCCGTGCACAAAAAGTTTTCGCCTCCAAAACACGCGAAGTTGGCGAAAAGTACAACAGACGAAACCTTTCTGACTTTTCGCGTCTAATTGAATATGCCCCGATGTCGACATAAATAACTATATTGTGGTCTGAGGCAGGCATATAAATGGGGATGACATATGAAGGGGCGTGACTGAGAGGGCTCTGAGAATATAATGGGGGCGTTCTGTGCGTCATATTCCCAGATGGGTACATGACTGGCATATTATCAATTGAAGCATTTCACAGCTGGGGGGAGGGGATTGGGCTGCATTATGGTGTGGTGTATTCTCAATTGGCACTCCTGTGTGGCATATTAAGCATCTCACTTTAGTAGAGCTTAATTTAAATCCAAAATAATTATAAATATTTTTATTTCAAGGTTTGTTTTTTTGGGGGGGGGGTTTTTATTAGTTTTCTTGTTTCTTAGAATAATATTTACTCTGCAAAGAACCCTTACCTAAATACTGGGATGCTAACTGAGAGAAAATTTTGTGGCCCTCCAACCAATATAATTTTCTTAATACAAGGCTGCAAGAAAACAAGTTTAGAAGCCTTTGATCTATAGCATCAGTACTCCAGATTGTTACATTTTAACCAAACATTGGTGTTTACAGATGTGTCCTCATACACGATTGCTGCAGTCCTGCCAAACAGCCCTTCCCGGCGCGCCAGCTTGCGTCAAGCTTCTTTTTCTCTCGACTGAGCCTGTATATGGAGTTCTACGATTCACGGCTTTTTCCCACACCAAGGTCCATTGTGCTTATTAACATATTCAGTAGCACACAGATATACAAGTGTCGCATATCCAATTAATCAGTCTCCTGAAGCAGTTTGTCGCATCTGTTTGCAACTAAAACACACACACAAAAAATACACGAAAGTCTTCTCTGGCTGCATGGCGTATTGTGGCTAGGAGTATGAGAACACATCTGTAGTCAGCAGAAGTGATGATTCAGGTCTCCAGAGGACATTTTTACAGTGTCTTGTTATTTATACTATTTGGTTCTCAGAATTCCAGGCTGTAACCTATTGCTCTTTGAAGTGTGTAAAGTGTATGAAAGTACATACATTTTATTCATTATTTACAGATATCACTGGGAGACAAATTTATTGTAAAACATGGTTTTCTATATATTTATAAAGATTTAGCTTCAGATGAGCAAATAATCTTAATGGGCACTGAGACACTGTGGGCGAGAAACCCCACAATGAAATATGTGACCCAGAGTCTACCACAGAAAAACTATGCAAATTTTTACTTAAGGTAACCTCCCATGCCTTATACATCAGTTTATTAATATCTGTTAGCACTTGCATACAAAGTACATGTTTACATAAAGCGATGAAATACTAATGACATAAAGCAGTTATTCTAGATGTAGGAACTTTAATATTTCAATAGTTAAAGGACAAAGTTACTTACAGGGTTGCACAGATGATTTACAGATCTGCTCTTTTGTGCATACAAGTGGAAATGAAAAAGTTAATCTTTATAGTTCTGATATGTACAAGCCACATTAAAAAAGGAAGTAAATTACAGATTCAGGAAGTGTTATAATGTGAGATGAGTTAGAATTTTTTTTGAGGTCTGGGCTTTTGTAATATGTCTTCACTAAAAAAAAAGTAACTTGGTAGCAGAGCGACTTGCATGTTTTTAGACGGCAAACAAAATAGAAGGGAGTAAAACATTGCTAAAACTTAACCAGGCACAGTTTTGGTGCAGGTTCATATACTGTAGAGCAAAGCTGGAACTGCAATATTAACTGCTAAGCCCATTTGGTCACTTGGTTCATGAGTCAAAATTGATCTACTGTAGAAGGAAGGAGAAAGTGGGTGCTTCAAAGTGTACAGAAAAAACGGCTTTTGTTAAACCTTTGCAAAAAAAAAAAAAACACATTTAAAATGGAACCAGAAGTAAAATAGTAGAAGCTTTATAAGTCAATATTGTCTGCGCAGATAAAGCCGGATGACCGATGAATACTGATTATATAGAATACTTGTTTTTATTGGAAGGGAAATTAGTAGTAATAAGAGGAACAGTCAAGAGATCAAGGGGCTGATTCTGAGTGGCACGCAAAGTGGCTGTATTTGCGGGCGGCCACGGAGACCTGTCTTGC
The DNA here is from genome assembly GCA_031769625.1 of Taudactylus pleione. NCBI lineage: Eukaryota > Metazoa > Chordata > Amphibia > Anura > Myobatrachidae > Taudactylus > Taudactylus pleione. The sequence continues at coordinate 2,525,982 of JAUIMM010000686.1, forward strand.
TGCTACTGCATGCTAATGTGGAAATAAGTAAGCTAATGCAGAGGATTGTGCGCGTGCAAGCGGAAACCAGTGCCATCCATTGATTGTTACACTGGATGCTGCAACCCTCATCATTAGTTTCTGCAAGTGCAACACCCTGATGATACATGCAAGAGACCCGTCTGAAACAGGCTCCCCTTTCCCATATGCAGAACTCAGACTCACACAGAGCTTTATATACATGCCCATGACACTCGCGCAGTCAGGTTGTTTCCGGGCGATCACTTTGCCACCGCCCAGTTCTTTACCCAGACAGCCCTATTTCATGGAAAGACAGGTCCAGCCAAGTTGCCTCTGACTCAGAATAGGATGGGCATATGCAAAAAATTTATAAAGTCGCTTCTGCTCATGCGCTGTAAGTAAAAACTCAATCTTTATGTGGAGAGAACCCTGTGACTCAGAATCAGCCTGAAGAGCCTAAAGTGTATTTGCAGGGGAGATGGTGCAGACAATTGAAGTACCTCCCAGAAGCTAATGAGTTGATCCTGCTGCTAGTACGTAAATGCTTTAAGTACACACGGCCGGTACAGTGAAACTTTCGTTTGATAATGGATGATTCACGCTGTTCAGTTTACTTCTAGGATACCGAACACTTAAAACTGTAATAAAACCTTAAAATATATTTAATACGCTAAAGCAGTGTTTACCTAAACTAAAATTTAGAACAAAAAACTATGGAGTACCTGTGGGCATGCTTCCTCACTATTAAGTTATAAATTGAAATAAAATGCACAAAGGTGTTTAGGAGCACTTTTCCAGTCAAGTGATGGAAGTGTTGCAATAGGTTACAGGTAAAATCACCCATCTAAACTCTTGGCTTTACCAAAAAAGAAAGTGTGTTAATAAGTCATTCCACTTATACTTAAGTAGTGAAAGCATTGGGGTTTTTTATTTTTATTTCATATTGTTTTGAGTGGCTGAATTCAAAATACACAAGTTGCATGAATCTTTAAACGCTCTAACATTTTTTTTTTAGGAGTAAAATGCAACCAGTGTGGTTATATAAGAAAATATTAGGTGGTAATTGGAGAAAAAGAGCATTTAAATATTTAAGCTAGAAGGTGATCAAAGGTCATTGTGCTGATCAAAGGTTATTGTGGAACTAAAAGGAAATGTTGCAAAATATGTAAGGAGGAGCTTGGTTTAGCAAGAAGTGAAGCTGAAAAAAGATTGCCATAGAGCTAGTCTAATGCCAAAATGCTTTTTCAGATGTATATATTTGGACTTGTGCTCAAATCCTGCTTGAGCAACCCAGTTACCAAGTATGTGATTAATAGATTGCATTGGCAAAGGTAATCACCGCTAGAGCTTGGATAGCAGGAGACAATCCCAGCTTTCATAAATGGGTGATCTTATGCTGGGTACACAATTGATCTGCCAATATATCTGGTGCCAATCAGCCAGTGTGTACCAGCAATATGTCTGTAAACGACGACGTTCACAGACATATCGCGTCGGCTGTGCTGCATAGCCGATGGACACCCGTAGACTTGCAGTTGCAGCCGCGGGGAGGGGGTCCGCCCCCCCAGCCAGAGGGACCCGCGGCTGCCTGGAAGATGGTCGTTTAGTGTATATGAACTACCATCATCTACAGATATATCTGCAGATCACTCAATATGCAGATATATCTGCTAGGTGTGACCACCTTTAGTGAATCACATACATTGTGGGGCACGAAAGGTTTTATAGCAGGAACTATAAAAAAGTATAATATGATTTGGTTACAGTGGACCAAATGAAGGCAGGCTTTGCACAGCACAGTGGTTGGTATTGCTGCTTAAGAGCATGGGGGGCATGTTTTCAGTCACCTATCTGTGGAGTTTGTATGTTCTCCGGACGCTTAAAGAGGTTAGGGAAAATACCTGCCTAGACACCCAGTTATAGTCTAGTCACTAATATTTGATCTTGGTGACTGTCACAAATTACACAGTGAGTATAACTTCTCTTACCTTTGTAAATAATGCTTGTTAAATCGGTCCAGCCGAATGGCATCCTTGATTAGTCTTTGGTCCTGAGATTTTCTTCATATTAAGTACTTTGTGTATTAAGTACAATTAGACTTTCAGGATGGGTTGGGTACGGGATCCTGGTGGTCAGAATCCCGACGCCGGCATCCCAACAGGGTTAGGATACTGACATTTGTCTATCTGTATCCTAACCCTCGTCCCCGCGGCTTAATCTTAACCTCCCCTTAGAGCCTAAACCTACCCATAACTCAGCTACTTACCTTCGGGATGCTGGCGTCAGGATTCTGACAGGTGTCAGGATTTCGGCGCAGCGTTCATGAATTATGACCGCATCCCCTTCAGGACAACAGAAGTTTGTGGACATGAGAAATTATGTGCTTAGGTGTTCTCTGAATTGGGTGGTGACAGGTTAATTTTGTCCCTTAAATAGTGGCAAACTTTATTTTATATATACATAATATATATTATGGTGGGACCCAAAACAATTATTTGTGTGTACATAGATCCAGAAACACTAGTACACCAAATTTTCAATTACAAATGTATACATCCCCAAGCAGCATCAAAATGATGAATAGCATCAAAATGTTATCAGTCACAAAAAAATCTGTAATGTGCGTGAAGAAAAAGGTTTGATACTTATCAAACATTATGAAAATAGCTCTGTGGCATCAGCAGCATGTGGCAAGCGGCCCGACGGCTGTCTCGGTGCTCTCATGCATTTTCATCGTGAGGCCAAAGGCAACTAAGTTAAAATGAGTCCAGCACAGCCATATCAGAGTAAAAAAAAGACGATATATAGTGCATAAGTGCAAACCCTGTAAATATATTTTTGAGGTCATTACAGAGATTTGTGTTTTGAACATTTTGTATCAAAGAGTAATTTATTTGCAAATTAAAGTTTTTTTACCATCAGCATAGGAATTCCTTACCTCATGAGTTACTGATGGTAACTGCTTCATCATCCGTATGTGGTCTGTTGTGCTTCTAGTCCCAGAACTAACCACTTGACAACAATAGCAACATTAACACTTATATATAAGCATAATAATAATGACAAAAAAAGTTTTAATTATATTGTGCACAATATTACTAGATTTTATCTGGTTAACGATTTATTTTGATAAAATGAGTTCAATTAAAAAAAAAATTAGATTTCTACTGTGGATATGGTTGTAAAGATTTCAGAATTTGCAGAGTTTGTGTTTTTGTCCTCCATAGTAGTGTCGCCTGATTTTTCTAGCCCTAGAGTAGCAATGAGCTTATGTTTCTCATTGTCAGATGAGTTACTTGCATCCCCCAAAGCAATCTCATCCATGTTTTGATTGGCTCCCTGAGCTTTCTTTTGCCATGTTTCCATTCCTGATGGCCACAGAGTACTGGAAGCACTTAAAAAGTCCCCATTGCTCCTTGCCTGGCGCTTTGATTGTGAGAGTTTTTTCTTAAGGCTGGATACTTTATTTGCCAGTGCCACAGAGCATATGATTAACACTGCACAAATCAGCACTAATAGCGCTATTATAATGATACATATCATGATTCCAGTCTTATATTTCTCTTCTTTCCAGGTACATTTTGTGTTGGAAGTTATGTTTATGATATGGGTTTTGTGACTTTGATTACCAGAGAGTCCCTCTGTTCCAGTGCTTAATGGTGCCATTTTATGTGTGGCTGTTGTCATCCGTATGCTTTCATCTGCATTGTAGCCCGGCTGATTTCTATTTTTAATTACTTTTATAGAATTTGTATCACCAAATGAATAGTTTGAAACATCAGAAGAATTGTTTATATATGTTGAAATTGTCTCATTATTGAGACCATTGAAATCCATCTGATTTACTTCTGCTTTACAAATGAAGGCATTAAACAGTATGACTAGATGCAGAGAAAATTGCAGCATCTTCATGTTCGTGTCTCCGTGGTTGTTGTAGATTATCTGCTGAATACAAATAACATGGTTATTGCCAGCCATAAAAATGATTTTACTACCATGTACATATGTTACAAAGATTAAAATGACATCATTTCGGATAGTGTATTTCCAAATACGATTTATAATACAACTCTTGCTTAATAGTTACAAAATATAAATAGCCTAGTATACGATTCTGCCATGCTTTCTTAAAGATGGTCATCAGGAGCACTGTTCTTTGAAACTATCTTGGCATGCTTGGGAGACCAAGGTAAGCATTGCTGCCACACAGTGGCATAATTATGAGCATCAGGGCTTCTAGTATAAGCAGAGTTTGTATTATTCTGTGTGGTTTTGTGTGTTTCTCCAATTGTTTTTGTTGCCTAACATATACTGTACATAATTTATTTTGCCAGATTAAAAAAATAAAAATAAAAAAAATATTCACTTTTATTTTTCATTGTGTGTGCAAAGTAGCTAGCAGTGGATGAGGTCAGTCGACTAACCTGTTTGTAGAAGTTTATGTGCTAGCTATGGTATACTATGCAGTCAGGTTCCCATTTCATTTTTGTATATGTATATTTAAGTTGTCTGTAAAATTGGCCAAAATCCATCTATGCTTTTTGTTTAACTACTGTAGTCATCCATGTTTACGCCTGTATATCAGGAGTGGGCAAACACCAGTGGTCATGATGGCCAAAAACTGCAGACTAGCTTAAGGGTTGTGCTTCGGCCATCGATGGTCTAATATCGATGGCTGAGCCCAATGGTGAATCTTAGCTGCGTTTTGTGCATGCATTCGTGCCCCATATGCAAAAAAAACAAAAACATTGATGCCTCACCCTTGATGGCTTCTGCCTGCTGGTTTAAAACATGCCTGTGGTCAAAACTAGAGTTGCTTTTTTTAAATGCTGGTAACATTAATATGTGGCTGTCATCACTTGAACAAAGGTGAGTCCATGTGCAGATATACACACTTAGTACTTTTCTATGTCATGGGGCAATAGCTGCTATTTTGTGTATGTACAGGGGAGGCACCTACTTGCTGGCATAAGGTAAGTGTCTGTTCAGTGAAGGGAACAGAACTTGCCTAAAATGTGGACAGTTTGTTTTTTTCTGTATACTTTACGCTTCCTGTGGGTCATATGAAATATTTGGCATAATACCCCATCTGTGCATTACAAACAGTTCCCTTTAGAATTGTTTGCCTCAAAAATTTTTGACTCCTTTCTGCAGAATTCTCGGAGCCTGCTATATGTACTCTATATGCCGATACAAGCATTGGTTTCTTTGCTATTATATGATTAGTTACGCAACTCATTATTTTAATTGCTTATGCAGTTACCAACATAAGGCCAAATGTAATAGCCTGTGGATTGCCATCAGAGCCTATGTTTCAGCAATTTAGCTGCACGCTTTAAATCTTATGGCTAAATCACAGAAACATTGTCACATTTGGCCCTCAGAGTGTCTTTAGTCCGATCAGTTGTTATCTAAAACCATCACCCTCGCTGCTGACCCAATCTGCACTCAGACACACAAATGATCCTTCTGTCTGTACCAGTTCTTACTTTTTTCCACTAGATGGTTATGTCTGCATTTATTTTACTATGATGTATGCTCTGTATGTGTGCTTCTCCTTCCCCATGTCTGGCACTTCTGAGTACTCTGGCATTGCACAAATCAATGACTAGAACACTAACATGAGTTGTTTAATTGTAGCTCACTCACCTACCTTGATGTTCTGTTTAAATCCAATTAAAAGTCTTCTGATTAGATCCTTTTTGCATGCGTGAAGGTGGCTTTCTTGTGTTTAAATCTTTGTATTCTGAAAAGTGTAAGAATTTCTTGCTTCTGTTTCCTTGACACAAAACCACAGAGATGATAGATTTCCTGTTTTGTTTTTGCTCATGCTCAATTTACATAAAAAAAACCCTACCCCCCTGCTTTGGGTTATTTTTATTGGTCATGTGGATGGAGCAGTTATCAAGATAAAGTCTACTGAGTAAAGATCTGCAACTGTTATCCTTATGCAACTACAATAGGTGATTAGGTCATTGTAGGGAGTGTTTATGCTCTCGAGTCAATAACTGAAGGTATAGGTAAATACAACTTGTACTAACAGACAGGCAGGATCTTATTGGATATGGCGTACTTGGTGTGTTGCACAAGGAGACATTGGAAAGATTTACTTGAGAACAGTTGTATTGGTATATGTGAGCATTTAATTGTTGCCTTATTACTTTGTGGGCACGCTAGCTAATAGATAAACTATACTTAGATAAACTTTAATTTGGTACAGATTTATCCTCATACATCTAGCCACCTTGCGCATTAAACAGCCCTTCTAATCGCTCCATGCCGTGGCGTGACTCTGTAGCGCTGAGTGTCTTTTTGGTCGACTTTTTACCTTCAAATGCGTCTTATTCACTCAGTGATGCCAATAGATAGCACAGGCAGTTTCTGCTGATTACAATGATATGCAGCATGCCTATATTCTCTGTGCCTGCGGGTGTATCTGCGTGAAACGCCACGTTACATTGTTACATCCACAGAACATAGGCATGCTGCATATCATTTTAATCGCATCACTGTGTGAATAAGACGCATCTGAAGGTAAAAAGTCGACGAAAGAAGATCGGTGCTTCCGAGGCACGCGACGCTCCCGTGTTGTGTGGCACGACTTGTAACGTATGGAGGATAGATGTATGTGGACACATCTGTAATGTGCATTTTGCTAATATCTGAACCTTGCTGACAGTTTTTAGGATTGTAGGTTTTGCTTTCTCTATAAAGCAAAATTTTTTTCATTTTCTGAGAATTTTTTTTATTGTCGTATATTAATTAACTTTTATGATGGTACAATTTCATGCATTTAAACATTGTTTTTTTTTCCTTAATTTATGAAACAGCGTCCAATTAATGTCAAGTTAGGTTGCCAAGGTGTAATTTTGAAATGAAGCTCCAATGTTGATTTTGTTTAAATCATATTTAAAGAGATAAATCCACTACGGAATAGTATTTTTAAAAGGGTGGACCAGGGCCATATTTTTAATAGGGTGATTATGGCACTTTACACATTGCTACAGTGTCTGTGTGATGTCATCACCGCACAGCAGTATTGCTAAAGATTTTTGTTGTTTGGTTCTGAGGGAGGTTGGAGAGGACAGTGAGGCAGTAACAGATGGCAGAAGAATGTGGTTAGATGACACACATACAGATGTGTCCTCATACATCTAGCCCAGTGTTTCTCAAACTGTGCAGGGTCCCGCTCGAACCTGTCTACTGCTGGGTGTTTAATATATTTTTTTCAGGCTATAGGGAAAACAATGAGTTCTCCCTAGCCAGTCTCTGTAGCAATGCGGTTCTCCCGATTTTGAGAGAACCGCATTAGGAAAGAGCCGGGTGTCGGCCGAGAAACAGAGCAGCAGGCAGCTCCGGATCTTCCTTCCTGCTGCTCTATGCTGGTGACACTCAGGATCAGAGGAGCGTGTGCTGAGCCCTGATTGATGGAGCTCAGCATATGCTCCTCAGACCCCAGCAGAGAGGACAGGAGTAAAGCATTGAGGAAGGAGCACACAGCCAAGATATCAAAGGAGTGGCTTCAGGTCAACTCTGTGAATGTCCTTGAGTGGCCCAGACTTGAATCCGATTGAACATCTCTGGAGAGATCTGAAAATAGGCTGTGCACCAACGCTTCCCATCCAACCTGATGGAGTTTGAGAGTTGCTGCAAAGAGGAATGGGGGAAACTGCCCAAAGATAGGTGTGCCACGCTTGTGGCATCATATTCAAAAAGACTTGAGGCTGTAATTGCTGCCAAAGGTGCTTCAACAAAGTTTTAAGCAAAGGCTGTGAATACTTATGTACATGTGATTCTTATTTTTTTATTATTTTTTTTTATTACATTTGCAAAATTCTCAAAAAAACTTTTTACACGTTGTCATTATGGGGTATTTGTGTGTAGAATTTTGAGGAAAAAATTAATTTATTCCATTTTGGAATAAGGCTGTAACATAACAATGTGGAAAAAGTGAAGCGCTGTGAATACTTTCCAGATGCACTGTATGTGGGACCCTGTATGTGTATATATGTGACTCTGCTTGTGTGTATGTTATGTGATCCTGCCTGTGTTTATGCATGTGTCTGTGTGACCCTGCCTGTATGTGTGTATGTATGTCTGTGTGCCCCAGCCTGTGTGTATGTCTGTGTGGCCCTGCCTGTGTATGTCTATGTGTAGGTGTGACCCTGCCTGTATGTGTGTATGAATATATGACCCGGTCTGTATGTGTCTGTGTGACCTTTGGCTTAGAAGAGCCGCAAAAAAATTCTGAAAAAATAAGAGTGCCACTCGCAGAGAAAGTTTGGGAATCACTGATCTAGCCTCAATACGCCACTCAGCGCGACTTGCCTGGCATGAGTGAGCCGCCAGGTCCAGTGAGACTCTGCTAGTGCCGGGTGTCTTTTTTGGAAACTTGGAATGAAATTAATCAGCAGTGTCTGCTGGGCATCCTAGTCGCATTGCATTGCAACTTAGAAGCATTTTCCGCAAAAAACTACGCCAGACGCAATTAGTGTCTCAGATCTTTGCACGCCTAGAGGGGCTTTTTAGCAAGACTGCGTAAGGATGTACTTACACATCCGTATATAAGTAAACATGAGGAGAACAGACAAATGGGGAAATACATTAGTATGAAGTGACACATGCGAACTCATATGTGCGACACAATTTTTGGGAACACAGAAGGCACGTAGAAAAAGAGGACCGTGACATGGATGCTTGGGAACATAAGTTCTGTCTGTCTATCCCCCCCCCCCCTATAGAATGTAAGCTCTCGCAAGCAGGGCCCTCTTCCCTTATGTGCTTTTCCTTCCCTCACTCATACGATCATCTACTCAAAACTCTCCACAAGGGCACCTAACACTTGGTAGCTGACGCCCTGCTGCTTTTTTGAGTGTCATGATAGCTGCAGCAATGTTTATAAACTATGTTCTTATTAATAAGTGCACAGGCACAAGGGGCTGTGACCCAGTGACAAGAGCTCAGCAATACTGATATATGGGGGAAACAATATGGCAGACAATATATTTAATATGCCTCAACTGCCCTTAAAGGTTGTTTAGAACTAAAATTTAACCTGGCATTTTTATATTTTTTTTTTCAAGCCCTAGATTCTTTAAATATTGTGTTCTGCAATTTTTATTTCAATTAGATCATCTAAACAAGTAGTGTCTTCTCTAGCCTCGATCTGGAACTGCTTTCGTCAAACTTATTCTGTTTTTTTGTATGATTTGTAGTTGGACTGAGTGGGCTATGGCGTCTTACAAATAAACAAACATAACCTATTACAATGTTAATGTTAAAAAAAATTGATTTTATGGTAGTCGAAAGACTGCTTTGATCCATTTAATTTTGACACGGACACAAACAGAAGCTATATAAAGCAAGGTTTTTAGCAAAGAGTTGGGTGAAATCTAAGCATTCTATATCTCTATCTAAATTTTAAACTTTATGCTTAATGGGCATTATGTACGAAGGTTTTCAAGAAAACTAATTAGAGAACAATAATGTGATATACTATTTATATTCTCTTTTGGTTGATTATCTATTTTGCCATGCCATTTTAAGGGGTCAATTCAATTAGGTCTGATTTGGGTCCTGCAATTCAATTCCAAACTTGTATTCATTTTTTTTTTTTTTTTTTTTTAGAGGAAATTCACATTTTTATTGTGCACAGCTCACTATGTAGGAGAAAATATAGAGAATCTTTATTTTAAGGTAAAAATTTTGATAGACTATGCAGAACCTCTGGTACAGTCCTCCCAATGAATAATCATGAACTTAAAGGGGTTTAAATAGCATAATTTGGCCAATAAGGTGAGTTTCTCTAAAAAGCTCAATAATGTGGGATGGTATGTGGGGTGTTGTAATGATGGGAGAGGGGGGTTATCGTGCTTTGAGATCAGAGGCAAAAATGTTTGTTCTGACTTACAAACTTGTATAAAAAAAAAAATTCAAAATTATGATAGACATTTTTCTGAACAAAATGCTGGAAAGACTATAATTTGCTGAAAAAAACTTACTCGCTGTCATTTGTCAACCATTAATAAAAAGTGCCAAGATCAGCCCTTTGACACCTTTTAAAAACCTCCATAACTTTCCTTATTGCCACTAACATCCTCTCTATATGGTCCTGCTATCTCAGTTGTCACTTTTTTGGGTCCAGGAAGGTTTCCCCACTTTTTATACACTTTTCCAATGTGGCATTTTGTAGAATAATTGCGCACCTCTGCATGACTACTGTGAATTGGTATTACTAATTGGATCTCGCATTTCACGGGTGCGCAGTGTCTGCAAGTTTCATGAAACAAACTCGCATTTGCAAACTCTCTCCTAATTGAATTGATCCCTATGTATTGTTGGTTTTCCATGGTGATTAATGATTGCTATGCTGTGCTCATTCAGGAACTATAGTCACTGAGATGATCCCTAACATAGAGAAATGCCTCAATTTGGACAGTAGTGCAGTCAATAATTATACATTTTCTTTTGCTTTCTACAGGTTCAAGACTGGTCAAATAAACGGTGATTTACTGATCTACCATGTTCTTTTGACTTTAAAGCCATATTATGCCAAGCCATATGAGATAGTGGTAGATCTCACTCACGCTGGGCCCAGCAATCGTTTCAAGACAGACTTCCTTTCAAAATGGTTTGTGGTTTTCCCTGGCTTCGCTTATGAAAATGTTACTGCAGTCTATATCTACAACTGTAACTCCTGGGTGAGGGAATATACAAAGTACCATGAGAGACTATTAACTGGTCTGAAAGGCAGCAAGAGGCTCATTTTCATTGATCCATCAGGAAAGTTAGCTGAGCATATAGAACATGACCAGCAGAAACTCCCAGCTGCCACACTTGCTTTAGAAGAGGACCTGAAGCTATTCCATAATGCACTTAAATTGGCCCACAAAGATACTAAGGTGTCTATAAAAGTAAGTAGCCATTTGTTAGTGTATATGTATGTTTCTGTGTGTAAATATATGTAATCAAGTGTGAGCTCTACATTACTATGAGCATGACTGCAGCTGGTCTTCAACCTAAAAAGTGCTGCATGAGGCTCTTTGCTGCTTTGTGTACCAGGTACAAATCATACCCTTTATTCCATTCTACACCGAAAAACCAAAGTTACTTGTTTAAAGATCAGTCAAAAAGATAAAATTAATATAAGCATTTCTTTTCAAAAGTATGTAGTACCAACAAAATATTCAAGTTAAATCTGGTTAAGAGAAGCATAAACTAACACACTTAAGTAATGCATTTCCTCTTGAAAGATTGGTTAATTACCATTTTTAATATTACCATATATATTGAAAACAATTATTTTTCATCTCTTATCTTCTCTCAAGATTGCCACCTTCAATACATGCTCCTACCCTTCTACCCCCCTACATTTTACTTTGCCTCCCACTTTACCTCCAAAATGTATTCTTTCCCCTAAGACCTTTGCCTTCACCCACCACTGGGCATACCTGCCTTATCCTCCTCACCACCGGTCTCAGGACTTGAGTTCCATGCACGGTTTTCATCCACTTGCTTTCTCGATACCATCCCCTTTACTTTCCTCCGTCCCAACGTCTGATCCCATATCGCCCATTTCCTCAAATATCTCCTACTTGCACCTTTTTATACAGGGACTTTTATTTTATTTTACTTCAGAGAATGCAGAGCTAGGTGTAATAATGGACGCCTGTGCTGCTGCTCCATCTACCTCCACCGGTGCCGCAGCACCGGTAACTGGTCCAGTGATTTCAGCGGGCGACAGTGGGGTTTAGCTAGCGGCTCCACTGGGGAATGGGGACTGCAGCCAGTCAGCGGAGACGCAGGTAAGTGGCAGTCCTTATCTTCGGCGGTGGAGACCTTCCGGAGTGCGCTGCAGTGGGGCGACTGGTTTGGCCAGTCCCCCACTAGACCACCGGGACAAGTTAGATCTGGTGCCGGGGACTGTGATGGCAGCCATTTTTTACGAGGCCAGAGCACCCAGGGGTTAATGCAGCATAGTGTAGGTAGGCTCTCCTCCAGCCCAGATGCCTTTTTAAGAGCTTTCCCGCTTCTGGGCTGCTGCTCCTCCTACCCTCCTCCCTATATGAGATGCTCAGTAACCATTATTCATTGCTCTGCTGAAGATGCTGGTCTCAGGAGGTTTGGGTCCAGTCTCCCTGTATACATCTCCCCAGGGGCCAGGATATACAGCGCTCAAATCCTACCAACCTATGTGCTTGTGTAGTTGATTCAGAGCCCATTGTAATTATATTTATATGCATTGTATGTGACTTGTACTAGCTCTGCTGTAGTGTAACTTTCTGACTGTCAGTTATTCCTATGACTGCTACTTCTCCTTAACCCTCAACTACCAGGTGTGTAGGGGTTCAATAGTACTTCACATTTACTTGTACTTGTGAAGGCTGTCACATTGCATTGTTAGCTTTACACGTATTGTGTGCTATTTACTGCCTATGTCTTCTGAAGAGAAGGCTAAACAGGATGATGAGGCCCCTGTGTTGATTACATGCAAATCCTGTCTTGCGGGTTTGTACCTTCATGATTCCATACAGGATGGTTTGTGTACTAAGTGATATAGATTTACTCACCAGTCCACATTACCAGCCCCAGTATATAAGCCACCCTGGGTGTCCTCCTTATCCCAGGTTATGACGCAGCTTTTGGATCGTTTATCAACTCCCATGCCTCCTACCATGGGGTACCCACAGCTGTTACAACCTACAATGTCTGTACCCCTTATGCAGTCTCCTTGGATGGATGTTTATGCCCATCAGAAATTGTCTCAAACCTTTGCAGTCTCTCAACAAAAGTTACAGGCGGGCAGACCATTAGTCACCAAAGCACATTTGCGGACTGTATTATCCTCTCAGTCCACCCAGCTATTGTATTCGAACGCATCATCTGAGGAGGCACAAGGTTCTCTCAGTCACACTCTTGTGAGGCGCACCGTCAATCAACAGTGGAATTTCTGCTTTAGTGAGTGCGGTTAAATCAATTCTGAATATAGAGGATGATGAACCAGCCCCTAAACCCTAAAACCCTGTTGTTTAGACATCAGAAGGTGGTTAAAGCTGAATTCCCTCAATCAGAACTGCTCACTGAGCTCATGGGAGAAGCTTAGGGTACTCCTGGCAAGCGATTCCAGGTCCCAAAGAGACTAGCGTCTTTTTACCCTCTCCCTACTAAGGACTGTACTAAGGGCCTGATAAAGTTTTGGAAATAGAGTAAGATATAGCAAGTAACTCTGAACCTTGACAAACAATGTTGCAATGCAAGGGATGCAAATACATATATTTTTTTGCATGTGGGGTAAATATTGGCTGCTTTTACATGTAGACCATAAATACTGCACAGCTTTAATTTTACACTGCAATTGAGATGTCCGTTTGGCCACACCCCTCCCATATCTTAATCTCTGCACATTTTAAATCTGCCCCACCTGCAGTGCAGCATGGTTCTACCCAGGTACACAGTTACTTGCCATTTCCTACTCTATTCCCAAAGTTGAATCAGGCCCTGAGTGGGAAGTCCCTCCCACTGTTGATTCGCATGTGGCATGCTTAGTTAGAAACTGTACGCTGCCATTACCGTCCACATCCTCCCTTAAGGAAGCACCAGATAGAAGGCTACAAATTTGTCTAAAGTCAGTCTACTCGCTTTTTGGCGCTATCACTAGGCCAGTTATGGCCTGTTTTGCTAAGGCTGTTGAAGGATGGGCAGGGTCACTGGACGAGAGCCTGCCATCAGACGCTATTAGGGAACAACTGGCCAATATATCCCATATTCAGGAAGCGGCCTCTTATTTGGGAGAAGCTGCGTTGGACACTGGACTCCTTGCCTCTCGGGCATCTGCGGCTTCGGTATTTGCACACCAATTTGGTTACGGTTCTGGAAGGCGGACATGGGATCCAAGAAGGCACTCAAATCCTTACCCTTCTCTGGAAAGAGGCTGTTCGGTGAAGAATTGGACAAGATTGTGGCTACCGTGGCAGCCTCTAAATCTGCCTTTCTGCCATCAGCAACTGACTCTAAGCCTAGGCTGTCCTCTGATCTGTCCTTTCGCCCCCAGAGTAAGGCAAGAGGACAGTCTTTTTCCCAGGCAGTCTAAGACCACCAAGGCACAAGTCAAGCAGCCTTGGTCAACAAAACGTCCAGCTTCCAAGCCTGAAGACAAACCTTCCACCTGATGGGGCGGGCCTCCTCCCTGGGGAATCCCTGGGTGGGAGGCCGACTTCTTCAATATGCTGACTCTTGGCGTCAAACAGTTGACGCCTGGGTCCGAGAAGTAGTCTCTCAGGGGTACGCCCTCACTTTCTTGAGATGTCCTCCCCAGCTATTTTTTTGTACAGGTCCCGTATCAAGGCCCTGGTCCTCCAGGAGGCCATTCACTCCCTGCTGCGTTCAGGGGTGATAATACCGGTTCCTTCAGCTCAGAGAGGAATAGGTTTTAATTCCACTCTCTTTGATTAAGATATCGAATGGGTCTCATCGGCCTATTCTGAATCTCAGATACCTCAACAGGTTTATCAGAATGCCCAAGTTCCACATGGAAACTTTACAATCAATTGTCCTGACAATGGAGCCTGGGAATTTCATGGTTTATCTGGACATTCAGGATGCATACCTGCGTGTACCTATTACCTCAACCATCAGGGAGACATGCAAAGTTGGGCAGCAATGTGGGAAGTGGCAAACATTCTGGTCTGGGCCAGGTCATCTCCGAGCACTCTTGGCAGTGTTCATTCCAGGAGTCGTCAACTGGGAAGCGGACTTCCTAAGCCCTCAGGACATACACGCCTGAAAATGGACTCTCCACTCAGATGTCTTTCAACTCTTGGTGGGCAAATGGGGCCTGCCAGACATAGACCTCATGGCCTCACATCACAACCACAAGGTCCCTAGATATGTGTCCAGGACCAGAGACCCCTCAGCCGCCTTTGTGGACGCTCTGGCAGTGAGGTGGGACTTCAATCTCGCATACCTCTTTCCTCTGATCTCCCGCCTCCCGAGGGTGCTTCGAAAGTTCTAGCAAGAAGGTGGCACGGTGATACTAATAGCCCCGGCCTGGCCCAGACGACATTGGTTCACCGACCTACAGAGTCTCTACTAGCACAGGATCCTTGACTGCACCCAGACCTACCTCGTCTGTCTCTGACGGCGTGGCTCTTGAGTCTTCCCTCTTAAGATCCAAGCGTTTCTCTCACTCTGTGGTCCAGACAATGCTCAGGGTGCATAAGCCTGCATCTATTACAGAGTTTGGCACTCTTAATTTCAATGGTGCTCCCCCAGAAGCTATGACCCTACAGTTTTTAGGGTCTCCCGGGTGCCTGGTTTTCTCCAGGCTGGGTTAGACCTTGGTCTTAGCCTGGCCTCCCTTAGAGCTCAGGTTTCTGCTCTGTCAATCTGGTTCCAGCGAAGGAATGCTCCCCTGCCTGATGTCAGAAATTTCTTTTAGGGTGTCCTCAGTATTCAACCTCCTTTTTGTCCCTCCGGTGGCTCCGTGAGATTTGTCCTTGGTTCTCCGGGCTCTACAGGTTCCTCCGATTGAGCCTCTGGACTTAGTAGACCTCAAGTCGCTAACAGCGAAGACACTGTCTTCTTGCTTTCTTTTCTGTCCGCAGGGTATCTGATTTGGCAGCGCTCTCCTGTCGCTCTCCATTTTTGGTCTGTCATCCGGACAGAGCTGTCCTCTGTACTAGGGCTGGGTACCTCCCTAAGGTGGTATCCCGGTTCCATTTGAATGAAGTAAATGTGCTTCCGGCCTTCCAGACCTCTTTCTGCAGGTGCAGCTTCCTTGGATGTGGATTGTGCTTTTCGAACCTACGTGGATTGTACAAATTCCTTGAGGAAATCCGATTCTCTTTTTGTGTTGTATGGCTTTCACACGTGAGGCTGGCCAGCTAACAAACAGACTGTGGCTCGATGGCTTCGCATGGTAATCTCTCAGGCCTACACGCAAGCTGATCTTCTTGTACCAAACAGGGTTACAGCTTATTCTACTCGGACTGTGGGACCCTCGTGGGCGGTTCGTAGTGATGCTTCTGCTGAACAATTGTGCAAGATGGCCACGTGGTCTTCCGTCCACACCTTTCTCAAGTTCTATGCCTTTGATACCTTTGCCTCTCAGGATGCTTCCTTTGGGCGTCATATTCTCCTTTCTGCTCAGGAGCGTCCCCACCCTTAAGGAAACCGCTATGGGACATTCCCATGGTTTCCCTGTGGATTCCCCTATGGACCCTGACGAATAAATTAACCTTTGTTAACTCTAATTCTTTTTCAGGGTCCACAGGGCTCCACAGGGAGACAATGCGGTGTAGGTGGGACTAGGAGGATCGGACACCAACAGCAAAGTTTTTCAATCCCAGTATACTCTGGTCCTTCCCCCTGTATCCCGCCCACAGCCTGAGGGCAACTCTGTTTCGTTGGTGTCTGGCAGGAGCTGGAACACCGTTTTAACGGGGCTGCTATTAAACAGCCCAAGCTTATTTTTATGATTTCATTTTGGTTCTATTTATTCTACTAATGAGCAGTAGCACGAGTCAGTCCTTTGGATGTCTGCACTGCTGCTCCATCACCCCTCCGCGGCGCCGTGACCCCAGCCCTCAGCTAAGTGCTATCGGCGGGACTCTGAGGGGGACCTAGCTAGCAAGGCTCCCCTGGACTCCAGACTGCAGCCCGGAATCCAGGGGAGAGAAGCCAGATCCCCGCTCACGGGGACCTGCGTCTCTGCATTGTATTACCTCTGGTCTTAGGAGAGAGACCGGAGGCGCTGATGTGGACACTGGTTCATCCGGGACTCCACTAGACCACCAGGGCTGTACAAGCACTGGCGCAGGGCATGTGTAAGACCAGGGGACCAAATGGTAAAAGTCAGCAAGAAAGTGCTCTCCCTGCGTCCCCTCCCCCAGCTCAGGGCGCCATTTCACTGCGGTCTTGCTGCTCCCTGAGCTGGTCCTCCCTCACCCTATGCCCCCTCTGACACGGCAGCCAGGTTTCCATGTATACCTCTCCCAAGGGCCAGGTTATACAGCGCTATAGCCTAACAACCACTAGCGGTGTGTGTAGTTGATTTTAGTGTCCACTGCAGTTATATTGTATATTCTGCACTGTATGTGACTACTGCTGCTGTCTGTTTTCTTTTTCATATGACTGTCAGCTTATACCTTTCCTTTTCTTCTACTGTATCCCTGGCAATACTAAAGGTATAGGGGGTTCATTGTACCTCACATCTCCATATATTTGTGAGGGTTATCACATACTATATATCGCAGTTGCACACTGCACTGTGCCATATTACACATACAGCGAGGTTGCTCACTGCACTGTGCCAGATTGTGTTACTTTATTCTTACAGCTATGTCTAGCAGAGCCTGCTCCTCCCACTCTGGTGTCTTGTAAGTCCTGCTCAGCAGGCTTGACTTCAGAGCACCTCATTCAGGATGGTCTTTGTGCATCCTTTTATACAGCCCCTGGCCCTTCAGCCCCAGTATCCTCTCCTCAGGACCCACCCTTGGCTACTTTTTCACAAGTGCTGGCAAAAATTGCGGACCATCTAATGGTCCCTGTGTTAGCTCCCCCTATGGGATGGTCACAGCAGTTACTCCCTGCAAATCATTTGCCCCCCCCCCCCCATGGGTAGACATACTTTCTACCTCAGTGCAGAGTCTGGCGTTCACCTCTACAGCTTTTCAGCAAATGCTGCAAAAAGTGAGACACTTGCCTATTAAACCTACTAAGCGTGCTGTGTTATCTTTCCAGTCCACCCAGCTATCAGATTCGGATTTATCATTTGGGGAGGCAGAAAATGCAGACATCTCTCACCCTGACTCCCCTTCGGGAGACGAGGAACCCCCCTCTAAATTGAATATACCTGCACTTGTAAGAGCACACTTCCAGGGCCGCTGGACTCCAGCTGAGGCGGTCTTACCAATAGACGTCCTAGAACTCCTGAGATATCTACAGAGCTCTCTCTGGCTCAGGATATCCTTCAGAGCAGGCCAGTAAAAGTACAGTCCAACAACGCCACGGCAGTGGCCTACCTATATCACCAAGGACGCACTCTTAAGTCGGGCAGTAATGGCAGAAGTGTCTCGCATTCTCACATGGACCGAAATCCAGCTCCGCAGTGTTCATCCCAGGAATTCTCAGCTGGGAAGCTGATTTCCTCAGTCGTCACAACGTGCATGCAGGAGAAGGTCTTTCAGCTTCTGGTGAAAAACTGGGGTCTACCAGATGTGGATCTCATGGCCTCAAGACACAACCACAAACTTCCAGTGTTTGAAGCCAGGACAAGGGATCCCCAACGCGGCCTTCATGGATGCATTATCTGTGAGCTGGACCTTCCATTTGGCGTACCTCTTCCCTCCAATATCCCTTCTTCCTCGAGTTCTTCGGAAATTCAAACAGAAAGAGGGCACAGTCCTGTTGGTGGCTCCTGCTTGGCCCATTGGTACTCTGACCTTCAAAGTCTCTCCATAGACGTTCCTCGTCAACTTCCTCTACGACCAGACCTGTTGTCTCAGGGTCCCTGTCTACATCCTGACCTGGCCTGTCTGTCTTTAATGGCTTGGCTCTTGAGACATTCCTCCTAAGGGCTAAGGGATTTTCTAGCTCTGTGGTCCAGACCATGATCAGACCTCTTTAGCCGGCATCTGCCAGGAGTTATCACCGGGTATGGCATACATATTTCCAGTGGTGTGCCCATAGAAACTATGACCCTTAGGCTTTTAAGGTTTCTCGAGTTCTTGCCTTTCTTCAGGCTGGATTGGATCTTGGACTCCGCCTAGCATCTCTGAAAGTGCACGTCTCTGCTCTGTCCATCTGGTTCCAGTGCAGAATTCCTCTACCAGATGTTCACACCTTCCTGCAGGGTGTTCTACGTATACAGCCTCCCTTTGTGGCTCCGTGGGATTTGTCAGTGGTTCTCCACGAACTTCAGGAACCTCAAGTCGAATCCCTGGAATCAGTGGATGTCAAGTGGCTCACTGCAAAGACCCTGTTTCTTCTGGCTATAACATCTGCCCGTAGGGTATTGGATTTAGGGGCGCTTTCATGTCGCTCCCCCTTTTTAATCTTTCATCAGGACAGGGGCTGTCTTAATGTTTGCACATTAATGAGGGAATTGTGATTGCGGCCTTTCAATCACCAGACCTCTCGGCAGGTGAGAGGCCTCTTTGGATGTGGTCCGTGCTCTAAAGATTTACGTGGACTGCTCTAGTTCCATCAGTAAATCAGACTCCCTCTTCATCTTATATAAGAAGGGATGGCCAGCTAACAAACACTCTGGCCAGATGGATTCGCATGACTATCTCACAGGCTTACACGCAGACTTCCTGTGCCAGTTACAGTATCTGCTAATTCTACTCGCTCTGTGGGTCCCTCGTGGGCAGCTCGGCCTGGCGCCTCTGCCGAACAACTATTCAAGGCGGCTATGTGGTCTTCTGTCCACACCTTTCTTAGATTTTGTGCCTTTGATACATTTGCCTCTCAGGATGCACCTTTGGGTGCAGGGTTCTCCTCTCAGCTCAGGAGCATCCTCCGCCCTTGAGCAACTGCTTTGGGTAATCCCCATTGTCTCCCTTTGAAGCCCTATGGATCCTGAAGAAGAAAAGGAGAGTTATGGTAAAACTTACCCTTGTTATCTTTAGTCGAAGTTCATAGGGTCCACAGGGCATCCTGGCTTCTATGGGTTTCTTCTCTTGGTCACTTGTTTCCTTCTCTGTGTGAGAGTGTGATTCTTCAGTGTACCAGTCTTCCTTCTGTCCTATCCTGATCCTACCTTGAGCTTGTTAACAAAACTGAGTTGCCCTCAGGCTGTGGGCGGGGTATAGGGGGAAGGACCGAAGTATCCTGGGATTGAAAAGCTTTGCTGTTGGTGTCCGGTCCTCCTAGTCCCACCTACACCGCATTGTTTCCCTGTGGACTTCGAAGAAAGAGTTAACAAGGGTAAGTTTTACTATAACTCTCCTTTTCTTCAAAGTCCATAGTATCCACAGGACGCCCACTGGCCTCAATGTTTTTTTTTTTCTCTCTTGATCACTGATTCCTTCATCTTCTGGGAGAGTATTTTTTTAGGGTAATGTTCTTCCTTCTCCTCTCTCCTGTTCCTGCCTTGGGCTAGTTTACAAAATTGTCTGCCAGTACTGGGGGCGGGGCATATGTGGAGGAGGACCAATGCATAGTCGGAGCTAAAGCTTAACTGTTTGGTGCCCAGACTTCTGCGACCACACACATCCCATGGTATTCCTGTGGATCCTATGGACTTCGAAGAAATAGAGTTAATAAAGGTAAGTCTACCATAACTCTTAATTTTTTTTCTAGTCCACCTTCAAATTTGCATTGTCTTCTCATTATCAAGAAACCCTTCCTTGACCTCACCTCCCCCTCCAACTATGTCCCATTTCTCTCCTCCCCTTTGCTCATAGCTCCCCATGTGGGTTGTATACATTTTACTCATATTTTTCCTGTCATCCCATTTCTCTTCATCTTTTTCCCTTTGTGAGCTCTCCTGCTCTTTCTACACTGATGACACTCGCATCTCTTCCCCTGACACCTACACATCCTTTTTGTTCCTGCATCACCAACTGTCTCCTCATGGATGACCCAACCCTTCCTTAAGCTCATTATCCTTAAATCAGATATCATTGTCTTATTACCCCTCCTTTGCCTCCCCCTCTCCACTCTGTTCTGCAAATGACTTCCTCCTTTCCTCTCATACCACTTCCAATTACCATCCTCAGGCCTTCTCCTATGCTAGACTAACTGCTGGAACATCCTCCCACGGTCATACTCTCACCTAGCCTTTCAATATTTGTCTCAATCCATTTAGGTGCGAGTTATTTGCAGCGCAAATAAGTGAGGCTGTATGCCGCACTTACGGTACTCCCGGACTCGCAGGTTTTTGTTCAGAGCGCCATAGGGCTACGGACAAAAAATTGCCGTAGTTGGTGTTGCAAGGCAACCCTCCCCCTTTGCACCTAATTGGTTTGAGTCCTTTAAGTGTTCATCCAAAACTCATGTTTTCATTTAAGCCTACCACCCCACTGTCTGAGCATATAGTATCAGAAAAGATGTCTGCCAGACCAATAGACATTTTATCTGAAACCCATCAGATATCGTTGCCATACACTGTGAGAGAGTTCAGTGTATGGCCGACTTTTTCTGCTTTGGTGTAATTGGGGAGGAAACATTTTCCCGCTCCTCCACTGTGAAGGAAGAGGGGAAACGCAGATCGGGCCAATAATTTCATATATCTCCATCATTTACACACCACCTGCCCACTTTTTCTCTGTGTCCTTCCATATCGTCCTGTAAAATGTGGGCTCACGCAAGCAGGGCCCTCTCTCTTGTCTCCGATATGGCATTATATTATCGGCAGGTTATGTTTTTATATTTGTTTTGTGTGTCTAATATATATGTTTAGAAACTGTTTGTAGTCTATCTGTATAAATGCATTCATATTTTGCTGTATGCTATCCCCTATATACAATTCTACAGAACCCTTATGCTGCCATATAAAAAATAATCATTGATGTAGAATTACATTTACTATAGCCATTGAAAGAATGGTGTTTTACAAGGTAGTCTCCAGAAACTGTGGTATTTGCTCTCTCTCCTGTAAGTTGTCTTTTTTTTATAACTTTGTAGTAAGTTCTGGATTAAATTTTAGGAGAAATCCAAACATATTTTTGTTTTGTTTTAGGTGGGTTCCACAGCTGTCCAGGTCACTTCAGCAGAGAGGACGCGGGTTCTGGGGCAGTCCGTATTTCTGAATGATATATACTATGCGTCTGAGATTGAAGAAATTTGTTTAGTGGATGAAAATCAGTTTACATTAACTATTGCCAACCAAGGAACCCCTCTCACATTCATGCATCAGGAGTGTGAAGCCATTGTCCAATCTATAATTCACATACGGACTCGATGGGAGCTGTCACAGCCAGATTCCATCCCCCAACACACTAAGATTCGTCCAAAGGATGTACCGGGAACACTACTTAACATTGCATTACTCAACCTAGGAAGTTCTGATCCAAGTCTACGGTAGATAGAAATTAATTTAACACACTTTACTGTACTGTTAATTACATACAAATTGCTTGTGTATTTTATGTTTACATTTCTTAAGTACCTTCTTTATGTACATAGACTGCAGATGCGTAATTTTAAAGCAGTTTTCATGCTCAATATATTTCATACAATTTCAGATGTGTTTTAAATACAGATGTGTCCTGATACACTGTTGCTGCAGTTGCGCAAAACAGCCCTTCTCGGCGCAGCAGGTCCTGTGCAACTCTACTTGCTTAAAACCAATGGGGGACAGGTGGGAGGGGTGCTAGTTTAGGTTGAAGGAGTCTCATGACTGCATATGAGCACACTAAATAGAGTATATGGAGGAGGGCCCTAGACTACTCACCCTGAATATAAATAATGGGAGGTGCTAACTGTTGAGACTAATGTAACAGACACAAAAGGAAACATTACAAGTGTACAACTCCAACATGAGTAATTACATATATAATGCATATATAATACATTTTGCAATAAATAGAGGTTTTAGCCTGTCCGCCACTGGTTTTAAGCATGGATTCTGGCATGTTTGACTGCACTTTTGAAAAAGGCACAATTTAGGGAAGTCCTATAAATTTATATAGTGCTGCTATGGGTCGATTTTTGGGGCGTGGGTACCCTGGATTGCTTCAGGCTATCGCATTATAATAATTTTTTTACTTTTTTGCACTTTTAACACCTTTATTGTTTTTATTATATATAAAACATTTTCACACCTCTATTTTTCACCTCATTTCTAACATATGCAGTAGCTGCTCCTATCTATCTCTTTCACACTTCACCTTTCTCACTAGAGTGATGCCCTGGGGTGGCTCAGCCGGGCTGGTTTGGGGTCTCCTGCACTCAGGACCTTAACCCCAGTTTGTCAGGGACTTACCCTAAGAGGTTTCCTGGACGTGGTGGGTAGGCCCATAACCTTGGCCATGATTATGCTAAAACCTCTATTGCAACATTTTATTGCAAAATGTGTTATATGCCCTCTCTTTCAGTAGTGAATACTAAACAATTTAATTTTTTTTATTAACAGTTTCTTATATAGCGCAGCAAATTCCGTCGTGCTTTAAAATTAGAATCAACATTATACTTGGTTGTAAAAGACATATATAAGGGTAAGAGGGCCCTGCTCGCAAGCTTACAATCTAATAATATTTTTTGTTCAGTATTCACTACTGAAAGAGAGGGCAAGGGGCCACAGTTAAATTGCAGGTGTAATCAGAAAAATGAGGTAGGATCAAGCACATTTACAGGAGAAGATCCTAACAGAACTCTCAAAACTGAAAGTGGCTAATTCAATGGGGCCAGATGGGATACATCGAAGGGGTGCTGGTAACCAGTTACTAGCTACTGGAGTAATTCCAGAGGACTGGAAAAGAGCAAACGTAAGAGGTAAGCAACTACCGACCAGTAAGCCTTACATCAGTAGTAGGGAAATTGATGGAAACACTCTTAAAAGAAAGAGTAGTAGATTATCTCAAATCCAGCAATTTGCAGGACCCCCAAACAGCATGCATTTACTGGGGGGAGATTATGTCAAACAAATCATATTGACCGAGTGACTAAGGAAATAGATAAAGGGGGGGTGGGCATAGATATATCTTATCTAGACTTTAGTAAGGCTTTTGACACTTCCACATCGCAGACTGTTAAATAAACTGGAAAGCATGGGATTGGATACAAAGATAGTTGATTGGATAAGATCATGGCTGCAGGATGGGAAACAAAGCGTTGTAGTAAACGGAGTGCAGTCTCAAGAGGGAAATGTTACCAGTGGAGTACTTGGACCAGTGCTTTTTAATATCTTTATTTGTGACATTGCAAATGGTATTGAAGGGAAACTATGCCTTTTTGCAGATGACACAAAGGTATGCAACAGGGTAGACACACAAGGAGGGGTAAAACAAATGATTGATGATCTAGGTAGACTAGAGGAATGGTCAAGAACATGGCAACTACAGTTCAATGCCAAAAAATGCAAGATCATGCACTTGGGTCTCAAAAATTCAAAGGCTAAAAATGGCACTATACTGGAAACTACTGAAGAGAAAAGGGATCTAGAAGTCACTATTTCAGGTGACTTAAAGGCAAGCAAACATTGTAACAAAGCAACGAGGAAGGCAAGTCAGATGCTTGGGTACATAGGGAGAGGAATCGGTAGCAGAAAGAAAGAAGTGATAATACCACTGTATAGGTCATTGGTACATCCTCATCTCGAATACTGTGTTCAGTTCTGAAGGCCATATCTCCATTAATACATTAGAGACTGTACAAAGAAGCTCAACTAAAATTGTGCAAGGTCTACACCACAAAACGTACCAGGAAAGACTAAAATATCTTAATATGTATAGTTTGGAGCAGAGAAGGGAAAGGGGGGACATGAGAAACGTTCAATTATATAAAGGGTTTTAACAAGGTAAAGGAAGGGGATGCAATCGGGAAACCGGCTGTCTTAATCCTGACGGCCGGCTTCCCGACTGCTTTATCCCGGCGACGGTTAAATTACAGGCGTCTATATCTAGACCCCTGTCATTTTCCCGACGCCGGGAGACGGGCGCCCGGCATCCTGATCGAAGGGATGACGGGTGCTGCGAGCGGACAGACACGGGGGGGGGGGGGTTAGGTTTAGGACACCCGGGGGGGACTTAGGCTAGGGGGAGGGAGGGTTAAGGTTAGGCACCCCCGGGGGGGGTCTTAGGGTTAGGCAGCGGGGAAGGGGGGCGGATTAGGGTTAGGCACTTGGGGAGGAGGTTAGGGTTAGGCACCCCTAAGGAGGGTTAGGTTAGTTTTTACTTACCTATGAACGATCTGGATTTCCAGCGCTGTCGGGCTTCCGCTACCCGGATCTCTGCTTCCGTCGGCCTGCCGCGGACGGGATTCGAACTGCCGGCCAGAGGGACGGCGGTATTTCTTACCGATTCCAAAGGAAGGAGACATTCTTTAAAGAAAGAAAAGTATTAGAACAAGAGGACATGTTCTGAAATTAGAGGGTGGTAGATTCAGGGGAAATTTGAGAAAAATTACTTCACAGAAAGGGTAGTGAACAAGTGGAAGTGTCTCCCATCAGAGGTGGTAGAGGCTAAGACAGTAGAGCAATTTAAACATGCATGGGATAGACATAAGGATATCCTTCAGAAGTAAGGATCAATAAGGGTTGAGGTAACAATGTTTAAAAATGGGGCAGACTAGATGGGCCAAGTGGTTCTTATCTGCAGTCATTCTATGTTTCTATAAGCAATTAGTAATGTTGAAGTTGTGCATTTGTAATTTTTTTTGTGACTATACAATTATCTGTAAGATACCTGTGCAACCTGGCTGGTTGGAATGAAAATCTGGTAGTGTATGAGAGCGAATGAGAATTGACCACTTGCTAACAAAAACTGGAAAACGGATAAAAAAGGTTGTTTGGACAAATTGGTTAAATCAATCTAATTAACCAATTTGAACAATCGTTTTAGTCTGTTTTCCAGTGTTTAAGACCATATGGTCGATTGTCATTTGCTCTCTACATTACCAGGTTTTCATTCCATCCAGCCAGATTGGACAGATATCTGAGAGATAATTGTATAGTGTATGCCCAGCATTAGTCACAATGTGACGCACCAGGAGACACTGCTGATTAATATGCGGCACTGGCATGTCTGTGTGCTACGGAGTCTGAATATGTATATAAATTGCTACGATGCAACACCTTCAGCTTTTTTCCACGCCAAGTTCTGTGCTTCATATAAAAACTAATTTGCAAACATATACAAGTGTCTCATATCAAATTAATCAGCACAGTCTCCTGATGCGTCCTAGTCGCAACACATTATTATTATCGTTTATTTATATGGCGCCACAAGTGTTCCGCAGCGCCTTACAAAGTACATAAAGTGACTAACAGTACAATACAAATACAATGGAGGACAAGGACAGACATTGCAATTAAGACACATTTTTGTGTGAAAAAGATGCAAAATATCACGCCCAGCTCTAGCAGAGTCGCACAGGACCTGGAGTCTCACTCGCGCCAGGCATCTCGCAGCACATGGCGTATTAAAGCTAGATGTATGAGGGCACACCTGTAAAATCAAGCAAACAGCCATAGTCTCCATAGTCAAACATTAGCAGTACAATGCATTGTACCGAAGATCTTTGACATAGATCATGGCACATTATAGTTATAGTCAAATTTTTTCCCTGCTAAAGCTGCCCTGGTTAACTGTAAGTGCTATTACTATGAAGTGGAAACATCTAGGAACTTGAACAGTTTACTCAGAAATCAGTAGGCCATACAAGCTCACACATCAGTTCCGCCAAGTACTGAAGCTTGTAGTTCGTAAAAATCATCTGTGCTTGGTTGCAACACTCACTACAGAGTTCCATGCTACCTCTGGTAGCAGCATGAGCACTGTTTATTGGGAGTTTTATGGATTGGGTTTCCATGACAAAGCTACAGCTCACAAGCCTCAGATTACCATCTGCGATGTCAAATGTTAGCTAGATTAGTGTTTAGCACACAGCCATTGGACTTTGGAAACTCTTTCCTGGAATGACAAATAACATTTCCCAAATCTCTGATATAAAAGTCTGTTTTGTGAATGCCAGGAGAATGCTTCTTGCCTAAATGTGTTCTGTAGTTGCCAACTGTAAAGGTTTGCAGTGGAGAAATAATGGTTTGGCCAGGGGATGGGGGGAATCTCTTGGTTCCAGTGTAGGGATCTCCTTAATGTTTTTAGCTTACAGTGACATTCTAGAGCAGTGGTTCTCAACTTCAGTTCTTAAGTACCACTAACAGGTTATGTTTTGTGGATTTATTTAATTATGCACAAGTGAGTTAATCTTTTTTGCTGGGTCAGTAATTATCATCAAAATATTATCTGTTGGGAAACTTGAGGGATGAGGTTGAGAACCAATATTCTAGAGGGTTTTAAGCTTCCAGCTTTGTAGCAACAGTTTGGAGAAAGGCTGTTTCAGCATGATTGTGCACAAAGTGTGGTCCATTCAAAAAATATTTACAGAGTTTGGTGTGGAAGAACTTAACTGGGCCTCACACAGCTTTGTCCTCAATCCTACTAAAAACCTTTTGGATCAACTGAAACATTGATTCTGTGCCATGTTTGATCACCCAACAAATCCATGTAGCCTTATTCCAAATCTAGAAGAAGTCACCTCAGGATGCTCATTTTCTGGAAAGAGATTTCCATCAAACTAATATTGGGTGAAATGTGCAGTTGTCCACAGCCTTTTTCTACTTATGGATCAGTAGTTTCATGTTTTTTTCTTTCTAAATGGAGTTTTGCAACATGCACAAATATTGCAACTTTCTACGTCACTTATAGTTTGCATGCCTGTAATAACTTTATGATTTCTCTGAGCAGACTCCGGTCATGCGGGGTCCTCACTTTTTCAAATTTGTATTTATCTAGTAAATGAAGTTATGAGATATTTGTTGATATTTTGTTCAAAATGTTTAAGCTTGCATTTAAAATCTATTGCTTTCACCCCCCTTCTATGGAGACTACTGCAGCGGCCAGCGCTTTAAGTCTTCCAACAAGTTAAAATGTCACTTAAAATACCCTTCCTCTTTAAAAAAAAAAAAAAAAAAAACATTGTGTTGAGCTATCCTTTCTTAAGATTTTAACTTTTGCTTTATTTGTGACGAAATATGTTGATTTTGAAATGATCCTTAAAAATTGTGCATTCTGAGTGGATTTTTATTCTTTGATACTACAAAGCAGTGTTTAGCAAATTTTACAAAACCATCCATTCTGTTGTACATAAATGTAAGTAAAGGAAAATATTGCCTTCATTTTAAAAATGGCATTGATCAATCAGTGCTATAACTACTAAAGTACTGGGCAGTAACCTTTATTTCCTAAAGTTTGTTTTCTTTCTTAAGTGTTCTGTTCTTTTTTGGTTCACGTTTGGATGTTGAAAAATATATCACGAATGGCAGAGGCTCCCAAACTCCGCCGTCACAGTCCACGTTTTAAGGATAGCCATAGTTGAGCACAGTTGACTTATTATGTACCTCAGTCAATTTGATTTGTCCATCTGGACTCAAGCATGGATATCCTTAAAACCTGGACTATAATGGCGGAGTTTGGGGACCTCTGATGTATGGTGAATTGTAGACGTATAAAAAGTCAGTGAGAACCATGCAAGTATTTATAGAGGTCGATAGGTCTTAAGAGATGTCTAGTATCATCACATTACCTCCCACACACTGAGACAACAGACACTGTTGCAAAAATACATTTGTAGTAGTGACATCACTAATTTAATTCTATGATTAACAGATATGAGTTTATTCATATGTATGTATTATATTAAATATATAATGCATTTTGTCGAAAGTGATAGACTTCATTGCCAGTGTGTATTTGGCTACCATATTAATTGTATTGCATTATCTTCTATTGCAGGTCTGCTGCCTATAACCTTCTGTGTGCCTTAACTTGTACCTTTAATTTAAAGATTGAAGGGCAGTTACTGGAGACTTCGGGTCTATGTATCCCAGCCAACAATACACTTTTCATAGTCTCCATTAGCAAGACTCTGGCAGCTAATGAACCACACCTTACTCTGGAGTTTTTGGAAGAGTGCATTTCTGGTTTCAGCAAATCTAGTAAGTAGTTGCCGGTCAGTGTTATAGATGTGAGAAATATTCTGATGTAAATAGCATTGAGTCCAATCCCCTAAAGACTCCATTGTTTTGAATAGAGATTTCTGTACAAATCCAATATGTCTTTTTGAAACCCTGCTGGTCCTTTTTTTTTTATTCTTTTAAGGTACAAAATCCTATTATTGTCTGGTTTATACTTTTCCCAGTGTGTATGATCGTGAGCACATTTTGATGAAAGGCTAATAAATCAATCTTTCACAACTCTGTTTTATTCCAGGTATTGAATTGAAACATTTGTGTCTTGAATACATGACACCTTGGTTGCTGAATCTTGTCCGGTTTTGTAAACTTACTGATGATGCTAAGAAACAACGTGTTAGCGCTATATTGGACAAGCTAATAACCATGACCATTAATGAAAAACAGATGTATCCTTCCATACAGGCAAAAATATGGGGCAGCCTGGGACAGGTAAGCAAATTGATGACCGTGCATGCTATTAGTAGAACTGTGGAAAGCTGAAGGACTAGATACCTGGTCTAGACACTAGGTGGAAATCTCTAGTGAGTTTGCAGGGTGATGACACTGGGGTTTTCTGTGATAATGCAGAAGCAGTAATGTGCATTTTCATTACGTTCACAAATAAATGTTCAATTTTGTTTTAATATTTGGTAAAAGCATCTACAGCTGCACTTACAGCTGTGAGTCCATTTGGATAAATCTCTCCCAGCTTTGAAGACAGACTATTACAATTTTATCTTCTTTGCAGTATTGTTTGAAAACCTTCATGTTGCTGAACAGCTGTTACAAAATCATTCCACAGAATGTCAATGGGTTTGAGGTCTGGGCTTTAACTGGGCCTCTCAATGATTTTGTTTTTATTTTGTGTTCAAGCCACTCTAATGGAGAGTTTTCTGTGTCCATTGGTTCCACTGACTTAGTGTGCAACGATGTGCACCTATGTAAAATGAAGATACAGATATTTGTAAATGTTTTAAATAAATTTTAAATATAGAAACTTTTTTCTTTAATGAGCGTGCTTGCATGGGATGCGACCGCAACCATCTGTGCTTCAGCTGACCGACACCCCGCTGCGTCCCCTGACTTTTAAAGATGAGATCCACTTTGCACAGGTGCAAAACGAATCTCCTCTGACTTCCCGGACCCCCAAGCAGTGATGCAGCTGTCCATCCGTGAGTGGCAACATCACTCCGAATGGCATTCTGGAGCGCATGCACCCGGGGACATTAGTGCATATTTTTTTTTTAATAAAATACTTAAATACATTATGAAAACACTCTCTAAACTTTTTTTAAATCAACATAAAATAAAAACATTGACTGGTTTTGGGGAAAACAACATTTTTTTAAGTGGTTAATTTACCATGGGGCCTAGTGGCACAATTTGGTGGGCCCTTGCAATGTTTGGGCTGCCTATCCTTCTTCCGGGTGCCCAGGACGGGTTGCTGCCACCTGATCCCCCACATAGGGATCAGAAAGCTACAGTGCCAGTGCACATTCTGGTAGGACTGTAAGGATTCTAATGTAAGTAAATAAATTTTAAAAATAAAATTTTAAATTATTAGAATGAGTTTCTATTAAACACTAGTGAATCTGGAGCATATTAAATGTCTCTCATCCTATGGTGTTTGAAAATGCACCTTTTTAGCTCTGGCAATGCACATGATCATGGACTTTCGATGTGAACAGCTATTCAACCTTTTATAAAGATATTGCCTTAAGTTTATCACAATAGGTTTGTAATAATATTTTACCCAGTATCACATCCTGGGTGCAACAGAATATATATGTTTTAATTTAGATCATATTGAAAGCACAAGGATAATTATCAAAGTGGGGAAATTAATATGCCAATATCGACACAATGTACCTTTTCAGAATGCCACATCTTGTCTTCCGGCATCATAGGTTTTATCTTGCATCCCTTATAAGTGCAAGAGAAAATTTGAGATGTTGATATTACTATAATTGACTGATATATAGAATGAAATAGCCCCCAAAGTCCGAGAGAACTTTTCATGTGCGTTTCCCACATGCTTTTCTGCAAACTCTGGGCAGGATTTCATATATTTTATTCTCACCATTCCACAAAGCGTAGATTGATGCCTTTTAATAAACCTTATTGTTATCTATTTGTAATTAATGTAATTTTATTGACAACATATTTGTATTGAAAGAGGTATGAATTCCCAAATAAATCCATTTTAATTCTTGACGTAAAAAAATTATCATTTCAAAGAGGTGAATACTTTTTATAGCACTGTATGTTCCCCATTCCAACACAGTAGGAGGAGGTCAGTAATTTTTGTTTGCTACGCAAGAGTAATCAAATGCTCTGTAAATATTCAGTTCCTCTGATATATAGTATCCATTAGTGTTTGGATCCAATCTGTGTTTCAAATTAAGTACTTGTCTGTTTGTGTGTAACTACCTTATTAGCATATTGATGGCATATGGCAGCAGATAATAGTTCATAGTTAATTTAACATTAGATTACAGTTTTTATAATGGCTAACTTTAATTTTATTTTTTAACTAGATCACGGATCTCCTTGATGTTGTTCTTGACAGCTTCATTAAAACTAGTGCAACAGGTGGACTGGGATCCATTAAGGCTGAGGTTATGGCAGACACAGCAGTTGCTTTGGCATCTGGCAATGTCAAACTGGTTTCAAGCAAGGTTCGCTTTTATTTTAACTAGTTGTACAATTGGAAAACACTGGGGTTTCAGCTTTCCAAGACTTTGATTGAATTACATTACATATATTTTTTCATCTATTGCTCCTAATGGTTTCCTTTGGTTGTATTTATTTCAGCAGATGTATTACCAATACACAAAATATAATGCAGGTTGAGTCTCCCATATCCAAAATGCTTGGGACCAGGGGTATTTTGGATAACAGAATATTCCGTATTTTGGAATATTTGCATATCATAATGAAATATATTGGGAATGGGACCCAAATATACACGCAGAATGCATTTGTGTTATATACACCTTATACACACAGCCTGAAGGTCATGTTATACAATATTTTCAATAATTTTGTGGCTCAAGCAAAGTTTGTGTACAGAAATTAAATTCATTTATTTTTCATATACACCTTACACACACAGCCTGAAGGTAATTTTATACTTTGTTTTTAATAATTTGTGCCTTAGACAAAGTTTGTGTACATTGAACCATCAAAAATCAAAGGTTTCATTATCTGTCATGCCAAAATAATTCCGTATTTCGGAATATTTGGCTATGGGAGACTCAACCTGTATAACCTTTATCTGATGTCTTGCCACTGTTACATTATAGACTAAACTTGGTGTAGTACTTGATATTTAATGACACGCTTATGATCTACTGGATTTCATCTTTCAAAAACATGTCATTTCCAGGTGATTGGGAGGATGTGTAAAATAATAGACAAGACCTGCCTTTCTCCCACCCCAACGCTGGAGCAGCATCTCATGTGGGATGATATTGCCATACTTGCCAGATATATGCTTATGCTGTCCTTCAACAACTCCTTGGATGTAGCTGCCCATCTTCCCTACCTCTTCCATGTTGTCACATTATTGGTGGCAACAGGTCCTCTCTCTCTTCGAGCTTCCACCCATGGACTTGTAATCAATATCATTCACTCTTTGTGCACCTGCTCACAGCTACATTTCAGTGGTACGTATTCTATGGGCTATGCTGGAATAATAATGTATAACTCTGTAGGAGCGATTAAAGGTTTCTTGCGACTCTATAATCCATTAATATTGTACAAAAGAAGTTAAGAATAGAATGTAAAATCTCCAGTTTTGTTATCTGCTCTGTTATACGTGAGGTAATTGAATTGCAACTTGGGCAACCATGATATGAAAACCTGCATTCAGTTTTGCAGAGCAGCATATTTCTACCAACGACTGTTTCACCTTCACATTTCTACAACTTCGTCAGTCATATAATTTGATTATTGTTTATTTTGTCCATAGAGGAAACAAAGCAAGTGTTGCGGCTGAGTCTGACTGAGTTCTCGCTTCCCAAGTTCTACTTACTGTTTGGAATCAGTAAGGTGAAGTCTGCAGCCGTTATAGCATTCCGATCAAGTTATCGGGACCGCTCCTTTTCACCTGGCTCTTACGAGAGGGAGACATTTGCTCTGACTTCATTGGAAACCGTTACTGAAGCACTTTTAGAAATCATGGAGGTAAATATTATTATTTCTCCTTAACTATGGGGGACACTGGAACACTGGGGTATAGACCGTGGTGGAGGAGCCTGACACATTAAGAAACAAGAATGTTTGAACTAGCCCCCGTCTGCCTGTCTTTGAGGATTAATTTTGCATGATTGATATTACTATGATTAATAAAATTTAAAGGGGAAAAAAAAAATCTTATGAATTTCAGGTTAATTTACGGATGGTGTAATTGTGTCACAAACATAATTTAATTTAAATAATTGCTGTTTGCATAGCTTGAGCTTGGGGTTAGTGCATTTTAGAGTGCCAGAAGCCCCCTTCATTGAGTTAATGGCACAAGATCACAATACATTCCTTACTTGAAGAGGGAATTCTGTTATATCACTGCAGTGACTTCAGAAGGTCTTTGCATTGCAGGAGGCAATTACAGTGCAGTATCTGGTCTATCCTACCTGCTAGATTTATTAGATCCAAGTCAATTGGAACTGAAAGAAGCAGGTTAGTTTAAAATTGATCATTTGGTGATGACTAAAGAGGGAATGCAGTTTTCTTACTGTAATAAACCAATCACTTTTGCAGAATCTTTTGATAGTTTCTCTCCCTAGCTTTGCCTAACCTTATAATAGGCCTTAAAATATATTTTTCATTATGCCACCAATAGAAGAAAACTATGCCATGCCTGAGCAGGGCAATAAATAAGGGTGTGCTACAAAATTTCTATTGCTAATCCTACTGTATGTATTTTCTGTTTATGTAGATATGTTTTTTGTGTGTTTATGTATATATTCCTGAGTAAGCAGAAGCACCACAACCTGGAGAATTGTCATATCTGTGACGGAGAGGAATGAAGGGGTTGAGTCTCCAGGCTTTGCTGTAATCTGAGTTTGCTGCTCAAATTAGTCTCTAGTAAAGCTTCTAGTTACCAAAATTATTCTTTGTTTCAAAGGATTTTCTTCAGCCATCCAAATTTGAAAACATTACTAACTGTGGGTTACAGAGCAGGCTCAGTAGTAGGCACTAAAAGGTTAACTAAAATAACTCTGCCCTCCTTTAACCCCTCCCACCTCCACCGAACCTCGGTCTTTTAGTGCCTTGGAGTAAGGTACGTTTCCTAGGTAGTTTTTTTTTTTTTTTTTTGTATTTTCTTCAAGTTTTTCTGAACGCCTCAGTTTACAGGACTCAGTGCACCTCAGAGCGGGACCATAGTTAGTACTGAGAAAAGAGGTCCACGAAAGCTCCTGAGAGATCACCGATTTGCTCATCATAGTGTCCCGGATCTCCGACCACTGGAAAAGAATAGCTAAGGCTGAAACCTGACTCTTAAGAGAGGACAGGCGAAGGCCCTTAGCCAGTCCCTTTTGGAGAAAGAACAAAAGGCGAGATTATGCTGGAGAGGGAGGGTTTATATAGGGGTTTGGAACCAGAGTTTAACCGTTTTAGTGCCAGACTCCAAGACCCAGTAGCCTTTGATTGACTCTGTCAGACGTTGCAGCTACAAGATTCAGCTGTCCCTGAGTCTAGCCCAGAGTCGAAATGTACGTTCAAGGTCGTCCCATTCGTTTTTGGTCCGGAGCTCAAAAAGATCATATTCTAGACTAGGTTTAAGACCCCTAATCTGCCTGTTTTGGTTCCCAAACATAGAGCCCCTAGAATTTGCCCCTTGTCTAATGGCCTGATGGTTTGTGTTAATATCCAGTGTTCTCCCCAGGCTGTTTTCTGTGGGCACATCGCCCGGCAGAAACAGCCTCCAGCCCAGGACTTCCCCCCCCACCCCAATGCATCACATTCCTGGTCACCCTCAATGTGTCCTTGTTGCCATGGATGCCTGATGCGATGCCGAGCTGCACCGACGTCACGTTCTTCACATTGGAGGCTCCATGTCTGCCGACAATAAGGACATGTTAGTGAAGGTTCCAGGTGACGAGACACGGCGCAATGGGGCTGGGGAAGGTGCCGGGCAGGGGACGTGGCATTGGGGCAAGGGGATTTGCCGGGCAGGGGACATGGCATTGGGTCAGGGGAGAGTGCCGAGCAGGAAATGTGGCATTGGAGCGGGGGGTAGTTGTCCATCACAGTGCAGGGGCGGCGTTCAGGCGGGAACAGTCACCTGAACTGATTAAAGAGAGCCTGCAAGTGGGGCCAGTATCTGTAGAGCTGTATAAAAAATATATTCTGTGTAGCCTGCAAGTGGGGACAGTATCTGGGCCTCTAAGAAGAAGATAATTAATATATAAATTATTTCAAGTTGAAATCATTATAAGGTCAGGATTTAAAACATTTTATTATTGCGAAGGCCCCCACATGGCTACTTTTTTATGCCACCCTGCTGGAAAAAATTTCTGTGGAGAACACTGATATCCTTTCAAGGTCGGTCCGGTTTTACCAGCAGAGGACAATTGTGGGGCCACGGCTCAGCAAATTCCTGCTGACCTGGCTGTAGGCCCATGGACAAACAGTCTGCCTGATGTTCAGCGTGCCCAATCCTGGGTGGTAGGGACCCACTTACTCAGGTTACGGGAAGTCTGGTTCCAATCCATTCTGATCTTTGGGTTTGCATCATTCTGTCCAGAGGGTACATCCTCAATTTAGCAGACCCCAGTCCCAGGAGTTTTTTCACCACTTCTCTTCCCCAAAATCGGATCAGGCGGGTGGCTCTTCTTGCTGCTGTTTGTTCTCTCTTACATTCCAGGGTTATTGCTCCATTTCCTGTCAACCAACAAAGGGTCCTCTTTGTAGGCAAGCCTATCTGTTCTGTCCGATCTTGAAGTTGAAACCACTAAATACCCATCTTTCTCTTACATTTCAAAATGGAGTCCCTGGCTCATGGCTGGATACTGAATTATACAAAGCCAACCTTCTTAGAACTCTTATTTAACACTCACCAGCCAGCTTGGACAGGCAATTCATTCAACTGTCACATTCGCTAGCCCCTTTTGTGGTAGCTCCATTTCACAAACCTCTCCAAAGGGTCCACTTTCTCGATTTGAGATTGGGTCATAGTCACCACGGATGCCAGCTTGTTGGGGTTTGGCACTGTGACTTTGGGGGTCTCTTTTTCCAGAACAGAGCCCGCTCTTTCCATCATCATCCTCGAATTGAAGGTGATCAGGAATGTCCTGGTCCAGGCCGGGATGCTCTGCGCTGTAAACCTGTCCACATTCAGTGGGAAAATGCCAATGTGTGGCTTACGTAAATTGGCAGTACGGAATAAGGAGTCATCAGGCAATGACGCAGGGGGCTCGCATCCTGTTCTGTACTCTGTTTCCGCCATTTCAGCCATCTACTTTCCAGGAGTGGGCAATTGTGGGGTGGGCTTCCTCAGTCAACACACTGTCTGTCCCGGGGAATGGGAAATGTCTTCCAGCTCATTTTAGTGGGGGTGGGGGGGTTTCACAACATAGTCGTCATGGCTTCCAGACCGAACAAAAAGCTGCCCCTGTCCTGAACCTGGTTGATTGTCCGCACTGTCTGTTTTTTTTTCAAAGACATTTGGCAGTCTTTTCGGAGGTGCAGTTCTTCCTTCAAGGTGGGGTTTGCATACAGTCTTCTACGATCCTCCTACCCTGCCGTGGGATCTAAATTTGGTTTTGGAGGCTCTTCATTAGGCACCCTTTTGAGCCTCTCAAATTTGTGGAATTGAGTTATCTTACTTTGAAAGTAGTTTATCTCCAGGCCATTGCTTCCACCCATCGGGTGTCTAAATTGGTCACTTTGTCCCCTTTTGTGATTTTATTCTGACAGTATGGTCTAACAATACCAAGCCTTTCTACTTCAGGGTCCACATGGTGACCTAGGTGATGCAGAGTCATCCGGGCACCTTATGCAGTAAATTTTTCTCCCAGGATGCACTTGGGTCTCCCTCTATACCCCGTCCCCGAGCCAGTGTCACCTCAGTTTCATTGGGTGCCCGGCCGGAGTCGCGTCACTGCTACGCGGGGGGGGGGGGGTTGATTAACAGCCCCTGAAGAATTTATTATTTTTAACTAGTTTTCAAGTGCGGACGGTCTAAGAGATGTGCGCGCTGCCGCTCCGTTACCCCGCCGACGCCGGTACGGATCCGGGGATCTCAACGGGCCTCCGGGGTCTTGGCTAGCAGGTACACGCCGAGATGCAGTGTTTTTCCCTTAGGGCTGGGCGCTCCCTAGGGATGACAACAAGTGGAGCCAGGCACTGCGCTTCCACTAGACCACCAAGGACAGCGAGCTGCAGCGATACGGAATATGCTCCAGCGTCCCGGGGGTTAAACGATGGCATGGGGAGGCTGCCTTTCCTGTTCAACAGCCAGCTCCCCCCGCTGCACATCATGCCTTTCCACCACGGTCTGGCTGGGCTGTGGCAGCTCTCCTCCGGATCCGCCCCCTCAGAGGTCTCCAGCGCCCATTTTCTCCTGGCTGAGTCGCAGATCACACAGGCGATGCGGAGCCCGGGTCCCCCTACATACCTCTCCTCCTGAAAGTGGTCAGTGTATGTAGCACTATATCCTACCAGGCACTAAGTCTTGTGTAGTTGATTAGTAGTGCCATTAAGTGCAGGTGTTGTTATTCTGCATTGTATGTGACTTGATGCTAGAGCTGTCTGTCTGAGTTTCACTTTCTAAGTGTGTCAGCCATTTTACTTTCCCTATGTCTTTTTTTCTCGCTGATCCCTAATACAAGTGTTGTCAGGGTGCAGCCTCACAGTTTGTTGTTCTGTGTGGTGGGTCACATACGTTATATTGGTATCCTCTTCAGCATGTCTGGTAGTGAGAATGATATGCCAAATTTGGCTCCTGTCCAGCTGTTATGTAAAAAGTGTACAGCGGAATTAGGGGTGGGAGACATGGTCCTTGAGCGATTATGTTTGAGGTGTTATGCTCCTCCAGGTCCCTCTGCGGTCTCTTGTCACTCCACAGGAGACCCCTTGGGTGTGCTTTGCACAAGCACTTATGGCCTTTGCGGGACGTTTAGCTGTCCGTCCTGTGTTTTCCCCACTAGGGTTCACACAGCAGCAGCTTATGCCTTTTCAGGGCCTGCTTCAGCCGGCTGCACCCTTGCAAGTGTTATCCCCTCCGTGGGTTAATACGACTCCCACTGCGTTCCAGAGTGTATCTGAGGTGTTGCAGGGGGAGGCACCCCAAAGTAGACCGGCTAAAAGATTTTTGCTGTTGTCTCAATCTGCTCTGTATGATGTAGACGATATGTCATCTGATGATGGGGTGCTCCCGGATGAATCTGACTCTGAGTCCTCTACACGTGAGGTAGAGTCCAAGTCAAGAATATATATTCCGGGTCTGATACAAGCTATCCGGGCAGCTTTGGTCATAGAGGAGGACGAACCTCCAGCACCTAAGTCCAAACATGCATAATTCAAGGACATAAAGGCAACCGTGGCTATATTTCCTTTGTCTGACGAGCTGATTGACCACCTGGAGGTGGCTTGGAAAACACTGGGAAAGAATTATCAGCAACAGAAGCATCTGCCCTATGCTTACCCTTTTGCAGAGGACTATTTTACTAAATGGGAAACTTCGCTGGCGGTGGATTCCCATGTAACGTGCTTGGTTAAGAGCGCGACACTACCTGTGCCTTCCATGTCTGAAGGCATAGGAATACTACGGATAGGAAGGTGGAGGTTTGCCTGAAATTCATTTATTCCCTGTCAGGTGCCGTGTGCAGACCAGCCATGGCTATCTGTAATTCTTCTTAGTTCTTTAGTTTTTTCTCAGATGTTTTCAAATGGATTTTTTCTCCATGTATAAAGAGAATAATAAAGAACAAGAAGAGCTGATAGTGTAGTATTTCTATGATCTTACAAGTTCATATATAGAGTCACAAACATAATCCCTTTCACATATAGAAAAATGGGGTTTGGTGTTGATCTATTGATAGAAGGTCACCCACAAGTGCAATTTCAAACTGGGACGCTCACGATCAAGCTTACATCCACCGGTGTTTGCTATACATATAGATGTTTCTTTATACTTCTTTCCCTTGTATATCAGTAACGTTCTCACACCACGTATAAATTCAAACAATAAGACGTGCTTACACGTATGCTTACACGTATACTGTAGTGGGTCCTCATATAACGGTTTCTTTTATCCAGGAGACACTTTCCAAACCAGAAACAATAATGGCAATTTCTTATAAAAAATATTGTTTTATTGGTATATCCAAAAAATTAAAATCTTCTTAGTATTTTTTATCCACATATATGGGCAACATGCACATTC
Source organism: Taudactylus pleione (assembly GCA_031769625.1). Taxonomy (NCBI): domain Eukaryota; kingdom Metazoa; phylum Chordata; class Amphibia; order Anura; family Myobatrachidae; genus Taudactylus; species Taudactylus pleione. The sequence continues at coordinate 2,565,050 of JAUIMM010000686.1, forward strand.
CTGATGAAAAAACCACTAGGAAGTAAACACATCAAAAAAATATAAAATAAAATAAACCCGGGTATTCTTACCCCAATGGTAAGGTAATGGCTGAATGTTCCAATAGTGGATGGATAAGATGGCACCACACCAACGCGTTTCGACTAACAAGTCTTTTTCAAGGCAGTGGTGTTCATTCCAAATGAGCTTCTATTTATCCTAAATTAAGTCCTGCCTCTCTCTCCTGGGCAGATTTCATTAAAATTTTAATTCTAACATCTCCAGTTTCGGGCTCTGCCGTTTGGCCTCTCTACTGCACCTTGGGTGTTTACAAAAATTATTGCGGTAATGGCAGCCCATCTGCGGCTTCAGGGGATCCGCCTGTTACCATACCTGGAAGACCTCTTACTGTTAGCAGGGTCTCCAGAGGTACTTCACCACTACCTACAGCTAACAATATCTGTGCTACAGATGCACGGGTGGCTGATCAATTGGAGGAAGCCCTCTCTGATCCCATCTCAAAGGATGATCCCTGGGAGATCTGTTGAATTCATAACAGCAGAGGATTTTACTGACGGCATCCACAGTTGCCAAGTGTCCATACACTCAGCAATGCAGTTACTGGGATCCATGCTGTCAACGTTCGACATGGTGGAATTTGCCCAGTTTCATTCCGGGCCTCTGCAGAAATTGATCCTCTCCAGGTGGGACGGATTACCCCAATCGGATAAGGTCGCAAACGATGGTGCTCTCTCCAGAGGTGCGTCTGTCTCTGATTTGGTGGCTGCAGTCTGTCCACCTCACCAGGGGGTGCTCCTTTTGGATTCTGGACTGGGTCCTTCTGACAACAGATGCCAGTCTCTGGGGTTGGGGCGCAGTGACAGGTCCACACTCCTTTCAGGTATGGTGGACAGCGGAGGAGTCAGCATATTGGAACTTCAGGCAATCTTCAGGGCCCTGCAACAAGCCAGACTCATACTTCACAGAAAACCCGTGCAAGTTCAGTCAGACAATGCCACGACCGTGGCTTACTTAAACCATCAAGGAGGGACTTGAAGTCAGGCGGCAATGTCAGAGGTGTCACGTATCCTGACATGGACGGAAGGCTATCTACCTGCCATATCAGCAGTGTTCATTCCAGGAGTTCTCAATTGGGAAGCGGACTTCCTCAGCCGTCACGACGTGCATCCCGGGGAATGGTATCTTCACCAAGAAGTGTTTCAGCTCCTAGTGGACAGATGGGGCCTTCCAGACGTGGACCTCATGGCCTCTCGACAAAATCACAAACTGCCACTGTACGGGTCCAGGACAAGGGACACAGTGTCTCTCCATCGACACTCCGTTGCTGTTGCCTCAACGTCCGGACCTGTTGTCTCAAGGTCCTTGCCTTTACTCGGACCTGGGTCATCTGTCTTTGACGGCGTGGCTCTTGAGACATCCCTCCTAAGGTCCAAGGGTTTTTCCAGGTCTGTGGTTAACACCATGCTCATAGCAAGAAAACCTGCCTCTGCCAGGATTCACCACAGGGTATGGCATACCTACTTTGAATGGTGTCGTCCCAGAGGTTACGACCCCCAGGTGTTTTGAATATCCAGAGTTTTGGCTTTCCTGCAGGCGGGTTTGGACCTTGGACTCCGCCTTGCTTCACTGAAGGTGCATGTCTTTGCCCTTTCAGTGTGGTTCCAGCGAAGGATCGCTCCTCTTCCCGATGTCCGCACTTTCATACTTGGGGTCCTATGCATTCAGCCTCTCTTTGTCCCTCCTGTGGTGCCTTGGGATTTGGCTGTGGTTCTTAGGCCCCTCCGTTTGAACCCCTGGACTCTGTGGATTTCAAATGGCTTATTGCTAAGACAGTTTTTCTTCTGGCTATTGCATCTGCCAGAAGGGTGTCAGATTTGGGAGCTTTTTCTTGTCGTTCCCCATTTCTGGTTTTTCACCAGGACGGCGGTGCTTCGGACTCGCCCTGGTTTCCTTCATAAAGTGGTCTCTAGTTTCCACATTAATGAGGAAATTATTGTGCCTGCCTTTAATTCCCCAGACCTCTCGGCAGGTGAGGCCTCATTGGATGTGGTACGTGCCCTCAGGATTTATGTGGACCGTACCAGTTCCCTTCAGAAGTCAGACTCCTTGTTTGTCCTTTATGGTTTACACAAGAAGGTTTGGCCAGCCAATAAACAAACTTTGGCTAGATGGCTTCGCATGATGATCTCTGAGGCTTACACTCATGAGGACCTTCCTGTGCCGCCCTCTGTTACTGCTCATTCTACTCAGTCTGTGGGTCCTTCGTGGGCAGCTCGCCGTGGTGCCTCGGCTGTTCAGCTTTGTAAGCTGGACACGTGTTCTTCTGTCCAGACCTTTCTAAGGTATTATGCATTTGATACATTTGCCTCTCGGGATGCTTCCTTCGGGGGGCGGATTCTCCTTTCTGCACAGGAGCGTCACCACCCTTGAAGGTACTGCTTTGGGACATCCCCAAGGTCACCCTGTGGACCCTGAAATAGAAAATGAGAGATATGGTAAGAACTTACCTTTGTTTTCTCTATTTCTACGAAGTCCACAGGTCACCTGTGCTTCAGATGGGCTTCGCTCTGGTCACCGGTTTTCAGTCTCCTTCTGTGTGAGAATGTGATTCTTGTGTGTTTCAGACTTTCTTCTCTTTTATACTCCTCCGGCCTTTGGCTTGCTACAAAACTGAAGTGCCTCTGGCCCGGGGGCGGGGTATAGAGGGAGGCCCAAGTGCATCCTGGAAGAAAAATTTACTGCGTAAGGGGCCCGGATGACTCTGCATCACCTATACCCCAAGGTCACCCTGTGGACCCTGTGAACTTCTTAGAAAGAGAGATAATAAAGGTAAGTTCTTACCATATCTCTAATTTTTTTTCCTTTCTAGGGTGGTTTCACCGTTCCATTTGAAACATAACCCCCGATTCAGAGACGCAACTGCATACTCTTAACAGATCACAGTTGCTAAAATATGCTGATGCCTTTCAAAGCATACCCGAGCATAGGGTCGCCCACTGCTGCCTTCTCATATCCGTATGACGACGTGCAACAGCATAAGCAGATCAGGCGGTCATGCCGCATGCAAGTCAAGTCTGACCAGCCGCAAACACTGCAGCTCTCCTGACATGCAGAGAGCTCTCATGCTACACAGGAGATCGCAGTAACTAATTTATTCACACCCACGAAATGGCGTTTAAACGGTCAGACACGCCTGTGTTTTTTAGCCCCCCCCCCATTACCACCTCCAAACGCAGATTACCTATCACACATTTTGCGAGTGGGTCCACTGTGTGCGTGATCGCAATGCAATCGCTACGCGTGCACAGTGGTGTTCACGCATGCGCATTAGCAAACAATTGATCAGCGTAGAAATCGCCATTGCGTCCGTCTCTGAATCAGTCCCATTGTTCTCCCGGTCTTCTGTCTGTAGTGCATGCCTTAGAATTTATCTTGACAGTACGTCTGCAGTTCAGTGTACGAAGAGCCTTTTGATCCTCGTGGACGCTCCCAAACGCGGCTGGCCAGCCTCCAAGTGCTCCATTGATAGGTGGATCACCGCTGCCATCTGGCGGTTCGATGCGGTGCCTCGATGGAACAGCTTAGCTGGGCAGCAACCTGGTTCTCTGTTCATATTTACTGGTTCCAAACGTTTGGGTCCTGTGATGCTAGTTTTGGGCGGAAAGGTTTTACATGCAGCCTTGCCGGACGGAGCCTCCCCTCTCCTGTTAGGCTTGCTTTGTGAAGTCACACAGTCACCAGTGTCCCCCAGCCTGGATGGCTGAGGAAATAGGATTTTGGAACTGACAATAAAATCCCTTCCCTGTAATTTATATTGGGGAACTGCCTTCCCTATTTATTGTGAATTTAGGGGAAAAAAAATAATTTAGCTTCTCGGTTAAATGTACAATAAAGCAATTTGTGTGATTATTGAAACCCTGCACTTAATCTCCCAGTAATAACACTTTCTAAATTTGTCTAGTAACTGTAGCAGCATTCTCATTCCATGGCAATATTGTGGTATACTATTCCTAATGTGAATGTTTTTACTTCTAGGCTTGCATGAGAGATATCCCAACTTGCAAGTGGTTGGACCAGTGGACTGAGCTTGCTCAAAAGTATGTTTTAAGTACAGCAATGCATTTGTAATGTTATATCTATAAATAAGTCAATGTATATGTTTTGTGCATTCTCTTTCTAAAATGTCCTATCTATCCAGGTTTGCATTCCAGTATAATCCATCACTTCAGCCACGAGCACTGGTTGTATTTGGCTGTATCAGCAAACGAGTTTCTCATGGGCAGATAAAACAGATCATCCGAATCCTAAGCAAGGTATACCTTTTCTGACATATTTCTGCTTTCATTGTCTGTTATATAGTCCTATAACTATTTAAGGACTCAATATAAAAACACATTTGACTCTTTAGATTATCTAATACAACAATACGCCTGGAGCACATGTTAATTCAGTAAACGTCACTTGTTCAAGTATCTTCCAAGCTGATGACTAAAGTGCAGGCAAAAATACATCTGTGCTGCAGGGATGTATTTCCATCCGTACAGTTCTGTTACTACAGGACGTCTGTGGAGACTGGCAAATCCTCCTTCCACCCTCTTTTCTGTAGACTACAAGAGGATGAGCAGTCCAAACTGTTTTCTCAAGCAAATAAAAACATGTAATAGGTCCTTCTGAGTTTGCAGTGTGGGGTAGGTGGGACATTTTTAAAAAGGAAAGGGAAGAGGTATTTAAAAGGTGTCCATTTGCAGTCAGTAGACTTTTGGTTGGAGACATGTAAGGTGGATGCAAAAAAATAATTTTAGAAGCAAACTTTTCTAGCCTTCGGACTTCCAGAATTTGGGAGAGCTAGGTATAACCATTTTGAGGTACATGCTTGAGATTTTGCTGTGAAAGAAAGCATGCATATTTTGAAATTTTGCTCAGTTTCCCTGTTTATTACCTTTAAATAAAAGAATTGTGCTAAAACATTACTTAGTGTGTTTTTTGCCTTACAGAAAACAACCTTAAAATTCTTTTGGTTTGTGTATATTATAAAAAAATAAAAATAAAGTTCAGACAAAATCGAAGCATTGTAAAAAGCAATAATTTGGTCCTGTCACCAAGCCCATAAATGTGTGATGTGCAAAAGGTTTAGGGCCTGATTCAGATCCAGACGCTAAGCCGCGATCTCTCGCTATGGGCGATTGTTGGCCGTGCGCAAGCCAATCACTGCGTTCGGGAATCGTGCGCTCGCAGCACAAAGACTGAGCGCTATCTTGACTGACAGCAGCGAGCAATCGCGGCTTAGCGTCCGGGTCTGAATCAGGCCCTTAGTGCAGTGGTTGCATTGCACATTACCACACTTAGCAATTTCTGATTAAAATGATTTTACAAATACATATACTATATATTTACTACATATATATATATATACAGTACTATATAGATAAGGGAGTTATTCATTTTGATTTAGCAGGGTTATGGCAAAATTACTTCAATGATCATATTATGTTTGTGACAAAGATGCCTATTTCAAATCCTTGTGTGCAAATGTTTAACTCTGCCATAAATCTCAACATTGAAAGGTGTTTCATGCAATGGGCAATGGTTTGGTTTGGTTATCATTATTTATATAAATGCCTTATGAAACAAGTTTAACTATGGACTGCACAAATCCTGATCTTCAAAATTAGCATCTAGTGCTAGTATCTATGGCTGCGCTAAAAGCTCATGTTTAATTGTGTGACTGTCTGACTCCTGAATGATACATTAATTTGCTTAGCCTGGTTTAAGTAATCCTGCTAAACCCTACATTGCTCTTTTTGCTCACTATTTGTTTCTCTACATATTATATTTGTTTTAGGGACTGGAAAGCTGCTTAAAAGGTCCTGATAATTACAATAGCCAAGTTTTAATAGAAGCCACTGTGATAGCACTAACCAAACTACAGCCGCTTCTTAATAAGGTAAGATTCACTTTACTATGTACACGGCAGTAAAGTCATCTGATCACCAACAGTAAACCTTTACATAACGTAATTATTTTCATGTTACCTTCAAGAACAGTATAACAGTAATAAAAAATTACCAGTTATTAAAGAAGATCTCAAAAGAAGAACTCATTTAAAAATCATTTTACAATCATTTTACAATAGGTGGAGTCTCAGTTAGGGGCTATTTATCTCCTTTTTTCATTGGTACTTAGTCTGTGGGGGGAGATTTATCAAACCTTGGAGAGAGATAAAGCCTTTGAAAGTGGGAGTACAGCGAAATGTACATTAGGCGGTCGTGCTGTGAGCCCATGTCTCCACAAATGCATGTTTAACTCAGAAATTTGGTGTGCTGGTAGCTGGGAAACTGCTATACTGAGACGCACGCTGGGAGCGTAGGCTCTCAGTGTGAGACGGTGCTCACAGTGGGGAATCTGTGCGCCATATGGCAGTGTATATCACACTAATATGCAGACCAAGCAGGCTGATGTTATTTTGCATAAGACTAATCTGCCCTGATTAAAACTGTTACCAGCTATATATAAAGGATATGCTATTAAAATCTATGTATGACAGGGTCAGTGTGCCGTAGTGCATATGACAGTACTAACAGAATAAGCAGGCTGATATTGTCTTGCACAAGACACATCTGCCCTGAATAAAACTGTTGTGTGATGTATAAAGGATAAAACAGGTACATGCTACTATAAATGTATGTATGATACTACTCTGTCCTTAAGAATCTATATATTTACCTATAATACCACTGGTAAAGGAATCTCTATGAACATAAGGGTAGAAATATGTGTGAAACAAAGAGATAAATATATATAAGGTCTCATTTAAAAAAAGACTAATTTATTTATATACAGCAATACCAGTTATCATTCCAGCTACTATCTAGTAATGTGATACATTAGAAAAATATAAATTTATATACTTGGAATGAGATACACAGTATCCACTAACACTGACTATAGATAACCATTTAAACCATCAGGTGGTTATTTTAATGCCATAAGAGTGAACAGGGCTTGTTTCTTCTGAGGAAAGTTCATGTATTTTTAAAAGCAAATACAGGAATTAGGTCTATTTATGGTGAAGATATTTATTCCCCATAAGAGATGCACATTAGGCTGAATTCAATTCAATGCGATGACGGATAGCCGTGGGAGGGAGCTCCCGCAGCTATCGTCATCGCATTGAATTGAATTCGGCCCATAATTTGTTGAGATCTATAAGTATTGAGATTCAAATGCCTGTGTAATACAGATGTAATTTATTCAGCATTAGTAATATCACACCCATTTGAAGGTGGCATGTACAGCTTATTGTGAAATCTCAAACATCGTAAGTGATGTAGCACTGTTCAGGATGAAAAGAGTATCTCATACAGTGTAAAATAATAAGAAACGTTGTTAATGGGGCTATTAGGCTGCCTAATTTATATAGATGAACTATAGTAGGTGCCGACCTTGTTAGCGACTGCACCCTCAAGTACATACACACTTGCTGATGCCGGCAGCGACGGTGGGGGCCATGCTGCATTTGGCAGCATGGCGCCCACTGACGATATCACCCGTCGGACCTGCATGAGAGCGCATTGTCAGTGACATAGAGGATACACACTAGACGATGTGCCCAATATCTCGTTCGATCCGGCCGGATCGGACGAGATATAGTCTAGTTTGTACCCCGCGTAAGGCAGGGGTGGCCAACCCGGTCCTCGAGTGCTACTAACAGTTCACGTTTTTCAGACCACCCAGCAGGTGCACAGGTGTGCTCATTACTCACTAACCCATTTTAAAAGATCCACAGGTGGAGCTGATTATTGCACTTGTGATTTTGTGAGGAGACCTAGAGAATATGCACTTTTGGTAGCTCTCAAGGACCAGGGTTGGCTAGTCTTGCTCTAAGGGGTATATTTACTAATGTGCAGGTTTTTAGAAGTGGAGATGTTGCCCATAGCAACCAGTCAGATTCAAGCTATTAACTTCTATAAAGTTCTAGAGAAATGTTAAGTAGAATTTGACTGGTTGCTATGGGCAACTTCTCCACTTCTAAAAACCTGCACTTTAGTAAATATACCCCTATGAGTCTAATACCTGTTAAAGACATAAGTATGATGACTTCTGTTGGTAATATAGTGTTCCCTCTAGCTCCGGCGGGAGGCAGGGCGCCGGAGCTAGAGAGGGCATGTCCGCGCGCGCAACAGAGAAGGGGGCGTGGTCATCGATAAGGGGGCGTGTCTATAAGATGCGTCCCCTTTTCGTCACTCTTGGGGGCGTGCCCGGCACTTACGGACACGCCGGGCAGCCCCCAAGCCCTGCAGACAGGGAGAATAGATGCCGGGCGCATGCGCCCGGCGTCTATTCTCCGGCGGTGACCGGGTCACCGCACATTTCTTCACCCGCGGGACACTGCGACCCGCGGGTGAAGACGGTTCCCGCAGGCTGTTAGGGCAGGGCGCTTTTTGCTCTCCTTCTGGAGGGCAGGGCGCTTTTTGCCTTCCAGAAAGAGGGCAGGGCAGCGCGCCCCGCTAAAACAGCCTAGCGGGAACGCTATAATATCATAGTTACCTTAACAGGGTTATTGTAATTCACTATGAGATGCTGAATGCTTTATAATACTTGAGAATATATAATTTGATGCAGAGGAGAAGGGAATACTATCAATGGGGCTATTTTTGCTACCTAATTATATATCTCGATACCTGCTAAAAATATAGGGAACTGGATGCATATGCAGCCATGGCCAAAAGGTTTGAGAATGTTACAAGTATTGGTTTCCACCAAGTTTGCTGCTTCAGTGTTTTTAGACCTTTTTGTAAGATGTTACTATGGTATACTGAAGTAAAATTACAAGCATTTCATAAGTGTCAAAGGCTTTTATTGACAATTACAGATGTGCTCACATACATCTGTCCCCCGTGCGCTACAAGTCGCGCCATAAATAACATGGGAGCTCAGTGTGACTCTGTAGTGCCGAGCGTCTTTGTGCGTCTTTTTACATTCAAATGCGTCTTAATCACACAATGATGGAAATAGATAGCACAAGCAGTTTCTGCTGATTAAAATGATATGCAGCATGCCTATGTTCTCTTGAGTGAGTGCGGATGTATCTGCATGCGAAATGCTACGGTTCAGTGGCTGTAACAGTGTAACGTAGTGTTGCGCATGCAGATACACCCGCAGACGCACAGAGAACGTATACATGCTGCATAGCACAAACAGCTTCTGCTGATTAAAATGATATCTATTCGCATCGTTGTGTAAATAAGATGCATTTGAAGGTGAAAGGACGCTCGGGGCAACTGAGTAACGCAACTGCATGGCGTGACTAGAAGGGCTGTTTAATGCGCCAGGAGGCTAGATGTATTTGAACCCATCTGTACATTGAAGTTTATGCAAAGAGTCAATATTTGCAGTGTTGACCCTTCTTTTTCAAGACCCCTGCAATTCGCCCTGGCATGCTGTCAATCAACTTCTGGGCCACATACTGACTGATGGCTGCCCATTCTTGCCTAATCAATGCTTGGAGTTTGTCAGAATTTGGGTTTTTTTGTTTGTCCACCCACCTTTTGAGGATTGACCACAAATTCTCAATGGGATTAAGATCTGGGGAGTTCCCTGGCCATAGACCCAAAATTTTGATGTTTTGTTCCCCGAGCCACTTAGTTATCAATTTTGCCTTATGGCAAAGTGTTCCCTCATGCTGGAAAAGGCATTGTTCGTCACCAAACTGTTCTTGCATGGTTGGGAGAAGTTGCTCTTGGAGGATGTTTTGTTACCATTCTTTATTCATGGCTGTGTTCTTAGGCAAACTAGTGAGTGAGCCCACTCCCTTGGCTGAGAAGCAACCCCACACATGAATGGTCTCAGCATGCTTTACTGTTGGCATGACACAGGACTGATGGTAGCGCTCACCTTTCATTCTCTGGGCAAGCGTTTTTCCAGATGCCCCAAACAATCTGGAAGGAGATTCATCAGAGAAAGTAACTTTACCCCAGTCCTCAGCAGTCCAATCCCTGTACCTTTTCAAGAAAATCAGTCCGTCCCTGATGTTTATCCTGGAGAGAGGTGGCTTCTTTGCTGCCCTTCTTGACACCAGGCCATCCTCCAAAAGTCTTCGTCCTGTGTCATGCCAGCAGTAAAGCATCCTGAGACCACTCGTGTGGGGTTGTTTCTCAGCCAAGGGAGTGGGCTCACTCACAATTTTGCCTAAGAACACAGCCATGAATAACAACAACAACAAAAGGCACATCACTCCACAGTTTGATTAAAATAAACACATTAAAATAAAAATCTGCCGGGTACCTGATGGTTGTAATGATTCCTTAGCACAACCTGTAAACCTTTTTTGCCAAATGGGTGTCAATGCCCCTACCCTGTAGATATGACCTGAACATGAATTGGATAGATTACATATGAGGGGCATCAACACTTTAACAGGCTAAACTGTAAGTTTAGGATTATTCTAGCTATCCATAAGTGGTCCATATAACAGAAGTATACTTTTTAATTTAACCTCCTCTAACTCAACTTTAAAAAGTAATTACTTTTAGATCGAGTTATCCTTTGACTTTGATTTGGGTTATTTTTCTTGTAATTAAATTTTTTATATACACACTAGCAATTTTGTACAACTTACATTTTACAACTGATCCCATTATTCTCTGCAGCTTTTCATATACTGTGTTTCAGATAGGTTTGTATTGCTGTGCATTATATTGTGATTTGTCATAAAGATGAATTTTATTGTTGATCTCCACTATTCATCTTCCCACTTTCTGAAGGTGCCTCTAGGTAAGATAGTGTTACCTATTTTCTTTTGTCTGGAGAAATAATAAAATATTGAATTTTTTATTTTAGGACTCTCCCATGCACAAAGCTCTCTTTTGGGTGGCTATGGCAGTATTACAACTGGATGAGGTTAATCTATATTCAGCGGGTACAGCTCTCCTGGAACAAAACCTGCACACATTAGACAGCCTTCGAGTGTTTAATGACAAGGTGAGTCCAAATGCCTTTGTTGGGATAGTGAATATGCATATATTTAGTTGTATATGAAATGCACTGTAAAGCTGGCCATACATTGCAAAATCACAGGAATATGGCCCAATACTTTTTATTACCAGTTGTTTATATAGCACCCATACATCTCTTTACAGAGAATATTTGGCCATTCTCATCAGTCCCTGCCCCAGTGAAACTTAGTCTGTATTCCCTACAACATGTATAGTATTAACATTTTAGAGGTTATTTTAAAGGTGACCACTATAAAAATTAGAGATGAGAGATTCGGGTTTTACTCGGTTATATTCGGATCTCAAAAACTGCATAATATTGGCTATTTGCCTCGCACGTATTTTGGATAGCCAATAAGATAAATCTGAACTAATCGAAACTTGCTCTAATTTAGCAAAAAGAACTGAAGAACTGAGTCAAAACTGAACTGCTCATCTCTAATAAAAAATACAAAGGAGCTGATAAATTTATTTGCAATGGATGTGACGTGCTGGTTCAGTATGGCACCTCACAGCCAGCCACATCACACGTTTTTCCTCACCCACAATAGAGGTGCTCAGGAAGACTTGTGATGATAAGGGCAGTGTATATGGTGGATATGTGCACAGTTGTGAATTGCTTGGATGCTCGGCAGCACATCCTGCAGAATTAAATATCCTTAAATAGAACTAGACAACCTACTTTTTAACAAGTTGAACACCTTTTAAAGCCTCAGGCAAGGAAGTTTATATGCCAAAGAATCATTGCTTATTAATTTTGAGATATCCGACAATGACATTGAATACTGTAAGTGTACACTTGTGGCTATACCATGAAGTGCCAAAAGTATCGCGTAGGACCCCCTCTAGCCCGGCAAAGTGCATCAACTAGATGGGGCATCGGTTCCACGAGTGGACGGAAGACCTCTGGAGAGATGTTGATCAATGCCTTCTGGATAGATTCCCACAGCTCCCTGATATCCCTGATACTGGTAGGTGCAGGATCTTGAGTGCGATTGATTGGATCTCTCCACCACTTCCCATAAATGCTTGTTTGGGTTGATGTCAGGGAAAACGTGGTGGTGTCACCATTCGTCTGAACTCTCCAGAATGCTCTACGTGAACCAATTCTTTACAACCTGGGACCGTTGACACAGTGCAATATCCTATCCTGCTGTAATATTCCATCGTTGTGGGGAATATGGTCATCAAGCAATGCAGCGCAGTGGTTACCGTTCAATTGCGTGTTCAGGCGGACCCAACACATGCCACGTGAACACACCCCACACCATTTATGGAACCACCACCAGACTGTACAGTGCCTTGTTGACAACTGGGGTCCATGACCTTATGGGGTGTGTGCCACACCCGAACCCTACCATCAGCCCGAAACTGGAACCGTGACGCATCGGATTACATCACAGTCCTCCAGGTCCAGTTAGCAACGTCAAGATCCCAGGTGAGGCGTTCTGTCTGGTGTCACCGTGTTAACAGGCTCTCTGATGAGTCTTCTGCTCCCATATTGAATGGAAGCTAAAGAACTCTGCACTGACCTGTTGGATATGTGTCTTGTACCTCCTGCACAGAATGTGTATGTGATTTGAGTCGGTGTCGCTTATCTGTTACCACGGACAATTCTGTAAAGATGCCGCTGATCATGATCACAAGCACCCGTGGTCAGCCACTGCGCTGTCCATGGTGGGAGGTACTGCCTGCCATGAAGTATGCCCGATACACACGTCCTGCTGTATGTCTTTGCATTGGCAACAAATGTGTAATCTATGCTGTTGTGTATATTGTTAATTTTTAGCATCTTTATGTAAAGCTGGAGATTGACAACACAAAAAACAATAACTGTGTATGCAAGACCAATACATTTAGAAAAAGAAGAAAATTATTTTTGTTTTTTTATTTTTAGAGTCCAGAAGAAGTGTTCATGGAAATACGTAATCCTCTAGAGGAATGGCATTGTAAACAAATGGACCATTTTGTTGGCCTCAATTTCAACTCTAATTTTAATTTTGCACTAGTTGGGCACCTACTGAAAGGTGAGTTTATCCAGTGATTGTACTTCACTTGTACCGACAGATTATCACTTTGATTAACTTGACTTGTAACTGGTGACCCCAGAGTTGCCTGCTCAGTTCCAGACTCAAGGCAGCATGGAGACTGTTTGACTGATATGCAGACCTTTGTCCCCATGGAGCTCCTTCAGTCTTTCTACTACTTAGAAAGTGTTGTGTGGGGGGCATTGTATAGTGCTTGACCCCACTTTCAATCACATAAAACACATAATTTACTATTATTGCTAGCTCCCTAGTAGTATCCTCCAAAATCTTATGAAGGGCATGGCTTTAACACATATGCTTTTACAATCCTTAGGTTATCGTCACCCATCTCCTACAACTGTGGCAAGAACAGTACGAATCCTTCACACTCTCCTCACCCTTGTAAATAAACACAGGAATTGTGATAAGTTTGAAGTAAATACTCAGAGTGTTGCTTACTTAGCAGGTAAGGATTTTCTGTGTGGTGCTGTTTTTGAATATATTAGCCAACATTGAGTGGAAGAAACATTTATTAATGTTTAGTGAGAATTATTGGTAGATGGTGCACATGTAATGGAATAGGCTGGGTTAGCGCAGCACAATTCTGCATGACGTTCTATGTCTTATCACAACTAATGTCTTCATCTGCACATATTGAAAAAATGTCTTAAGACTGGGGTGTAATTTCCTCACTTCCATGATGAGCTATTTTTTTTAATGCGCTATGAATATCACCATTAAGAATACCTTTTTAGCATGGTTTCAATTCTCAATCGTCTGCATTTTGTATTGATGGCTACCCATTCAGAACAGTAGAGACCAGAGATGCCATATTTCAAAACTTTTAAAATAGTGTAGAAATTTTGTTTAATACTAAATAAATGGTAATAATCACTTCTCATATGTCCTGTGAAGTAGTGGCATTAGAGGCATAATTATATTGGGCTTACATTAGCTATCTGCTTTTCTAGCTCTGCTTACTGTTTCGGAAGAGGTGAGGAGCCGCTGTAGTTTGAAACACAGAAAATCACTGTTGCTGACAGATGTTTCAATGGAAAATGTTCCTATGGATACATATCCGATGCACCACAGTGACCCTACCTGCAGGTAATTTCTCTACATGAACTATTTGTGCATCGTGTTGGTAACGACAGATCTGATGCATACTTTCATATTAGAAATGGTTACTTGTTATGAGGTTTGAAATTAAATTGGGTTAGTATTTCATCACCTGTGTATTGTATTTTTTTATTCAACAGGACACTGAAGGAAAATCAGCCATGGTCATCTCCAAAAGGATCTGGAATGCACCTTGCTGCAAGTTACCCTACAGTGGGACAAGTTAGCCCAAGGACCAGGAAGTCTATGAGTCTGGATATGGGGCAACCATCACAAGCGAACACTAAAAAGCTCCTAGGTTTGTTACACACACACACAGTATTTCTCAATTTATTGTATGTATGTTTGTGTATACATATATGTATGTTTTGTATAATATAATAAATATATTAATACTTTCTTATTAATACATTAACTATTGATATCCATCATGCAGTATTTCATTTTGAGCCTGACCATGCTTTTATCCCTCCCCTTAAATTTTAGGTACAAGAAAAAGCTTTGACCATTTAATATCTGACACTAAGGCTCCTAAAAGACAGGAGATTGAATCTGGCATCACTACACCTCCAAAAATGAGAAGGGTAGCAGAGAATGATTATGATATTGGCAAGTATCTCTCACACTGAATAATGTTTAGTTTATCTACAATTTTTTTCTTCAAAATAGTAAATTCTTGGGTATGCTGAAGCTATTCTGCAGTTATTGATTTCCCTAATACCTTTATTGTAAAAAAAAGTTCCAATTAAAAGTGTTGGTCAATTCTCCACAACTGAAAACATTGACCCTGCAAAGCAAAAGGCTTCATTATACTGTGGGTGCATATTCCACACTGGTGCGTACAGATTTAGTCCAGAAATTAAACCAATACTAGACTTAGTTTAAGGGTCTGCTATGCTATTTTGTTGATGTGCCAAGGTATCTTCTGATTTCTGTTGTGGCCGAGACTAGAACCTGCAACTAATGCATTTAGGTATTGTGGGCCTAATTCTGAGATGTACGTAAATTCGATATACACATACAGCTCTTCTGTGTCTAAGTTGGATGACCAACCTGCGCCAAGACTTAGGTGAGTATTTTTTTGTTAATCCAAACTGGATGCTACTGGAAAAGAGGACCGAACATCGGGGACAAGGTGAGTATGTAATTTTTACTTTCTACAGTGTGTGAGTACTGTATTGATTTTAATTCTTCTTTTATAGGAGGACTATAGGTACCAGCAGCCCATTAATGCCCCACATCCTGCTACTTGTGGTTCTCCAAGTATTGGCATGCGGGATATGCCTGCTGGGACCTATAGTCCCCCTGTAAAAGACAATATTACTTTATATACAGTATAATATTTACTACTATCAGCTACGCACCCACTGCCCAGGGGTACAGGGGATTGCCCTGGGCTTCAGCCCCGGTCTGGGGGTTACCTGGAGAGGGGTGAACCCCTTTATTGGAGGGATCCCCACCTCCCCAGGAATCCCTGGCTTGGACTGACTAGTATGGGGTGATTAATGCTTTAACTGGGAGATCCCGTGTTATGCTGCTGCTTGGGAACCAGAGCACTATTTCTGATATGTCTCCTCCCACATACCTTGTGTTTCAATAGATCTCCTCTATAGTTCTCCCATTGATTACTATTCTTAAAGAGCCTGCTCTATTTTAGGCAATTACTGATATCTTGTGATCTAGTTATATGAGCTGATACTCCTCATCCTGTGTTGAACCTAGTGCCACAAAATAAATGCTGTGTTGAATACCGAGCAGATGTGATCCATTGTAAATGGTTAGGATAATACAGTCCTTAGCATTTGCCTGTGAAGGTTACATATTTATTTATTTATTCTACAACTGGCAGCACCCCAGTGTTGCACAGTAGACAATTGAAAGTCAGTGAGTGTCTGGTTCCTGAGTAGCACCAGTATGAGTAGTCCGTAACGGCAGGTTACTGACTGTAAGAGGAGCCCCAAGACCTGACAGGGTGGCAGAGGTAGTCAGTGGCTTCTTCACCCAGGCTGGAATATTCATCTTCATATCTCACCGAAAGTGCAACAGCAATGTTTATATGAACTCTGCCCTGAGCTCACTAGGATACTCCCTGGTGTCTCCACACTGCAGTTCCTGTACTCGGAACCTAAGCAGAAGGGCTAACTGCTGCTGGACTTTCAGAAGGCCTCTGCCCCGGCCTTTTCACTTGGCCACCATGGGCGGTGCTCTTCATGCACCGTTGTGTTCCTATTCCTACTAACTGGATCGGATACCAGACTGGATTCACTCTTCTCCCTACTGGACCATCAGGATAAGTTTATTAACTAGTTTTTATTTAACCTTACAATTTGAAAAATATATATTTAGCTTATTGCATAATGCGCTGATATTACAAATAAAATATTCCCACAGTGATAATGAAGGACACACCATCTAGCACACAGTCATTTGGCTGTTTTGGAAGTTTGTCATCTTCTGTTGGCTTAGAAATTCTTTAATACAAATATTTGGTTGTTTTTTAGATATAGCTTATATAGCCTAATACATCACATGATATGTACACAGTTGCATGTCCTCCTAAGAGCTATGCTGTAGAGCCTAGAGAATAGTGGCGCTGGTTAGATGCAGTGAAGAGAGATGTTGAACTGATTCAGTTAGGGTGCTTTGCACGAGTCTCTGATGCCTGTCACCTTGTCCTGGCTGACTTCATATTACCAGCAGCAGAAAAATTGCTTGCACACATGCAGAATGGATCTTGGGGATGATGTGTGTATGGTTATAAAGTTTTTGTTGCATTCTTAAAATTGAGTGTTGAAAATTTGTCAATCCGGCAGTTTTTAAAGATTTGTAGTTGTGATGCTGCTTAGTCAGATTCCGTTCTTTTTCCATGTTTTTACAGTGATCATAGCCCTGTATTTTTATGAAAAATAGAAATAGGCATGCACAAAAATGTGCCTGTACAACAGCTGGTTGTTTGTTACTTTGCTTCACTAAAATTATCATTACTCTGCTCCCTTTTTCAGTGTTCACTCTTGGGTGAACAGTGGGCAGGGCGCCATCCGGGACAAGGGGCACTGTTCTCTGTGCACCAAAGGAGAGTGCGCTTCCGAAAAGGAGATGTGGGCACTCTGATAGGGGTGGGGCTTCGTGCCACTTTTTTGTCACTCTAGGAAGCATGCCCAATGCTTACGGAGGTGCTGGTCTGCCCCCAAGCTCTCCCGTCACTGTGAATAGATGCGGCATCTATTCACCAGCCGCCAGCGCTAAACTAACTTATCCTGCCTGCACGACACCTCGGGCCGCGTGTTCTGATGGTTGAGAGCAGGCTGTTTCAGCGGGGTGCCGCCATAAGGGCAGGCTGCATGTTGTCATTTTAAAATCTGACGGTTGCGTCGCCCCACTTAAACAGACTATTTTGTCACAGATGAATGGTTCATACACCTAACCCTTCCTAGACCAATGCTGCATAGAATAGTGAAAACCCCATCAAAATCCATCCAGTGGTTCAAGAGATTAGCCCAAACATACAGGCAGACCCCTAAACCGGGGACTTTATTATTTATATATTTATATATACAGTCAGGTGCATAAATATTGGGACATTGACAGAATTTTCATATTTTGGCCTCTATTCACCACCACAATGGCTTTGAAATGAAACAAACAAGATGTGCTTTAACTGCAGACTTTCAGATTTAATTTGAGGGTAATTACATCCAAATCAGGTGAACAGTGTAATAATTACAACGGTTTCTATGTGTGCCACCCACTTTTTAAGGGACCAAAAGTAATGGGACTATCAACTCAAAAGCTATTTCATGGACAGATGTGGGCTATTCCCTCGTTATTTCATTATCAATTAAGCAGGTAAAAGGTCTGGAGTTGATTCTAGCTGTGACATTTGCATTTGGAATCAGTTGCTGTTGACTATCAATATGAGATCCAAAGAGCTGTCACTATCAGTGAAGCAAGCCATCATTAGGCTGAAAAATCAAAACAAACCCATCAGAGAGATAGCAAAAACATTAGGTGTGGCCAAATCAACTGTTTGGAACATTCTTAAAAAGAAAGAACGCACCGGAGAGCTCAGCAACACCAAAAGACCCGGAAGACCACGGAAAACAACTGTGGTGGATGACAGAAGAATTATTTCCCTGGTGAAGAAAAACTCCTTCACAACAGTTGGCCAAATCAAGAACACTCTCCAGGAGATAGGTGTATATGTGTCAAAGTCAACAATCAAGAGAAGACTTCACAAGAGTGAATATAGAGGGTTCACCACAAGATGTAAACCATTGGTGAGCCACAAAAACAGGAAGACCAGATTAGAGTTTGCCAAACGACATCTAAAAAAGCCATTACAGTTCTGGAACAACATCCTATGGACAGATGAAACAAAGATCAACTTGTACCAGAGTGATGGGAAGAGGAGTATGGAGACGGAAAGGAACAGCTCATGATCCAAAACATACCACCTCATCAGTGGAGCATGGTGGTGGTAGTGTCATGGCGTGGGCATGTATGGCTGCCAATGGAACTGGTTCCCTTGTATTTATTGATGATGTGACTGCTGACAAAAGCAGCAGAATGAATTCTGAAGTGTTTCGGGCAATATTATATGTTCATATTAAGTCAAATGTTTCAGAACTCATTGGACGGCGCTTCACAGTGCAGATGGACAATGACCCGAAGCATACTGCAAAAGCAACCAAAGAGTTTTTTAAGGGTAAAAAGTGGAATGTTATGCAATGGCCAAGTCAATCCCCTGACCTGAATCCGATTGAGCATGTATTTCACTTGATGAAGACAAAACTGAAGGGAAAATGCCCCAAGAACAAGCAGGAACTGAAGACATTTGCAGTAGAGGCCTGGCAGAGCATCACCAGGGATGAAACCCAGCGTCTGGTGATGTCTATGCGTTCCAGACTTCAGGCTGTAATTGCCTGCAAAGGATTTGCAACAAAGTATTAAAAAGTGAAAGTTAGATTTAGGATTGTTTAGTTTGTCCCATTACTTTTGGCCCCTTAAAAAGTGGAAGGCACATATAGAAACCGTTGTAATTCCTACACCGTTCACCTGATTTGGATGTAATTACCCTCAAATTAAATCCAAAAGTCTGCAGTTAAAGCACATCTTGTTTGTTTCATTTCAAAGCCATTGTGGTGGTGAATAGAGGCCAAAATATGAAAATTCTGTCAATGTCCCAATATTTATGCACCTGACTGGATATAAAAAAAAAAATATTTAAATTGTACTACACATTTTTGTTTTGTTCTTTTTATTTGTGAAGGCTGGCACATTTGCACTTGCTTATTATGTCTAAGAATAAGGGTAAACAGGAAACTGAGGCCCCAGTGCTGGCTTCATTAAAAAGTTGTTTTGTAGGCTTGTCCCTTCAGGACTTTATACAGGATGGTTTGTTATAAAGACCACCTCACCAGTCCAGTTTATCAGCCCCTGTACAGGAGTCATCTTGGGTGCCTCTTATTTGGGAGAAGCTGCAATAGATGCTGGACTCCTGGCTTCTAAATCATTGGCAGCTTCGGTTGTCGCTCGTAGAGCCCTTTGGTCCTGGAATCCTTACTTTTTTATGAAAACATACTTTTTGTAGCAGAATTGGATAAGATAGTGGCTACTCTGGCAGGCTTAAATCTCAGGTCTTCCTTCAACAGCTACATCAAAGTCTAGGCTATCTTCTTTTCAGTCCTTTCGCCCTCAGGGAAGAGGAAAAGGCACTCTGCCTCCAGACCGTCTAGTTCTCGCAGGACCACTAAGCAGCAAACTAAGAGGTCCTGGCCGGTCAGACGTCTAGCTTCTAAGCTGGAAGACAAACCCTGTGCCTGATGGGAAGGGCCTGCTCCTGGGGGAACCCTGGGTGGGAGGCTGACTTCTTCAATTTGTGGATTACTGGCATCAAACAACAGATGCCTGGGTTCGAGACCATTGCCTGCCTACAGACACACGGCTGGATCATCAATTGGAAGAACTCATTCTCTAATACAGTTTATGGTACATCTGGGGGCACTTCTGGATTCTCAGTCACAAAGGTTATTACTGCCAGAGGACAAGATTTTGGACCTAATATTGCGAGTACGCAAGCGAAGGGTATCCATTCTATCAGCGATACAGGTCCTGGGATCAATGGTATCCACCTTCAACATGGTGGAATATGCTCCGTTCCATTCCAGGCCTCTGCAACAATTGATTATCTCCCGGTGGAAGGGGCAGTATCATCTAATACGGTCCCAAAGCATCCTTCTCACTCTCGGAGGTTCGTCTCTCTCTCTCGGCAATATTCATCCCGGGAGTCCTTAACTGGGAAGCGGACTTTCTAAGTCTTCAGGACATACATGCCGGAGAGTGGGCGCTCCATCCGGGGATTTTTCAACATCTGGTAAACAAATGGGGCCTACCAGACGTGGACCTCATGGCCAGGACCAGAGACCCCTCAGCAGCCTTCGTAGACGCGCTGGAAGTGAAATGGGACTTCAAGCTGGTATATTTCTTTCCTCAGATCTTCCTCCTCCCGAGGGTTCTTCGAAAGTTCAAGCAAGAAGGCGGCACGGTGATACTAATAGCCCCAACCTGACCCAGGCGGCATTGGTTCACCGACCTACGGAGTCTCTCTATAGACACTCTTTGCTACTTCCTCTAAGGCAGGATCTGTTAGCACAGGGCCCTTGCCTGCACCCGGACCTACCTCTTCTGTCTTTGACTGCGTGGCTCTCGAGTCATCCCTCTAAAGAGCCAAAGGTTTCTCTCGCTCTGTGTTCCAGGTGATGCTCAGGTTGTGTAAGTTTGCTTCAGCCTGCATCTATTACAGAGTTTGGCACTCTTACTTCCAATGGTGCTCCCCCAGAGGCTATGACCCTACAGTTTTTAGGGTCTCCCAGGTGCTTGCCTTCTCCAGGCTGGGTTAGACATCGGCCTCCACCTGGCCTCAGGTTTCTGCTCATTCTGTCTGGTTCCAGCAAAGGATTGCTCCCCTGCCTGATAATAGAACATTCTTGCACTGTGTTCTCTGCATTCAACCTCCTTTTGTCCCTCCGGTGGCTCCGTGGGATTTGCCCTTGGTTCTCCAGGCTCTACAGGCTCCTCCGTTTGAACTTCTTGACTCGGTAGACTTCAAGTGGCTGACATCAAAGACGCTCTTTCTCCTCGCTATCTCCTCTGCCTGAAGGGTATCTGATTATCAGCGCTCTCCTGTTGCTCCCCATTTTTGATCTTTCACACGGACAGAGCTGTCCTCCGTACCTGGGCTGGGTACCTCCCTAAAGTGGTATCCCAGTTCCATTTGAATGAAGAGATTGTGGTTCCGGCCTTACAGTCCTTGGATCTTTCTACAGGTGAAGCTTCCTTGGATGTGGTTCGTGCTCTTTTGATCCACGTGGATCATACTAATTCCTTTAGGAAATAAGATTCTCTCTTTATTTTGTATGGCTTTCACAAGCGAGACTGGCCAGCTAACAAAAAGACTCTGGCTTGATGGCTCCACATGACAATCTCTCAGGCCTACACGTAAGCTAATCTTCCTGTTCCAAACAGGGCTACAGCACATTCTACTCGGTCTGTGGGAACCTCGTGGGCGGTTTGACATGGCGCTTCTGCTGAACAATTGTGCAAGGTGGCCACGTGGTCTTCCGTCCACACCTTTCTCGGGTTCTAAGCCTTTGATACCATTGCCTCTCAGGATGCTTCCTTTGGGCATCGGATTCTCCTTTCTGCTCAGGAGTGTCCCCACCCTTAGGGGAAACTGCTTTGGGACATCCCCATGGTATCCCTATGGACCCTGAAGAAGAAATTGAGTTATGGTAGACTTACCTTTTGTTAACTCTATTTCTTCGAAGTCCATAGGATCCACAGGGTGCCCACCCTGATGCACCTGGCTTCAATGGGTATTTTTTCTCTTGATCACTAATTCCTTCATCTTCTGGGAGAGTGTTTCCTGAGTATAAAGTTCTTCCTTCTCCTATTTCCTGCTCCTGCCTCAAAATGTGTCAATATGTTAAGTACACCCCCTACCGCATTCTCATAATGACGACGCTTCAATATGTTCAGAAATGAATGCATTTGCAGATTGTACTCTTGATTTTTTTCTTGGAAAACGGATTAAATTAGAGGTGTAAAATATGGTCCAGTACTTTCCATATGAACGCTTACATTTACAGAAGTGAAAACATAATATTTCCTCTTCCTCCCCATTTTAGATACACCACGCATATCATCCCCTCAACAACATCCACACTTGCGTAAAGTATCTGTTTCTGAGTCAAATGTGCTCTTGGATGAGGAGGTCCTAACTGATCCGAAAACCCAAGCTCTGCTGCTGACTGTCCTTGTAAGAAACATGGTGTCCATTATCTTTGTATTTTTGAGCTGTCTTTTGTTGTCTTTAACAGTTTTTTTCTTTTTCTTTTTTTTTTTTTATTTTACTTCTTTGGTAGGGGGAGGAAATGCTATAGTTAAATATGTGTAATGTTTTAGTTAGTGTTACAGTGTAGATGACGGCTCTCATATTTAAGATGATGCTTATTAAGAGTTGGGATTTAATTATATTATGCAGTAGTGACTTAAGCTAAGTACACACCTGAAAGATTGTACTTAAAATCTGACGGTACCATTTTATGCACGATGATGAAACGATCTTCATCACATCTGATCTCCAGTGTACACACTATGGAATTATTATTGTGATCTGAACTATTATGTCCTAAATATCGTCAGAGGTGACGTTTCAAACTAACTACCTTGCAGAAATGTTGGACAGATCATGTACACACTACAAAATGTGCATAGTCTCAGTTCTTTGATTTAGATAAATGTAGCAGGGGAGAAAATCATATGAACGGATTGGACTGGTTTTTAAAAAATAATTGGCCCTGGGTTCCATGTACACACAAGGCAGTAATCAGGACTGAATGGCCAAAAATTGTCTGCTCGGTCCAATTATTGCACAGTGTGTACCTAGTTTTATTTCTCCAGTGATTAAAAATGTTGTAATTTGTATCATGTTAAATTTTAGTTTGTTATTGTTTCTGCAGGCTACACTTGTAAAATACACTACAGATGAGTTTGATCAACGTATCCTTTACGAGTATTTGGCTGAAGCCAGCGTGGTCTTCCCTAAAGTGTTTCCTGTGGTGTAAGTACCTTTTTAGATGTTTTTTTTTTATACCTGGTATAAAACTGATGATTTAAAGCAGACATTCTCAACTCTAGTCCTCAAGTACCACTGACAGGTCACGTTTTCTGGATTTCTTTAATCATGCAGGAGTGAGTTAATCTATTTTTCTGGGTCCGTAATTATCCCACCTGCTTCCGCAGACAGAAATCCTCAAAACATGACCTGTTGGAAAAACTGAGATTTGAGGTTGAAACATATGCCGGTGACTTCCAAAGTGAAAACTACAGTTCACACCAAAAACAAATGTCAGACCTTTGATCTATGAGAAATTGATGTGCATGACTACACCTAGTTTACCAGTTATGCCCTGAATATGTCTTGGCACGTTCATATGGCCAGATGAACAAAGGCAACTTTGTTAGTCTTCCATTCTCTAGTTTAATGTAATTTAATTTGGTAACTGGGAATAGTTTCCTAACATGCTTTAGTTCTAATTGAAGTTACTAGTACATAGTGCTATAAAAAAATAAAGCCCACAGGCACCTTAATCTAACACTACATTTGAACTGGGAGTTATCTAAAAAGTTGTCCAGAATTGGTGAAGAAAATCCATTTAATCATTATTATATTTCAGTAAACTGGCAAACTTTTCCCTAAACCTAGCCATGTCAGGGCAATATGATCAAAGATCAAGCTGCATTACCTAACCTGTTTGCTGAATGTCTGGTCAGCTTTTCAACAGGGTTCTCTTTTAAGATTATTCTTCACTGGTCTGACGGTATGCAGTCACGATGTGGAGTTCGGCATGTTGACATTCAAAATGTCGACTACAGAGGGTTGACATTAATGTTAACATTGGCTGAATGACGACGTCATAGTATCACCATTTCCAGGAGGGTTAGGGACATAATTATAAGAAAACCACCATATTGGCATAACATCTATATCACTGTTGGCTAACCTTGACACTCCAGCTGTTGTGGAACTATATATCCCAGCATGCCCTGCCACAGTTTTAGCATGCCCTAATAGCAAAACTGTAGCAGTGCATGTTGGCTTATGTAGTTCCATAACAGCTGGAGTGTCAAGGTTAGCCAACACTGATCTATATCAACATGCTGAATGTCAACATAGTCACTGTTGACATCATGAACATGTCAACATTGTAATGACATCATGATCAATATCCAACATATATACCAGGGATATTCAAAATGTGCCCCCCCACCACCTGTTGTGCAGCTACACATCCCGGTGAGTATTTCCAAAGGTTTAGCATATCCTAATGGCAAAACTAAGGCAAGGCATGCTTGGATGTGTAGTTCCACAACAGCTGGAGGGCCGCATGTTGAATACCTCTGATATATGCCGAACCCGGTCTGACATATTTGAATAATGTTGAATATGTTGAATAATGTTTTGTAGGGAAGATGTTTGTCTGAAATTCATTGTAACGTTGCATTGTGTTGAATACATTTAATACTTAAATTAATTGTAACTTTTTAAGATTTGTAATGATACATTTGTTCTTGTTTAGACACAATTTATTGGACTCTAAGATCAACACCCTTTTATCATTATGTCAAGATCCAAATTTATTGAATCCGATACATGGGATAGTGCAAAGTGTGGTATACCATGAAGAGTCTCCTCCACAGTACCAGCCATCTTACCTACAGAGTAAGTTACTTCATGGATTGTGAGCTGCTGTACTGATACCAATCCTGGTCCATGTGCTTAAGAGTATGTGCCCCTTATACATTCAGTACATAACACCCCAATTCCTGTTTTTTTTTTTTTCTTAAACCTTTTTAATTGGTTTATAAATTCTTCTGGCATATTACTGCAATACCTGTTTTAAGCGACTTTCGGCTTGTGTGAGACTTCTTTCATTTACTTGTCATAAATACACAGGATTATTCAACAAAATAGTAATTACAGCGGAGAGTCCACTTCACATCGCTCCTTAAGCTCCAAAACATATGCTTTCAACTATTTTAAGTGTTTGAGGGTCCTTAAAATCCTATGAGAGTTGGTGATTAGTCCTAAAAAAAAAAAAAATAACCAAGAGGACCTGTATGTATACCCTTATTGATAAAACACTGTGTAGCCTCAACTTTTCTTGCAGCTACAAAAGCATTGACACTATGTAATGTCCAATTTACTTCTATACAAGTGCTTATTAAGTACATAATACTCTATGCTAATAAACATGCTTCTAACACGCTGTTGATAGGAACATTTCTAACTACAGTTTTAGTCATAATACTCGTGATGTCAAGCTGAAAAATAGGTGAAATCTGTAATACCAAGCAGTGGTACATGCAATTAGCGCTCATGTTTTCTCTACATGTAGAGTAGATGAAAATGATAGATGCGAAAGAGTCCATAACTGTTTTACTGACAGAGGGCTGCATTCATTTTACAGCTTGAGTGGCGGTCTTAGCTATTCCTGCTAATGTGTCTGTTACACTACATACAACTTTTTAATGAAGTCTTACTGCTATTTGTGTTTTTCACATAACCCACACAACCCTAGCAATATTGCCTAATTATTTAGCATATTCCAGCAGTTTTAGTAAATCTATATTTCTTTATTGTCCAAGTGGGGGGACATAGGCTTTACACTGGATATAGGTGGTGAGCTGGGCACCAAACAGTTGACATTCTTTTCCCAGCAGCCCAGGCTCCCTCTCACCAATACCCCGCCCCCCAGCCTAGAGGTCCAGTTTTTCGTTTGGTGCCCAAGGAGTGGGAATGGTTTTCAGAGGCTGCTATTAAGCAGACAAATTTTACTTTATTTTCTTAAAAAAATTTTTTCAATTGAGCAGCCAGTGAATCAGCGTCTCATGAGACACCCTCACTGCTGCTCCAAAGATCCCTAGCATCAGCAGCCTGAGCACTGACAACTGGAGCAGTGATCCCAGCCGGCACACTGGTGGATCATCAACTGGCGGAAATCCACCTTAATTCCGTCTCAGGTGATGCTACATTTAGGATTCTTTCTAGACTCCAGGTTCCATAGAGTATTCCTTCAATGGACAAGCTTCTTGAGTTGCCATCAAGCATCAGCCAACTCTGCATACAGGTCTTATGTTCTCTGGTCTTAACCTTCAAGATGGTAGATTATGCACAGTTTCTCTCCTGTCGTTTACAAATGGAGGTTCTGGCCCGATGGAACCGCTCCACTTTGCATATCAAGTCTGTGCTAATCACTCTCCATCAGGAGGTCTGTCACTCCCTCTTGTGGTGGCTCTACTGGTCCCACCAGGACAAGAGCCACTCCTTTTGGATTTAGGACTGGGTTCTGCTCACTACCGACGCAAATCTATGTGGGTGAGGGGTGGTAACTTTTCATCAGATGTTTCGGGGTCTTAGGACAGCTCAGGAGAGCCAACTACCTATCAATATTCTGGAGCTTAGAGCGGTTTACAGAGCTCTTTGCCTAGCACAGCCCCTTTTGCAGCATCGGCTGGTCAAGTTTCAGTCGGACAATGTGACAACCGTCGATTACATAAATCAGGGGCGGAATCTGCAATCGCGGAGCCATGGGGTGTGTCGCATTCTTCAGTGGGCAAAGCGTCATCTTCTGGCTCTGACAATGGGTTACATCCGCAGAATCCAAAATCTGAAGGCAAACTTTCTAACTTGCTAGGATGTTCATTCGGGCAAGTGGGCCCTGCACCCAGACATCTATCAGCTCCTGGTTCTCCGCTGGGGCCTAGCAGACATCGACATGATGGCATCTTGACACAACCACAAGCTGCCGTGATACTGCTTGCACACCGGGGATCAAGGAGATCTTCTGGTGGACGCCCTAGCGGTTCGGTGGACCTTCACACTCCTGTACCTCAAATTTCAATGATTCTGCAGGTTCTCCGCAAACTGAAGTTGGAAGGCAGTGCCATGATCATCGTGTCCCCGGATTGGCCACACAGGGCTTGGTACGCTGATCACCTAGTTATCTCCATCGACGCTCTGCTGCATCTTCCTCTCAGGCCGGTTCTGCTGTCTCAGGGTCTGTGCCTCCATCCGGACCTGGGCCATCTCGCTTTGACAGGGTGGCGCTTAAGACATCCATCCTGAGAGCTAAGAGTTTTTGTATTTCATGCCATGCTTTACGCCAGGAAGCCTTTCTCGACCAGGACTTATCACAGAGTTTGGAGAACATACTTTGATTGGTGTTTGGCTCAAGGTTTTAACCCAGATACTTTCGTCTGCACTTTGCACTTCTGTTTCCTTCTTGCACTGTTATGTTTCCCTTTTCACCTCCACTGTGTGTATATGCACTGAGCGTGTGCTGGTCTTCCTTCCCCTTCCTCCATGCTTTGGGCTTGTTAACTTAACTTGACTTCTAGGCTGGGGTATAGGGGAGAGGGAGCCTTGGCTGCTGGGAAAAGAAAGTCAATTATTTGGTGCCCAGCTCCAGCACACCACCTACACTATACAGTGTAAAGCCTGTGTCCCTCATGGGCTCTATAGAAAGAATTTAACAGGTAAGAACATAAAACTCCTTATGTACTTAATTGGACATTTGGTTTCCTTAGGGACTTGAATGTAAAAAGAGAGATATGGATAGAGAGCGATATATAGATATTGTTTATAATACAGCAAAAGCATGTTTTTATTTTAAATGTATAATTACCTATACTCAATGCAATGTAGCAATGGGATATAAATCCCTGGCAAGCTGCAGTTTATTTGAGCCTTTACCCCTATTTTACTTAAGCTCTCGTATCATATTTTATTATAAGGTGACCTACTATATTCTTTGCGTTCTCTTTCAATAATATATTTTGACAGACACCTGATTAGCTATCTTCTGTAATATTCAACTTTAATCTTTACCATTACTGTTCAGACTTGCAGGCTTCATAAAGTACTTCTAACAGAGGCTCAAACGTTTTTAATAACTTGATTATGTTGCATGATGATTATTTTATTATTACCATTGTAGGTTTTGGATTTAATGGTTTGTGGCGGTTTGCTGGACCTTTCTCTAAGGTATGAATCAGTCTCTCCATAAATGCAAGTAATATGTTTTGCACTTTACTAAAATCTAGTGTTTCATTCATGAATATCAATACAAATGCTTCATACATTTGAACAGGTTTGAAATTGAATCCTATTTGGCCGATAAAGGGCTTATAGACTTATTTGGAGTAAGTTTCTGATTTTGAGGCTGTTTTGATTTGTGTTAGCTTGCTGCTTTTTCAGTTCTAAATCACAGCTCACGGTTAAAACTGAAGACATTATGTTAAACTGTAAAATGCTGCCTATTCATGCTTAAAAGATTACAATGTATATATACTTTATTTCTTTACATTCCAACAGAGAACATTGCTGTGTTAAGCTCCCCATTTACTTTGGAAAACCTTAAAAATATTATAAAGTGTAGCCATCTAAGCTTGTATAAGTTCTTCTTGCTTAAATTTAGCTCATAATACTAGTCAGGCATAGGCTGAGGGAGGTATATCGACGCCTATCTTAAATCCCTTGTTGGGCTTCCAGCGTCGGGATTGAGACTGGCGGCCGTGATCTCATAACTACATCCCGCTGTGGGGTCAGACCCGCTCCTGCTATGCTGGATCTTTACTTCTGCTCTACATACTCCCCTCACAAAGGAAACCATTTTTTGTCGCGAGAGACCCTCAAATCAGAGACTCCATGCGTGGCCTGTATTCCCAGTGATGTCTGGAACTCTTTTGAGAGAACCCTGCCACAGTCTGTCCTGCTTACAGCTGAATAACAAAGCATGTCTACAGACTAGTTCTGATGGCGGTGGCACTCTAGAAACTTGTCTTGTACAATAATGTTGATTTCCTGGCACTCACAGAAAAAAAAAATGTTTTATCTTCATGTTTGAGAATTTATTTGATTATATGAACGTTAGAGCTGATTTAATAAACTGTTTCAAAAACCACTTTAATAGAAATTTGGGCATCTCTAATGAATAACTTTCATAAAGTGTAGCAGAATAGAGAATACAAGCTAAACCCTGTTCTGCAGTTATATATGTGAAAAGACATGCACAAGTATTTACATTTAATAGCATCATATTCTAAATTTACTGATTCTACTGATAATGATTATATACTTGAGAGCAAGACCTTCCAGTAGTAAACAGTCCAGTCACTTAGCCCAACCACAGAGCAGAATAATTGGCTGTCTGTCACCTGTAGTTTTGAATTCAGATCTAAAGATTGTACTCAAAAGTATGATAGGTGGCAGTGGTTGAGATACACATGATGATTTCTTACTGCCCTAGTAATGCTTTTCTTGTTTCTTCAGCAAACACAAATCCCTGACTACGCAGAGCTCATTGTAAAGTTTCTTGATGCCTTGATTGACAAATACTTGCCTGTAATTGATGAAGAAGCCAGCGAGGAGTCTCTGCTAACACCCACATCACCTTACCCTCCAGCTGTGCAGAGCCAGCTCAGTATTACTGCTAACCTTAACCTATCCAATTCCATGACCTCCCTTGCCACTTCCCAGCATTCCCCAGGTTAGTGTTCTGTTCTTGTTTCTGTGTTCAGTCCACTTTGGTTGTGTGTATACATTTAATGGTCTAAGTATGACGTCAGCAGAACGCCTTTACACAAAATAATAGCTTCTCAAGAGACACAGTTTTATGGTAAACATGGGTTGTGTTCACCAAAAAGTAGTGCACTTTTTCCTCTAAAATGTAATTGTAAAGGAGCCATTTTATATATTATTTAATCAAACCTCATACTAAGCTTTATGCTATTGGTCTGATGTCCAGCCATGTCTAACTGCCAGACAGGTGATGTCTATAGTTCTGCAGGATTCTAAATGAATGTGTGATGTGGATTTTTCTCACCCCCTAGTTCTTGACCAGCAAAAATTTTAAACCTAGCAGCACTAACAGTATTCTCATTGTTACAGATTTTATTGTATGTCATGATAAATCTAGTCTATGGTGAATGGAATTTGTGTTCAGAATTAATAATATGGTGCTTGATGGAATCAGAATAAAAAAAATGTAATAGATGAAATGCAAGAAATCTTACCTGGTGGCAGCAATAATAAAATGCAGCTGCAGTAATTAATGTCTTAGGTATTAAATCACAATGATATTTATATATGTCCTAAGACAACCCTTGAGATGTTCATCGTTTAGTTATATTCTTAACAGATCATATAGACCGCAGGTTCTCAAACTCGGTCCTCAGGACCCCAAATGGTGCATGTTTTCCAGGTCTCGTCATAGAATCACAAGAGAAATAATTAGCTCCACCTGTGGAACCTTTAAAATGTGTCAGTGAGTAATGAATACACCTGTGCAGCTGCTGGGTGACCTGGAAAACGTGACCTGTGTGGGGTCCTGAGGACCGACTTTGAGAACCACTGATATAGACTATAGATATGGTAATTATATTCATGTTGTGTGTCATTCATTTCTTCATTATTTATACACCATTATTCATGTTCTTTCTTTGTGTTTTTATCCCCCTCCCTTTACATTCTGTGTCTGTGAAGCTTCTCTGCCTTGCTCTAAATCTGCAGTTTTCATGCAGCCACTCCCTCATCCAGGTACTTCCTTTCCACCTCTATGCACGAGATCACTGACATGTGCTATAGCTTTGGCGCTTGGCATGAGCAATTATATACTAACCTCATAACACCCGGTGCAGTGCAGAATGATGGCTTTTGCGGGAGAGATGCAGATAACTGGACTTGTAATATAATATGGAGATCAATTTTAAAACACCAGTTCTTCTGTTTCTTCTAACTGTGTAATCATAAAATATGCACTGTCCCCGTTCTATAACATTATTGTAGATGTGTGGTTCTAGATCATAGCTAAAGTGTTGCTGCCCAAACTTTACTTTTTTTTTTATTTTTACAATCAACAATACACAAAATCTCTAGTTCACCTGTCCTGTTTATTGTGAGAATGACCCTTGTTTATCTCTATAGTTCGATAACATATTGGTTATCTGACATAGACGCAGGCAGTTTGTTGGACAATATACATCCATGAATTCTCTTACTTTGATAGGGATTGTTATGTGTGTAGCTTCAGCGAAGGGGCCATGTATTAGTTACTAGATGATCTCTGTGTGCCTCAAACAGACTTCTCTAGCACATTTGATCCAAAAAGTTTTGGGAAAAATAAAATGTTTTCTCTTTGATATCACAATATTTTCCATACTACAGATTGTGTACACTACCAGATAAAATGTCTGTCACACCGACAGACATTTTATCTGGCAGCCTGCCAGCCGCAGAAGTCGCCGGCATACACTGTGAGAGAAACCTCACAGTGTATAACCCGACATCCGCGCTCCGCCCCCGGTGGCGGAGACATTTCCCTGTTCCTTCCGTAGGAAGGAACACAGGAAATGTCTGTCTGTCGGCCGCGCTGGGCATGCACTGCCCCATGCGGCCGACAGTTTACCGGGTAAATATCGCATCGGACAGGCATGCTGGACAATCCAGCATGCCCAACCGAGCAATATTTAACCCTCGGTCGGCCCCCCACACGCTACAATTATCACGGCGATCCGCCGATATCGGGCGGATCATCCCGATAATTGTAGCGTGTATGGCCAGCATAAGATATATTGTTTTCAACCCAGCAGTGGGCTTGAGATTTGTAGCACAATTTAATTAATATGTATTTTACATAATGTGATAATATAAAAATCTATGCATACTTTATTCTAATATTTGCTTGTTATATTAGGCATTTATCTTAGTTTAGCTATTGTAACCGTGGCGTCTACTGCAGTAGTAGTTTAAATTTACTACAGAACAAGAGGTGAACCATTTATAAGCAAATTATTAATTATATATTGAACTTTAGTCTTTTAATCACTCAAGTTTTTTAATGTTTTTTACAAGCACTTTAAATGAAAAACTGGTGATTTAAATTCAGTAATATACTGTGTATTAGTAAACTAACTTTAATAATTTATTGCAAATTATTTCACTAATTTTGTGAATAATACTCTTAGTATTAGAAGTTCCTAAAGTAGTTGTACACCCCCGGATAACCACACATTCTATTTAGTGTCCTCCACACCTCAAATTATAGCATTGTGGATCCTCGATGCCATCTGTAGTGCCATCAACTAATTTCCTGTAAGCGAACATTATCAAAGCATAAGTAATGCGCCACTCCAGATGATGCTAACCACCCTCTGTACTGCAATATAATACCATTTCTCTGGCCTGTAGAGAGTACCAAGCTTGAAAACTCACCCTCCCCAAAATTTAATTGTTCTTTCAGGTGTCCAAAACATTCTCATTGAAGGTGGTCATGCATAGTTGCAGGATCTAAACATTACAAATTATACAATGAGGAAAGCTAGTGTTTTGCTTCTTTTTTCTTTTTTTTCATTAAAGTGCTTTATTTTTTTGGTTTCATTATTGAATTTATTTAATAAGAAATTTGAAAAAAATACTTGTCAAATTCGTCATTGAAAATGCATAATAATGATTATATTGTAATTGTTGGAAGGACATTAGCAGAACAAGTTATTCCTTGGAGCACCTTTAAGCTGCGGCACTGGAGGTCTTGAAAAAATAGCTAAATATTTATTCCTTAAGTCTTCAATGTTTCAGGGCTGAAGCACGGTTTAGTCAAGATAAAAAGAAAGCATATAATATAAAGTCTCACCTTTTAAGTAGTAACACCAGTAAGTGTTCAATGTAGTCCTGGGAGCCGCCCCTTGTCTGCATGTTGCAGGGTGCGTCCTCCTGTGATGACGTGCATGCACTCGGCGCTTTCAGGACACCATGGTGACAGGACGCCACCTGGGAGCACAGACCATCTAAGGCTGTGCAAAAAGTGACACATAAGTAACAATAGACATCATCTCAAGATAATGAGTTACATTAAAATCACAGTGAAACTGAGAGCAATATATACAGGTAATTATTTGGTACCAAGTAGTTAGGAAGGAATGGAGAAGAGATTACATCTAGTTACATAGCAAATTAAATAGCATATATATAATTTATCAATGATTGGTAAGGCAAAGAAATGCTCTATATGGGTAAAGAAAACATTTAAGTCTGAGAGATTCAAAAACATGAAATTGTCCATATAGACATTACTTGCAAATAATGTAAATAAAGGTTTTATAGAAAGGAGACCAGGATTTATATTGAAAAAATATTCAAACAATTAAATAGCTCTATAGGGAGTTCCAGCATATCTGATCATTCAAACCATTGGGAACAATGGTGTTTAGCTTCAAGATTCACTTGGCCTCAAGGCGTAATAGCTGGCCTGCTCTGACCCCCTCTCATAATGACAAAGGGTATGATCAATAATCTTATGTTGAAATACTGCTATGCTATGGCCTTTTTCAGCTTAATGCCTTCAACCGGCTGGTCCGACAATTTACCTGCCACAGCTGCCCTCATGGTAGAGTGATGCAGAGCCATCCTGTCCCGCACAGATGGTTTTGCCCACATAATAGTGGCTGCAAGGGCATATAATCTATACTATGAATGTTTAAGCACAAGTCAAAACGTGGTGCAATTTAATTTGTAGCTGCCCGTTGGTATTCTTAAAAAGATAGTTCCAGTTTCTTGTGCTTTGTTAAATCCTGTGATATCCATGAGTACGATTATATCTTTAATGCTTTTGCCTTTGAGAAAGCAAGTCATTGGCCTTTGATTTTTAAAACATGGTAGTGTAAATATAAAAATAAATTACAAAGACATTAGAGTATAACATGTTCTATAGCTTTACATTAAAAAAAAATGTCCAGCAATGGAATAGTAAGCTTCTAGGAAGTGTTAAGGAACTGAATGAGTGACAAATTTGTTTTTAATAGCGCTCACGTATTCCTGTATCAGAAGCTTAAAGGATCTTTTAGTTTTCCTACATAGATAAAGTTACAGGTACATTTTAGTATATAAATTATGTAGTGTTGCAGTTTATATAATTCTTAATTTCATAATTCTATTCTTACTACTCTTAAATTGATCATTTGGCTTCTTAATGTGTTTACATATATTGCACTTCTCACACACAAAACAACCTTTAACACAAACATTCTTCATTTGTAGTTTGTTTCATATTAGACTAAGGGGTTATGGTATCTCTGACTCTGGTTTCTGCTCTACGAAAGATCATATCTGGTCTATCAGGTAATATTTCTTTTAAAATCGTATCGGATAGTAAAATGTACCTTTGTTTCTTCATAGTCTTCCTAATATGATTTTCATGAGAATTAAATCTAGTGATAAAAGGGTATACAATGTTTACAACTTTTATCGTAAAGACTAGAAGACTATCACAGTTCATCTTCTTTACATCTTCTAGAGTTTACTCCATGAACTGGATAGCCCCTTTCTAAAAACTTTTTACCATTAAAACCCAATTGTGTTTGGTGGACCCTTTCATATGTGCAGTTCCTTTTAATTCTTCTAAATTGTGTACAGGAATATTGGTTTTCCATTTTTGTAAATGCACACTTTTAAAGTGGACATAACTGTTGGCATCCACCTCCTTGATAAAACTATAAGTGGTAATCATAGATTTATATTGTCCCAATATTAGGTCCAAAATCTCAATCTTATCTGCACAAATTTTTCTATAAACATTTCAAATTATTATTTTAGGTTTGAAGGAACTCTTTAAATTTTTTATATATTTATCTATAGAGCCCTCCCACATCATTACATTTAATCTATATATATTTTGAAGAATCTCATATGATAACCCGAAGGGTTATTTCTATAAATTACATTTTCTTTCCATACTCCTATAAATATGTTTGCATAACTTAGGGCAAAGGTAGTCCCCATTGCAGTTTCACAAAATTTTATATAAAATTCATCCAAAAACTTAAAATATTTATAATTCAATAGAAAGTACATCATCTCACAGATAAAGCCATAAAACCCTAAGCTATTATGTGGATCTTTCACTAAAAAAAATTATGCAAGCTGCTATACTTGATTATGCTGTATAGAGGTATACAATGTTTTCACATCTATGCACCCTTTTATAACCTTCCTTCCAAGTAAAACCCTTAGGTAAATTTAATACTGTATATTATAATATATACTTTATTATAGTAAGGTAAAAACTACATTTTTTTTTTTTTTTTAGTTATGTGTCTACATACTCGACATGTGGGGTGTCAGGCAATCTATCCCTGCTATGATAGGGTGACCCGAGGGTATCAATTAGACTCTTGTGCACCTTTTACAGATGATAAAATATAGGAATTTTTGGATACTTTTCTAATAAAAAGTCATATTCCTCATGATAAATAAGGCTTTTTTTCTTTACGTCTATTACTTGAAGAGCATGTACTTGAAGAGCATGCATCTGTAGGATTTTATCTACCTTTCTTTTGGTCTGAGTATCAGAGAGTTATCTCTGAGCCTCTTTTATATAGTCGTTCTATTCAAAATCACTATTTAACCTCCTTTATCAGCTTTTTTAATAATTTATGTTATGTACTTTTCATAGTTGGTTATATTTGAGTTTTATTCTTTGTATCACAAGTCTTTTTTTTTTTTTTTTTCTCATCACCTCTGATACCACATACCACAACACAATACCAGACATTTTGGATTCCAATGGCTATAATTTTGAATTTATTTTGAAGTCTGTTTTGATCCATAGTTATTTAAATTGCATTTTCTTTTCTAACCAAATGTCTTTGGAGCTTTACCTTTAATTGTATAAATTTAGTGGTTTTTCTTTCAAAAGGTACAAAGAACAAACCTTTTTTAAGTAACAGTTCTTCAGGTTCAGTGAAGTGTTCTATCTGAAAGGTTAAAAATATTAGTAGCAGCTATCTTTGTATCTTCTAATATAGGTTCCTTCTTGGATTGTTTGTAAACAGCTCTTCTACCTCTTCTCTGCATTTTCTTTTGAGAGGTGACACCATATTTATATTATTTTAGCTCCATTGTCCTGTGAAAATCCCTTCGATTGTGAAAAATCGCCATCAGTTTCACTAGGGAGAGGAGTATTTTTTTTTTTTTTTTTTTAAGAAGGAAAGATGAGATTTCTAATTAAAACTGACTTCCTTGTTAAATGGTATGTGTGTCCATTTATCAGTATAAATATTTTTTTTTTATAAGTTCAACTTCTAGGTCTAAAATGACCTAACATTTTTATTTCTTGTGTTTATGGAGAACCTACTCCAGTCTCTAAAGCCGGCCATACATGGTGCGATATAGTAGCAGATCCGACGGATTGGCACGATATAGCTGCTATATTGTACCGTGTGTATGGGCATGATTACCGTGCTGTGCCGTGGGGTCGTACATCGCATCCCCAGATCTTACGGAAAATTCACTCGAGCTGAGGGATGCGATGTACGACCCCATGTTAAGCTGTGAGGGAGGAGGGTGCCGGCATATCGGGCGGTCGGCCACCACTTCGCTCCGTGTGTGGGGACTGCCCGATATGTCGGGCATCGGATCAGCCGTCATCATACATGGTGCATATCGCACCATGCATGGCCTGCATAACTGTATTGTTAGTATAATCTTGTTTATCACAAATTTTTTTTTTTACTTATTCTGAACCACTTAATCTTCAATTTTATTCAATTTTCTCTATTGAATTTCTCTATACGCCTTAAAATCCTCTTTCTCTGAGGTTCTATACCATATGTATTTATTTGGATCGCGTGTGAGGAGATCTAATAACAAGGATAGCTGCAGCTTTATACAGTAAGCACCCTAGACACGTAAGAGATTTTTGGACACTGATTTATTTGGACACTGTTATATGTACATTTGAATTCAGCTCCATAAAACATTTGTTTTTTTTATATTGATATATATTGAAAGTTGTTTATTTTTACATGTTTATGAATTCAGAGACTTGTTTCATTGTAGTTTACTGCACTAACTTATTTTGTAATTACAATTTAAGACTGATTGTCTGCAGATTGGTTCTATTCCTGCAAAAGTACAAATGACTTGTTTGAGCACCATTCTCACAAAATTGCTTACACATGTTGCTGAGGCAAAGAAAACAAGGAAATAGGTGCTCACCCCTAGTGAAACGTAAATAAGAAAATAAGAGTGTAAGCCATTCACAAAGGAATTGGTCAGATAATCATGCAGGAAAGACTGAGGCACGTATTCAATTTGAATCGGACCCGCCATACTTTTTTGCCTCTCGGACTTTCCGCCTACTTCGCCTGTTTTGCAGGCAGAAAAGTATTGCGCGCGTCCCCACGTATCCCCGTAAGTCTTTTTTTTTTAAAATGTTGACGCAGTTTACCTTTGTGGGACTGTCTGAAGACTGCACGGGGGTTCCCGCAACATTGCACCCCAAAACTGCAATTCTGCCCTTTTTTCCGCCTGTTATTCATAGGCGAAACTTTTTCGCCTATTACATTGCATTGACTTTCCGCCTGGCGAAATGACGTCAATGACGAAATTTCGCTCCAAATTGAATTTGGCCCTAAGTACTAGTACATTATTATTTTAGCTGAGTAATGCGCACACATACTGTGTGTGTGTGTATTTATATATATATATATATATATATATATATAATATATATCATATATCTCTATCCAATAATTTACATATATATAGTGTACACATATTTTGCAGTGCTTTACAGCTATTTGCCAAATAACATCAGTCCCTGCCCTGGTGGAGCTTACAATTCCCTTGCACATGCGCGCACACACACACTAGGGTTAATTTTTTGTTGGGAGCCAATTAACCTGCCAGTATATTTTCGGTATGTGGGAGGAAACCGGAGTAGCCGGAGAAAAACCCATAGAAGCAAAGAAGCAAAGGGAGAATATACAAACTGCACACAGTTAGGGCCTTGGTGGGTATTAACCTCAGTGCTGTGCAGCAGTAATGCTAAACAGTACATCATCTATGTATATATATATGTATGTGTATGTATATATATATATATATATATATATGTGTGTGTATATATATATATATATATATATATATATATATATATATTATGCAAATGCATACCTTATTTTATATTACGGTTCATGGGTGAAAGTTGGCAATGGTCTTAAAATTTAGCATTGTGCGTTCTGTACCAATACAACATCACATCATGTATCTTGTCAAATTTGTTTTGGAATGCTGCTAAATGCTATTATGTATATGCCAATAGGCATGACACCTGGTGGTGTGTTTTTTTTTTTTTTTTAAATGGGGATAGCTGCTATGTAATTGCATGTTCTATGCAAAAACAGGTATGGAATGCTACTGAAAATTCCTATGAGAGCTTTAATTCTGAACATAAATTGCTTGCCCACATCATCGTAATGCATGAATTTCTTTAGGATTTTTTCGGGGTAGTTATTTATACCATTGTGTTCCTCCCCAATGGGATATGTATACACTTTTTTTTCATCCTTCTGAGTATTGTTGTTTAAGTATTGCAGGAGTGTAGTACAGTGACTAGATATGAGATATAGTATTATTGATATAAACTATTTTGACCATTTAAAGTAGCAGTAAAATAGTTTAAACATAAATAGATAATAGAACACTTCTTACAAACTCAGTGTTCACCCAGGTGATTGTCTCAAATTGTGCGTGCACAGATTACTTACTGTATAGAAACAGAATTTGATGGCAGACAAGAACCACTTGACCAATCTAGCCTGCCCTTTGACCATCTAGTCTGCTCTTTTATATATAACTTTTCCTAGTACTATATCTCCTCTTTTAAATTACCGATTGAGAACTTCCATTTTCAAGATAATTTTAGAAACAAATAATGGTTAATAATAGACCTATTTAAAAATCCTAAACACTGTAGTCCTTGGTTAGGATGCTGGGGACTGTTTTATAAGCAAGTATATCAGACATAGGTGTCCTGCTTCCAATGCATTGGCTAGTTATTTACTTTTCCCTTTGAAACAAGTAACAAATTATCTGACTACTATTTGCTGGCCTTTTGCTTGGCCACATCCATTTAGGAAGAAAAAA
Organism: Taudactylus pleione; assembly: GCA_031769625.1. Lineage (NCBI taxonomy): Eukaryota > Metazoa > Chordata > Amphibia > Anura > Myobatrachidae > Taudactylus > Taudactylus pleione. Next base: position 2,604,235 of record JAUIMM010000686.1, read on the forward strand.
AATCATACGAAATTATTTATATTAGAAAGGTTTAAGGTGCTGTCCATAAGTCTTTCACTCCAAGTATCCCCATCTGGAAAGTCTTTGAGCAGCCTGGAGCTTGACACAACAGAATAGAACAATACAGCACCTAATTGGGTAGTTGTAGCCCCTTTTATGGATAGCTGATGGTGTATGCTTTTTACCTTTTTACTTTGATTTCCAGTTAGTCTGACAGGGCTCCAGACAGTGAAGCCAGGAAAGTAAAAGTACACTCACAACAATAATATGACTTTTAATCAAACAATCTTTTTAGATCACGTATTTTCATTTAATGAGAATAAAGAAAATTCTAAATCTTTTAAACTTGATTTATTAAGCATGCACAGAGAGGAGGTTTTGCTGACTTACTATAATTCTGTCTGCCATACTCTGTGTTACAGTTGTTTTTGAGATCATACTTGTAAGATCTCATCACATGGGATTGCTGTGTCTGGGTATCATGGTGGTAGGGGTTAGTGGTGTTCTTCATTGGTAACCGTGAAGGTCCTAGTCAGGTTATGGGGTTATTGTATTAGGTTACATGTCTAATGTTTGTGTGGCACTAAAAGTCATAGATTACTTATTGGCAATTCTTCACTTTAATAACATACCCTAAAAATTAATTTGAAATAATATAGTTTTTAAAAGTGGTCTTTATTACAAATGCATTGCAACTTGACTAGTGCTGACCCTCTGCTCTCTTTTTACAAGTTTGTTATTTAAGCTCTAGTAGAACGGGATCCGGATCACCTCAGTCCCACCGTCCAAAGCACGCACAAGGCCCGCCCTCTACTGAGGCCACACTCCACTTGGCTTTCCATGCCCTCTATGCTACATCCTGCCCCTCTCCCGGCTCTCCTCTAAGTATGTCCCATCTCCCTCACAGAAGGACTCATTGTAGCTCACGCAGTCTTCCACTAAGCGCGCATTGATGAGACGGGAAGGACCTTCAGGAATTATTACATAGATGTTAGGTGATTCAGTATGTGAACAATTGTGTATGTCATGGTTTAGAATGGTAAGACATATGACAGCATAAAGCTTAATGCATGTCATATTGTACAGTACTTCGCTGTAAATAAAAATTACCTGCTAGATATTTCTATAACTAGATTATGATTAGATCAGTGTTGAGTTTGGTCACTGATGAAACAATGAAAAGTTGTACTTTATTACCGTTTACTACATGAATGAAACATCCAGCTTTAAATCGATATAATAAAATCTACTGCTGATAGAAATTGTCATCATGTTGCACTGTATTGACAGATGGGGTGAACTCTGACCCCTGCGATGAGAGAGAGTGAGTGTGGGCGAGGAAGACTTTTTTTTTTTTTTAGGGGGAGGAAAGAAGGATGTGGAGAAAGTGTCAGGGCAGAGATAGATGGGGGATGAGGAGGAGTGTGTGTGGGGGGGATGAGGAGAAATAAGAGGCAGGCAAATCCTGGCATTACAGCTAGTAATCTATATATGATATCATTATTAATAACATCTTGGGAACACACTCATTATAACTTCCCTTTCTAGTTTAACATTATTTTATTTTTTAAATGTATACAGACCTGTAATGAAATAAAAATGCCCTGGGTGACAAGACAGAAAATACACTCACTATGCGAATAGCAACAGAGCCTTTCTGTGCAACAATTGATGTATTTTTTGTTTTGATGTTTAATTGTATACTTAAATAAGATAATATATGTCCTCTCTTGTTCAATAGAAAAAGAAAATGCCAGTTGTAGCTCTTTGCTATAGATTATATGTGTAAACCTGGTTGTGTCTGCAACCTCTCTGCCTGACACCCATCCTGTCTAGTTCACCCTCAATGCTGTTGTATTCTGTTATGATTAATTTATATGATAATGCTTGATAGAATAGTTCTGGTTTGGAGAGAGAGAGAGGTTCAGTGGGGCAAAGACAGGAAGAAGGTGTTCCCGCGTTAGCTTGAAGAGATCACAATTCTGCTAATTTGTATATCTTTTAACCTAGAAGTTCTTTAGGTATTTCTTTTTGCTACCCACTTTATTCTCTTCCTTTTTCTTCTTCAGGGTCCATAGGGATCCACAGGGATACCATAGGGAAAATGTGGTTGTAGTGATCCAGGCACCAAACAGTTAAGCTTTCAGCTCACAGGATGCCTCAGGTCAGTGTTGGCTAACTTTGACACTCCAGCTGTTATGGAACTACATAACCCAGCATGCACTGCTACAGTTTTGCTATAAGGGCATGCTAAAACTGTGGCAGGGCATGCTGGGATATATAGTTCCACAACAGCTGGAGTGTCAAGGTTAGCCAACACTGCCTCAGGTCCTCCTCCACATATACCCTGCCACAGGCATGCAGTTTTGAATTTGGTGCAGCACCATTATAACAGGGGGACTGCAGCTTTTTATTTAATGTTTTATTTATTTTTACTTTAGAGCAAGCAGCGCCAGGTGTCCTAGAGGACACTTGTGCTGCTGCTCTATCTACCTCCGACGTCGCTGCAACACCAGTAACCGGACTGGCGATTTTGCCGGGCACCAGCGGAGATTGGCTAGCGGCAGTGCTGGGAAGCGGGACTGCAGCCGGAAGCAAGGGGACACAGACAAGGTAGTTACCCGCTCGCGGGGAACCACATGGCAGTCTTTACCTCCGGCGGTTGGAAACCTGCCGGAGGTTGCTGTAGTGGGGCGAAGGTGCATCTGCTCCCCCCCTAGACCACGAGCCAATTCAGTCTGGCGTCGGGGACAGTGGCGGCGGCCATCTTACAAGGCCAGCGCACCCGGGGGTTAATACTGCATAGGGGAGATAGGCTTTCCCCGGCAGCCCCTCCCCCAGCCCAGACGCCAATCTAGCTGAGGTTTTCCCGCATCTGGGTTGCTCCTCCTACCGTCCTCTGTATATCATTCTCACAGCGACCACTATCATTGTTGTGCTGAAGCTGCTGGTCTCAGGAGGTTTGGGTTTAGTCTCCCTGTATACCTCTCCCCAGAGGCAGGTTATACAGTGCTCGAAATCCTATCAAGCCTTGTGTTTTGAGTAGTTGATTCAGGGCCCATTGCAAGTATATTGTACAGCCATGGCCAAAAGTTTTGAGAATGACACAAGTATTGGTTTTCACAAAGTTTGCTGCTTCAGTGTTTTTGACCTTTTTGTCAGATGTTACTATGGTATACTGAAGTAAAATTACAAGCATTTCATAAGTGTCAAAGGCTTTTATTGACAATTACATTCAGTTTAAGCAGAGGGTCAATATTTGCAGTGTTGACCCTTCTTTTTCAAGACCTCTGCAATTCGCCCTGGCATGCTGTCAATCAACTTCTGGGTCACATACTGACTGATGGCCGCTCATTCTTGCCTAGTCAATGCTTGGAGTCTGTCAGAATTTGTGGGTTTTTGGTTGTCAACCCGCCTCTTGAGGATTGACCACAAGTTTTCTATGGGATGAAGGTCTGGGGAGTTTCCTGGCCATGGGCCCAAAATTTTGATGTTTTGTTCCCCGAGCCACTTTGAGCACCTTGCCATGGCAAAAGTGATAACTAGCATGCTGGAAAAGGCATTGTTCATCCCCAAACTTTCCTTTGATGGTTGGGAGAAGTTGCTCTTGGAAGATGTTTTGATACCATTCTTTATTCATGGCTGTGTTCTTAGGCAAATTGTGAGTGAGCCCACTCCCTTGGCTGAGAAGCAACCCCACACATGAATGGTCTCAGGATGCTTTACTGTTGGCATGACACTGGACTGATGGTAGCGCTCACCTTTCCTTCTCCGGGCAAGCGTTTTTCCAGATGCCCCTAACAATCTGAAAGGGGATTCATAGGAGAAAATAGCTTTACCCCAGTCCTCAGCAGTCCAATCCCTGTACCTTTTGCAGAATATCAGTCAGTCCCTGATGATTTTCCTGGTGAGAGGTGGCTTCTCTGCTGCCCTTCTTGACACCAGGCCAACTTCAAAAAGTCTTTGCCTCACTGTGCGTGAAGCTGCTCTCACAATTGCCTGCTGCCATTCCTGAGGAAGCTCTGCACTGGTGGTGCCCCGATCCCGCAGCTGAATCAACTTTAGGAGATGGTACTGACGCTTACTGGACCTTCTTGGGTGCCCTGAAGCCTTCTTCACAACTATTGAACCTCTCTCCTTGAAGTTCTTGATGATCCCTTAAATGATTGATGTAATCTTACTAGCATCAATATCCTTGCCTGTGAACCCTTTTTGTGCAAAGCAATGATGACTGAACGTGTTTCCTTCCAGGTAACCATGGTTAACAGAGAAATAACAATGATTTCAAGCTCCACATCCTTTTTAAAGCTTCCAGTCTGCTGTTCTAACTAAATCAGCATGACAGAGTGATCTCCAGCCTTGTCCTGGTCAACACTCACCTGTGTTAAGGTGAGAATCACTGACATGATGTCAGCTGGTCCATTTGTGGCAGGGCTGAAATGCAGTGGAAATGTGTTGTGTTTTTTTTTGCTTTAAGTTAATTGTCATGGCAAAAAGGGACTTTGCAATTAATTGCAATTCATCTGATCACTCTTCATGACATTCTGGAGTATATGCAAATTGCCATCATAAAAACTGAAGTAGCAGACTTTGAGAAAACCAATACTTGTGTCATTCTGAACTTTTGGCCATGGCTTTATATGTATTGTATTTGACTTTTTGCTAGTTCTGCTGTGTTAGTACAGAAAATAAAGGCAGTAATGTCAGGTATAACCATCACCACTATTTCTCCTCAACCCTTTGCTACAGGTGTGTGGGGAATATTTTAAATTTTTTTTTTCAAATTGTACTAGGCAGTCACATTTGCACTTATTTATTACATCTAAAAATAAGGGTAAACGGGAAACTGATGCCCCGGTGCTGGTTTCATGTAAAAATTGTTTGGTGGGATTGTCCCCTCAATACGTTATACAGGATGGTTTGTGTGCTGTTTGTTATAAAGATCCACCTCACCAGTCCAGTCTACCAGCCCCTGTATAGGAGCCATCTTGGGTGTCCCTTTTGTCTCAGGTTATGACGCAGCTAGTGAACCATTTGGCTACTCCCAAGCTGCCTCCCTTAATGGGATACCCACAGCAGTTCCAGCCTGCTAAGTTTGTCCCCACTGTACATCCTTACTGGATGGATATTTATGCCCACTCAAGTCAGAATATGGCTCAGTCAGCTGCTGCATTTCAACAGGTGTTGCGGGTGAACAGACTGGTAGTCGCTAAAGCGTCTAAGCGGAGGATATAATTTTATCAGTCTGCCCAGAATGTAGATTCAGAAGCATCATCGGAGTGCGCCGGGTTCTTCTCCAGGGTCTATCTCAGGAGAGGAGGACCTTCCTTCTACAGTGGATGTCCCTTCTTTGGTGAGGGTGGTCAGATCAATCCTAAATATACAGGATGATGAGCCAGCTCCTAGACCTAAGGCTGCAGTGTTTAAACACCAGAAGGTGGTAAAAGCTGAGTTTCTGAAGTCTGAGCAGCTCCTTGAACTTATGAAAGAAGCATGGAGTAACCTGTATAAACGGTTCCATGTTACAAAAAGATTATCATCTTTGTAGCCTTTCCCACCTACTGAATGCACTAGAAGTCCCTCCTACTGCGGATGCTCATGTGACACTTTTAGTCAGGAGTGCTACGTTGCTTATACCGTCAGCAGCTTCCCTTAAAGATACTACAGATAGAAAACTTGAAACATGTCTTAAATCGTTGTGTTCATTGTCTGGAGCTGTTACTCGACCAGCTATGGCCACGGCTTGGGTATCCAAGGCCGTTGAAGATTCTACGGGGGCATTGGTAGATACTCTTAACGAATGCTGCTAGAGAGCAGCTGACTGACATATCTCCCACATACGGGAAGCGGCCTCCTATTTGGGAGAAGCTGCAATAGATGCTGGGCTCCTGGCTTCTAAAGCATCGGCAGCTTCAGTTGTTGCTCGTAGAGCCCTTTGGTTAAGCTCCTGGAAATAGATACGGGGTCCAAGAAGGCTCTGGAATACTTACCTTTTTATGTGAAACATACTTTTTGGAGCAGAATTGAATAAGATAGTGGCTACTCTGGCAGCCCAAAAATCTGCAGGTCTGCAATCAACAGCTACATTAAAGTCTAGGCAGTCGTCTTTTCGGTCCTTACGCCCTCAGGGAAGAGCAAAAGGACAGTCTTCCTCAAGACAGTCTAGTTCTCGCCAGACCACCAAGCAGCAAACTAAGTCCTGACTGGCCAGACGTCCAGCTTCTAAACCGGATGACAAACCCTCTTCCTGAGGGGGCGGGTCTCTTCCTGGGGGATCCCAGGATGGGAGGCCGACTTCTTCAATTTGCGGAAAACTGGCATCAAACTACAACAGACGCCTGGGTCCGAGAAGTAGTCTTTCAGGGTTATGCCCTCACTTTCTGGAGGCATCCTCCCCAGAAGTTTTTCTGTACAACTCCCCCCATCAGATACTATCAAGGCCTCGGCCCTCCAGGAAGCCATTTACTCCCTGCTGTGGGCAGGGGTGATAATCCCGGTTCCTGTGGTTCAACAAGGAAGGGGTTATTACTCCAATCTATTTTTGGATCAGAAACCAAATGGGTCTCATCGCCCCATTCTAATCTTAAAACCCTCAACAAGTTTATCTGTGTACCCAAGTTCCATATGAAGACTCTTCGATCAATTATTTTGCAGATGGAACCTGGGGATTTTATGGCTTCCCTGGACATTCAGGATGCGTATGTGCTTGTGCCTATTACGCCATCCCATCAACAATTTGTACAGTTTGCTGTCCTACAACAACATTACCAATTTCAGGCACTGCTCTTTGGTCTATCAACAACCCCTCAGGTCTTCACCAAAATGATGGTGGTAATGACAGCCTACCTCAGACGTCAGGGAATCAGAATACTCCCATACCTGGACGTCCTTCTGATATTTGCACAGTCTCCAGCTGTTCTACAGCACCATCTCCAACTGACCATTGCCTGTCTACAGACGCACGGCTGGATCATCAATTGGAAGAAATCCTCTCTTTCTCCAATACAGCGGATGGTACATCTGGGGGCACTTCTGGATTCTCAGGCACAAAGGGTGTTTCTGTTAGAGGACAAGATTTTGGCCCTATTATTACAAGTATGCAATTTGCTGTGCAAGTGAAGGGTAATCCATTCTATCAGCGATGCAGGTCCTGTGGTCAATGGTATCCACCTTCGACATTGTGGAATCTGCTCAGTTCCACTCCAGGCCCCTGCAACAATTGATTCTCTCCCGGTGGAACGGGCAGTATCATCTAATACGGTCATAGAGGATCCTTCTCACTCTGGAGGTTCGTCTCTCTCTCTTTCTTGTGGTGGCTACAGAAGGCTCATCTGGACAAGGGTCGCCCATTCTGGATTCCAAATTGGGTGCCCCTCATCCTGGACGCCAGTCTTCGCGAATGGGGGGCGGTGACAGGTCATCATACATTTCAGGGAAGATGGACAAATCCAGAAAGTCACCTGCCCATAAACATCCTGGAGCTTCGCGCAGTATACAAAGCGCTCATCATGGCACAGGACCTACTCCAAGGCAGGTCGGTCCAAGTCCAGTCTGACAACACGGCCACAGTAGCCTATTTCAATCATCAGGGAGGCATGTGAAGTCATGCAGCCATGAGGGAAGTGACAAACATTCTGATCTGCGCAGAACGTCATCTTCCGGCTATCTCTGCAATATTCATCCCAGGAGTCCTCAACTGGGAAGCGGACTTCCTAAGTCGTCAGGTCTTACATGCAGGAGAGTGGGCTCTCCACCCAGGGATTTTTCAACTACTGGTAAACAAATGGGACCTACCATACGTAGACCTCATGGCCTCACGTCACAACCACAAGGTCTCAAGGTACGGGTCCAGGTACCCGAGATCCCTCATCTGCCTTTGTGGACACGCTGGCAGTGAGGTTGGCTTCAAGTTGACGTATCTCTTCCTCTGATTTCTCTCCTCCCAAGGGTCCTCAGGAAATTCAAGTAGGAAGGTGGCACAGTAATACTGGTAGCTCCTGCTTGGCCCAGGTGCTATTAGTTCACCGACATATGGAATCTATCCATAGACTCTGTTTCCTCTTCCTCTATTGCCGGATCTGTTAGCGCAGGGTCCCTGCCTGCATCCGGACTTACCTAGTCGGTCTTTGACAGCGTGGCCCTTGAGTCTTCCATCTTTAGAGCTAAAGTTTCTCGAGTTCTATAATTCATACGATGCTTTGGGCACGAAAGCCTTCCTCTGTTTGGCATTCTTTTAGTCAATGGTTTTCCCACAGAGAGTATGACCTTAAGGATTTTAGGGTTTCCCGGTTACTTTATTTTCTCAAGGCTGGGTTAGACCTCGGTCTCTGCCTGGCCACCCTGGGAGTACAGGTTTCTGTGTTCAGTTTGGTTCCAGCGAAGGCTTGCTTCTTTGCCGGATGTTAGAACTTTTATACAGTGTGTTCTCCGAGTTTAGCCACCCTTTGTCCCACCGGTGGCACCGTAGGATTTGTCCTTGGTTCTCAAGGGGCTGCACGTTCCCCCATTTGAACCTCTTAACTCATTAGATTTGAAATGGTTGACTCTTTCTCCTCGCTATCTCTTCTGCACGCAGTCTCTCTGATTTGGCAGCGCTCTCTTGTCGCTCCCCCTTTTTGCTTTTTCAACAGAATAGAGTGGTCCTTCGTACTCGGGTGGGTTACCTTCCATAGATAGTGTCCTGTTTTCATGCAAATGAAGAGATTGTGGTTCCAGCTTTTCAGTCTACAGACCTTTCTGTAGGTGAAGCCTCTCTGGATGTGGATCGTACAAACTCTATTAGAAAATCGGATGCTCTTTTTGTGTTATATGGTTTTCACAAACAAGGCTGGCCAACTAATAAACTCTGGCTCGATGGTTGCGTATGACTATCTCTCAGGTTTACATGCAGGCTGATCTCCCTGTTCCAAACACGGCGACAGCACATTCTACCCAATCTGTGGACCATCTTAGGCGTTTCAACGTAGTGCCTCTGCTGAACAATTGTGCAAGGCAGCCAAGTGGTCTTCTGTCCACACTTTTCTTAGGTTCTACACCTTTCCCTCTCAGGATGCTTCCTTTGGGCGGCGGGTTCTCCTTTCTGCTCAGGAGCTTCCCCCCCTTAGAGGAACTGCTTTAGGACATCCCCTGTGGATCCGTATTGACCCTGAAGAATAAAATCAGAGTTATGGTAGACTTACCTTTTGTTAACTCTTTCTTCGAGGTCCATAGGGTACCCAACCCTGACAAACCTGGCTGCATTGGGTAATTTTTCTTTCGGTCACGGTTTCCCTCATCTTGTGTGAGAGTGTTTCTGGTGTACATGGTTCTTCCTTCTCCTCTTTCCTTCTCCTGCCTTGGGCTTGTTTATAAAACTGAATGCCTGTGGCCAGGGGCGGGGTATATGTGGAAGAGGATCTGAGGCATCCTGGGAGCTGAAAGTTTAACTCTTTGGTGCCTGGATCACTCCAGCCACATTTTCCCAATGGTATCCCTGTGGACCCTATGGACCTCGAAGAAAGAGAGTCAACAAAGGTAAGTGTACCATAACTCTTATTTTCTCTTTTGCTTCACAAGAAATAATTTGGTAGTTCGCCAGAGTTTTGTTTCATTATTTAATTTTTTTATATATATAATATAATGAAAATATACATTTTGTTTCAATCTTTTGTTTATGAATGCCATCCAAAGATATTAATCAAAAATAAAATTAGGTTTGTGTTGTTTTTTTATTTCTTATAATTAATGAATTATGAGCATATCATTACTCTAGTGCACAGGTTCTCAAACTCTGTCTTCAGGACCCCAAACAGTGCATGTTTTCCATATCCTCACAGAATCTCAAGTAAAATAATTATATCCACCTGTGGATCTTTTTAAATGTGTCGGTGAGTAATGAAATACACCTGTGCACCTGCTGGGTGACCTGGAAAACGCGAACTGTGTGGGGTCCCGAGGACCAAGTTTGAGAACCACTGCTCTAGTACATTTAAGAAAATGTTGACATGGTACATGTTTGCATAACCATTAAATACCACAGATGGAATATTAACGTAGTTTTCCCTGTCTTGGTTTTCTACATCAGGGATTGACAAGGAAAATGTTGAACTCTCACCAACCACCGGACACTCAAACAGCGGTAGAACGCGCCATGGTTCAGCGAGCCAAGTGCAAAAGCAGAGAAGTGCTGGCAGCTTCAAACGTCACAGCATCAAAAAGATTGTGTGAAGATTTTTTAATTCTCCTTTTTATTTATTTTACAGTTCCTTTTCTAAAACAGACTTACCTAAGCGGTTGGCTCACCAGTGGCACCGCGCACAAAATGATGCTGCACTTAATTTTCTTAACGTTCCCATGCAGTCAGCCATGTCGCCAGAAGATCAACATATTGAAAGCATTGCTTGAACTCAGCACTCTTTGGTTTCCTTAGTCCTTTACTTTTTCCTTTTCCTATTATTTCCATTGTTTAAGGGAACCATGGTCACAAGCATATCGACAACTTGTGAAATTCAGAATGAAGGATTTTGTAATTATGATAATGGTGGCCCTGCCTTTACTGCATTAACTGTTTAAACTTTGGCATTTTTTCAAGTCCTTTTTTGCCTTGTCTTTTTTATTACTATTTGTGTTTTGTTTTGCATTTAACAAAATGTTAAGGCTAATCCTTTTCAGTGGCTTTGGTGGGAAAACAATCTTATTTAAATTCTATCCTTTAAAACACTTTTAGCTGTGGAATTTTTTTTACCTGTTTGCTTAGAAGCTATTTCCTGATCAGAATAAAAATTTTATTGTTATGGTACTTTGTTTAAGCAAATATGAATCAGTATGTGAAATGGGCCACTATACCAATTCGATTTTTGGGTACTTGCAATAAATTTCTAAAAGTAATTATATTTTTATTCCTATAAAAAATATATATATTCCAAACTTTGTTGCTTACGCTGTTATGGTATTGCAGCATTACTTTCATCTTAAATGCACCAGTGAGTGAGTTCTGTCCTTAAAATGCACTATTTATGAAAGGCAGAATGTATTCTGAAATCGGTTATTTTGAAGTGTTTTTATGTAAATATGTGTGTATTAATTTGACAAAAAAACTGTGTAGTTTTCAAGGTAAAATTTGTGGTAAATGCATTGGTTGCATCTGAGTAGTAAAAGGGCTTTAACTCCTTTCTGCTAGGCAATCGTTTCCTTAACCCTTCCAGAGATGTGTTAAAAGTTTTCTTGCACTTCGGGCATTATCTTTGTTAAAGAGAAATGCTCTCAATAAGGTTGGGGCATAATTTGGAATGAAAAAATAAATGACATTCACCCACTAGGGTGGTGAACTTTTCTGTGCAATGTTAAAAATGGAAACATAAAAAACTTGGCCTTGATGGGGCCAAAGAATGAAATGGTACTTTTAAACTGACATGGTCCTCCAGGTGTGGGCTGAGATGAGCTGCATCATGAATCACGTGGTGCACTTCAACTTTTTGAAGGAGTAGTCACATGTTAAAAGGTCTAAAGTTATTTGTAAATCTTCATAGGCAGAAGCCTGTCAAAATCTTGATCTTTCCTGTGTACATAGTAAGTATAACATTTCAGATCCCTTATCCTTAGTACCAATGCTGGCTTTCTAAAAAAAACAAAAACAAAAAAAAAATCTTGTTTAGTTATTTGTGTTTGATATTTTGATTTTTTTCCCACAGTGAAAGGTATTTCCTTTTAAAGTTGATCAGGACGTTCAGAAAATGGCTTTAGAGTGTATTTTATTTAACTTAATAGACTTTGTACAGAGGTCATACAAGTTAAAGTGAACGCATGTTCTATCACTGTGAAAGATTTAAGTCTGGATTAGCATGAAGTATTATGTGACTGCCTAATCATTTCATATGGTCCATTATATGACGTGCCACCACAACAAAGCAGAGACTACAACGCTATGACTTCAGCTTTTCTGCTGTAAACATAGTTAGGCGATTGCTCCAGTACATTCTTAACTCAGAGGAAAACCATCCTTTTTGACTAAAATGAGCAAAAGGGAAAGACACATAGGTGCTTGTTTTTAGGGCTTAAATATATTTACTGCTTAACATATATATAAATTAACACTTAGATGCTATTCAACAACTTAGATCTTGGGCTAAAAACCAAGAATGGCTTTAAAATAAAATACAAAATATAATTCTATGTAATAAACCTATAGAGTGATTTTAAGTGTATTTCAGTAAATCAAACTCCACAGCTAAACAAATAATGGTACAAATAAGTGTTGGGATTTAATATAGCACATAATCTGCATTTAATCACATTAAATATGGTAATTCACAGATGTAAATAAAAAAATGTTCTATATTGTTTTCTGACATTATGATTTTGTTTCCTTTGTTTACAGTCCTGGAAAAAACTGTGGACATAAACCTATTATGCAAATAGTCTGCCAAAATCCCAGTGTACTTATGTTTAACTATTTTACAGTAGCAGATGTTAATGAGGTTACCTGCACAATACACTCATATTCACATGAATGTATGTGTGCTTGCTTACCTGTCGTCATGGATAGAAGTCATTTTATAGTAATTGTATTAAGTAATAGAATGGACTAATATAACATGAGATAATTCAATATGCACATCAGAGATTTATAATATCTAAAATCTGCAGTTTTTGCATATACTGTGTTCCCTAATTTCATCTGTCCTTTTAAAGTTACTGTAGTTTTCAATACATAATAATCCCAGTACCACCTATTTTCCCCCTGTATGTGGTTTGACATGACTGTTCTACAAGGCATATTTACTTGAAATCTTCTGATTCATGTTCCCTTTAGTGTATGTACATTATGGGACTGTCTTTGGCAATCTGTTGCTCTCCAGCTGCTTTTGAATTTTAAATCCCAGCATGCACTACTTGTCTCTAGCTGACTCTTTTCATTTATGGAACATCTTTAATTCAAACTGAAAAAAAATGACTGCTTAATCTGCCTGCTACCAGTAAGACAAATCTAGTGGTGTATATTGGACACATTAAAAAAAATTAAAAACACAATAATAATGTCCAACACTACAGAAGTAAATCTATTTGTGTTTGCCTCATAAACTGATAATTTCATGAAAAATTATTAGAAATATATTTCATCTTAATTTTGGTAGATGTTTCCATATGCTTTGAACGGGTGGGTACGGGATCCCGGCGGTCAAAATATCGACAGCGGTATCCCGACAGAATTTGGTAAGTATAACCATCCCTCTAACCCACCTTGTCCCGCAGTCTAACCTAACCCTAAACCAAACCCTAATACTCACCATCGGGATGTCAGCGGTCGGGATTCTGACCAATGGGATGCAGACTACATCCCCTTTGAACTGTCATCTTTTCGGTGTTGGAAAAAAAAATATCTTGGAAACCAAGCACTATGTATTATTTTATTTATTAAACCATATAACATGAGTTACATTTAAAATACTGAAAGCCATGTGCTAGTTTTGATTATTATTATCATCCTTTTTATATTAAGACAAGCGCACCACCTTCCTTAAGTGCCATACACCATTTTTTAAATAACTTTTCTCGGAACACAGTCTGAGTACAATTCGAAAACAACATGTTCCCCAAATACTACAGTTGGACTAATATGGTTTCTAACATTTTATTCACTTCAACATCAATTCCATGGATTACAAGTAATACCAATGTCCGTATTCTACTTGTGTAGACCGTCTGTTAAAAATTTATTTTTAGTTTTGTTTTTACGAAAAGGGTTATTTGCACATTTTAGGTACACACTAATGCGGTATTAAAGGACTACAGTGTAATGAGTTTTGTTTTAGTAGTAGTATTTAAACTTGATTTTGAAAGATGCAAAAAATGTTTTATCTCCTCTTTAGTGACCAGGTGAAAGAGTGCAGCATTGCAAACCAATTTGCTTTCATTTATCTGCTTGTACTGGACCAATCAAATGTATTCTTATTGGTAGCTGTGGGTTATTGCACTTATGCCCTATATTAGTAACTCCAACACTTTCTTAGACATCTACAGTTGCTTGAATCTCTGATGAGCATATTGCCTCAAAATATATTTGTTTGTGAACCTGAATAATTTCCTATTGTGGATATGGGCAGTCTATATGGTTTTAACATTAAGTTTTGGGCAGTTTTTTTCCCTCCTCTTAAGCATGTCTTGTCCAATGTTATGCAACCGACTTTGCCACAAAAAGTCACTTTTAAGTGTTAGCAACATTACTTTTTTAATGCAGTACATTCATCTGTAAATATTTTTTGTGTAAAATTTGACAGAAAAGTATATTTACTACACTGTAAATACATGTGACAATATATTGTATTATTTTGCTTTTTTGTAAAGCAGTTAGTTGCTGTACATGTATAACATACAAAATTTGATTATTCTAGTGTTAGTAATTGTTAACTTCTCTCCTTCCTGCTGTTGAGTATGTCATTTAAATGAAGAAAAAAAAGTATGCTGTGTACTACAAACTCTCACTGTGTATGATGTATTATTTCTTTTCAGGCCATAAGATTTCAAATGTTACTTTACTCACTATCCTGTTAATATTGTAAGCAAGTGTATGCCAGCAGGAATAAAACTGCCACCGCCAGCCAAACTGGCACCTAGATACAATTATCAGATATGATTTATCATAACTGTTCTTCCCCAATGTTCCCTTATGTATGTACATCCCCTTTTTTGAAGTAAAATGTAAATTCAACCTGCTTTTTTGTGTTTATGGGTTCTTTTTTACTATTATTACTAGCCCTTTTACAGCAACCAGCACACTTAACATATACTCACTTTTTGTACCTGTAATGTTAATTTAATACTTTTCATGTTCATTGCAACAAAATAAGTGAACTTGCTATGTCTAATCACACAGTATTTCACTTCAGTAATGGTGGCAAGCTAGATAGGAGTAGGTGATTACCTCCACCTCCTCTCAAACTTTAACCAAATGCTATCAAAAGCCACATCAGCAAGCAAATGTAGTGTTTATTGTAGATTTTTATTCTTATGTAGAACTAGCTATAGCCTGTGGCTTCACCCACGATGAAACCACCATTTTTTATGTGAGGTGTTATATTGCTTTGCATAGGGTCCCTGTTGCGGGAGTGGCTCACGTGAAAGAAGTGCTATATAGACTGGTGGTAACAGCACCTTCACCCACCACTCATACCAATGTCACTGTGTGCCCTGTGCACAGACTGCTCTGTAGCCTATCCTATTGACCCACCACTCACACCAATGTCACTGTGTCCTGTGCACAGACTGCTCTGTAGCCTATCCTATTCATCCACCACTCACACCAATGTCACTGTGTGCCCTGTGCACACTGCTCTGTAGCCTATCCTATTCACCCACCACTCACACCAATGTCACTGTGTGCCCTGTGCACAGACTGCTCTGTAGCCTATCCTATTCACCCACCACTCACACCAATGTCATTGTGTCCTGTGCACATACTGCTCTGTAGCCTATCCTATTCATCCACCACTCACAACAATGTCACTGTGTCCTGTGCACAGACTGCTCTGTAGCCTATCCTATTCACCCACCACTCACACCAATGTCACTGTGTCCTGTGCACATACTGCTCTGTAGCCTATCCTATTCATCCACCACTCACACCAATGTCACTGTGTGCCCTGTGCACAGACTGCTCTGTAGCCTATCCTATTCACCCACCACTCACACCAATGTCACTGTGTGCCCTGTGCACAGATTGCTCTGTAGCCTATCCTATTCACCCATCACTCACACCAATGTCACTGTGTGCCCTGTGCTCAGACTGCTCTGTAGCCTATCCTATTCACCCACCTCTCACACCAATGTCACTGTGTGTCCTGTGCACAGATTGCTCTGTAGCCTATCCTATTCACCCGCCACTCACACCAATGTCACTGTGTGCCCTGTGCACAGACTGCTCTGTAGCCTATCCTATTCACCCACCACTCATACCAATGTCACTGTGTGCCCTGTGCACAGACTGCTCTGTAGCCTATCCTATTCACCCACCACTCATACCAATGTCACTGTGTGCCCTGTGCACAGACTGCTCTGTAGCCTAGTCTATTCACCCACCACTCACACCAATGTCACTGTGTGCCCTGTGCACAGACTATGTAGCCTATCCTATTCACCCACCACTCACACCAATGTCACTGTGTGCCCTGTGCACAGACTGCTCTGTAGCCTATCCTATTCACCCACCACTCACACCAGTGTCACTGTGTGTCCTGTGCACAGACTATGTAACCTCTCCTATTCAAGTGAACAAGGCCCAAAGCACCTCTCCCCCCACCCCTTACAGGCCACGCACATGGTGCCACACCTATCTCTTGCATTGATTATGCCAATAAATGTTTTTATTGCTCAGCTTTATCTTGATGGATTAAGATGAAACAAAGTGCAGTTTATTTCTAGAAGTTTTCATAAAACCTCGGTTCAGTCGTTTTTGCGCCAACTTGGAACAAACAGACACAACATTCTTATTATGTTAGGATATGCAAGATGTATTTCAAATTATATTAACATAGATTTCATATAAGCATTTTGAACTAGTCTAAACTACTTGTGACAGTCTGCTTGATGTACTGAAATACAGTCGTGTCCTGGCAAACTTACTGAATGCAAATGTATTTATACAGCAGCAATCACTGTGTACTTATGTATAATTAAGTAAATACAAACATGAAAAAAAATCATGACCCCAACAAAATTGAAACATAAGTCATTCATCCAGCCATGTATGTTGCCAATGTAACAGTGTTTATTTAAAGTGCATGTGAATGCTTTAAATTATTAACTATTTTTGTGTGTACACAGAATGCTATTAATGTGCAGTCTCCAAGGCATGGGAAGATAGAAGAGTAGGTCTGTATTTAACATCTACTGCAGCAATGTGTAGGCAAAATAATATAAATGCTCAATGCCTAGTACAGCACCAACTCAAGTACGGCCCTCTAAGCACGAACACTAAATATATACATTATATCAACACACGCCATAAAAATATTACTTTAAAATTATGATACAGCAATTGTCAGAATTTATTGGCTAGCATAACTCTCATTATTCTTATTTTGCCTCGATGTATACTTTACATTCCAAATTAGCTGTAGAATGCCCAGTACCATGGTGGGCCACATTGCCTGAGGAGCCAAGTCCTCTGCATGCTGGCCACTCCAGCTATGTTGATTCAATACCACTCTCCAGTGAACCACTCTTTCTTGTGCCCTTTTGATCCCAGTCTGACACTGATCAAATACTGTAAATACAATTTGAAAACAACATTGATGAAAGCATTAGAGATTCAATACATAGGGGCCAATTCAATTACAGGTGATCTGATGCTGAGCATCGCCGCTATGCTTTGCTGCACACTTGTCAACCGGTTGTGGACCTTGCAAGTTTTCTTGCCCACTTCTATGGGGTGCCATGATGTGGATGGATGCGATGTGCCACTCTGGACTGACACATTGTGTACACCTGTAATTGAATTACCTCCATAGAAACTGAAAATTTAAAATGTAGAATTATGAGCAGCGTTGAATCCAGAGGGGACAGTCTGCTTCCTAAGCAGAAACGTGTTGTCTTTGGCTCTACTACTTAGGTGTGCCTGGTATTTATTTTACAATTTTCAAGACAAAACAAGATTTTTGAATAAATATAATTAGCAACGTTACACAGCTGGACAACATATGCCAGAGTCTGTGCCACCAGACGCAGCCATGTGCATACCCAGTATAACACTGAAAGGTGTATGGCACTGACCAACAAGAATATATCACTGCATGCACAAAAATATATTTAATGATCTTCTGAAGTAATGTTTAAAAAGAAATGTATGATGTGAAGACCATGCTGTTGCTTTGCAAAGATAATCTGCTAAAGCCTGTCATTGTCCACACAGGAGGTCACCAATGCTGTCCAGGAGTGTGTCCTCAATATCTCTGGCAGCTCACGGCCATTCCTCTTATAAGCCTTCTCTAATCCACTTTGCTTTAGACATGGACCTTCAGGAATGACAATGATATGCTTTATTTTTTTTATATCCCTTGTTCTACAGAGATAAATTGATCTAACAAGATCCAATATATGCAGTTTTTCTTCCTTCTATACTGGCTCTGGACACAGGCCCAAGCATAATTTATTGGAGGTTGTGTAATGGGCAAGAAAGCAGTATTTGTAAGCCATGAAATGTGTGGAAAACAGTACTAATGACTATTGGAACCTCAATAGGACAATGTAAACAACATGCAGATAGAATAAATTGTACAGTTAATAGCTAACATATAAAAACAAAGATATAAACTTTAAAACGCCAAGAATCTGTGTTCATTTGGACTATGCTTTGTCTTAAATCTATTATCTATTTCACAGATACTTATGTCCATTGTGAGCTCCCTGATAATTTTAGTCCAGGGCTATGCCTTAGTTTCATTTTTTAATTATATTTATATGATTGTGTTTATGCATATCAAATCATACCCAACCCGTGGAAAACATTGTCTTATTGAGGTTCCAATAGTCTTTAGCAATCTAAACAACATGCAGATAGAATAAATTTTAAATTTAATAGCTAACGTATAAAAACAAACCACTAAGGCATACAGGGGGTTGAGTATGATATCCCGGCTGTCGGTATGCCTCTGTTCAGAAAACCGACAGCGGCATCGCAACAGCCAGGGTCCCAACACCCATAGAACGGTGAGTACTTTTCTATACCCTACCCTAACCCACCCTCCTCGGTGCCTAAACCTAACACCCACTCCCCGATGCCTAAACCTAACCTACTCCCCTAGTGCCTATACCTAACCTTCCCGCACCCTAATCTTAACCCTCCCCCTAGTGCCTAACCCCACTAGATAACGCTACCCTACCCTGGTGTCGGGATTTCAGCGCCGGTATTAAGACAGTTGGCATCCTGCACTCTGGGATGCCGACTACATCCCGTCTTCCACACATTTCAGTTCTTGTTGGAGAGTGACAGTCCATTATTTCCAGCTGCTTTGGATAAACCACCCTAAGTAGCTCCTGGCTGGTTATTCAAGAGAACAGAATTTGTAAGCAGCACTACTTTGAGAACATTCCAAAATGATTCCTTGTACCACACCCCTGAAATTCTCCAGCTCTTGGAAGATATGAATGCCACCAAGAATATAATTGTGTGAGATCCATCTGAGAGATTTTATGTATTACTGCAAAATGATTTTGTTAAAACTTCTATTACAAGATTGTGAACCCATGGTTCCACAAAACATTTTATGTAGTGGCCAATTCTTTTGGCTGTTTTAAATCTCGTTATTAGATCCTTAATTCTTGTATCCAAGTATACGCTCAGTGCTGATACTAGTACTTTCAATGTACTAAGGGCAAAGCCTTTCTGTAGACCTTCCAGTGTTTGTGGTATGCTAATTCATAGTTTCTTTATCACCTTGTATTTGCACCAATATATAATAATGGTTTTTATTCTTTTTAAGAAGGCTTAGAAAAACTCCTTCCTAAAAGCTATTACAGATAAGCAATTTATCATTATCTGTTTGAACGCACAATATTCTTTCGACTAAATAAACATTTAATTACTACGCGAGAGGGTGCTTTTAATGAAGTTACTATTTTTACGCTGCTAATTTGCTGTCCATGCCCACAGCCATAGGGCTATCATAGCCACCACTGAAGATGTACCTTTAGCTGCAAGCCTCAATGTTCCCAGTAAATGCATGCTGTTTGGGATCCTGCAAATTGTTGGATTTGAGATAATCTACGACTCTTTCTTTTAAGAGTGTTTCCATCAATTTCCCTACTACTGATGGTAAGGCTCACTGGTCGGTAGTTGCTTGCCGCTTCCTTGCTTCCACTTTTGTGCAGTGGGACAACATTTGCTCTTTTCCAGTCCTCTGGAATTACTCCAGTAGCTAGTGACTGGTTGAATAATTCTGTTAATGGTGTTACCAGCACCCCTTTAAGCTCTTTGTGTCCTTTAGTTTCCAGTATAGTGCCATTAATACTATATTTAGCCTTTGGATTTTTGAGACCCAAGTGCATGATCTTGCATTTTTTGGCATTTATTTTACTCCTGGTGTGTATACCCTGTTGCATACCTTTGTGTCATCTGCAAAAAGGCATAGGCATAGTTTCCATTCAATACCATTTGCATTGTCACAAATAAAGATATTAAAAAGCACTGGTCCAAGTACATATCCCTGAGGTACTCCACTGGTAACATTTCCCTCTTGAGACTGCACTCCGTTTACTACAACTCTGTTTCCTATCCTGCAGTCTGCAATGTGGAACAGTGTCAAAAGCCTTACTAAAGTCTAGATACGCTATATCTATGCCCCTCCCCTTTATCTATTTCCTTAGTCACCCGGCCAAAAAAGTCAGTAAGATTAGTTTGACATGATCTCCCCCTAGTAAATGCATGCTGTTTGGGATCCTGCAAATTGTTGGATTTGAGATAATCTACGACTCTTTCTTTTAAGAGTGTTTCCATCAATTTCCCTACTACTGATGGTAAGGCTCACTGGTCGGTAGTTGCTTGCCGCTTCCTTGCTTCCAATTTTGTGCAGTGAGACAACATTTGCTCTTTTCCAGTCCTCTGGAATTACTCCAGTAGCTAGTGACTGGTTGAATAATTCTCTTTTAGTATCCTTGGATGTATCCCATCTGGCCCCATTGATTTATCCACTTTCAGTTTTGAGAGTTCTGATAGGATCTTCTCCACTGTAAATGTGCTTGTTCCTACCTCACTTTTCTGATTACACCTGCAACTTAACTGTGGCCACTTTCCCCCTCTCAGTAGTGAATACTGAACAAAAATAATTAAGATGATCAGCTATTACATTGTCTCCCTCAACAAGACTCCCTCTTTCTGTCTTTAGTCTTTTTATTCCACCTTTTGTTTTTCTCCTTTCGCTTATATACTTTAAAAAAAAGTTTTGCTCCCTTTACCCACTGACTGTGCCATTTTCTCCTCAGCTTTTTGCCTTTGCACATCTGATTACTTTCTTAGCCTCCTTCTGCTTTACAAGATACTCCTCTTTGTCTTCATTATTTTGCGTCTGCTTGTATTTCCTAAAGGCCATCTTTTTTGCTTTCACAATACTTGCTACCTCTTTCCCAAAAAACACTGGCTTCCTTTTCCTTGTGGTTTTCCTAATCCTTTTGATACAAAAGTCTGTTGCCTTTAATATTGCACTTTTTACATTTTCCCACCTCTCCTGCACGCCTTTCAAGTTCCTCCACTCTGCCAAAGATTTGCTTAAACATCTTCCCATCCCTGCAAAATCAGCCTTCCTAAAATCTAACACCTTTGTTTTTGTATGGGGTGAGTCAGTATCTGTCTTTATTTGGAACCATACTGCTTGATGATCACTGGATCCCCGGCTTTCACCCACTTTCACATCAGATATTCTGTCTCCATTTGTAAGTATTAAGTCTGATATTGCGTCTTTCCGAGTGGGCTCCCTCACCAATTGCTGGAGAGAGGCTCCCTGCAATGAATTCAGGATGTCCCTACTTCTAGTGGAACTTGCCACAGACACCTCCCAGTTTATATCTGGTAGATTAAAATCTCCCATGATTATAACATCTCCTTTTAATGCCATTTTAGTGGCATTAAAAGGAGTAGTGCAGTAGTTTATTGTCCAGTTCCTCTTCCTGACCTGGTGGTCTGTAGATCACCCCAATACGATCACCCCTTTCTCATAAGTATCAGTATACAGAAAATGTAGCCAATTTTTTATTAATCTGTAGACTGAATCCATAATCATGCTTAAATGAATCATTGTTCCTATAGAAACATATATCATTTCTAAAGTATTTCTCCATCTTTCCAGCCATGGAATCTTTAAGGTGACCTATATCCTTGACTTAGTGTAGTTGTGATTAGACAATCTAATGCAGAATCTACTTTGAGTACATAGGGGCTGATTCAGTATTGCACATATGTGTAATGCCGCAGACTCCCGATTTTCAGGAATCTGCGTGCATACGACCGGTCCTGTGTGATCGCACGCAGCACTTTGTATGCCTCTGATTGACAGGCAGAGGCATTTAAGGGGTGAGGACAGCTGGAGTTCCCAGAAACGGGGACGTGTCTGCCCCGCTTTCCGGGAGTGGCAAGGCCAGGGGCTGCGTACATGGAAGCAGTTTCCTGGCTTCGCAAGCCGGCCAGTCTGAGTAAGCCTGAGCTTACTCAGCTGGCTGTCGCCCTGGCGCCATCCTCCTTCACGACCAATGGGCGTGATGGTGGTCGCAGTGCTGGGATCGCAAATGCATCAGGGGGGTGTCAAACACCACTTGCAGCATTTGCATATTAGCAAGGACGGCATTGCAAAGCTGCCTGTGTACAGCTTTGCAATTCCGTCCTAAGCTGAATCCCCCCCACCAGGCATGTCACTACTAGACCACCAGGGACATTTTATCAACATTCTAAACATGTTGGTGTGACCTTATGAATCCTGACAAAATTAAACCTATTTCAGCAAACTATGCCTAACTATAAACAACCCCTTGATAGGCCTTACAGTGAATGTGTGTCCTTCAGGTTTTTGCAGGCAAGTTCCAACTCATGCTGCCAACTACAATAATACCAGTGATGCAGAAGTGCCTTTGATTGTCTCCAAGCTCGTCTTTGTGCATTCATTCTTCACTATAACAGCAGGGGAAAATGCAGTGGGAACATTTTAAACATTAAATAAGACCTGAAGTAGTGTCTACTACATACTTTATGTAGCAGAAAACAGTCCCTGGATTATATTCTTTGTCCTTTTGATCAGTCCAAAGTAAGTCGCACTGAGATCTTATAAGGATTTCCCTGTCTAACCTCTGTCTTGCTTAGCTGAAGATGAAAAAAAAGTAAAGGAAGCTAGGGAGAAGATGGTCTAAATCCCGGCGTGGTACTAATGACAGGCGTCGAAATCCCGATGCCTGTTATTAGACCTACGCCGGCAGCCCGACACCCGGCTTACCGATCGAAGGTAAGCCAGGCGCGGACAGCCACGGGGAGGAGAGGGTTAGGTTAGGGGGCTCCCGGGGTGGACGTAGGGTTAGGCTAGGGGAAGGGGGGTTAGGGTTAGGCACCCCCAGGGGAAGGTTAAGGTTGGACACCTCCCCGTGAGACTTAGCGTCAGGCTGCGGGGAAGGGGAGGTTAGGTTGAAGATCCCGAATGTCAAAATGTAAGTATTAACTAACCCTATTCTACCCCCTAACCCTGCCTTAGAGGTGCCTAACCCTAACTCCCCCCCCCCCCAAGTGCCTAACCCTAACTCCCCTCTAAGTATTCCTTATACTAATTACTCACTTGTAAGCTTGTGTCATCCTTAGTTATTCTTCACTGTATTATATTTATTCTAGGATGCCTCTTGTTTCCATGGTTTATTTGTATATTAACTGTCAATTGCAGCTTCTGTGTCTGTCTGTAAAGGGGAGGTGGCAAGATAGTAACTTAATCAAGACCCATAAAAAAAAAAAAATTATCTTAAGTGATGGGTAAATGTTCCATTTTGGAATTGTGTAATAGAAAACCACCAAGGGCAGCCCAGGTAATGACAGAACAATTGAAGTATAGTAAACTTTTTTGCCATTTATCTAAGATCATCACTATTGGATGGTTTATTGTACATGGATATTCTCTTAAATTCCATGAGCTACATCATCACAGTCTTAATTTCTGAGCACATCAATGTCCTTTTAAACCAAATTAATAAATGCCCTAATTCTGGCCTAATTTGATTGACATCATGAAGTGTGAGCAAACAAAGGTCTAATACCAGATTCTCCCTTACCAGTCATATACCCTCTCTAAAATGGCCACCAGGGGTTTAAAATGTAACAAAAGCAATTCTCTAAAGTATTGATAGATGTCACATGTTTTTCCTTGAACCAGGAATATGTAGAAAGAAAAATAACACCATAGGCCCGTATTCAATTAGTTTCGCGTACGCGATAAAGTTTTGCCTACATCGTGTATTTTAACCGCGGAAACTTATTGTGCGCATACCAGCGATTCACCCTATTCAATTCCAAAAGACGCGAAAACGCAGACATGCGAAGACAGAACAGGCGGAAAGTGGTGTCTGAATTGGGGAAATCAGCCTGAACCCCCCAAAAAGATGCGGAAACATTGGGGATCAATGTAGTAGTGCCCGATTAGCCCTGACAAAACAGTTTGGGGTACATAAGTTTGCACAATTGCCTCTACTTAGCGTCTCTGCACAAGTGGTGAAGAATAGCATTAAGCAGTATTTTTAGGAGAAAATATGTAGCCCTGTCAAATTTGGGGTACTTGAAAATGGGTGCAAGCATATTTAAAAGTTGCTAAAGTGAAGTTATAAGAAACTTAAAAAATGCACCTTCAGCAAACACCTGCAATAAAAAAAAAAACACCTCACCCATACTTGCAGACCCCCCAAAAGTATATTTTGTTTGTACCCACACTTTGCACTTTTTTGCCCCCATTTTCAAAGTGCTTTTTGGGTATTTCCTCACTTTTTGGGGGGTTTTTTTGACGCAGTTATCCTTTGGGGGGCTGTCCCCAAGGGTGCTAAGTGGTTTCCGAACCTTTACTCCGCTATATAGCGATTTTGCACTTTTTTTTTTTCTCCACCTATTCATTGGCAAATCTTTTTCGCCTATTACATTACATTGCATTTTTGCGTACGCGAAAAGTGTTTGCAACTGAATACGGAGATACTTTTTAGCGGATCTTGGCTTTTCGCTCCGAATGGAATACGGTTCATAGTGTTATATGTTCAGGCATAGTGCAATTTCTTTGTCTGGATGAATTATACTACTTCCCTATAGTTGGGAACAAATTTAGTATGAAACTCGTTTGAGTGGTAAGTTTCAGATCCCCTCTAATTGATATTTAGATGTTTGTTTGTTTGTAAGGTAAGTTGTAGTGTGCTAGAACACTCACCCTTGACAGGAAAGAAAAACAATGAACTGTAGCTTTAGTATAAAGAAGCTAATACATTTTATTCACATTTAGGACACAAAAAAAATATCATACAACAAGGTTCTGTCGACTTTACCAGAGTCCAATGAAAATATGGGCGGTGGTTTAAATGTTGGGAGTCCAGAATCTTCAAAGGCTCCACACACATCGAGAAACTGGTACTGCCAATCTTAGAATGGTTATACCTAACCCAAAGCATTTCAGGACAGTGGCCCTTTTGTCAAGGCATATTTCTTTATACATATTCCTGGTTCGAGGAAAAGCATGTGATGTGTATTAATACTTGAGAGAACTGTTTTTTTTGTTTTTTTTTTATTATAGTTTACACCCCCGTTGTCCATTTTAGAAAGCACCATTCTGACACACCACCTTCCTTTATATACTACTGTATGTGTTAGCTGCCATTAACCTAAGTGTTTTAATTGTGCAGCTAGGAAGCCCCTGGCGGATTCTAAGAGGTGGGGAAATGCGTCAAGGAGCTTTTTTGTTTCACAGCAAGCCGGTAATTTGTGTCCCTGATCCAGGATGGTCTCTTGGTGGTGGCTGATGTGGAAAAGTGTTTATCTTTCCGTGAAGTTTCACTGTATGGGCTTACCAGCAGCTGCGAGGTAAACATATGCCATGCTACAAGCTAGAACCCAAAGGATACTTTTATTGCTGGCTGATCAGAACTTTGAACCAAGTTTAATTTTCTGTATTTTTTATTTTTTTGCATGGATAAGTATTGGACACAAACACTGGATTTAAGTGATATGATAATTGCATTCTACTACTATAGAGACTTTGTGAATTAACAGCATGTGAAAATTATTTGTTGGTTGCCTTTAAGTTCGACTTATCTGATTAGTACATGCATGAAGAACCAACTAATTTCTTCTTCGGGGTCCATAGGGATCCACAGAGATACCATGGGGATATTATGGTTTGAAGACCAGGCACCAAACCGTTAAAGCTTCTGCTCCCAGAATGCCCAGGTCCTTCCCCATATATACCCCGCCCCTAGCCAAAGGACTTCAGTTGTTCGTTTGGTGCGGCAGGATCAAGATGCACCTTTGTAACAAGAGACTGCTCTGGCAGTCCTAAGCTTTTATTTTATATTTTATTTTCTTATGTTTGAGTCAGCCATACTCAACGTCTGTATTAAGTCGCAGATAATGCAACTCCATCTACCTCCGCTTGGCTGCAACATCAGTGCTGGTGATTTCGGCGTTTCGCGGCTGAGCATAGCTAGTAGCAATGCTGAGACCTGGACTGCACTGGATGTTTGGAGATGTCTGATAAGACGATTCCTCACTAATGAGGAATCTCGCGCGGCAGTCCTTGCTTTTGGTGTCAGAGACGCACCAGAAGCTGCTGCTGTCAGGGCCCGGGATTGTCCGCGTCCTCACTACACTAGTTGGGGCCTTATCGTCTGATGTTGGGGGTCAGCAGCAGACGCTTCTGCCGCAAGGCCAGCGTACCCAGCTGGTTAACGCAGCCTAGGGGAGGTAGGAGCTCCCCTGACCCAGACGCAGTCCCTACGAAGGGTTTAGCATGTCTGGGCTGCTCTACCTACCCTCCACGTGGACACTCACGGTCCATGCTCAGTGCGCCCTCTAGCTGTGGTGTTGGGGGGGTCTAGGTTAGTCTCCTTGTATACCTCTCCCTTGGTTAAGGTATATGGTGCTCTATGTCCTACCATTACTTTGCGTTGCTGTAGTTGATTTAGAGCCGATTGTTTGCTAGCTGCTAATTGATGCTGTCTTTTATTGCTAAATCTGCCAATTATAACTATCACTGTTTTCTCTCCATCCTTTTTGGGTGGAGGTTTCTTTCTGAGTACTTCACATTCAATTAAGATTTTGTGAAGGCTGTCACATAACATTGCAATTATTGCCTTTATTGACCATGTCAAAAGATAAAGGGAAACAGGAGGGGGAGCAGCCTGTGCTGGTTCTATGTAAGTCATGTACAGCTTGTGTGTCCTCTCAGAACGTAAAGGATGGTTTGTGTGTTGTTATAAAGAGTCACCTCACCAATCCAGTCTACCTGTCCCTGGACAAGAACCATCGTGGGTTTCCTCTTTGTCCCAGGTTATGATGAAGGTTGTGGAACGTATGGCTGCTCCTATGATGCTTCCTTGGATGGGGTGTGCACAGTATACTATGGTTGTACCTCCTATGCATCCTTCATGGATGGCACCATCTGATGTTGATAACAGACCAGTAGTGACTTAAGCGCAAGTTATCTTTTTATCAGTCTGCCCAACATATGGATTCAGACACATCATCAGAATCAGATGATGCACAGGGTTCCTCTCCAGGATCTTGCTCTGGGGAGGAGAATCATCTGTCCACAATGGATGTTCCTTCTTTGGTGAGGGTGGTTAAATCAGTCCTACATATTCAGGATGATGAACCAGCTCATAGTAAGAAAGGCTCCAATGTTTAATCGCCACCGGAGGGTGGTCAAAACGGAGTTCCCTGTATCTGAACAGCTTACAGGGCTTATTGAGGAGGCATGGGGTAACCCCGATAAATTGTTTTATGTGAATCAAAGAATAACATCATTGTATCCGTTCCCTCCTTCTGTATGTACTAAATGGGAAATACCTCCTACTGTGGGTGCTCATGTAACACATTTAATCAGAAATGCTACATTGCCTATTCCAGATCAGCATCTTTGCTGAAGGAGTCCACAGATGGAAAGATTGAAGCCGGTCTTAAGGAAATATTTTTGTCATTTGGAGCGGTTACTTGTCCAGCTATGACTGGAGCCTGGGTAGCCAAAGCTGTTGAAGAATGGATAAGGGTATTGGAGAACTCACTACCAAATGCTACCAGAGAACAGATGATGAATATCTCCCACATATGGGAAGCAGCTTCCTATCTGGGAGGGGCTGCAGTGGATGCTGGAATTTTAGCTTCTAGGGCATCAATAGTGGCACGTAGGGCCCTATGATTAAGATCTTGGAAAGTTGATACAGGATCCAAAGAGGGTGCTAGAAGTCTTACCTTTCTATGGAAAGGTACTTTTTGGAGCAGAGTTGGATAATAATATTACTACTCTGGCGGCTTCAAAATCTGCACGTCTGCCATCTACGCCAAAGACTAGATCTAGGCAGATTTATTTTCAGTCCTTCCATCCTCGGACGAGCAGAGGAACAGTCTTCCTCTAGACCAACTAGTTTCGCAGGTCTAGGCGACAAACTAAGATGTCTGGCCCGGCAAGACGTCCAACTTCTAAGCTGGACAACAGGTCCTCGGCCTGATGGAGCGGGCCTCCTCCTGGGGGATCCCAGGGTGGGAGACAGACTTCTTCAGTTTGCGGATTATTGGCATCAGACAACTACAGATGCCTGGTTCCGAGAAGTGGTCTCTCAGGGGTATGCCCTCACTTTCAGGAGACATCCCCACCAGAAGTTTTTTTGCACAAATCGTCCATCAGATGCAATCAAGGCCTTGGCCTTCAGGAAGCCATTCACTCCTGCTGCAGGCGGGGATAATAATTCTGGTTCCTGTGTCTCAACAGGGAAGTGATTAATATTCCAATCTGTTTCTGGTTCAAAAACCGAATGGGACTTATCGCCCTATACTAATCCTAAAAACCCTCAACAAGTTTATCAATGTACCCAAGTTTCGTAAGGAAACTCTCCGGTCAATTATTCAATGGAACCAGGGGAGTACATGGTTTCTCTGGACATTCAGGACGTATATCTGCATGTTCCTATTATACCATCCCACCAACAATTCTTACGGTTTGCTGTCCTTCAGTAACATTACCAATTTCTGGCTCTCCCCTTTGGCCTAGCTACAGCTCCCCGGGTATTTACCAAAATAATGGCAGTCATGACAGCCTATCTCAGGCGTAAGGGAGTTAGAATTCTGCCATATCTGGACAACCTTCTGATATTAGGACAGACTCCAGTTATGTTACAAAACCATCTTCAAATGACCATAACCTGCCTACAAAGGCACGGCTGGATAATCAATTGGAAGAAATTGTCACTTTCTCCAACACAGCAGATGGTACATCTGGGAGCATTTCTGGATTCTCGGGCACAAAGAGTGTTTCTGCAAGAGGACAAGATTGTGGATCTATCATTGCAAATATGCAACCTGCTAAGCAAGCAAAGGGTATCCAGTCTTTTACCAATGCAGGTCCTGGGATTGATGGCATCCACCTTCGACATGCTGGGGTATGCTCAGTTCCATTCCAGTCCTCTACAAAGATTGATTCTCTCCAGGTGGAACAACCAGCATCATCTTATAAGGTCTCAGAGGATCCTTCTCACTCCAGAGGATAGTCACTCCCTCCTGTGGTGGCTGAGAAAGGATCATCTAAAGAAAGGCGACCATTATGGATTCCAAATTGGGTGCTTCTTACCACGGACACCAGCCTTCGCGGATGGGGGACAGTGACAAGTCATAATACCTTTCAGGGAAGATGGACAAATCAAGAAAGTCATCTGCCAATAAATATTCTGGAACTGCGTATAGTATACAGAGCTCTTGCTATGGCACAGGACCTGCTCCAGGGTAGGCCGGTCCAAGTCCAACAATGTGACTACAGTGACTTACCTCACAGTGACTTACCTCAATCATCAGGGAGGCACAAGAAGTTATGCAGCTATGAAGGAAGTGACAAAGATTCTGATTTGGGCAGAACGTCATATTCTGGATATCTCTGGACAATATTGAGACCAGGAGTACTCAATTGGGAAGCAGACTTCCTAAGTCGCCAGGACATATACGCCAGAGAGTGGTCTCTCCATCCAGGAGTGTTTCAGCTCCTGATAAACAAATTGGGTCTACCAGAGATAGATCTCATGGCGTCATGCCACTACCACAAGTTCCCCAGTTACGGGTCCAGGTCCAGAGACCCATCAGCAGCCTTCATGGATGCACTGGCAGTAAGATGGGATTTCAAGTTGGTGTATCTCTTTCCTCCAGTTTCTCTACTCCCTAGAGTTCTCAGAAAATTTAAGCAGGAAGGCGGAATGGTAATACTGGTGGCTCTGGCTTGGCCCAGATGTCATTGATTCACCGACATCCAGAATCTGTCCATAGACTGTCCATACCCTCTTCCTCTATGGCAGCAGGATCTGCTAACGCAGGGTACCTGCCGACATCCGGACTTACCTTGTCTGGCTTTGACGTCGTGGCTCTTGAATTTTCCATCCTAAGAGCAAAAGTTTTTTCCAGTTCTATAATTCAAACAATTAGGGCATGGAAGCCTGCCTCTGCCCACATCTCTTACAGAATTTGGTATTCTTTTGGTCAATGGTGTTCCCATAGTAAGTATGATCCTAAGATATTCAGGATTTCGAGGGTACTGGCTTTTCTTTAGGCAGGATTAGACAAAGGTCTATGCCTGGTCACTTTGAGAGTGCAGTGTCAGCCTGGTTCCAGAAGAAGATTGCTTCATTACCAGATCTTAGTATTTTTTCCCAAGGAGTTTTGCAAATTCAGTCTCCATTTTTTCCACCGGTAGCTCTGTGGGATTTGTCTTTGGTTCTTAAGGGACTAAAAACTTCCCCATTTCAACCTTTGGACTCTGTGGATTTGAAGTAGTTAACAGCACACTCTCTCTTTGTTCTTGCTATTTCTTCTGCTCGCAGTCTCTCTGATTTGGCATCACTCCCCATTTTTGATTTTTCACCAGGATAAAGCTGTTCTTCGTGCAAGGGAGGTTACCTTCCTAAGGTAGTGTTCAATTTTCATGTGAATGAAGAAATTGTTGTTCCAGCTTTGCAGGCTCCAGACCTTTCTGTAGGTGAAACCTCCATGGATGTAGTTTGTGCTCTCCGTATCTATGTGGAGCGTACAAACCCTATTAGAAAATCAGATGCTCTTTTTGTATTACTGTATATGGTTTTCACAAACGAGGATGGCCAGCTAATAAACAGACTCTGGTGAGATGGCTATACATGATTATCTCTCAGGCGTACACAGAGGCTGATCTCCCTGTCCCAAGCATGGTGACAGCGCATTCTACTCTGTCTGTAGGGCCATCGTGGCCATTTATTCGTGGTGCCCCACTGAACATTTGTGTAAGGCAGGCATATGGTTTTCTGTCCACCCTTTTTTTTCAGGTTTTATGCCTTTTTCAGGTTTTTTTGCCTCTCAGGATGCTTCCTTGGGCAATGAGTTCTCCTTTCTGCTCAGGAGCATCTCCCACCCTAGGGGAACTGCTTTAGGGATATCCCCATTGTATCCCTGTGGATCCCTACGGACCCTGAATAAGAAAATTAGAGTTATGGTAGACTTACCTAGATAACTCCTTTTCTTAGAGGTCCACAGGGCACCCACCCTGACGCACCTGGCTTCATTGGGTTATATTCTTTTGGTCACCAATTCCCTCATCTTATGTTAGAGTGTCTCTGGTGTACGATTGTTCTTCCTTCTCCTCTTTCGTTCTCATGCCCTAAGTCTTGTTAACTAAACTGAAGTCCTATGGCTAGGGGCGGGGTATATATGGGGAAGGACCCGAGGCATTCTGGGAGCAGAAGCTTAACTGTTTGGTGCCTGGTCTTCCAACCATAATATCCCCATGGTATCCCTGTGGACCCTATGGACCTCGAAGAAAAGGAGTTATCTAGGTAAGTCTACCATAACTCTAATTTCAATACTGCAGTGATTAATATCTTATGTGAGCTATTTATATTTTATTTGATTTTATAATCAATGTGTTTTTATTTTACTACACCGCCCATGTGTTGTAATATTTTCATTTAATGTGTATTAAATAAATGAACTCTGACAAACATATTTTAGACTGGATATTCAACTGCAAAGTTGTATGCCCAAAGGATGTGGACATCTACAATTTACACCAACCTTATTAACATGGAGCTATTTATCTTGCGCATCTTCTCAGAAACCAATTAGAAAAAGTGAGAATATTTTTTTTCTCCAGATCCTTCAGTACTTATCTCAATATTTCCTGTTTCCATATTTCATAGGCATGCTTGGAAAACGATTAAGAGCAGATCTGGGACTTATAGAGAAAGTAGACTTGTCCCTCTATATATTAGTGGTCGTATAAATTAGAGCAATAACTATTACCATCGTATAAGCACTCACACCTACCCTATACTAGGTGAAAGAGATCCATCTGAAATAGATGTCCTCTTGGAAGACACACAACTCAGAATAGTTCACATCTCTAGATGTATGTCCATGACACCCCCATCAGATGGTTTTTCTTGTGAGAATGCCCAGTTAGCACTCAATGACACACACTATAATAATATACCATATCGCCTAGAGTAAAGTTGGAAAGTTGATGGAGCCAATGGGACTTTTAATAATAAACATGGCAGAATGTGACGAGACAGGTTTTCAATGGCCCAACTAATAGGCTATTTCACACACGCTGGTTTTCACCGGCCAGCAGAACCCGTACAAAGCCGGACTTATTTTGCCAACAATCAGTGCCTTTCACATGCAACAGCTTTGAGAAGTTTTTAATGTTGTGGTTAGTTATTTTAATGTAGCAGGCATGCGTAGCAGCAGATGGAGTAGTGGGCAGGTACAAGCTCAGAAAAGCTGGTGTGTGTGAAAGCAAACATTGCAAATTGTGCTTCACTGACTTGCAGTGACGGCACAGCAGCAGTCCTTGTCAGTGGATATTCCAGGCTGTAAAACGGCAACTGTGCTGTGTCTGTGCCGTCTGAAAGAACCAATCTGTTTACATACTTTATTAAAATTACTACATGGCAAAAAACTAGCAGGTGTAAACCGGCGTGTGAAATAGCCGATAGGGTTACACTCAATTAGGCTAACCACTGTCAGAGACCTACATAAATGTACTTCAATGTAAGTACATATTTGTATTTTAACTGGATTAAAATGATTATTGCAGTATCCATGTCTAAGGTGTACCAATTTTCAACATGCATGCATAGTTGTAGCCGGGGCACGCGCCGTGCATCCAACAGCTACCACTGCAAGGGAGACTGGACAAAGGAGAGGGGCTGAGCAAAGTGAAGTCCCTCTATTGCAAAACATGCAGCAGTTCAGCTGGAAGCCTGGAACATCCTGATGGGTGCTGCTGAGATTCTAATGGTGCAGCGCTTCTAAGTGGGAACTAGGATGCAAGGGAGAAGCGCCGCACATCATGTCATCGGGTTTGTGCTTCTCTAGTTGTGCATGTGATGTTATACGCTCATTATACCCACAACGCTGCCACAAGCAGTGTGTCTGGACCCTGGAGCTGGTAATCTATCAGTGATTAGACAGATGTCGGTGTCAGTGGCCTCGAACCTGTTTTGGCTCGCTCTTCACATGAACCACCCTCCATACACCCCTGAACTTAATATGATCTAGATCAACAATAAAACACAAAGGCAAAGTATCATTTGATAGAAGGCGGGAATCCCTTTCCAGAGCTTAGTACATATGCAAAATGTGGTCAAATGGCATTTTCCATGGTTTGACTGCATTTCTGCCCTTAGTACATCCTGCCTCAGGTCTCTTGATATCAGGGTAACTAAAATACTATTATTTTTATTTTAGTTTTTTCAGGGGGGGGGGGGGGGGGGGCAGATAGTCTGCAGGGTACAGAATCTGACCCCTATACCGTTGACTGAGCATTGACAGAAGGCTTGATGCAAGGGTCTTGGAAGCATAGCAGACAGGCCCCTGTAGAGCAGACTGGGGAGGGGGACATCCCCTAATACATATGGTTTATCTTCAGGGTTGCATCTTTGTTTGCCGGACCAAACGTATTCCTCTACCAGAGCCCCTCTGGAGAAAGAGCTTTGTCTGCCTGATTGCTAAAAGGACTGAAGTCTTCAGCCTCTGAGTTTGTGACTTGTGAGAAAGTTTTGTCAGCTTCAGCACAAAAAAAAACCAGAGCCAATAAACTGCTGTTTTTTTTTTTTGTTGTTTTTTTTTTTTACTCTGTATCTGCTTCCCCGGAATACTTGGAAAAACCCTGTCCCGCATCAAGAACAGTGTCTTTCCAATGCTCTCTTGATATAATCGATCATGGTCAGAAACTCAGCATTGGGCAACTTTGCCTGCAAACCTTCACTAAGCTGTTACGCCCATTGGCGTGTCTGAGCTATTCTAAATAGAAGCAGCAGTTGGCACTGGGATAAGCATATGTGTAAAATGTTGCCGGATCGGTCAGTTTTTATGATCAATTTTATCGAGCCTTCTGAGTAAGCCTATGGTCCCACAAAATGGGCATCAGACCGAAGATGCCGTCACCAGTGATGCTACGTACAAAGACGCAGTCTCGAAATCCAATACTTCTATAAAACAATTGCGACACACTCGCATTTTACTAACCACCCCTTTACCACCCACAAATGGCCCATAAATATCAATCACACTGCATCTAAATCTCTCTGTGGGCAACACCGCAGAGGCATCGGGACGTTTGAATT
Source organism: Taudactylus pleione (assembly GCA_031769625.1). Lineage (NCBI taxonomy): Eukaryota > Metazoa > Chordata > Amphibia > Anura > Myobatrachidae > Taudactylus > Taudactylus pleione. The sequence continues at coordinate 2,638,546 of JAUIMM010000686.1, forward strand.
AGATGCCAGCGCTGTAATAGAAAACATTGTCCAACTGTGTAAATCTATAGTATATAACTCTGTATCAGGCCCCATGTCTGCTTTAAGCATGGGACAGTTGATGTGGATGGTGTGCTGAATAAAACAAAGTGCCTTGCCTCAGCAGATTTGTAAGCTGTAGTTAAAAAGAAAATTAGTTGTTTTTTTTTTTTGTACAAGAAGTTTGTAGAGTGTAGAGCCCTTCAATGGTCTCTCACGCCTCCTGAGAGGAGGGGACAGTACCAGAATCACCCAAAAGGTGAACCTAAGAGGCAGTGGCAGTTCTAGGGGTGGGTAAGCAGGGCTATCACATGGGGAGCTGCAGCCTGAGGATGCGTTCGAAGTCACCCCGCCAGCACTGGCTAATCTGATAGCACCTTCCACGGTGCTGCCATTATGTGCAGTTGTTTGCTACCTCCCACTGTCTCCCAGAATGCCGGGTGTACTGATAAAGGGTGTATCAGTTTCTGTAGTCCATCTTTCACTGCCTGGAGAACATGTCAGAGTCCTGTTGAGAGATGCTGTGATTAGTGAATGTAATGCTGTTCTAAAAACTTCTGATTTGTGAGAGTATTAGGTCCTTTCATTCTGAGAGATGGAATAATTTTGTTTAGTTAGAGCCAGACAAGCCAGGATTTACTTTCATGTCTTGTTTATATTCGTGCTTCTAATAAAATTAGCTGTGGCTGGACTTCCGGCTCCGCCCACTATGCAGTGAGCTGTGTGTGGCTATGGCTCAGCTCCAGACATGGTGAATTACATATCACAGGGCTGTTTGACAGCCTCCAATCTGCCCCCTGAAGCTTCCTCAGACACTCGAGACCCCGCTTACCTGTATGGAAAAGTATTTCCCCTCCTTAATGCCGGGGAAATCACAGAGGAACCGCACTGACTGCCGCCCCTCCGAATCCAAGATGGCGGCCGTGACTCCGCAGCAGGGAGAATCGATTCTTATTTCTACACAGCAGGCTGCTCAGACATCCTCAGAGCCTGCTACAGGTACCGCTGATTCTTTCATAACTTATGGGGAGGTGGTCCAAGCAGTTAAAGAAGCTATGGGACCTATGCTTCAGGAACAGGCAGATCTATTTCAGCAGACAATGTCTGCCTTAAAGGGCCAGATGCAACAGATCTCTCAAAGAGTCTCTGAAACTGAAAATGTGTCTGGATCTAATTTTCACGAACTTAACACTTTGAAAGCTGAATTTATTACATCACATAGATCTCACCAGCAACTACTTTCCAAAGTCGACGACCTTGAGAACAGGTCACGTCGGAACAATTTAAGAGTCGTAGGTCTCCCGGAGACCATTAAAGGGACAGACCTTGTTAAATTTTTATCTATACAACTCCCAGCACTTTTAGATGTTGCTGAGAACTGTCAGGATATTATTGTGGAGAGGGCGCATCATTTGGGCCCGCAAAGAAACGATCCTGACAGGCGACCTCGAGTTGTCATATTCCGATGCCTGAACTAGGTCCATAAAGATATTATATGGTCAGCATCCCGCAAATGTCGTAACCTTACATGGTAAGGTCACCGCCTATTTATATTCCAAGACTTTTCTACAGAAGTCACCAAGGCTAGGAAGGAATTTTCCCCTATCTGCCAAAATTTAATCCAACATGGTCGTCGCTTTGCTTTATTATTCCCAGCACGTCTGAGATTATACGACGGCGACACATATAAAGATTTCACCACCGCAGCAGATGCTGAAGCTTATACTCGGGAGTTATTTGAATCCGAAAAAGACTCCGCACTGTCGTCTTCTACTTCACCGATGAGGGTCTGAGCATAATGTGTTCTACTGACATTGCTGTTTAATTCGTTCATACCCTGTGTCACCCTTTGGTTGACAATAATACATTCAGTTATAATACACGTTGTTTTACAAAAGTGAAAATATTCTCTGCTGAAGGATATATTACTATTGTTTTGCTGGGTCTGGTTAAAAGTTCACTGGCCAGGACTCTCTATTATTGGCGCCTATCCACCTGCGCCAACCGGAAGTCTCAATTTTGATAACAAAACAGTCTGTTTGTAATTACAAGTATTCATCAGCGCCTTTTACAACGGCTGTGTTACTATTGCCCCATTGTATGTCTTTTCCCTATTGTGTCCACCCCCACTCCCCCTGTCCATGTATGTATTTATTTTTCTCTTCACCATGTCCTTATGATAGGTTTGATATTTTGGCTCATTGGAATTATAGCACATATCCTCTTAGCATCGTCTTAAATTAACATTGTCACAAATAACATTTGGCACTTGGAATGTGGGAGGATTCCACTCCCCAATTAAGCGTAAAAAAATTCTAATATATTTAAATAAATATCATCTAGAAATGGTGTGTTTACAAGAGACGCATCTAATTGCGACAGAGGTTGCTAAACTTAATATGATGGGTTGGACAGTATTGGCGTCATCCCCATACAACTCCAAATCTAGAGGTGTGGTGGTGATGGCCAGACATGATCTACCTGTTACATTCTTTGGGACTGAGACAGATCCTGAGGGTCGATATGCCATCCTGGAAACTTCCATTTATGATGTACCTTATGTGATTTGTACTATTTATGCACCTAACCGGTATGACAAGAGATTTTTACAATCTGTTCTCTCAAAACTATACCCTATATGTAATGAGAACGTAATTTTATGTGGAGATTTTAATTTAATAGTTTCAAAGGAGATGGATTGTCAACACCCATCCCATCGATCTGCACACATGCCCAGATATGGTATACCGTATGTCATGCAACAACTAAAGCTCATTGATGTTTGGAGAGCCAAGCATCCCACTGAAAAAGATTACTCCTGCTTGTCGGCTGCCCATGGCTCATTATCCCGGCTGGACTATATTTTGATGTCTGACTCCATATTATTGAAATCACTTGATAGTTGTATCGAACCAATAACTCTCTCAGATCACACGTTGGTCTGGGTTGATCTTGCAGTCAATGTAGATAAAGGCCCATTTCGCCGATGGCGCTTTCTATCCAGCCTAATGTCCTCACTGAAATTTCGTAAAAAAATTGAGTCTTCGTGGCAAAACTACAAGCAGGATAATCAATCACATGAGCAAGAAGACCCTCTGTTGTTCTGGCAGACCTCAAAGGCAGTACTCAGAGGGGAATTAATTTCATATGTCAGTTATAATAGAAAAAGATTTTTGAAAACTTTTAAATCTGCACAACAAGCACTTACAGAATCCTTTTAGAGATTTAAAAGTTCTCCTACTCCCGCACATAAACAATTGTACTTGGGCTGTAAAACCCATTTTGACGCTATCCTAACTGACATGGGAGATCGGCACACATTCCAAAGAAGGTTTCAATTTTACAAGCACGGCAATAGGATCGGACGCCTGTTATCCAATCTTTTAAAAGGCCCACGACTGTCCACTCTGGTTAAAAGACTCCGCACATCCACCGGCTCTTACACATCCTCTAGCAAACAAATAGTCGAAGAATTTTGTTCTTTTTATACCAAATTATATGCTGCGTCCCCCCCCTGATGAATCAAATAGAGATTTGTTCTGGTCTACTATTACCCCTCCTCAATTGCCTTCCGACTTGGCTGCTTCCATAACCGCTCCGATCTCTGCATCAGAGGTACAAAAAATTATACAAGGTATGAGTTCGGGGAAAGCCCCTGGCCCTGACGGGCTTACCGGGGAATTTTATAAATTTCTCTCCCCCAAAATTATAGATACATTAACGTCTGTATATAATCACATTTTAACTACTAAGACCTTACCATCTTACTTCAACTCAGCAATCCTAAAAGTCCTACCCAAATCAGGCAAAGACCTGGAATGCTCTGGCTCATATAGGCCTATTTCTCTTCTTAATAATGACTACAAAATATTATTAAAAATATTGGCCGAGTGAATGAAAGTAGTACTTCCCAGACTGGTTCATGAAGATCAGACTGGGTTTATATGGGGGCATCACTCGACGGCCAATATACGTAGAGTACTGGCAGCGTCCAATTGGGTACAGTCATTAAAAACCAGGGATTTACATTCCATCTTATCGTTTGATGCCGAAAAGGCCTTCGACCTGGTATCTTGGGACCATTTATTTTTCACACTCCATAAATTTGGATTCCAGTCAGATTTTATTATGCTTCTTACCTCACTATATACTTACTCATCCTCACAAATTGTCTGTAATGGCTACTCAATCCCCATGTTTTAAAATTTTCGTTTAGCACGCCCAACCTTGAAATATCTGGGGATACATATTCCTTTTGGCCCTGGGAAACTATACTCAGTGAATTTCACCCCATTACTCCGATCAATATCAAAATTACTAACAGATTGGTTATCCTTACCGGGTCACATTGCCGTCTAGAAGAGTGTTATATTCCCCAAAATTTCCTACCCTATGCAGATGCTGACGATCTCCCTCACCAAAACAGATCTATATGCACTCCAAAAAATTTTCACTAAATTTATTTGGAACCGCGGAAAATCAAGGATTACCTTGGCTAGACTTAGTTTGCCCGGGAAAGAGTGGGGATTGGGTGTCCCTGATCTAAAGATTTTTTCTTTATCAGTTGCCTTCAGATATATTTCAGATTGGTTACTGAATCGTTCTGTTTATACTTCCCTGGATGTGGAGAAAGAGTTATTTAAACCATACTCCTTGAGTGCTCTTCTCCACACCCCCAGAAAATCAATTCCCCAACAAATTATAGCAAGCCCCTTGTTTAATAGCACCTATCTAGCCTGGATAGCGATTAACCGCAGGCTGAAAAGGGATTGGCATTTCACTCCATTTATCTCTATCTGTGGTAATCCACTATTTCCCCCTGCTATGACCAATAGGGGTTTTGCAGAATGGAAGAGGAAGGGGATTCTAATAATCAATGATGTATTCGACCCGGGGGGTAACATACTACCATTTATCAATATCAGAAATACCTTTAACGTCTCGAACAACTGTTTCTATATGTATCTCCAATTGCAACACTATATTTCTGGTCTACCTAAAGCCTATTTAACTCCAGATGGATCTGACCCACTAGTTTCACTCTTGTCTCTAATAAAATCCCGTACCTATCATACTAAACTATTAACTGACATGCTGAATAAGACTGATTGCCACCATGCCTGGAACTCTTTACATAGTAGTTGGACCAGGGATATTACATCTTTCCCGGAACATAACCGCTTTCTCTTACATTTTGACTCTACAATGAAGCATTTGCGCTGTGCAATGCTTCAAGAAGTACATTATAAAGTACTGAATAGAGCATATATCTCACAACATCAGAGGAAATATATGGTCCCTAACGAGACAGGTCGATGTCTTAAATGTCATCATGAATCAGCCTTTTTTTATCACAATTGCTGGGAGTGAAGGAAGATTTGCCGATTTTGGAACAAAATAATTGTGTTTATTAATAATATTTTTTCCTTACATTTACACCCAGACCCTTCAGCGGTCTTATGTCTTATTTACACCAATTGGGAACTGGGCCAATATAAAAGATCCATTATTCCTTTACTTTCTATTTTAACTACGGCCAAAAAAGTTATTTTAAAACAATGGACCAGTAAGACCCCACCCTTTATACAACATTTACTACTTAAAAATTTATATTTTGATAGGAGGGCTTCATTTCCGGATGTCGAGAAGGGAGTAGTGCAATTTTACAGGAGATGGGGCTCTTACATTGATTATTTGCAACCACAGACCCAAACCCAAATATTACAGGTGTTTGAAAACACAAACTGGTATTTGCTGAGACTACTGATTTAAATATAGAGGGTATGATCATATTATATTTCACTATAAGTTAATAATATATATACTATTATTGTATTTGTGACGATATGCGGATATGACTGACAGAAACAGAAAAATAGGTGCCCGATTATATACGGATGGAGAAATCGTGAGGTTCGAAATACAACTTCTTTTTGAGAATCTTCCCTATGTCCCTCCCACCCTACCTATCATGTTTCCCCACATGTATGTTTGTCTTGTGTACCCAACCCCCCTTTTTTATGAATAATTGTACTTATTGAATTGGTGTACAAAAGAGAAACAATGGAAATGTTTGTTTGTCTGTTTTAATTCATGTAGACAACTATTTCTTTTTTTTTTTTTTTTTTTCTCAAACTGCACGAATGGGGAAAATTCAGAGCAGGCCTCTGAGTACAGATATTCATATTTTCTCAAACTAGTATTAAAACCCCAATGTGTATCATCACTACAGATATCGTTACTACTGTATAGTGAGTTAGTTGTTCAGCTATATATATTTTATATTCTGGTCATAATTTCCATCTATGTTGCATTGTTACCATAATATCTATTTGTATTTAACACAAAGCATCTAATTCTTTTGTATGTAACTATTATAAAATCTCAATAAAAAGATTTAACAAAAAAAAAATTAGCTGTGGCTACTTGTACCAAGGTCCTGGACTGGTGTACTACTACTTGACTGCTGCAGACAAGTGCAACAGTTGATTTCCAGCACCCTTACCCTGATTTTGCCACAAGAGAATATATATATATATATATATATATATTATATAATATATTGTGATAACTTATAACTTGTGGTAATTCAGCTCAGTAGATGGGTCAGTGGTGCAGTGCCTAGATGCATAATGAGAGTCCACGTGCAGCCTTTCAGGTTTAAATGAAATAAATGGAGCTTTACTGTCAGCATTCAGGAACAAAAATAACAAAAACCTAGCCCCCATTCAGGGCACTACCTTACTTTTTGAACCTAGACTATTATGGACAGCTAGTCTGCAAATGTAGCTCTCAAAAGTCTCAGTCCTGTATCTCACAGGTACAAACATGGCCTCCTGGCCTTCACACAAAGTCTCTCTTGTGGTCCCTTCTGCCTGGTATGTGGGGTGGAACACTGGCCTCCCGCCTGGCTTGCCTGCCATAACTTCACTCAAACACAGCCAGAGATTTTCCAGTGCCCATGAATATATATACTAGCTGGGATACCCGGCATTGCCTAGGTTGAAGATTAGACCCTGAAATACACCTGAAGCCTTTATTGTCTTCTTCAGGGTCCCATGGGGATAATGTAGTTGGAGTGATCCAGGCACCAAACAGTTAAGCTTTTAGCTCCCAGGATACCCCAGGTCCTCCTCCACATATACCCCGCCCCCTGGCCATAGGCATTCAGTTTTTCATTTGGTGCGGCAGGATGCAGATGCACCTTTAAAACAGCAGGACTGCTTAGGCAGTCCCAAGCTTCAATTTTATGTTTGAGTTAGCAGTGCTGAGCATCTTAATGCCTGCACTGCGACTCCGTCCACCTCCGCCGGGCCGCAACACCAGTAACGGATCTGGTGATTTTGGCGGGTCACGGCAGAGCTCGCTAGCGGCGACCCTGGAGCCCGGACTGCAACCAGATGCACAGAGAAGTCAGGTAAGGCGATTCCCTGCTTACGGGGAATCGCGTGCGGCAGTCCTTGCTTTTGGTGCTGGAGAAGCACCGGATGCCGCTGCAGTGAGGGCCCGGGGCCGTCCGCTCTCTTACTAGACCTCCGGGGCCTTATCGTCTGATGCCGGGGATTGGCAGCAGACCCGGCCGGTTGACGCAGCTCGGGGGAGGTAGGCTCTCCCCCAGCAGCTCCTCCCCCGACTCAGACGTAGATCCATCAAAAGTTTTCCCGCATCTAGGTCGCTCCTCCTACCCTCCTCATGTATATGAGGCACTCACAGTCCACTATCGGTGCTCTGTTGAAGCTGTTTGGTGTCGGGAGGTTTTGGGTCCTCCCTGTATACCTCTCTTTTGGGTCAGGTATATAGTGCTCTATATCCTACCAAGTTTGAGTACTTGATTCAGGGTCCATTGCAACGAATTTACATATGCATTATATGTGACTTTTTGCTAGCTGCTGTGTTGATACTGTCTTTTATTTCTGACAGTCAGTTATAACTATCACTCTTTTTCTCCTTATCCCTCTGTTACAGGTGGGTGGGTTTTTTTTTCCTCTATCCTTCACATTTACTAGTTGTTTGTGAAGGCTGTCACATTACATTGCATTATCACCTTTATAATTGATATGTCAAAAGGTAAAGGGAAACAGGAGGTTGAGGTCCCTGTGCTGATTTCATATAAATCCTTTTTGGTGGGCTTGTCCCCTCATGACAATACAGGATGGTTTATGTGCTGTTTGTTTATAAAGAACCACCTCACCAGTCCCAGTCTACCAGCCCCTGTACAGGACCTATCTTGGGTGTCCTCCTTGTCTCAGATGATGACGCAGCTAGTGGATCATTTGGCTACTCCCATGCTGCCTCCTTTAATGGGATACCTACAGCAGTTTCAGCATGCTGTTTACCCCCCTATACATCCTTCTTGGCTGGATGTTTATGCCCACTCAAGTCAGAGTATGGCTCAGTCAGCTGTGGCGAACAGACCAGTAGTCACTAAGGCACCTAAGGTTATCTTTTTATCAGTCTGCACAGCATGTAGATTCAGACGTATCATCGGAGGAATCAGATGATGCGCCAGTTTCTTCTCCAGGATCTATCTCAGGAGAGGATGACCATCCTTCTACAGTGGATGTCCCTTCTTTGGTGAGGGCGGTCAAATCAATCCTAAATATACAGGATGATGAGCCAGCTCCTAGACAGAAGGCTCCAGTGTTTAAACACCAGAAGGTGGTAAAAGCAGAGTTTCCTAAATCTGAGCAGCTCACTGAACTTATGGAAGAGGCATGGAGTAACCTAGATAAACTGTTCCATATTGTGAAAATATTAGCATCTTTGTATCCTTTCCCAGCTACTGAATGTACTAAGTGGGAAATGCCTCCTACTGTGGATGCTCATGTGTTATATTTAGTCATGAGTGTTACATTGCCTATTTAGTCAGCATCTTCTCTTAAAGATCCTACAGATAGAAAAATTGAAATATGTCTTAAAGCAGTATTTTAAATGTCTGGAGTGGTTACTCGACCAGCTATGGCTGGGGCTTGGGTATCTAAGGCTGTTGAAGAATGGACAGGGGCATTGGAAGATACTCTACCGAATGCTACTAGAGAACCGTTGACCTATATCTCCCACAAACTGGAATCAGCCTCCTATTTGGGAGAAGCTGCAATAGATGCTGGGCTCCTTGCTTCTAAAGCATCGGCAGCCTCAGTGGTGGCTTGTAGAGCCCTTTGGTTAAGTCCTGGAAAGAAGATATGGGGTCAAAGAAGGTTCTGGAATCCTTACCTTTTTTGGAAATATACTTTTTGGAGCATAATTAGATGAGAGTGGCTACTCTGACAGCTTCTAAATCTGCAGGTCTGTCAGCAACAGCTACATTAAAGTCTAGGCAGTCTTCTTTTTGGTCCTTTCATCCTCAAGGACGAGCAAAAAGGACAGTCTTCCTCCAGACCGTCTAGTTCTCGCAGGACCACCAAGCAGCAAACTAAGAGTCCTCACCGGCCAGACATCCACTTTCTAAGCTGGACGACAAACCCTCTGCCTGATGGGGCGGGCCTCCTCCTGGAGTATCCCAGGGTGGGAGGCCAACTTCTTCAATTTGCGGACTACTGGCATCAAACAACAACAGGCACCTTGGTCCGAGAAGTGGTCCCTCAGGGGTATGTTCTCACTTTCCAGAGGTGTCCTCCCAGGAAATCTTTTTGCACAACTCCCCCATCAGATTCTCTCAAGGCCTTGGCCCTCCAGGAGGCCATTTACTCCCTGCTGCGGGCAGGTGTGATAATCACAGTTCCTGTGGTTTAACAAGGAAGGTGTTATTACTCCAATCTATTTTTGATTCAGAAACCAAATTGGTCTCATTGCCCTTATCTAAATCTGAAAACCCTCAACAAGTTTATCCATGTACCCAAGTTCCTATGAAGACTCTTCGATCAATCTTTTTTGCAATGGAACCTAGGGATTTTATGGCTTCCCTGGACATTCAGGATGCGTATCTGCATGTACCTATTATGCCATCCCACCAACAATTTCTACAGTTTGCTGTCCTTAAACAACATTACCAATTTCAGGCACTGCCCTTTGATCTATCAAAGGCCCCTCAGGTCTTCACCAAAATAATGGCGGTTATGATGGCCTACCTCAGGCGTCAGGGAATCAGAATACTTCCATATCTGGACCACCTTCTGATATTGACACAGTCTCCACCTGTTTTACAGCAACATCTTCAACTAACCATTGCCTGCCTACAGACACACGGCTGTATCATCAATTGGAAGAAATCCTCTCTTTCTCCAAAACAGCGGATGGTACATCTGGGGGCACTTCTGGATTCTCAGGCACAAAGGGTGTTTCTGGCAGGGGACAAAATTGCAGCCCTATCATTGCGAGTACGCAATCGAAGGGTATCCATTCTATTAGCGATGCAGGTCTTGGGGTCAATGGTATCCACCTCCGACATGGTGGAATCTGCTCAGTTGCACTCCAGGCCTCTGCAGTAATTATCTCCCATAGCAACGGACAGTATCATCTAATATGGTCCCAGAGGATCCTTCTCAATCCAGAGGTTCGTCTCTCTCTCTCTCTCTCTTTCTCTCTCTCCTGGATACAAAATTATTATCTGGACAACGGTTGCCCATTCTGGATTCCAAATTGGGTGTTTTTCACCACGGATGCCAGTCTTCGGGGATGGGGGGCGGTGACAGGTCATCACACCTTTCAGGGAAGATGGACAAATCAGGAAGTCATCTGCCCATAAACATTCTGGAGCTTCGAGCAGTAAACAAAGCACTTATCATGGCACAGGACCTGCTCCAGGGCAGGCCGGTCGAGATCCAGTCCGACAATGCGACCACAGTAGCCAATCTCAATCATCAAGGAGTCACGCAAAGCCATGCAGCCATGTGGGAAGTTACAAAAATTTTGATCTGGGCAGAACGTCATCTTCCGGCTATCTCTGCAATATTCATCTTGGGAGTCCTCAACTGAGAAGCACATTTCCTAAGTCATCAGGACATACAGGCCGGAGAGTGGGCTCTCCACCTGGGGTTTTTTCATCTGCTGGCGAACAAATGGGGCCTACCAGATGTAGACCTCATGGCCTCACGTCACAATCACAAAGTCCCCAGGTTTGGGTCCAGGACCAGAGACCCCTCAGCTGCATTCGTAGATGCACTGGCATTGAGATGGGACTTCAACCTGGTGAATCTCTTTCTTCTGATTTCCCTCCTCCCAAGGGTCCTAAGGAAATTCAAGCAGGAAGGCGGAACAGTGATACTGGTAGTTCTTGCTTGGCCCAGACGCCATTGGTTCACCCACATACGGAATCTATCCATAGACATTCCATTTCCTCTTCCTCTATGGCTGGATCTTTTAGCGCAGGGTCCCTGTCTACATCCGGACTTACCCTATCTGTCTTTGACAGCGTGGCCCTTGAGTCTTCCATCTTAATAGCCAAAGGTCTCTACAGCTCTGTGATTCAAACAATGCTTAGGGCACAAAAACCTTTCCTCTGCCCGCATCTATTACAGAGTTTGGCATTCTTTTGGTCAATGGTTTTCCCAAAGAAAGTATGACCCTAAGGATTTTAGGGTTTCCCGGCTACTTGATTTTCTCCAGGCTGGGTTAGACATCGGTCTCTGCCTTGCCACCCTGAGAGTACAGGTTTCTGTCTTCAGTTTGGTTCCAGTAAAGGATTGCTTCTTTGCCGGATGTTAGAACTTTTTTACAGTGTGTTCTCAGAGTTCAGCCACCCTTTGTCCCACCGGTGGCACCGTGGGATTTGTCCTTGGTTCTCAAGGGGCTGCACGTTCCCCCATTTGAACCTCTGGACTCATTAGATTTGAAATGGTTGACTTTCTCCTCGCTATCTCTTCTGCACGCAGAGTCTCTGATGTGGCAGTGCTCTCCTGTCGTTCCCCCTTTTTGATTTTTCACCAGGCTATAGCTGTTCTCCGTACACGGGTGGGTTACCTTCACAAGGTAGTGTCCCATTTTCATGTGAATGAAGAGATTGTGGCTCCAGCTTTTCAGTCTTCAGACCTTTTCTGTAGGTGAAGCCTCCCTGGATGTGTTCGTGCTCTCTGTATCTATGTGAATCGTACAAACTCTCTTAGAAAATCAGATGCTCTTTTTGTGTTATATGGTTTTTACAAACGAGGATGGCCAGCTAAAAAACAAACTCTGGCTTGATGGTTACGTATGACTACCACTCAGGCTTACACGCAGGCTGATCTCCCTGTTCCAAACATGGCGACAACACATTCTACCCGGTCTGTGGGACCATCATGGGCATTTTGTCATGGTGCCTCTACTGAGCAATTGTGCAAGGCACCATGTGGTCTTCTGTCCACACTTTTCTTAGGCTCTACACCTTTGACACTTTTGCCTCTTAGGATGCTTCCTTTGGGCAATAGGTTCTCCTTTCTACTCAGGAGCTTCCTCCCCTTAGGGGAACTGCTTTAGGACAATCCCATGGTATCCCTGTGCATCTCTATGGACCCTGAAGAAGAAAGTAAGAGTTATGGTAGACTTACCTTTATTAACTCTTTTTCTTCGAGGTCCACAGGGCACCCACCCTGATGCACCTGGCTGCATTGGGTAATTTTTCTTTCAATCACGGATTCCCTCTTTTTCCATGAGTGTTTCGGGTGTATGATTGTTCCTTTTCCTCCTTACTTCTCCTGCCTTTGGCTTGTTACAAAACTGAATGCCTGTGGCCAAGGGCAGGGTATATTTGGGGGAGGACCTGGGGCATCCTGGGAGCTAAAAGCTTAACTGTTTGGTTCCTGGATCACTCCAACCACATTATCCCCATGATATCCCTGTGGATCCTATGGACCTCGAAGAAAAAGAGTTAACAAAGGTAAGTCTACCATAACTCTTTTTTTTTTTTTTTTTTTTACATTGTCCTCACATATAAACCCACTGCATTGATCCTGAAAAGGACCCCAATGTTTGAAACATAGAAATACCCAGTCAAGCACAAAAGGTGGGCCAGCCCAGTCAGGGTCGTCGAGGGGTTCCTGGATGTCAGCGATGTTGATTTGGTTCCAGCCCACCAGCTGATTACAGCTGGCACACTGGCAGGGAGTCATGGAGAGACAGCGCTGCCGGTCACAAGCCACTTAAAGCTTGTGGGCCGGCTGCCAATCAGCAGTGGTGGCTCATGATTGGCTGGTGGTCCATGAGCTCCAATTTGCACTGGTGCTGTCTATCCATGTTTGCCGGTGTGCAAGCTGTAATTGGCTGGGGGCCCAGCCCCAAATTCACACCTGCTGGCTGCTAATGGCACACAGAAGGAGGCGAGAGGCTGCTGGAGGGATATGGTGAGGTGAATTGCTTGGGGGGCATGTTGTGTAAGGGGCACTGCTTTTGTGTGGCATAACATGAATGGGGTCAGTGTGGCATAACATGATTGGGCTCTGTGTGGGGGCAAATGTATGTGTGTTTTTTTTTCACCTCTGGGGGGGTCCTTTTAAGATTTTGTTATATGGCCCACAAAGTTCTAGTTACGCCCTTGCCTGCAAACAAAGGCCTGGATTTAATATGAACTTGAATGAGTCATCAAGTTTGATCAGACTGAGGTTAAAAGGATACTTTTGTAGCTTTCTCACAGGTTTTTGGTAGATTTCCAATTTCCCCTGGAGCCTGCCCAGAACCTGTGTAATTTAAGAGTCTCCCTATGTTAAGGGATTGTATGGCCATGACAAACCTAGGCAGAAACCTAATCCTGGTCAAACTACACCACCATGCAAAATTTGGTGGTGCTGGGTCTAAAACTCTGGCTGTGCTTAAAGGACAAACAGATGGAGAGACAGACAGACATACTTGCTGAAGGTGCGTGTACACTAGATGATATTTTGCATGATTTCTACTAGATATGAGCGGTTCGGATTCTGTGGAATCCAAACCGCTCCGAACATTGGAGATCCGAGTCCACCCGAACCCTGTTCGGGTGTTCACCGCCTGACTCGGATCCCCGTTCGGGGCCGAACGGCGGCCGTCTGATGTCGGATTCTCACTAGAGAATCCAACATCAGGGCTCCTATTGTGTAGGGCAGAGCGCTGTGATAGCGCTCTGCCCTACACAGACACAAACACACAGCCGCCAGCGGCAGCTGTGTGTTTGTTACAGCAGCCAATGAGAGTCACACAGACTTTCATTGGCTGCTGCACGGAGGGAGCCGGCTGGAGCTCACACATGAGCTCCGTCTTCCGGCTCCCTCCTCAGCGTGTGACAGCAGAGTGGACGGCGCGGGAGCGGGGATACAGGTAAGTTTTTATTTTTTATTTGTGCAAGGGCCGGGGGCGCTACTGGGGGGGGTCTGCTACTGGGGGGTTCTGCTACTGGGGGTGCGGGGGGCCATACTACTGGGGGGGTCTGCTACTGGGGGTCTATACTACTGGGGGGTCCATACTACTGACGGGCCTGCTACTGGGGGGGCCATACTACTGGGGGGCTTACTACTACTGGGGGGGGCCTGCTACTGGGGCAGCCTACTACAGGGGGGGCCATACTACAGGGGGGGCTACTACTGGGGCAGCCTACTACTGGGGCAGCCTACTCCTGGGGGGGGCATACTACTGGTTGGCATGCTAATGGGGGGCATACTACTGGGGGGGCCTGCTAATGGGGGGCATACTACTGGGGGGCATTCTACTGGGGGCACTGCATAGTGGACCCTACTACTAAGGGGACTGCATAGGGGGCACCACTGCTGGGGGCATTGTGTAAGGGACACCGCTACTGTGGGCATTGTGTAAAAGGGGCACTACTGTGGGCATTGTGTAAAAGGGGCACTACTGTGTGTCGTAACATAAATAAGAGACACTACTTTATGGTGTAAAGTGAATCAGGCCCTATGTGCGGCTTAATGTGAATAAGATTGTGCACTGTGACTCCTTGGGCCGTAGCCCACTATGTAAACAAGTACTGTGATTCTGCTGGCCGTACCCCACTGGGTGGGTGCACTACTTTTCATTTCTGCCACTGCTGTGTGGCAATGTGTCATAGATGTGCTTTATACTGTGGTGTCTGTGTCGTTGTGCCGCTGCTTTGTCGCTTAGTAATAGTAACCAGTCAGCTCACTGCAACCTTTGGCCAATAATGTTGAAAACAATATTATAAGCTGTGATATGGTCTAAATTGACTGGAAATTAATGTTATTGAGGTTAATAATACTCTAGGAAGAAAAAAAAGACCAATTTATGTGATTTTAGCTTGTTTTTGTCAATTTTTGTAAAAAAAAATCCAAATCCAAAGCCAGTCACCGCAGTTTGGCAAATCCAAATCCAAAGCCGGGCGACGAATTAGAACCAAATCCAAATCCGGCAAAAATGGTCCGGCGCACATCCCTAATTTCTACACATCGGAACGACAAATCGTGTAAAATATGTCCAAATAATGTGTGCACTCACGATCGCGATGCCAATGCGCCTCCCCGCGGGTAGTACATCGCATCTTCAGATCTTGCCTACAGCAGGCAAGATCTGCCAATGTCGTTAACAAGATTCAGGTCGTTGATCAGATCGTTTGTCAGATTGGACAGTTTATGCAAGATATCATTTGTCTGAAAGTGCAGGGTAGTTGCCGGGGGAGTTCAAGGGAAATCGTTGAGGTCATTGCATCTTTTGTGAGTTGTCTAGTCTGTACGCACCTTCACATATATCTGAACTGGACCTCATGATTGTATAGATAAGCACATGTGCAACCTTCTATCTCTTAAGCTGGGCATCCACTATACAATTATCTGTCAGATATCTGTCCAATCTGGCTGGTTGGAATGAAAACCTGGTAATGTATGGGAGCAAATGACAATCGTCCATTTGCTCACAAACACTGGAAAACAGACAAATATGGTTGTTCAGACAAATTGGTTAAACACACAAATTTAACCAATTTGAACAATTGTTTTTCAGCCATTTTCCAGTGTTTAAGACCAGGTGCGGCGCTAGGTGTCTCGGCACCCTGTGACGTCCCATGCACCCCCCACCCCTTCTCTGACTGCGCCCACCCCCTGTGCTTACATATTCACTGCAACCGACGGGGCGGAGGGTGGGATCTTTCCTATTGTCGTACCCCGGCCCTGTTTAAGACCATATGATCGACTGTCATTTGCTCCCATACATTACCAGATCTTCATTCCAACTAGCCAGACTGGACAGATATCTGACAGAAAATTGTATAGTGGATGCCCAGCTTAAGACTTATTTTTTTTGTGTTGTGTTGGTTGTTGTAATAATTTTCTTTTTATTAAGCATTTGGAATCCATATTTTACCTAAATAATTTATGAGAAGTGTGATTCTTTAACTGAGGGTTCATATAATTTTGCAACAAACTTTGCATGCTATACAGTGTAGAGAAAACAGGCATTGTATAACGGGGCTACGATGACACGATCCAGCATGAATTGCATCATCGGCCTCCCCGGGCCGCCCGCTAGGAGCCACCTGCGGCTTTGTATATCCAAGAATCTGCGTACAAAGATGCAGCATATGTCGCAGATCCTTTGATTATCAGTCTTCAGAGAACCACTATGGTCGAGCAGAATGGCCGTGGGAACTGAAATGCCGGAGAAATTTTTCTTGTGTACAGGATTGCAGATGTAATATGTAATGCCCCCGAAATGGTCGCGACACACCCAGGGCCGGGTATCTAGGTGCTCTAGGCAAAACTTCACTCTACAGCCCTTGCCTTCACCAGTGTGTGTGCTGTAGTCGCATGCCCCCTTTTTCCACCCAACCAATCCTTCTGCATGCCTATGATTGGCAATACTTGGCACAAGTAGACTGACTGCCAGCAGAAATACAAACAATGGATCTGCCCTATAGTCAATGATATTTACAAAAAAAGTATAGGAGTAGTACTTCACATGTGGTGAGCCTTTGGTAGTAAACTATATGGGGCTAAATGTAATAGGATCTGAGTTTGGCAAATGTGCGAGTTTAGCACTAAACTCGCACATTTTCCCAAACTGGCAAATGTAATAGGGTGCAAACTTGCATGCTGCAACACGCAATGGCAAAACTCGCATCCACATGTGGACCCCTACTCATTTTGTCTCCCATATTTCCACAACCAGGACTGGCTCACTGAGTCTGGTGCTGGTTGCTGAAAATTCAAAGGGCCCCTAGGTTTTTTTTTCCCCATATTTTCACAACCAGGACCGCCTCAGAAAAGCCCTGTGCTGGTTGTGCCTTTAGGAGGGGACCTCAAGTAGTTTATTTATTTTTACACTTTTCTAACTTATTTTCACACAGAAGCATACACAGATCTCACTGATCTGTGAAGGCTTCTGTGTAACTCGCACCTTGTAATGAAAGTTGCATTACAAGATGCAAGTTTACCCTCAGTTTAACTTGCATGCACTCGCAGGCGAGTCAAACTGGGACACTTAAACTCGCACCCTATTAAATTTGCAAGTTTAGGGACAAACTCGCACCTTCTAAATGTGCGAGAAGGTGCAAGTTTGTCCCGCAATAAAAACACGGAACCTATTACATTTAGCCCATGGTCTTATAATTTAACCTTTGATATTGGAATTCAGTGTGGGAGTTATGTATAAGTTTTCTTTTTTTTTTTTTTTTTTTTTTTAAAGGTGCAATTACCAAGTAGCTGTGGGGAGGAGTGTCACAGCCTTCCAATGGTCTCCTAGAGACCAGTGAATAATATATTAGAAATGTAACACAACACTAGTTGGTCTTACATTATGTGATATATCAAATATATATATATAAAGAAGGGCTTTGTGCACGCACAAATTACATAACTTAATTTACAACTATACAGTTAAAAATTAAAACACAAGATTCATAAATAGATAAAAGTCTAGCTCAGTGGTTCCCAAACTGTGCACCGTGGCGATTTGCAGGGGTGCCTCCGGTTGGTGGTCCAGCACCAAATAAAATTATTTATGGTCAATGTAACGTAAATATGTGGAAAAAGAAAAGCACAAAGCTGTCCACCACTACATAACTGAACATAAGGATGACAGGTTTACTTTACTAAATTTTTTTCTGAATCTCTTAATAAACAACTTAAATTTTACAGGTGCCGTGAAAACAATGCTGTTACTCTAGGGCGCCATGATTCAATAACGTTTGGGAAACACTGGTATAGCTTTAAAGTAAAAACACCGTAATGAAGATGTGCAAAAATATTGTCCATGCCAATGTGTTTAGAGACAGAGGATGCACAATTCATGTGGTTATTATTACAACATATCCTGATGAGTATGGTCTTTCAACTCATGTTTCTGGCAAGTTTATGCAGTCTTGATGAGTGAAGTGGAGGTGCGGGTACACAATTAGTAGTTTCCTGCAGTAACCGCCAGTCAGTGTAGAGCAGGGATGGCAAACTTTTTTGCTGCTGAGGACCATTTTGATTTATGAAATATTATTTGCGGGGCCGGTGCAGGCCACGACCCCTCCGTGTGATGTCAAACGGGGGTGGGGCCACAATCGCCTGTGATTACAGCAATGCCCAGAGCATCCTGAGGATGGAGCTGGTTGGCTGGTACTTATCTCCGTTCACTTAATCTCCATCCAAGGCTTAGTAAATAGAACCCTCAACCTGGAAATCTGTGTCTATTCTCACATTTGTATACCTACTAAGTTACATTACACACTGGATGCTTTTATCATTTTCTTTTACACACACACACAGATTCAGGGGGGTGGGGGGCACCAAGGCACATGCCCCCCATGTAATTTAGGAGAACAGAGAAAGCGGTGCAAGTATGGCAGTAGTGTTTACCCACCTACTTGGCACCTGCCGCCATTATCCAGGAACTGTGTTGTCGAGCAAAGACCATGTGCTCAGCAGCATGACAGCTCCTCTTACCTCCAGCGCCAGTGCGTTTGAAAGCTGTTGCATGGGCATGCATAAATTATCCACTGCGATACCCTGAGGCCTCATAGCATGAGCAGAAGTTAGTTCCTGAGTGAGGTCAGATCCCGCCCTACCTGTGCGTATGGGTCCGATGTTACTGATTATTTTGCTATGTTGCCCAAGTATACAGATGTAAGGGGAAGTGGGCGTCCTTATGTTAGGCTGCGATCACACTGTGAATGCAATCATTTGCATATCACCGCTGATATTAGTAACTGCATTGCGTGCGTAATAGCAGAATAGCGATCCTTACTGAATCAGGCCCCACGTGCAATTCTATTTGGTACAGGTGCTATGTTAACAATCTAGTCACAGTAATCCCCCCTCCCACCCCTTTCTCACTGCTCCTTCTCATTCTGTCCAGTGCCCCCCATTCACAAAGTGTCAGTCTGAACCCCCCAGCTAGTCCAGTCAGTGTCCCCATCATTGATCCCAGTGTACCCCCTTCTTAAATCTAGTGTTCCCCCTCCCACCATCTCACCACCCCCCTTCCCATCCAGCCCAGTGCCCCCATATATATCACCCACTGCCTTTCTCCCTCTACCTGGCGTCACCCACTGCCTTTCCTTGGCACTCATTACCTGTGATCTACTACCTCTACCTGTCACCCTCTACCTCTCCCCTGCGTCACTGTCTCCCATCACCCTCTCTCTCCTATCACCCTCTGCCTCTACAAGGGATCACCATCTCCCCATCATCCACTGCTTGTCACCCACTACCTCTCCCCGTCACACCTCTCTCCAGTCACCCACTCCCCATCACCCTCTACATCACCCACTGCCTACCCCTGGTATCACCTACTGCTGCCTTCTGTCAATGAGGGCGTGGCTTGTGATACGGCATTCCCTTTACGGCCATGTTCCTTTTTGCGAGGCCACACCCACTTTCGCAGGAGCGTGCGTGCCCCGTCCTTCCCCTGTCATGGTGCCTCCCTGTCATTTTGTTCTGAATACGCTCCTGCACACACAGAAACCCACATAAAATCACTGGATTACTGAGAATGGGTAACATCAAATTGCAGGGATTCAGACTATAGATACCCAACCAACAGTGGTACAAAAAACTGTTTAGAACTTAAAAGGACCATTCTAGGGTTATTATTCAGTCCTAAAATAGACACACCTGTTTCTAATGGCAACTTTTGAAAAGCTTTTCATAGTTGATGAAATTCCCAGCAGCAGGATGATGAGTGATGTATTAAACCTATCCACTTTCAATAGGATACATTTTGCTTCCATCAGTTTCATTTTTTAAGAAATCTTTACAGAAAAATGAGCTTCAATGTAGAAATGGACGTGGAAAGTGCAATGTGTTTTCCATGAAAAGTACAGGATGAGATTAAGGAGCCTATTTACTAATGTTATTTTTGTAATAGGATAAAAGCCATGCAATCTCTATAAAATAATTAGCACTTTAAATCATGGTAAAAGCACCATTTGGTAAATAACCTCCTGATCTCTGTAATCTCTTAAGGTTGGTACACCTGACATGGCTATATATCTGCCAGCTTGGCCGGTGTTTGTGCAGTGTGTATGCAGCACCAGGGTCTGATGGTTGGTGTAAAACCAGTCGGATCGGTTCCAAAAACATGCTATGCTGCACACGCTATGTCGGTCCCGACGTTTTGGTTTCGTTTAAAAAGTGCAGTGTGTATGGACTTCTGCCCAATTTATCATCAACATATCTTGCTTGAGGGCATTTGGATTTAAATCGGCTATTATGCGACTTCCCTCATCTTGTCAGCAGATGAACGTGCATGCCTTTCACAGCAACATGTATTGTGTTAGGGCATGCTGGCATGTGTAGTTCCACGGCAGATTAATTGCAGCATGTGATCATCCCCTGATGCAGCCCTTGCAGGTGGCAGGAGTGATAATAATATGCCATCTACATCACCCCAAGTGAGTGCACTCACCTGTGCCCATGTATTGATGTAATTTGCTTCACCAGGCACTTGTAGTATCCCTTCAATTTACTTCTATCCTTCAAGATGGCCCGTGATAGTGTGCATACTACACCTACCATGTGCATGTAAACACCTGTGCCAAAATACTATATAGCTGTAATTGGCTTCACCAGGCTCCTGTAGCAACCCCTTCTCTTCACCTGTGTCCAAGTATGCCTATGATCCGCTTCACCAGGCTCCTGTAGCAACCCCTTCTCTTCACCTGTGTCCAAGTATGCCTATGATCCGCTTCACCAGGCTCCTGTAGAATCCCCTTCTCTTCACCTGTGTCCAAGTATGCCTGTCATCCGCTTCACCAGGCACCTGTAGAATCCCTTTTTTCTTCACCTGTGTCCAAGTATGCCTGTCATCCGCTTCACCAGGCACCTGTAGAATCCCTTTTTTCTTCACCTGTGTCCAAATATGCCTGTCATCCGCTTCACCAGGCACCTGTAGAATCCCCTTCTCTTCACCTGTGTCCAAGTATGCCTGTCATCTGCTTCACCAGGCTCCTGTAGAATCCCTCTTTACTATACTCTTCACCTTTGGTATGGCCTTTGACAGTCTGCCCACTACACCGCCCATGTGAGTGTAACACCTGTACCCAAGTATTGTTGTCATTTGCTTCACCAGGCTCCTGGAGCACCCCCTTCCCTTTTAGGATGACCTGTGGCAGTGTGCATACTACACCCCCCATGTGAGTGCAGACACCTGTCCTATTATTTCCTTCACCAGCCACCTGTAGCATCCCCCTTCACCCCAAGATTAAAATAATGTGTACTGTAAAAAACTGAGAAACCCATATTGTGTTTCAAGAAATGTTTTTATTTTTATTTCCATTTTTTTGCAGATTTTTCTTATTATTATGATTGGCAGCATAGTACGTTCCATTGCTATTTCCAGTAAATATAGTACACCATATATGACATTGTTGTTTCATATAAATGGCCAAGAGCATAGGTAGTACTTTTTAAAACCCTTTCAAAACATAAACAAAATACAGCGGGTAATCATGGCCAGTTGCTATGTCGCATTGCTTTTATCAGTCTAATACCTTTGTAGCACGTAAAAAGATTGACACAATAAAGGGGAGAACACTCCTAAGTGCTATGTAGCTCAGTTTTTACAAGTTTAAACTCCCCTTAAAAAGATTCACAATATAAAGGTAGAAAGCAGGCCCCCGGTTCTGTGTAGCATTGGTTTTTACAAGTTCTATATTTACACTCGTACTGTATCTATACACAAACCAAGGAAAATAAAAAGGTGACCTAGCCAGTTACATTGCTATTAACACCAACAAACCCCAATAACAAATGATACATTTCAGCTTATCCGGGGCTGTCATCCCTGATGTCTGTGAGTACACTTTGCATGATGTGCAGTTTGTACTCTAATGTTCTTTTTTTTTTTATTATTTAATAACACTTATTTTTGCACAACATTCCTTTTAAAACTGTAAAAATCTCATGTACTCTGTGTAAATGTGGTTGCATTTCAATCGTCTTGTTGGTGGATGGATCTATTTCTACCTCAGCACTGTCATGTCTATGATGTCTTCAAAGGGGAGGAGGGGAATAATAGTGAAATAGGGCATATGAAGAATATTAAAAAACTAATTAATAATCTCATTCACTTTTAAAATTGGACACATGGTTACCTTTCCCAGTGCTTGAAATGCTTTCATACTAATGCACCTCTATAGGGTCTGGTGTTTCAATTAGAGACGTGCGATTCGGTTTTTCGGAAAACCGAACATGCTTTTAGCTGTTTTTATCAATAGTAAAGAAATCCAAAACCAAAACATTTGAGGATGGTTCTACGCACATCTGTAGTTTCACTGTGTTTCTGTGCACTGCAGCAATCATCTTTGGGACAAACAATTATAATTGTTGAAAACTACAAATAAAAATCATTGTATAGAGTTGCACATTTAAATTGTACGAACAAAATGTAAAGCAAGCTGACCTGTATTTTTCTCCCTTTTGACCACTCCCTGATGCTCTTCTTTTGGGCCTTGTTGTTACACATTGTCCATCTTCTTTCGAAGACCACATCTCTATTGTTCTGGAACAAACATGTCACACCACTATACACACTTTTATAATGAGAAGCTGGTAAAGGTAGCACAAAAAGGGGGTACATATTACATTTGTTGTTATGACAAAATTTACTCAGCTTCCTTTTCTCTTTGTGCTTCAAGCCTGACCACCACTTCTGGATCTGCTCCTTTTTTTCCCAGAATATTTCTTCAAGATATTGATCATGTTGCATAATTCTTTATTTGCTGTAATAGTTTTTTTTATTGTAAAGACATTTTCTCACAATCATTATTGTTCTGGTCAAGTATCCAGACCTTCACTTCCAATTCTCCATCAGTCATGGGTGTTGCTTTTTCACTTACCATCCCCCTTCTAATTTTTCCTGCCTGTTTTACTGTCTGCTGTCTCCTCCTCCATCAGACATCATGTCACCACTGCATTACGGCACAAACACTGCCCTATATGTTTATTGGCTGGCTGATGTTAACAAGGAAGCATGCCATTGAGTTGGTCCAGCGCAAACTAGCCTGCGTGCATTCATTTGTGATTATTAGTCGTCGCCTACAAAGAACGCTTGAATGTTCATCACCGAGAATATTATGCTAGTTGTGATAAGTGGATATATAATAAGTAAACATACATGCACCCATCATCCATAACATTAAAACCACTGACAGGTGGGGGGTGTGGCCACGGGGAGCATGTAAGAGCACACATCTTGGTGCACTCTCCGGTCCCATCTATCCGGATTGAACATCCTGTCGGCTCCCCCGGGATTCCTTCTCGATACCTGGCTGGCTGAAGGTATAGTGGCTGTGGAGAGTAGCCTGTTTGCGGTTGCGGGGGCTGTTTTATCCGGCAATCGGAGTCCGAGTGCGGAGGGGCCTGGTCACGTGTCCCGCCGGCACCATCTTCCCCACGAGTGCAGTGTCCCGGCAGCTGCCTGTGTCTTCTCGGAGGCGCTTCATATCGGAGGCTGCCGGCGGAGCAGCACTATATTCAGAGGTATCCCTGCAGTGGCTGCTAGTGTGTGTGGCTCCCCCTTGTTCTTCACAGTGGGTTTGGTGCTTTTTACCTAGAGTAGTGCTGTTCACACCCTCACAGTATTATAAAGGCGGAAATAGCCTACGCTTCATCATATCCCCTGTCAACTGCTGCTATCAATATATCTTTCGTCTGTGTCATATACTTAAAAGGAGTGGCCGGCTATATATTCTCCTATACATAACTATTTTCTGCATTATACAGTAATATACGTCCAGACCCTCTCCTGTGAATATACTCTCATGATGGGGAGGAATTCTGCGGCTGCGGCGAAGTTGGAGAAATTCTCCAGGGTACCCCCTGCTCAGTCCACTTCTACTGCACGGGGTGATAACGCCCCACCTAAATCCCCAGCAGCGTCGACGGCCTCGGCTGAGCCATCAGACGCTGCGCTGCAATGCGTTTTCGAGGCAGTGACAGCTTGTGAGACTAGGCTGTCAGAAAAAATTGGAAAAGTGCAGTCAGATCTCTCAATTATACACCATGACCTGCAATGCGTGCGTGAGAGAGTTGGCGAGGTGGAAACTCGCACTTCTACCCTGGAAGATAAAATAACACCTTTAAGTGTCCGAGTTAATTCTATGGACTCACAGCTTCTTTCTATACAGAGTAAAATGTCTGACATGGAGGGACGCCTAAGGCTAAATAACATCCATTTTGTGGGGTTACCAGAGAAGGAGCAGGGTCCCAACCCGGAAAAAGTCCTGGAAAAATGGATGTCTGACACGTTTGGTTCTGCTTCTAATCATATTTCACAGTTGAGAGAGCTCACAGGGTACCTTTTAGACCCATGCCGCCTGTGGTGCTACCGCGTACTCTAATTGCAAAGTTCCTGCACTATTGTGACCGTGTCTCAGTGTTCTCGTTTTTTGCTATGGAAATACAAAAGGACAGGGCCCAATTTCTCCCAATTAAAAGATGTCTACGTGACCTCAATATTTCATACGCCATGATATACCCATCTAAACTCTGTGTAGTGGCAGATGGTGAAACCAAATTCTTCATTACACCGAGGGAGGCGGCGCTGTGGCTGGACCGCTGCAGACCCACCAGGGAACCGTTGGCTAATGACTGATTTCATGATAGCTTGTGTTACATTAGTCCCTTGTCATTACACGGCCAATGTCTATTCTATCTATGATATAGTATACACGGTTCGTGGTTCAATGCTCTGTTTTATATGTATAGACGTAATATGTATATAGATAGGGCCTACTGTTGTTGGCACCATATATTTACGGTCATATTTCCACCATCCGGTATTTTACAATGTCCGGGTAACATAATTATTCTGACCATTTATGTGCTCGGATTTACATTCTCTTAGTGGTGGAGTAATCTATGTTACTCAGCTAGATAGGTATCGAATAATTTTATACTGCAATTTTCAAAGATGTGTGTTTTTCCCCGGGGGACGACTCCATGCACAGAGGCCTCCATGTGCTTTGTTCTATTGCCATTATATATTTTGCTTTTTGTTTATTACATTTTGTTAATATTAAGGTGATATATTTTAATTGTATTGCCTAGATTAGTTTAATTGTGTGGGGTAGAGCGTTCAGGTACAAGGTATGCCTAAGTTGGGTCTGGTGTACAGGGTGGGGGGTGTTTTAGGGGTTAGGCCCATATTAGTTGGTATGGGAGATTCTACTATGTTTCTGTGTGTAATGGTTTCCTTCTGCTATGTGTGGTACCATATAAATTTTCTCCGTATGCCGCCAAGACTGTTTGAATATTTTAAAGCGCACGACACATGACGGAATCGCAAAAGGTTAATATTCTCACTTGGAATGTGAGGGGTTTAAATGACAAAGTCAAGAGATCAATGGTGTTTCGACAGGTGAAACAGTATGCTTCAGATATAATTTTTTGTTGGAAACTCACAAGGTTGGGGGGAAATTGTTGTCTTTAAAAAAAACGTGGATAGGCTGGACATATCATTCTACACACACTTCTGCATCCAGGGGCGTGTCCATATTAGTGCGCAAAACTGTCCAGTTTTCAATGGAACAGGTGCAATGTGATGCCTGGGGTATATACGTGTTCCTAACATGCTAAATTAACTCTATCTTTATTATTGTTGGCGATATACATTCCTCCACCGTACTCGCATGAGGTTCTTAAAAAGGTGGCTGAATTTATGGCCATATTCCCAGACACACCTGCTCTGTGCCTGGGGGATTTTAATAATATACTAGACCCATTGTTAGATAGGCATAGCATGTCTGCTCCAGATATATGGGGGAGGGGAGCCGGGTTTTCAAGTATGGTTCGGGGAATGGACTTGGTAGATGCCTGGAGGATGAGATATCCTAATGTGAAACAGTACTCGTGCTTCTCTTATACACATTCATCGTTCTCCAGGATAGATATGGCATTAGTTACAACAGGTTTACTGCCAAGGGTTCATAAGATTGTATATGAAACTAGGGGTATATCTGATCATTCCCCATTGACAGTCAGTTTGGATATGGAGGATCTACAGGGTCAACAATTCTGG
This sequence comes from Taudactylus pleione, assembly GCA_031769625.1. Taxonomy (NCBI): domain Eukaryota; kingdom Metazoa; phylum Chordata; class Amphibia; order Anura; family Myobatrachidae; genus Taudactylus; species Taudactylus pleione. The sequence continues at coordinate 2,664,910 of JAUIMM010000686.1, forward strand.
AAATTTAACCAGTTCTGGTTGTCACGCATGGGCACTGGAGTAGAGTTGGACGCCGCTTGGAAATAATTTTTTGTATTAAATAGTGGCACTGTATCCGTTGCTGTTTTGTGGGATACATTTAAGTCATTTTTAAGTTCTTTAATTCAGAGAGTTGCTAATTTAAAGTCTTTTTTTACAAAAAAACAGAATTGGATCTGGAAGCTTCCTGCAAATCGTTAGAATTAGCCTATACATCTGATGAATCAGAGACAAATAAAAGAGCATGGTGTGTTGCCCAAAAATTCTGGAAGGATTGCTTAATGGACAAGGCCCAATATAAGTTTCTATTTAATTTGCATGTACATTATGCAACAGGAGATAGACCTGGTTCTTATTTGGCTAACCTGGCTCGAATAGAACAGAAGTCATCTAATGCTGTGGTTGAGCTAGTTGGTTCAGATACCGTTACATATGTGCGCACCCCAGAAATAGCGGAGGAGTTTGTAAGGTATTATCAACAATTATACAAATCTAGGTTAGTGTATACTCAACAAGAAGTGCGTGAATTCTTGTCTGCTATTCCATTGCCGACACTCTCCCCTGAGGCGAGGGATTTTTTAGACTCTCCCTTGATGCTAGAGGAAATTGAGGTGGCATTAAACTTGTTTCCCAATGGTAAAGCCCCAGGTTTAGATGGGATCCCCCTCGAGTTATACAAAAAACATAATAAAATACTTGTACCCCAATTATTCGAGATCTTTAATCAAATGTATATAAATAATACATTACCTAAATCAATGTCTGAGGCATTAATAATTGTCTTACCTAAACCAGACAAAGATCTTACCATACCCGATTCATATAGACCTATATCACTCCTTCCAACAGATGTAAAAATCCTAGCAAAAGTATTGGCCTCCAGGATTAGTCAAGTCATAAGTCAATTGATTCATCCTGATCAGACAGGCTTTATGCCTGGTATGTCTACGGCAGTCAATCTACGCCGTTTATTCACACATTTACAAATAAAGCGGGCAGATGCACAAACCTCTGTTATTGTCTAATTGGATGTCGCCAAGGCGTTCGATTCGGTCGAGTGGTTGTTTCTTTGGGAAACTATGAAACGCTTTGGTATTGGCCCGGGTTATATTAAGTGGGTAAAACTTTTATATATGGATCCTGTAGCGAGAGTGTCGGTAAACTGTTTCGTTTCTACGGCATTTTCACTTTATAGGGGAACAAGACAGATTTTCCCTCTGTCACCCATTTTATTTGCTATGGCTATTGAGCCTTTGGCTTGTATGATTAGAGGTCATTCAAACATTTACGGGTTTCAGCTAAGTCCTAGGGTAGATAAAATTGCACTATACGCGGACGACATACTACTCTTTATCTCGCGTTATGAGATCTCTATGCCCAAGGTCCTTGAAATTATTGATTTATTTGGGAAATACACAGGATTACTAATTAACTGGGACAAATCCTGTATCCTTCCTTTCAGGGGAACCTGCCCCAAAGACCCTATCATAGATCTTCTCCTGAAGTGGGTGGACTCTTTTAAATACTTGGGAATTTGGATTTCTAATATACCGCAAAAGTATTTATCATTGAACGTGCAACCGCAGATTGAATACCTCTAGTCCCGTGTCCCGATATGGGGTAAATTGCCATTAACTTTAACGGGCAGAGCATATTTAGTCAAAATGGTCCTCCAACCTAAAATCCTATACATTTTGAATCATTCTCCAGTATATATTCCTCAGAAATTTTTCAAACAGATTGATGGTCTATTGTCCTCACTACTCTGGGTCAATAAGAGAGTTAGGATAAAATTAGACACTCTGACCAGACCTCATGATTGTGGTGGTCTGGCGTTACCAGACCACCACAATCACCAATGATAAAACTACTGAATCCCTACCTGCCCTTGTATTGGCTCAGTCCAAAACAGGATTAATGCCATTACGTCTAGTATTGAGTGATAATTTACATATAGTTAATGTCCCTTTAATTAGGCAGGCCATCACTATTTGGAGACTTGTTTCGCGTATAGTGCAAGCAGAAGGCATAGATCCAGATACTTCGCTGGCTCATGCCAAAAGCCTCAAGGAACTCTATGCCATCCAGGTCAGAGAAGCTTGGGGTCAGTGGAAAGTAATGTCTCTGGGACAGATATTTCAGGAGGGTGTCTTAAAGTCCTTTCATCAATTTCAGCTAGAGTTTGGTGTCCCTAACCAGTTTTTCTTTCGTTATCTACAGCTCAGGTATGCTATTAATGCCCAATTCTCTGAGGTTCCTCTGTCTGTACAGGAATCTCCTATTGAAACTCTATTACAGTCTGCCAGTGCTAGTCGCTTGATATCTGTGATTTATAACAACTTACTGAACAAGCATCATAAGTCTGACTTGGTATCCATAAAACAACAATGGGAAAATGACATTGGGGTATTGTCGAGGATGATTGGAGTGTAGCCCTTGCCAGTCCTCGCCTTGTCACTATGTCTGTAAGGTATCAGCAAATACAATATTTTAGATTACATAGGGTATATATGCACCCATCCGGTTATTGAGAATAGGGGGTAGAACGGACTGTCCCAAATGCAACTCCTCAGATGGTAATTTCTGGCATTTGTTATGGTTATGTCCTATAGTGATTCATTTTGGCAGAGCGTGATCAGGGTTATTGTCTCTACAGGTGTGCCTCAGGATATTCTTACCCCTGCGGCATGTGTTCTGACTGTAATAGATGCAGACATTATTGACAAGCCTGTTGTGCGCTACACTATTAACCTTTGCACGCTTGCTAAAGTAGGTATAGCAAGAGATTGGATGGCATCTTCTGGGCCAAACCTTGATACCTGGATATCTCTGGTCGGAGCTGTTGCCGCACATGAAAAATATGTCTATACCGCTAGGGATATAATACTGAAATACTATAGAGTATGGGATAGATGGTTGGATTCTCCATATAATGAGTCGGGGGTGGTAACTCCTTGCCCGTATATTGGATAGTTCCAAATTATAAAAATAGTTGTACACTAATTTAATTGTAGTGCTGTATGTGTTGTCATTACTATGTGTATTTGTGACAGTAAAATTTATTTCCTAAAAGTTCCATATGCGGTGGAGATGAGATGCACAGTGATATTTGTATAGACAGAAGAGAAACCACACATGTATTTAATTGCAATTTCTTTGTTTGCATTGTTGTTTTAGTGTTTAATAGTAATATTGTAATGTTTACAATTGCTCTATTGTTGTAACTTTTTATGTACCAAAATTAAAATACAATAAAAATTTATTGGATTTAAAAAAAAAACCAACCCACTGACAGGTGAAGTGAATAAAACTGATTATATCATTAAAATGGCACCTGTAAAGGGGTGAGATATATTAGGCAGCAAGTGAACAGTCACTTCTTGAAGTTGATGTGTTGAAGGCAGGAAAAAATGGGCAAGCGTAAGGATTTAGGCAACTTTGGCAAGGGCCAAATTGTGATGGCTACATGACTGGTTCAGAGTATCTCCAAGTTGAAAGGTCTTGTGGGGGTGTTCCCGGTATGCAGTGGTTAGTACCTACCAAAAGTGTTCCAAGGAAGAACCACCAGTGAACCGGCAACAGGGTCATGGACACCCAAACTCATTGATGCGCATGGAGAGCGAAGGCTATCCTGTCTGATGCGATTCCACCTACCTATACATTGTTGCAGACCTAGTACACCCGTTCATGACGGGATTGGTATGAAAGCCCGCGGACGTCATTCCGGCTGTAATACCGACGCCGGAGCTTGACAGGGCTGGATCCCGACACGTTAAGTATCTCATCTATCCCTAACCTCCTCCCCCCCAACCCTCCTTTAGGGGTGCCTAACCCTAACCTCCCCCCAGGGGTGCCTAAATGTAACCCCCCTCCCCGCACCCTAACCCCCCCTTTTCCTAGCCTAACCCTCCGGGGGGGTGCCTAACACTAAGCCCCTAAGGGGGCAGGGGGGTTCCACCCTTAAACACCTCAGTACAATACTTTTTGTTGTGACTTTGGATTGTATATTCATTTTGTTATTATTTATTTTATATTCCTTTTTATTAAAAGTTTTGTAATAAAGGGGGCGTGGTCTCACAGGATATGTTGGACCCATGAGCCACACACCCCATTTTCTTCACACTGGGAGGCAGTGATGTACAGTGAGGTCAATGCCTGGGGAGGCACTCATGGAGATGTGTCTGAGTGCTGGGAGCCTGTCTCACCCCCCTACTCACTGTAACTCTTCCCTCACTACACTAAACTTCAGTGTACATTGATTCTCCTACCTGCATCACTGTGTCTTCTCTTGCTGCTGAGCGCCGATCTCTAAACACTGCAGTGTACTACCTGGTCACATGACACATCCAAAGGTATCCATCAGTGCTCAAGGCATGCCCCCACCATAGTCAGAGGCATGCCTCTATTAGCTCTCTTTCTGTGCAGCTTACTGCCTGTAGTGTAGCCCCGCCCCTAGCTCTGCAAGCAGTGTCTGACTATACAGAAGCGAGGCTGACTCATTGCTGCTTCATCTCTCGTCTCCCTGCAGTCCCAGGAAGCACCACAAACCTGGTGAGTGTTAACTATAAAAATGGTTACAATAAACAAAGAAGATGTTTGTAAGTTATAAATATCTTCTTTGTATTATTCTAATCATTTTTATATCAAATCTCAGGAGTATGACAAGGGAGGCTCTGTCTCCCTTGCCTACCCTGAGTGCACATCCTTGGCTGGGGGTACATCAATAAACGAGGCCACTGCAAGTTTTACCTGCAGCCTTGACAACTTGCTGCAGCGGTATTCTAAGCTCTATATAGCTCCCATCCACAGCTGTCTTATTGCTCCCTAACTCTATATCACACTGACACCCACACAGTCCTCACTGCCCCTCTCCCAGCTAATTTATTGCGCTCCACAGCACACTGAGCCCCTCATAGCACACACAGTGACCCTATCACTACCTATCTTACAGTACTCACTGACCCCCTGCTCCCCTCCCAGCACTGACACCCCCCACAGCTCACACACTGACCCTACTCACAGAACCACATATTCCCCCTTCACTGCCCACCTCAAAACACATATTGCCCCCTTCACTGCCCTCACAGCACATACTTCCCCCCTCACAGCACCACATACTCCACAGGATCACCCACTCCCTGCTGCTAGCTTCTCTTCTTTCAGGACTGCAAGAAGTAGTGTTATAAAAAACTACTTTGTTAATATTTATAGATATAAAATTAAGGCCCCCATTTATCAATGTAAGATTAGCGCTGTTTGTCAAGCATCGCACTCGCCATCTTTTTTTCCCAAATGTCCCCAAAATTGTTGATTTAACAAAAAACATTATTACATAAATAATTGCTGCAGTAACTTTAATCCGTATAATTTTATTAACAAATCTGCATATTTGTTTAAAACAATATACTGAGACAGGTTTAAAAAAGTAATATATACATAATTTGATAATAAGAAAAAATCGACTATAGCGGGAACATTTGTGGAAAAAATATTAGTCAGTTAAGTGATAAAAATCTTCAGTACTTGTCTTATGCTCACTATTAGCCTTCTATATGGTCCTGCTATCGTAGTTGTCACTTTTTTGGGGTCCAGAATGGTTTCCCCACTTTTCTATGCACTTTTCTCAGGTCACATTATGTGGAAAAGTCACGCACCCTCACCTCAACTACTGCAAACTGGCATTTCTAATTGTAGCTCACATTTCTCAGGTGTGCGCATTTGTGCGATGTATGCAACTGTGAAGGAATAAACTTGCTTTTGCAAACTTACACCTAATTGAACCGAGCCCAATATCCCCCTTTGCTGAACATACTACTCCCTTCACTGCCCACTTCACAGCACACCTCCCCTCCAGCAAACGTACCTGCTTGCCATGCCTTGGGTCTTGTTTACTAGTCGGCGACAGCGTCCTCCTGGTGGCTGTTCCAATTAATGGCGGCCAGCTCCTTTCCAGTGGCGTGCAAACTGCGAGAGAAGCACAGGGAGGCAGAGGGGCCTGCTGGGACGGAACTACTTATTACACCCCTAGCCACCCTATTTGGATCTGCCAATGGCCGTGTGTATGGAGATACTATATCGGCGAAACGATTTGGAATAGAAAGGATCGTTTTTAAATGAACAATGTAGGTGGGTACACACACAACGATGTTAGTAACCAACGATTTTAGTGAATGATTTTCGTTCAGATTTTCCCTTGAAAAAGTGAACGAAAATCGTTTACTAAAAATCGTTGGTTACTAAAATAATGAACGATTTTCAAAAACGATGAACATTTTTTTAATCATGCATACAGTGAATAGAAATCGTTCATCCTGCACAACATGAATGATTTTTTTGAACGAAAATCGTTTGTTGGACAGTCAGAATGGACGATGAACTACAACCGTGAACGCGCATGAACGATTATCGTTCAGCTTAAAAAGATGAACGATTTTACAAACGATTTAACGATAACGACGTCGTTATAGTTAAATCGTTCAAAAAATCGTTGTGTGTACGCACCTTCATTGGATAGTGAGAATGCCCTATATCGCCCGTTTTCCGTGGTCGGTTAGAATTGGTGTAGCAGTCATTGGGCAAAATCTTATATACTCAGTTTTGCAGCAGGAAAAATGTTTTGCAAAATTTAGCATTTTCTTCAAACCCATAAGACTTGGACAAAAACATAAGACACCAGGATATGGTAACTAAGGTGATGGGTCCTTATCTGGAAGCCAAAATACATTGTGACTATCAGAAGCAAATCGTGGAGAGAAACAGGGCCTGGTGCTGTCTGCATAATAATGATGCTAATAGGAAAAATATAATAAATCATTTCATTAGTAAGAAGTGTGCATTGGTTACGGTGATATACTGTCTCTGGAACGGGAGGAGAATCTCTGCAGCAGGCAATGACAGCTGCTACTACTAGCAATGAGACACTGTGCAGCAGCGGGAGGAGGCTGTGCCGGAGCCGGGATGGGAAGAGGAAGCGACGCGCTCCGTGATGTAACGCGTCTTCCATTGGGATCCCGGCCGCCGCTGTCTCTCTCCCACCACTGTCACTACAGTCAGTTAATAACGTGCTGCCCTGTGTGACTCACCCCCGGAAGCCGCTCATTGGCCGCAGCGGGCAGAGGGGCTAGGGCGCCCCGCCCCCGCTCCTGTCCCCGCCCCCCAGACGGTGTTTGGAACAGTGAGCCGCCTCCTGCGCCCGGCTTAGGAGGAGGTAAGTTGGAGGAGGTTACTGCGCTCAGGCTGTGACCCTGTCCCGGCGAGGAGAGTGAGTGAAGGAGGTTGGGTAATGCTCCGGCCATGTGTTGCGCTGCGTACTGACAGCCTACGCTCTGTAGCTAGGCACGGAGGGGCGCACGGTGCCTGTGGCGGGCGTGCGGGGGAGTCGGGCGTCCTGTGCATATTGGGCAGGTGCCGGTGCAGCCCGGGTGACCTCCCTCCGCGGCGCGTGTCCTTCCTGTGCGCCCACGTGTATGCGGTGCCCGGGGGAGGCAGAGCGTGGCTGCCGGGTGCTGTGATTTCCCGGGTGTGGGCTCCCACACGTGCTTGTTGTGTATCTGTCACTAGTACACCCGACGGGTGAGGCTGCCCTGTCAGGCTGCAGCTCCCCGGCGCTGGGCGGCCTGGTGGTGGCTATAAATAGAAGTTGCTATCATTCTAGGAATGCATTTATATATAGCGCAGCGTAGCCCTACGGGTGTATCTGGGGGAACCAGGGATGGCCCGTACATGGACTAAGTGAGTGAGGCCTTGGGGTGACCTCAGTCACATGGCGGATGAGGGTGGCATCACTAGTGACATGTCAGTGTGCGCTCCCTGTGACCTGAGCAGTTGTACGGGACGTGGGAGAGAGCACCGGTGCCCAGTAGGCAGCCTGGCAGTGCCAGCTCTGTATGCTCACCCTCTGCCTGGCAGTTGCTAGTCCTGTGCCCGGCAGTGAGTGAGCATGGCCTAGTGGTGGCAGCCAGCGCAGCAGAAGTAGTATTGTTGCTGTGTGACCCCGGTGTAATGAGACCATGTCTGTACCATGTGTGATCTGAGGTGCTCTCACCAAGGTCACCCAAACCCGCACCAGTTTACAGTTTCAAAGGTCATCGCACCCTTCCTTATGTGTACAGGTAGCCTGCTCTGTGTAGCTTTTATGGTGGTGGCTGCTCATAGTTTGTTTATGGCAGCCCCGAGGATGTACTTTTGTGGCATTTGGTAAAAGTGAATGAAGTGTGTGCGGGATGGTTCCCCTTCCTGTCTCTAATCACAGCACTTACCACCAGTTGTCACTATTTAGCACTTTACAGCGTGTTTTCTGTTTTGATACTCATGAGTAACTTCTGCACTTTATTTCCCTCTATGGAAAGTGTGTAGTGCTTCAGTTTTATGTATGTTTACTGAATGGTCATACTATTCAGCACATTTATGCAGCTGCCAAACTGCTTCACTGTTTGCCAAAATATACTTGTGCAATTGTTTATAAAGGAGGTACCACCTACTAAGAAACAGTTATCTTAAACTCTACAGTTTTGTATTTGTTAGTAACTTGGATGTTACACCTTTAATTTAAAATATAATGGCCTCATACCTTTGTTTAGCTTTCAACCTGTCACCTGCTGTCGGGTGTGAGTAAAAGCCGTAAAGTATATTGAAAATGCTGGAAAACCATATTAAATGTATTTAAAAAAAATTAAATAAAAAATAACCGAAACCATATTAAATGTACTAGAAAAGCCAGATAACTATATTAAATGTATTGGAAAATCTGGAAATGATAGTAAATGCATTGAGAGAGCCCAAAACCATATTGGTTTCTGACTTTTTCAATATATTTACTATGGTTTCCAGTTATTTGAATGCATTTTCTACAGTTACCAGCTTTTTTAATACATTTAATGATCCCTGGCTTTCTCAAAACACTTTACATGGTTTCTGGCTTTTTCAATGCATTTACTATGACTTCTGGCTTTTACCCAAGATCTTTCCCTGCTGTATCTGTTTAAAGAATTCTATTTTATTGACTTTGCATAATATTAAAACCACTATCATTGTATAAAATTGCATATATTTGCAGTTTACAAAGACTACTCCATATCTTGCTATGTCACACTTTTCATTGGTTACAGCCCAAACTGCTTAATTTGACCTATTTATAGCAGGGATGGGGAACCTTTTTTCTGCCGAGGGCCATTTTGATATATATAACATTTTTCGTGGGCCTGGTACAGGGGCAGGGCCACAATTGCCTGTGATTACTGTAAGGGCAGCATCATAAGGACGCTTTTGGCGACACTGCTGCGTAGATTTTGTCTGCAGGGTGCTATTCTAGGCACCCTGCTAGCCGAAACAAGCTAGGAGGGCCAGACCAAATTATTCCGGGGCTTTATACGCCCCCCGGGCCTGGGGTTCCCAGTCTCTGATTTATAGGCTTGCAGGAAAATGATTGCAGCCTTAATCCTGCTGATCCCGCATGTAACCAACATTTTCCAAGTTTTAGTTGTTATATCTCTACTGTGACATCACGTCTAATTTGTTGAACTGCTTTATGCATCTTTTTTTTTTTTTTTTTTTTTTTTTACCATTTCTAATGCATATCGAGATGTTGTATGTTGATACAGTTGTCATTTTCAGCTGTTGCAAGGCATCCCTAAGGCTTTTTATTTTAGGTGGGGGTTGTATGTTGCTGCTCAGAACAGTCTACACACCAGGCTTCTAAGCGTAGTGACAATTTGGGTGTTGGCAACATATAGTCAGTTAACTTGATTTAGCTTTGGCTTGCCTACTTTGGTGCTTTGTGGGGGAAAAAAATACCATAGACTGAAGTAATTGAAGTGATAATGGAAATGCAAAACAATCTAGTCATATGTATTGGATTATTGTTTTACTATTGTTTCTGCCTCTACTAAATAAGCTTACAGCATGTATGGTGTAATGATTAACATTACTGCCTCTCAGCACTGACTCCCACCACTGCCCTGTGTGGAGTTTGTATATTCTCCCCGTCCCTGCGTGGGTTTCATCTGGGTACTCTGGTTTCCTCCCATATGCCAGAAATATACTGATAGGTTATTGTTTGTTGGGAGCCAATTAACCTTAGTGTGTGTACATGATAGGGAACATACTGTAAGCTACACTGGGACAGGAACTGATGTGAATGGTTAAATATTCCTTGTAAAGTGCTTCGGAATATGTGTGCGCTATAAAAACTGGCAATAAATAAATTTTTGATTTTGAAGTGTATTTTCATATTGTATGCTGATGTAATTTGAATTCATCATTTTTTTTTCTAGCCCAGTTGTTGATTTGTGTGGAAAGTGCTATGTTCTTTTACAAGGTTAGTAGGTTTGTTTGCTATGGCAGCTGGCACAAGCTTGCATTGTTTGCAGAAGCCTACCAGTGCTAATGTTCTTATCACATGAGTGAAACCTTTGGTGCACATTTAAGTCGAGCTGCTATTCAGCTTCAGTATAGGAAGCATGAATTATGGAGTGGCATGGGAGATCAAATACTGGATTGAAGACAAACACAAGTTAAGAATCACCTGGTAGTTAATATGACGATAGAATCTATAATTGTGGTAATGGATTGCTTACGGCTCTTAAGTATTTTTAGTCCGCCACAGCCACCACCTTTTAAAAAAGGTCATAAGAACCTGGCACTTTTTAAATGTTTATTAGAGTTGCTTCAGTATCTTCAGAATTTTGCTGGTTTAAGAGTAATTGATTAAAGCTGGATATGCACCTATACAATCATACTGCTGATCACACGATATCAGCTGATCAGCCCAATAATTGTATAGATGTGTATGCAGGACTGCTAGCCGGTAAATGGCTTAAAACGCTCCTGCAAACAGTCGGATAGGGAGGTTGCATCTTATGAGCAGTGTAATATTTAAGATGCTAGACTTCCCGATCCATTGAGAAACTAACACACCGAGCTAGAAATGGCTCAGTGTGTAAGGGGGTCACACTGGTCGGATAAACACTCTGGTCAACGGAATGTTTATCTGCTCTGTTGAGCGGCATTGTGTATCCAGTTTTAGTCGCTAACACTTCAGATATACCTAAATCAAGGTAAACCCATCTTTCTACTTCAGGGTCCATAGGGGTCCACAGGGTGACCTTGGGGTATAGCTGGATCCTCTGGCACCACGGAGTTAAAGCTTTTAGCTGCTCCCAAGATGCACTTGGGTCCATCCTCCTCTATACCCCGCCCCCGAACCACAGGCACCTCAGTTTATGCTGGTGCCCGTCCAGAGTCGGGTCACCCTGCGGGTGGGGGGGGGGATCTGCAGGAGCAGCCCCCTTTTTTTTTTTTTTTTTTAACTTAGTTAAATTTAGTTTTTTTTTCTCCAGAGCGGCAGCGATGGGCTGTCTGTACAGACGCCCATGGTGCCGCTCCTTCTCCCTGCTGGCGCAGCGACGCCAGTACTGAACTGGGGATCGCGGCGGGGGAAGCCAGAGTCTGTACTAGCCGGACTCTGGTTTCCCCCGGGACTGCTGCCGGAGATGCCGGGGAGATCAAGGTAAGCCGCGCACCGCTGATTAGCGGCGGTGCGCGGGTTCCTTTTAAACGCAGTCCCATGCCCCCGGTCTAGGGGAAAGACTGGGGGCGCTAGCGGTGGCAGCGGGCTCCCCCTCCATTGGAGGCAAACCCCGCCAGACCACTAGACCAACAGGGTGAATAACACGGCAAGCGGGATGCCGGCAACCCGGGGGTTAATATGCTAGCCAGGGGAGGAAGCCTTCCCTGTCTAGCGGCTCCTCCCCTCAGCTCGCCTTTCAGCTAGTAGTCTGGCGTCGCTGAGCTGCAGATACTCGGCCACTCCTCCTCTGAGGTCTCCAGCAGCCATTTTCTCCAGTGGCAGCGCAGATACTCTCAGGGAGCACCCGGACCGGACCCCTGTGTACCTCTCCCCTGCAAAAGGACAGTGTACACAGCACTATAGCCCTCCCAGACACTGAATCTGGGCAGGTTGATTGTAGTGGAAAGGTGCAGTGAGTATTACTTCTGCATGGTATGTGACTTTTGCTAGTGCTGCCTGTCTGTGCTAATTTCTACTTACTGTCAGCCTATACCTATCCCTTTCCTTATCCTACACACCCTACAGGTGTGCGGGGGAAGGGTGTTTCTACTGACCTCACTTATATAGATCACGTGTTTGTGAGGTCAGTCACATACAGTTGTGTGCTACACAGGGCTATGTTGTGGGCTGTTGTCCAGCACACTGGTGAGTGTGCACATTTTCTTCCTATGTCATAACTGTGTAATTATATAGTCTGTCATGTCTGAGGAGGAGATTGAGCACTCCGTGGCTCCGGTATTGTTCTCCTGCAGGCGCTGTTCTGCAGGAATGGATAGGGAGGATTTGTCACAGGACGGCCTGTGCGGACGGTGCCAGGCGATCCCTGGTACGTCTAAACCTCCTATGTCGCTGGAGCCACCATGGGCGATGTTTTCCCAGGTGCTGGTGTCCATCGCGGACCGTCTGTCGGTCCCGACTGCCCTCCCTACTAGGGCGTTGCCCCAGCCTACCATCCCCCATTCCCCAGGTGTCCCACAATTATTGCAGACTCCCCTGGGGTCTCAGCCTGTTGGTCCCTATGCAGGGTTGCCAATGTATATACAGTCCACCCCTGTGGCGCAGCAGGCTGTGGGGCCGTTTCAGGCTCCTGTGGCAGCTCCTCCACCCTGGGTGGATGCGCTTTCCCACACTGTCCAAGATTTGGCGGCAGCATCTTCGGCTTTTCAGTCGATGTTGCGCAGTGACGTGCCCTCCAGGGCGTCTAAACGCACAGTTATGGCGCAGGCTGCGCATTTTTTGGACTCTGAGGGGTCCTCGGATGATGGTGAGGTGCAGGATGACTCAGCCTCAGATGCCTCAGTCCAGGAGGTAGACACTAAGTCTTCCATCGATGTGCGGGCTCTGGTTAGGGCGGTGCGGGCCATTCTTCTGAATGAGGATGAGGCACCCGCTCCCAAGTCGAGGTATTCTAGTTTTAAAAAAGCTAAGGTTACTTCTGCAGCGTTCCTCTTGTCTGATCAGTTGACGGATCACATGGCCATGGCCTGGCAGACGCCCAGTAAGCGATTCCTGCCACAGAAGCGGTTGGCGTCCAATTATCCGTTTCCGGAGGCGCATTGTAAGAAATGAGAAACTCCGCCTGCGGTTGATTCCCATGTAACGCGCCTCATCAGGAGTGCTACTTTGCCATTGCCGTCTATATCCTCGCTGAAGGATCCTACGGACAGGAAGGTGGAGACTTGTCTAAAGTCTATTTATTCTCTCTCAGGGGCTGTAGCCCGGCCGTCCATGGCCATCTCCTGGGTGGCCAAGGCCATTGAGGGTTGGGCCAACGCCTTGGAGGATACGTTTACGGATGAAGCTCCGGATGTCCAGAGGGCGGCTTTAGGACAGAAGAGAGATGCCGCTTCCTACATTGGAGAATCATCTTTGGATGCCAGCTTGCTGACCTCTAGGGTTTCGGTGGCAGCAGTGTCTGCTCGCAGATCATTGTGGTTGAGGTCTTGGAGAGCAGACGCTGATTCAAAGAAAGGCTTGAGGCCTTACCTTTTAATGGAGAGTTACTATTTGCTCCGGACCTGGACAAAATAGTAGATACCCTGGCAAAATCCAAGTCAGCCTTCCTCCCTTCAGCTACGACACCTGCTATGGTCCGGAGCTCGGCCTTTCGCTCTTTTCGGGTTCAGGGCAAGGCAAAGGGTCAGTCCTTCCCGAGGCAGTCTGCAACCAAGACCGCCTCAAAGCCAAAGAAGCAAGCCTGGAGTGCTAGGCGCCCTTCTTCCAAGCAAGAAGATAAGCCTTCTGCATGATGGGACGGGCCTCCCTCTAGGGGACCCCAGAGTGGGAGACCGACTTCTTCAATTCGCCCAGTGCTGGCACAATACCACCACGGATGCCTGGGTGCGAGAAGTGGTCTCCCAGGGGTACGCCCTGTCTTTTCGGCACAGGCCGTCTCGCCTGTTTTTTTGCATGAGTCCTTCTCAGGAAAAAAACAAGGCCTTGCAGTTCCAGGAAGCCATAGAGGCCTTGCTGACGGCGGGGGTCATTATACCCGTACCACAATCTCAACGTGAGATGGGGTATTACTCTATGCTGTTTCTGGTGCAGAAACCCAATGGCTCTCATCGCCCCATCCTCAGTTTGAAGTCCCTGAACAGGTTTCTCTGGGTTCCCAAATTCAGAATGGAAACTTTGCGTTCCATCATTCTGGCGATGGAACCGGGGGATTATATGGTCTCCCTGGATATCCAGGACGCCTACCTCCATGTGCCTATAGCAACATCGCACCAACTGTTTCTGCGGTTTGCTATTCTCCACAACCACTACCAATTCAGGGCTCTACCCTTTGGCCTCTCCACGGCACCAAGGGTATTTACTAAGGTGATGGCGGTCATGGCGGCTCACCTTCGGAGCCAGGGGATACGGTTGCTACCGTATCTAGACAACCTCCTTTTGCTGGCAAGCTCCCCGGAGGTACTGATCCAGCATCTCCATCTGACGGTCGCTTGTCTACAGGCGCACGGGTGGTTGATCAACTGGAAGAAGTCCTCCCTCATCCCACCACAGCGGATGGTTCATTTGGGGGCCCTGCTGGACTCTCGTCAGCAACAGATTTTTCTGACTCCAGAGAAGGTCTCCTCCTTACAGCTGCGGATTCACAGTTGTCTGAGCAGGGGCAGAGTGTCGGTGCACTCAGCGATGAGAGTTTTGGGGTCCATGGTGTCGGCATTCGACATGGTGGAGTTTGCCCAGTTCCATTCCAGGCCCCTGCAGAGGCTGATTCTTTCGGAATGGAACGGATTGCCACACAGGATCCGCTCTCAGATGCTGGTGGTGTCCTCGGAGGTGCGTCTGTCCCTGGCCTGGTGGCTACAGACGGCTCATCTCCTCGAGGGGCGCCCCTTTTGGATCCCGGAATGGGTTCTGCTCACGACAGATGCCAGTCTCCGGGGTTGGGGGGCGGTGACAGGCTCCTTGTCACTTCAGGGTCGTTGGTCGGCGGAGGAAGTGATTCTTCCCATCAACATCCTGGAACTGCGGGAAGTGTACAGAGCCCTGCAGTCGTCCGGCACCTCTCTTCACGGAAGGGCCGTTCAGGTGCAGCCAGACAACGCCACCACGGTGGCGTACATCAATCACCAGGGAGGGACTCGCAGTCGAGCTGTGATGTCGGAGGTGTCCCGCGTCCTGGCTTGGGCAGAGCGCTATCTTCCAGCTCTCTCAGCAGTCTTCATCCGGGAGTCCTCAATTGGGAGGCAGACTTCCTCAGCTGTTACGACGTGCATCCCGGGGAATGGTCGCTTCATCCAGAGGTATTCCAACTACTCGTGGACAAGTGGGGGCTGCCAGAGCTGGACCTGATGGCGTCCCGTCACAATCATAAGCTGCCCGTGTACGGGTCAAGGACAAGGGACGCAGGCGCAAGTCTGATAGACGCGCTGTCGGTGAAATGGCTGTTTCACCTGGCTTACTTGTTCCCTCCAATATCTCTGCTGCCTCGGGTCCTGCGCAAGTTCAAGCAGGACGGAGGCACACTGATCCTGGTGGCCCAGAAGGCTGTGGTATTCCGATCTGCGGAGCCTGTCCATCGACGCTCCGTACCTCCTACCTCAACGGCGGGACCTGTTGTCTCAGGGGCCCTGTCTTCACCCGGATCTGGGTCGACTATCTTTGACGTCGTGGCTCTTGAGACAGCCGTCCTGAGGTCTCGGTGCTTTTCTAGCTCCGTTATTACCACCATGCTGAGGGCGCGCAAGCCTGCTTCCGCGAGGATCTACCACAGAGTGTGGCACACTTACTTTCAGTGGTGCGAGGCCAGAAGATATGATCCCCAGGTGTTCCGGGTTTCGCGTATTCTGGCTTTCCTTCAGTCGGGTTTGGATTTAGGATTACGTCTTTCCTCACTGAAGGTGCACGTGTCTGCTCTGTCGGTGTGGTTCCAGCGCAGGATTGCTGCTATGCCGGACGTACACACCTTTTTCCAGGGTGTTTTAAGAATCCAGCCTCCCTTTGTTCCACCTGTGGCCCCGTGGGATTTGGCGGTGGTCAACCTTAATTCTCCACATCCAGGTATGCGGTTTCTGCCAACTCCCAGATTTCTGACATCTAAAACAAAATAAATCAATTTAGTCATCAATTTCCCTAATTTTGGAAATTAATCGAGGGTCAATGCAGATTATATTTTTGTAGAATTCTCTCAGGACACATAAATTCAGTCTCAGACCTTCTGTTGTCGTTATTGGGCCTGTATTCAATTCCCAGGGATGAGCAGTTGAGTTGCACTCCCTGTGAATTGGGGTAAAGAAGCGTCGCTGATTTTCATGTAGACCTCTCCATTGTTGGTGGTTGTGAGCTGCTTGTGACACTCTACACTTTTGCTAGAACTTCCCCTTATCCATATTTCTCTGGCATAAACGCTGGAGAAATGGGCGATAACTGCTTGATAATTAGAACCCTAAGACTGCAAAGTAAAGTCCCCTGTATATTAAATTCCAAGATATTAGAGCATATTCCTCTTGATTCTTCTAAAATGGCCATTCTGTATATTCTTGTGCCAAGTGGTGATATCTCTTAAAACATGGAAAACCTTTTCCTGTTTTTGGTTTGAAATATTTGCCTGTACTAACGCTAAATCCTGTTATCCCAGTTATGGTTCAGACTAAAATGTTTAGGTTTTTCTCATTCTTTAATTCTGAAGTAAATACCAGTAAATTAAATATTCAGATGTGTAATTCAGGTATATGGAAGTCAAGACCAATACAAGATAAAAACGTGGCAATTTGATGTAATGACAATATAGAACCAAAATTACATTTGACGATGTAATTTCCCAATAAACTACAAATTGTCTAAACTTGGCGTGAACTTGGAGGCCATGCTACAGGAATGTAAAGAGTGAGATTTTAGATTATTAGCCATATTCAATTTGAGGCAAAATGTCGGAATTGCCGATAATTTATTGCCGATG
Organism: Taudactylus pleione; assembly: GCA_031769625.1. Taxonomy (NCBI): domain Eukaryota; kingdom Metazoa; phylum Chordata; class Amphibia; order Anura; family Myobatrachidae; genus Taudactylus; species Taudactylus pleione. The sequence continues at coordinate 2,681,901 of JAUIMM010000686.1, forward strand.
ACGTCATTTTCGCCTATTTCAATTATCCCCGTATTCAATTACATTGACTTTTCGCTGGTGCGAAAAGTCAATCTTAAAAAAAAAAGGGGATCATTTTTTGCAAGCTAAAAAAAAAAAAAAAAGTGCAGAATTGGGGTTTAAGGGTGCAGGCTTAAAAAAAAAAATAGCCTGCACCCCTGCGAATGTCCCTTAAAAACGATCTGTGTGGAAAAAAGTAAAAATAAATATTGGGACACCCCAAAAAAAATGTTAAATTGTGAGGTGAAAAAAAACCTGAAAATGCGCTTTGTAAAATAGGTAAATTTAATTCAGAGGGGGTCGGAAGTATGCGGCAGGTGTTTTCTTCAGTGTGGGTGATAGAGGCAGGTGCATTTTTGCAGAATTTGAAAAAATAATTTTAGGGACTTAAAAATATGCTTGCGCGAATTTTCATGTACCCCAAATTTGATAGGAATTGTTTTTTTTCCTCAAAAAAAATCTAAATGCTCTTCTGCATCACCTTCTTCAAAGTGACATTTATGCACCTGCAGCGGCTATTTAAACACACAGCTTTCTTCTGTAGGCAATAACGGGGGTACCCATAGTGATCCCCCAAGTCTGGGCATCTTTATAGGGGTCCTACAATTATTTTCCGAAAATTCCCATATTTTTTCGCCGATTCAAGTTTCGCCTGATCCAGATTTAGCCTACTTGAAAATTGAATACGGGGAATAGCGGTCACGCGTGCGATACTTTTCCGCCTGGAAAGCAGACGAAGGAGGCGAAAAGTCTGGACTTTTCGCTTCAAATTGAAAATACTGACCCATGCTGTAACCCACCTCATGTCTAGTGAATATGTATATAAGGATTGTTTGTCACTACTGATCCAACATAAACCAGACTAGATGAGAGATATTCATCACCTATGACCAAAGCTTTTACACACAAAACAAAACAAAAAAATCTAAATTTTGGTTGAGATTGGAGTTGTCCATTCCTTTTATGCAACATAGGTAATAAAATATATATATATGTTCATCTTCAATAAACACCTTGTTGAAGGTTTCACAAATAGTTTTCCCAATTGTTCCTGAGAATTCTCTGCGGCTCCCCATTGTTCCGTAGTTAGGGATTATCTAGACATTCTTGTGCCTCTGACATACATTTCTCTTATGAGGGGAATTCAATTGTTTTTGGATGCCCGACAGGCGATATTCAATTTTTGCATTTTGCAGATGGATGCCAGTTCCGTAGACACCCACTACTTCTGTATGCACCCTCCTGAGGTCGCCAGCAGAAATCTGCCCAAAATCGTGCTTTTGGGCGCCCAAACTCTGTGCGCCTAGTAGTTTGCACGGGTTCAGCCGCTTTATGCAGTTAATCCCGGTGCACGATAAGTAATAGGGCCTATGGCACTGCTGCCAATCAGCAATATCGTCCATGGAGTAAAGTACCTCCTCCTTTGTTACTCTGTTAGATCTTTATTTAAATTGGTAACAAGATATGGGTTTCATTTTCAAAATGAGGCTGATGCAGTTGGGAGCAAAGCAAAAAAAGAGCAACTTTGCTCTTTGAAAACCATGTTGCAATTCAAGTGGTGCAAATGCATTTATTTCCATGCAGGGCACACACTTTTTTGGATGTATCTCACAATACTAAACTGTTCTAATTTGTACACCACGAGTAAAAGTTGAGTTAGGACACAATTCCCAAGCATAAATCTGTCCACATACTTTAATCCCCCTCTTCTGTAGTTTAAAATTGTATATTTGCCTTGCTCCCAGTTCTGCATAAGCCCCTTTGAGAGGAATTCAATTAGCTGCAGGACTTAACCCGGGAGCTTAAAGCCTGCGTTATGTGCCCAGAGCTATTCAATTATATCCCACAGTAAGCCCTGCAGTTAACGTGCTCTAATGCATAGATTCCTGGTTGAGTGTCCAGAGCTATGCAATTACTGCGCCTAGTAAGCCCAAATGATGCACTTAACGTGGATTTATGTTCTCAGCCTCTTGAGATGCAAAGATGCAAACTAAACTTTGTTTTAAGTGCACCCATGGGGCTTAGCACAGACAATAATTGAATACCTCCGGCTCATAACCCGGGAAATAAAGGCCCCCCCCCCCCCCCCCCACCCCCCTGTAAGTCCTGCGGCTAATTGAGTTTCCCCCTTTGGGGGGGTTATTCAATACAACAGGAGTTGAATAGTGCCGGGAGGGAGCTCCCAGAGCTATTCAATTCACTACTTCATTACTCCTACGGAGAGCAGTTAAGTCGGAGAATGATGGTTCTCGCGGCTTAACATGGCTGTTTAGTCGCGCGAGCCGGCACTCCCCAACTAAAGTGCCGGCCGCGAGATCAGCCTCATGGCGGGCACTTTAGTCTGATTTCTCCTCGAACCTTCTGGAGGGTGTAAGAAGAAATCTTTAGTCGGACTAAACGGCTCCCCTCCCGGTGCTATTCAATTCACGCTGAATTGAATCGCCCCCTTGTGTCTTCATTGCATGTTTAAACTCCCTGCCTATAAATGAAGTTTATTGGAGAGCTTTGTGAAGATTGGCACACGTTTTGCACCATTGCATCACTCCAGTATGTGTCTCTGGGGATCAAAGGTTGGGTCAGGCTGCTCTGCTGATTGGCAGGCCATACTGTATATAAATTGTCACATCTTCCTCTCTGTGTAGTGGTATTTTTGAGGTTGGATTTTGATATTGGTAGTCCTCTTAAAAACTAAGCTAAAACTTGTTCACATATTGAGCTCAATGGGCGGAATTCAATTGATTCCAGCCCCTATCGCGCCCGACGGAGCTATTCAATTCTTGCTCCTGTCGGGCGCGATCAGCTGGCAGCGCTACATTTCAGCTCGCAGCCCCTGGGGGATGAGAGCTGAAATGTGCGAAAAGTGACATGTTTGGGCGCCCAAACATCACTTTTCGCGATCGCGCCCAGCACTTTGGTTGGGTTTAGCTGCTTTATGCGATCAGCACGAAAATCTAGAACAATTTTGTAGCGGCCCGCGATCTCCTGTCACTTTAGATGGGAGATGTGGGCCACGAAAACAATTGAATTCCGCCCAATGGCTGTGTAGTGTGATTTGGCAGTTTAAGCTGCAAGCATAGAATGACAGTAAAGCCGATAGTCCTCTCGCCCTCGGCAGCACAACAATATTGTCTATCACTTTAGACGGGAGCTGCATCTAAAGTGAGGGCATTAGATGACTCAGGGGTTTTTTTTGCATATCAACTTGTTCACCAAAGTGTGAGGCAGGTTTTTATATTTATAAAGGACTATGCTGTTTTGAGATATATATATATATATATATATATATATATATATATATATATATATATATATATATATTTATTATACATTTTTTTTTTTTTTTTTGTATTGCAATTGGGTCTGGTGCTTGATGGGATTAAGTTGTTGATCCGGTACTATAGGCTCAAGTGTTTGTTAGATCTTGGTATATAGGTGTTGTAGTATGTCTGCTGTGCTGATTTTTAAACTTTACTACTGAAGGTGGAGCACAAACGGGAATGTTAGGTAAATATGCATAGTATGACATGAAAAATATATAATTCACACTTGATAAATATTTCCAATTTATAGTGGAATGATTCCAGGATGCGGATGGTTTTTTTCATTGTTTTTAGGATTGGATTTGGCCACAAGTGTATATACAGATTTATAATGTCCTTGTGACTTTTAGGAGGTTAAGAAGTAATTTATCTTGTCATGGTACTAATGTATCTACACTGCTGTTGGTGTCCTCTCTTGCTTGCTCCAGAGCACATGATACTGGAGCTGCTAGTAAAACCCTACAAGGGTATGTGTATCAAGAGTGTTTACTGTAGTATTCAGCCTGACATCCACTACTTGCAGAGCAGGAGGAACAATCTCTGCTGTCTGAAGAAATGCAGAAGCCTGTATCTGTTTTATTAACAATTGAAAATGAAGTAATTAAACCTCATATACTGCAGGTTAAGTTCCCACTAATGCAAGTGAGACTTTACTCACTGTATGTGTAGGGAAAAATAGAGCCACCCCCCCCCCCCCCCCCCACACACACACACACACACATTAAAATGTATTAAATGATCTATGTAGTGCACACATTACACACAGGATCCATGTTGAGTTCGCAGACCTATATGTTTTTGTTGACGGCTTCCCAATAGCGTCATTATCGGTGATTTTTTTATTTTTTCGGAGCCTGCTTTGCTCCTGAAAAAAATCTCCGATAAGGGCTACCGGCAGCCACACTTTGGGGCTAATTGAATAGCCTTTGGGGGATCAATTAGCCGCAGTACGTTATCACAACTAATTCAATTTCCCCCCTAAGTGTAAAAATTTATATATTTTCCAATTACCACTACTGCTTGACAAAAACACCTTATTTGACACCACACCGTTCATTGAATTATTAAACATTTCTGTATAGCATCACCAATATCACCTATTTTATGCTTTTCATTCCATTGACAAAACAATGAAGACTTGTGTGCTATGTCTGTTCATCCTTGACCACACAGAAAGGGGCTTTTCCAATTTGGCGCGCACATTTGTGGCGGAATCCAGAATAGGCAGAGAAGTCGGGACACATGGGAAGACAACTGCACATGATCACACCAGCTCTCCAGATAGTTTTTATTCACACCATACTTGCCCACGGAATTTTTTTATGTATTGTATACTTTGTAGTTTTGTTGAAGTCTTTAGTACCTTGCCATACCTTTTAATCCCTTAATGATCAGGGTTATCAAACCCAAGTTCATAGCTTTGCAATGTGTTTGCTAATTTATCATTTAAATAAAGTGTATATACTTGGCAAAATTGGGGGCTGCAACCCTAATAAGAGATTTTGTTTGTTCTTATTTGGCATTTGTTGCAACCGCTTTTTTATTTCATTGATTGCTAATTTGCTGTGAGTCTGCTATGCTTACAGCTTGCATTCAGTGCAGGGTGGGCTGGGGTCATCTCCCGACAGTTCAGTAAGCACGCCATCTGCTGGCTGGCACAAGAGCATACTCTTATGTAGGTCAAGCCAGCCCTTGGTGTCTGGTGCTGTGACTGTGAGTTGGGTGGTTTAAGAAAATTGCTTGGCTGTGTCCCATTGAAGATGCCCTGGGAAGATCAATGAGTCGCTGCCACCACCAGACCCTTTATTAGCACATTAAACTGCTTTATTCTAAGTAATGTAACTGGCTGGTTCTTCCAGATTACTTACTTTAATATAAGATGTTTGGTAGCCAGCAGAGTATCCTGTATTTGGCAGGAAGTACTGTAGGTGTCTTGGAGGAACAGAGCAGGAACGTTGGGAATAATAATTTTTACAAGTTCACAGTAGCTCTTAATAGCTGTTACCACAAAACCCACTTAAAGGTAGTGGATGTACAGACAAGTTTGAGGCTTTTGTTCCATTTATATACAGTTTAACACAGATTAACAGTAGTTAATAACGCACCCTGGGTGGAATGTACTACATTTCGCATTTTGGGTACATTCCAGTGTTAATACTAGTATGTACCTAGAAATGCACAAAGGACAGCTCACCCGATAACAGCTGTTTGCGATACAAGGACTTTCGGAGGACACTGGGAGTGATCTGAATGGGTCCTTCTCAGAGTAGAATGCTAAAAAATGCCTAATAGGCTTCTATTAGGCAACGCCATCTACAGATGGAAATGTCTACCGGGTCCAAGCTCCAGAATATATAGCATTGAGTTTTGGACTCGTTTTAGATTTGATTCATCCCACCGTTCCTTAACTTTTCAATGCATATCAAGTATTTACAAACAAAAGTAATTTTTTTTCACTATTCCTTAAGTTTGTAATGGATGACCTCCAATGAAGGTTACGTTTTGTAGCACTGTTTACTTTCTTTTACAAAATGATCATACATACTAATAATTGACAAGGTATATTTCATAGTCTGAGAAACAAATCTGAAGCTGAAGGGATACGAGCACTTAAAAAGGCTAAGAACCTTTGCTATACATTATTCTTGTACTAATTTAAGTTTCTGCAGGATGTGTGTGTGTATTATGTATTAATGCATTTTTCTCTTACAGGTTTCACTGTTGGGCTCTTTTAAAGATGGTACTACGCATGCGCTTAATTCTCCCCTACGCCTTGCCTGGAGTGCTGGCACTCGTTGGTTGTTGGTGGTTCTTTTCCCGAAAGAAAGAGGGGCACAATAAGAAACGCAAGCATTTGGTTTCACCTGCAGAATTGCAGGCAGATGATGTCTTAAAAGGACTAGTTCCTAAAAATGTATTGCAGACCAGTTCAAGGGTACAGCCTGCGCAGATAAATGGAGAGGCATGTGCTTCACAGGACAGCTTGACCTGCTCTTTGCCCTCAACAGAACAGTTAACTCCTTTATTTGAAACTCAGTCTGACTGCAAGGCTGAGGATACCCTGAAAAGTGAGTACCCCACACAAAATGTGCTCCTGGACGCCTTACAAGGATCCTCTCATCAGGAGATAACTGAAGCAATAACATTCAGAATCCAGACAGGAGATGGAGATGTTTGTACACCTACAGCTGTACATAATGTTAATAAGGAGACCCACAAAATTCTAGTTTGTGACTTAGGGTTATGTTCAGGAGATGTAGCTGAAGTATGCACCACTTCACTATGTGACCATGTTCAGGCAAATGAGCCAACTGATAAATCAGAAAAAGCTTTAATTGGTTCATGTGCTGAATATTTGCTCTCGCACAGTGAGCCTCGGGTATGTTCAGCAGAAACCCATAAAGCTTTGCCATCTTTTGATGTGGGTGAGTCAGTTTTACAACAGACCAATCACATTCAGAGTAATGCGACTTATAATTTCAGACCACCCGAAACATACTCCGAGGCTTTCAAGAATAATACATCTGAAGAATATTATGTTGACTCTTTCATAGAGTCAGGTGTACAGCCATGTATTGATGAAATAGAAACTGTGGTTGAAATGTCCATTTTAGTGCAGTGCCCTCCATCAGTGGCTAATGAGACTGGAGAAACAGAACACGCTAGCGCCCAATCTCCAGAATGTAATCGGGCAGAGCAAATAGCATGTAGCGAACCACCTAATCTAAATTTATTTCCTCCTATGGAAGCAGGTTCTGAACCTAGGAACTCAGCCATCTGTGGAGTTACAGGTAACGTTTTACCAGCAGCAGACAAGCTATGTAGTAGCCCTATAAAAACTTCCTCCATGGAAATGGTTGGAGTGGGTAATTGTCCTGACCTACTGGATACCATTTGTCAGAGCTTGGAAAAAAATGAACAGCTTGAAACTACAAGTTCATTAATGGACTGGAATCACAAAGCATTTTGTAAAAACTGTGATACCAAAACACCATCAGCTCTCCATAATTCCAGAAAGGAATCAAACAATATTATGGTCTGTGACTTTGCATTGGGTTCTGAGGATACAGATAAATTGTGTAAACGGCCATGTGATACTGTTCAGACATTGGGACCTGATGTTACATCATTAAATCAGACCCACTTAGTGAAGGAGGAAGTTTTTTGTTGTGATGTTACTGCCTCAACTACAAAGAGTGAAATTCAGCAGAATAAAGCCATTTGTGATTTCAGACCAACAGTAGCATGCTCTGAGGTTGAAGCTTTAAAGACTATTCAATCTGAAGAATTGCATATTGTGCCTTCCACAGAGCAAAGTGTCCAGGCGTGTGTTGGTGAGATAGAAGCCGTGGTCAAAATGTCCCTTTTACTGCAGTGCCCTCAGTCAGTGGCTAATGAGACAGAATTAATGTCCACAGAAAAAGCAGATCACTGTAGCTTTCGATCTTCAGAATACTGTCGAGCAGAGCAGGTAGCATTGAGTAAACCCAAGTCAGATCAGTGGTCTCCTATGGAAGCAGAGATCTGTGAAATTAGGGGTAATGTTTTACCAACATCAGATGTCCTGTCAACCAGCTGTGTAAAACCATCCTCAGAAGAAATACTGAGCGAGGGTAAATGTACAGATATACTGGATGCCTTTTCCCAGTGCTTGGGGAAAAATGATCAGCTTGAGACAACTGGCTCAGCAGTAGCCTGTTTGGGTGAAGGGAAGGCAAATACATTTTTAGGAAACTTAGAGGCCAAAATTGTTGAGCAGCTGGCAATGAACATAATTTCAAAAGTAATTGTAGCTGCTAAACAGGAAATCTTGTCTGGCTCAACAAGTGATATGTCTGGAACCTGCCAGGTACTTGTTGAGAAGAATGGACAAATCCTCCAAAAGGAATCCCAAAGTCTGCGCACTGCACTGGACGAAAACAAGACAAATGCAAGTGGGAATGTTACAGAAATTAACGCTACATGTGAATATACACAAACAGAACAGTCCCAAGTGAAAGACTTTAGAAATACTGAAGTGAAAGATGATTCTTGTTTGGAGCTTCAAAAGCAGAGCGCGCAAACTATACCAAATATTGCAAACGCCACACAATCACTGTCAAACTTTAGCCCAGTTCATCAAAGTGCAGATTTTTTTGATGAATCTCAAGCAGCTATGGAGGATTCAAGTATTAGTGTATGTACATCAGAAGATGGAATCAGCATGGAGGATCAATTGCAAAGCACCGTGCTGTCGAATGTTGGCGTTGGCTCTTATGACTCATTGAGTTCTTCGGGCATTGAATTATCAACAGAAAATGTTAATGTGTTCCGTGAGAGACCAAAAAAGGTTGGAGAAGTGGAAAACAAGACTATATCATCTAGTAATGGAGAGGTGAAGAAATGTCCTGCTGATATGAAAAAAGAAGGCCCTTGGACTGGCGATACAGAAGCTGATCACTCAGGAGGTGAGGTGTACAATTTGGAGTTTTCTCAATGGTTTTATGGAAATGTAATGCTTTACTTTTTTCCTATTAGAAAAGCATTCACATTTTTATTAGCTTTTTAAGTCAGCGTTATCAAACTGTAGATTTAATTATTTGTTTGCATTCTGCACATTTTTAAACTGAGATCAAACATTGCTATTCAAGAAGTTGCTTGAAAGATGAGATCCAATGTTCTTAGGGCTCCTCTGTATCCCTGTTATTCCTGCCCGATACCCTATTTTGCCAGACTCCTGATACACCCACACAAATGAAATGAAAGATCTGTCAAATAGTTTTTTACACCTAAAATTTATTTGGAACCCAAAATTAAGTATATGGTGGATTGTATGGTCTTATGATGCAGGGTATCCCAGGGCTTCATTCTGGTATGAGAACCCTGGATGTAAAGAAAAAAAAAAGTTTGAAAGTTAGTGATGTGTCCTCATACTATTGCGCAAAACTGCCCTTCTCTGTGCGCCTGGTCCCGCTCTACATGACTTGCGTCAGGCGTCTTTTTTTTGCACGAAAATGCACTTCATATACAGATTCAGACTCAGTCGCACACAGCTATACAAGTGTCACATATCAAATTAATCAGTGCAGTCTCGTGAAGTGGCTTGTCACATCCGATTCAGACTAAGATGCGTTGACGGGCGAAACAGACTCTCTCTGAAAGCAAAGACTCACCAGGCATCTCATGTTGCAAGGCGATTGAGGCTGGGTGTATGCGGACACATCTCTATGCAGGCATCAGGAACCGTCTTACCAGTGCCTACACTCCTCTACTATTCACTCGAGGGGAGATGATCATTAGATCACCACAATGCACAAAGTATGGTTCTCTGCTCTAGTCATGACTTGCACTACTTCACAATGTTTAGCTCATATGGCATTGCATTTGGAATGCAACTTGAGCCAAGCTGACCCAACTTACTTGATAAATCCCTTTGTAAAAGTTTCATGAGGACATTTTACAAATTGGTTATCTTAAGGTGATAAAGTACTAAAGTAATTTAATGTATTTTTGTAATGTGGTGTTTTGGATTTTATTTTGTTCACACTTACATTTTTGGTAAAGAAGCAAAGTGGGCAATGAAGTGCATATTAGAATTTTGATATATAGTATAGGAAAAAATACAAATCTAGCCTCTAAACTAGCTTTTGCATGAAGATGGCTTTTACACTCTTGAGATTGATTTGTTGTACAGATTGAACTTTCTGAATACAGTTGTGTGTGTGCAGGTTCAGATGTAAATAGTATGGACTCTGTGGATAGTGGCTATGCTCTGGGAAAGTCTGAGGAGGCCCAGGATGTAAACCAGAAGAATGGAGCAAAAAGGACAGAATTTATCATCTGGGAATTTGAAGTGCCAAAGGTAACTATTTGGCTGTACATCAGTTATACTTTACATTTATGCCGTCTGCTTCCGTAGGACAGAGGGAAACTGTCTTCAAACACTGCTATCCATTTCACAGGGGATTTTTCCATTTTTAATGAAAATATTCTCATTATGTACAAAGGGGAACTCGCAGGGACAGCGATTGCAGTAACCGCTGTCCTTGCAAGTCATTTCCCCAGCATTTAGGAGAAGTCTTTCACAGAAATGAAAGACTTCCCTTGGGGAAGCTGACACTGCGCATGCGCAGAGTGTCAGCTTTCAGAGCTGCCCAGGGGCTGTGAGGGAGAGATTGAAAGATCACTCTCCTGCCCCTGGAGCCCCCATAGCCTTATACTAGTTTACACAATGTGAGTATGGTGTAAACTACTGGTGAGTTTGGTGCATAGGGTCAGATTGTAGTCCCCATTGATGATGATACTGGGGCCTGCGATCTGCAGTGCTAATTAGAACTTTGCGAGAGTTTTCTGTGAAATCTCCTGCATTGTGCTTTTAGTGCATAGGAGCAATACATATAATTATGCAGAAACTGCAGTTTCTGCATAATTTTATGTAACAAACATACATAGGCCCCTTAAACTCTATCTATATAAATGTTTCTTGTTCACCAGTAGGATGGGGTAGCAAATGCGGTTACATGCAGTAGGTTGGTAGGGAGGGCACTGGGTGGTTAAAATACAGAGAAATACAAGCGAAGAAATGGTCTCACTGTGTACCGTTGTAGCCTTACCAAGCCTTAGTATCCCAGGCAGTGAGGGCAGAATAGTGGACAGGGATGTTCCATATTGGAAGAAATTAAATGTTTTATCTGTGTTCTTCCAAAGTGGTGGGATCCTGCAGGAGTGCAATTGCTGTCCTCTTGAGACTCTTGAATTAAATTAATTGCACCTATGAGATCCTGCACACGTGATGTGACTGACCTATTGTAGAATAGCTCGTCGGCGTGTCTGCCACATCATTTGCAGCAGCCTAGTTACTCCACTACTCAATTTGCGATTTGGAATTGTTAGAATCCCCTCCATCTAAAGACACAAGTTTTGCATTACGTAGGACTTCGATCCCTCTTGACATAGCGATCCTAAAGGACACCCTGTAGTTGAGGTTGGTCTCTTAAACAGATTTTTCTCCCTTTTCCTAATTTTTAAACATAGGCCAGTTTTTGCAGCTGGGTTGGCAGCTAGAGCTACATTCAATGAGGTGTGATAATAAAATGCGGTAAAGACTGCGGCAAGAATGAAATAATTGTGCAGAGTGCATCTCATGAATTGCAATCAGTTTAACAGCCTCTTGGGTAAGAATTAAATAGCAAGGCAGGAGTAAAACTGAATGGTTACGCCAAAAATAGGGACTATTTAGCTTATGTCTGCCCATGGTTATAAATAAACATATATTAATATGTAAGTGTCAGATCCATGTGGCAGCTGCTTTGGTACATTAAAGTTCCACCTTTCACAAGAAGTTACATTTACCTAATGTTTTAGAACTGTGACTGCAAAAGTGGGGTAATATCCCTTGAAATTGAAATTCCTCTCTCTCTGATTCCCTTGAAGCATTTGGTTGGCCGATTAATTGGGAAACAAGGCAGATTTGTAAGCTTTCTGAAAGAGTCTTCTGGTGCCAAAATATACATTTGTACCGTGCCTTACACACAGGATTACCAGATGTGTCATTTAGAAGGTAAGTGTAGCTTTCTTTTACATTTATTTTTTCTCTTTTCAAATGAGCAGTGTGATTTGATATAATTTTTTTTTTTTTTTTTTTATCAGACTTTGCTCAATCCAATTAGGTGCTAGTTTGAAAAAGTGAGTTTGCTCAATGAAACTCTCAAACATTGCATTAAAGTGCACACCCGAGAAATGTGAGATCCAAATAGAAGTTGCAATTTGCTGTAGTCGTGGCGGGGGTGTGCAACATTGTTACAAAATGCTACCTAGAAGAAGTGCATGAAAAAGTGGGGAAACCACCCAGGACCCCAAACAGTGACAACAGGGATAGCCGGGCCATATAGAAGGCGGTTAGTGGCCCTAAGGAAAGTGCTGGAGGTTTTTAAACAGTATAAAATGGCTGATTTGTGCACTTTTAATGATTGAAAAAATGGTACTGAGCATGTGTTTTTAAGCAAATTAGTCTGCAGAAATTTTTCTGTAGCCCAAATGCTGGAAAGAGTACTTTTTCAGTGTCTTTATACAAGTTTGTAAAAAGCTGGAATAAACACTTTTACCTCCACATTCCTGTCTCACATAGTTTAATCCATTACTGAGTTTTTCATAAAAATTCCTCTGAAAACTGACATGTCTACATTGGCCAATTTATGCTATTTAAACCATCCAAGTATTGATTAGGAATTGGTAGGGGTGTACCAGAGGTTCTGCACTGTGTCCCGACATTTTTACCTTAAAATCTAGATTTTCCCTATCTATTCACCTGCTCTGGGGGCTGCGCACAAAAAAAGCTAAATTCCTCTGACAAAACAATGTGAGTTTGGAATTGGGTTGTAAATGAAACGGCACGCAGATCCCAACTTGCATCTATTTGGATTGACCCTATAGTTTCAGCTGCAATATCTTATGATGTACACTTGTATGCGCTGTTTTCATAAAGTGTCATTTACAGGTGCTCAGCAGCAGATTGACAGAGCACTATTTCTGATTGGCAAGAAATTCAAAGAATTGAACCTCACTAACATCTTTGCACCTCCCCCTTCTATGGCGTTGCATTCTCTTCCTATGACATCGTGGGTAAGTTGTGTAATGAGTTCATGTGGTCTGGGTTTTGTATATTTTGCATTACGTGTGCTCTGTAAAGTTGAATCCAGTCACAGCTAAAAGGTTAACTCTGGAATCTTTATAATCATAATTCTTGTGTGGGTTAATTCACAAATAATTTTCTGTACTGAAATGCATGCTATAGAATAGATCGTTTTTCTCCATCCAGTCTGAGACACTGCTACCTATAGTTATGTAGAGGCTGTTTAGGAGATGGACACTTCGGAGTTAACTACTAAAGATACCTCCCATCTACAGCCCCCTCTTTAATGTAAACCAAGTGCCTCAAAGAGTATGCTTCTGTACATGGCTACTAATTGCATTTTACTTCAAGTTTACAGTATTTTACTTCAGTGTGCTTAGCATCATTTTGTCTTGGTTTTGTGGCTTACAAGCAGAAATCAGTAGGTTTCCCACTTAAGTGTTAGATTGCAGTGGTGCTTCATGGTGCACCGCAGACGAAGGGGCTACTGGTCAGGACCTTACTTCCACATCCCCCCCCATTTCTCGGGTGGGCTTTGGCAGTGTTTTTATGCTTAACGGCGTAGCAAGCAGTAAATTGAGACCTGAAGTTATGTGCTGGTGTTACCTAGTTATTGTTGTGCTCTGCCTTCCTAAAGTGGATGATGGTTGATACAATTCAGTAGCTATCCCATTATTAACAATGAAGGGGTGGGCAGGTGGCATCTTCTATGGAAATAAAGGCTAGAGGAGTCTCTCATAACCCTGACCTTTTGGACTGGACCTAGGAAGAGGTGATCCCATCAAAAAATGTAACACCTTCCCTATCAGGCTTTTGTCCTAATGAGGAAAATTAACATTTTAAAATTTTAGGTTTCGCTTAAGTATTCTTTTGTTGGTACATTCTTGTGATTTTTTTTTTTTTTCACAAGTTCCTTCTCCCTATGCCTTGAATAGTATACTTGCCAAATTTGGTGGAATTCTGCCTATTAGTTAGAGCTGCAGATATCTCTGAATAGGGAAACTTAAAATTTTCTTCTTCAGGGTATAGGTGGTGGATCTGGAACCTGGGCGCTACGCAGTTAAAAGCTTTCAGCTCCCAGGATGCACCGGACCATTCTCCCTATACCCCGCCCCCAAGCCAGACGCACCTCAGTTTCGTTGGTGCCTGGCCGGAGTCGGGTCACCATTACGTGGGGGGCTGCTTAGGCAGCCATTAAGCTTTTTCTATTTTTTATTTCTTTATTTTACTTTTATACTTGGAGCGCGCAGCAGCAGACTGTCCGTGGGACGTCTGCGCTGCCGCTCCATCACCCCTCAAATGCCTCGACGCCAGTACAGAGCTGGGGATCTCGGCGGGCATCCCGGGGTCAGTGCTAGCCAAGGCCCTGTGGGAGGACCCAGACTAAGGGGACAGGTAAGGTGGGTCACCGCTTGCGGTGACCCACATGTTGGCAGTCATACCTCCGGTCTCAGAGGACAGACCGGAGGTGTAGAGCGTGGACACAGGCTCCAGCCACCGCGATCCACTAGACCACCAGTGTACACATGGTGCGGGACCCAGTGTCCCGGTTGGTAAATAATCGGAAGGGCAGGTCACCTTTCCCGTTAAAGCGGCCCCTCAGCTCAGGGCGCCACGCCACTGAGGTCTCGCTTCCCTGAGCTGCTCTCCTCCTCAGACCATGCACCCTCTGAAGTCTCCAGCGGCCATTTTCTCTAAAGCAGAGCCACAGCTATCAGGGATATGCAGGGTCCGGTCCCCCTACATACCTCTCCCTGGAGTCAGCATATGTAGCGCTATAGCCTACCAGACACTGGTAGTTCTTCATTATATATGACTGTTGCTAGCGCTGCCTGTCTGTTTTCTATTCTACTGTCAGTATATATCTTTCCATTTTTTTCTGACTTTACCCAGACATACAGGTGTATTCTGGGGTTTTCCTGTACCTCACATATATAGAACTAAGTATTTGTGAGGTTTGTCACATACAGTTGGTCGTTGACTATGCCATATTCGGGCTGCATGCTCCTGCAGCTTACCCAAGCATAAGACAGGACCAGTGTATTGCATTCCTACTAGTATCATACATACACGGTGGTTGCATTATACCCAGTGCCATATTGTGTGCAGTATTACTCTACAGCTGTGTCTAGCGAAGGCAAGAGTAACAAACAGGCATCTGCACCTATACTGCTATCATGCAAGTTATGTGCTGCAGACTTAAGTGAGGAGCATTTGATAGAAGATGGGCCAGGCCCATCAGACAACCCATCGCCTTTACAAGAGCCCCCCATGGCTTCATTTTCTCAGGTTCTGGCTACTATTGCGGACCACCTGGCATTCCCCCTTTGGGGTTGCCACAACAGGTTCAGGCGATACAGGTACCCCCACCATGGGTAGACGTACTCTCTAACTCTGTGCAGAGTCTCATAGCTACATCTAATGCCTTTCAACCCATGTTGCAAGGTGAGAAGCCCTTACCCAGTAAACCCTCTAAGCGTAGTGTTATCGACACAGTCAACGCAACTCTCAGATTCTGAATATCATCTGAGGAGGCAGTAGTTGCTGCTCTTTCTAATCCTGACTCCCCTCTGGAGGAGGATGAGTCGGTCAAAAATGAATATTCCTGCCTTGGTACAAACTGTCAGATCCATCTTAATAGAAAATTACGAGCCTGCCCCTAAATCCAAGCACCCCCTGTTTAAACTACAAAGTGGCTTCAGCAGAATTCCCTCTATCAGATCATCTAGCTGAACTCATGGCTGCAGCCTGGCAATAGCCTGGTAAGAGGTTTCATACTGACCTCATGTTACTATTTTTTTTTCCTGTGGCTCATTCTGCAAAATGGGAAACACCCCCTGCAGTGGATTCACATGTTGCGTGTTTAATTAAAAGCGCTACGTTACCTATTCCTACAGTTACTTCCTTGAAGGATCCTATGGATAGGAAATTAGAAGCTTGCCTGAAATCGTTATACTCTTTCAGGGACTGTTGCCCGTCCAACCATGGTTATTGTATGGGTGGCTAAAGCTATAGCGAGCTGGGTTGACTCACTTGAAGACTTTTTTTTTTTTTTTTCCCCCTCAGATGCTTCTAGGGATCAGATGTCTCTTGTTGCTCACATTTGAGATGCAGCTTCTTATTTTGGAGAAGCGACATTAGATAGTCTCCTAACCTCCAGATTCTCGGCCGTGGCTTTGTCTGCCCGCCGTACCTTGTGGCTACGCTCATGGAAGGCTGATGCGGATTCCAAGAAAGGCCTAGAAGGATTACTCTACAATGTGGAGATCTTGTTGGGCACAGACCTTGACAAGATTGTTACTACCTCTACTAGGCCTCGGAAAGCCTAAAGGTCAGTCCTTTCGTAGGCTTCCACTAGACTGGAACACCAGACGCCCTGCTGCAAAACACGAGGATAAACCCTCAGCCTGATATCCCAGAGTGGGAGGCCGACTTCAGTTCGCCCAGTGCTGGTGTCAAAATACCACGGATACTTTGGAATGAGAAATGGTCTCAAATGGGGACACCCTCTCATTTCTCAGACTGTCTCCCAACCAGTTTTTCTATACATGCCCTCAGTCAAACCCGAACAAGGCCTTGCACATCCAGAAAGCCATACAGTCCTTGCTGCAAGCAGGAGTATTTGTGCCAGTCCCACTCTCTGTGAGGGACTGGTGGTGGTTGTACTCTTTCTGGTTCAGAAGCCGAATGGGTCTCATCGGCCTATCCTCAACCTCAGATCCTTGAACAAATTCCTAAGGGTGCCAAAGTTCAGGATGGTAACCCTACGCTCCATCATCCTCGCTATGGAGCCTGGGGACTTTATTGTATTTCTGGATATTCAGGACGCATACCTACAGTGCCTAGCAAAAGTATTCACCCCCCCTTTGCATTTTTCATGTTTTGTTGCCTCACAACCTGGAATTAAAATGATTGTTTGTTTGAAGGTGTGCATCATTTCATTCACAGAACATGCCTACAACTGTGAAGTTGTGGTTTTTTTTTTTAATATTGTGAATCAAACATCATTTAGGACAACATAACAGAAAACTTCAGCGTGCATAACGATTCACCCCCCTAAAGTCAGTACTTTGTCGAGCCACCTTTTGCGGCAATTACAGCTGCAAGTCGCTTTAGATAAGTCTCTATGAGCTTGCCACATCTTTCCCTGAGATTTTTGGCCATTCCTAAAGGCAAAACTGCTCCAGCTCCTTCATGTTGGATGGTTTCTGCTTGTGAGCAGCAATCTTCAAGTCTGACCACAGATTCTCATTTGGATTGAGATCTGGACTTTGACTAGGCCATTCCAACACATTTAAATGTTTCCCCTTAAACCACTCGAGTGTTGCTTTAGCAGTATGCTTCGGGTCATTGTCCTGCTGGAAGGTGAACCTCCGTCCCAGTCTCAAATCTCAGGCAGACTGAAACAGGTCTTGCTCAAGAATATCCCTGTATTTAGCACCATCCATCTTTCCCTAGACTCGAATCAGTTTCCCAGTCCCTGCTGCTGATAAACATCCCCACAGCATGATGCTGACACCACCATGTTTCGCTATGGGGATAGTGCTCTTGGGGTGATGGGATGTGTTGGGTTTGCACCAGACATAGCGTTTTCCTTGGTTGCCGAAAAGTAAAATTTTAGTCTCATCTGACCAAAGCACCATCCTCCATACATTTGGGGAGTCTCCCGCATGCCTTTTGGCAAACTCAAATCGTGTCTTCTTATTTTAATCACTAAGTAATGGCTTTTTTCTGGCCACTCTTCCATATAGCCCAGCTCTATGGAGTGTACGGCTTATTGTGGTCACATGCACAGATACACAAGTCTCTGCTGTGGAACTCTGCAGCTTCTTTTTGGTTTCTGTGCTGCCTCTCTGATGTCCTCCTTGCCCGGTCTGTGAGTTTTGGTGGATGGCCTTCTCTTGGCAGGTTTGTTGTGGTACCATGTTCTTTCCATTTGATGATGGATTTGATGGTGCTCCGGGAGATCATCAAAGATTTGGATATTTTTTTAAAAACCAACCCAGAATTGTTTTTCTCAACAACTTTGTCCCTGACTTGTTTGGAGAGCTCCTTGGTCTTCATGGTGTGATGCCTCTTGCTTAGTGATGTTGCAGCCTCTGGGGCCTTTCAGAAAAGGTGTGTTTATACTGACAAATCATGTGACACTTAGATTTCACACAGGTGGACTTAATTTCACTAATTGTGACTTCTGAAGGTAATTGTTTGCACAAGAACTTTTGAGGGGCTTCATAGTAAAGGGGGTGATTACATATGCCCATGCCAATTTTCAGAATTTTATTTGATTCTTTTTTATAGAATTTTCTCATTTCACTTCACCAAATTAGACTTATTTTGTGCAGATCCATTACATAAATTTCAGATTAAAAAAAAAAAAAATTACAGGTTGTAATGTAACAAAAAAAATAAAAAGCCAAGGGGGATGAGTACTTTTGTAACGCACTGTATAGCGCCCTTCCATCAGCGATATCTCCGGTTTGCTATGCTACGGCAACACTTCCAATTTCAGGCTCTACCCTTTAGACTATCCACAGCTCCACGGGTGTTTACCAAAATTATCGCCAACAGGACGGCCCACCTGCGTGGTCAGGGTGTCCGATTGTTACCATACCTGGACGATCTCCTGCTCTAAGCAGGATCCCCGGAAGTGCTTCACCGCTGTCTGTAGTTAACCATTGCTTTCCTGCACAAGCATGGATGGTTAATCAACTGGAAAAAGTCCTCCCTGAAACCCTCAGAGAGTGATTCAACTGGAAGCCCTGCTGGATTCTCAGGATCAGAGAATCTTTCTAATATCAGACCAAATCTCCACACTTCACACTTCAACTACGAGTGCGCAGATGTCTCCACAGTCGCCGAATGTCGATCCACTCACCAATGCAGATTCTGGGATCCATTATGTCCGCCTACGGTATGGTGGAATATGCTCAGTTCCATTCCAGGCCTTTGCAAAGGCTGATCCCCCTCCAGGTGGAATGGGTTTTCAGCCGAGGTAACCTTTGTAGATGCATCAGTGAAGTGGACCTTCCAGTTTGCGTACCTATTCCCTCCAGTCCCCCTTCTTCCTCGAGTTCTTCGGAAGTTCGAACAAGATGGAGGCACGGTCCTGATGGTGACTCCAGCTTGGCCCAGATGCTCAGGGTGCGTAAGCCAGCCTCTGTTCGGATCTACTACAGAATGGGGCATACATATTTCCAATGGTGGTGTATCAAAAGCTACGACCCCCAGTTGTTTAGGATTTCCAGAGTCCTGGCCTTCCTTCAAGCTGGATTGGACCTAGGACTCTGCCTGGCCTCACTGAAAGTGCATGGCTCTGCTCTGTGTCCATTTGGTTCCAGCGTAGACTTGCCCCACTACTGGATATCCACACCTTACTCCTGGGTGTCCTCCAGATTCAACGTACCTTTGTCCCTCCAGTGGCTTCTTGGGATTTGTCAGTAGTTCTTCGGCACTCCAGGGTCCTCCATTTCAATCCCTGGATTCTGTGGAAAGCGTCAGCCAGAAAAGTGTCTGATTTAGGGGCGCTCTCCTGTCGCTCCCCATTTATAATTTTCCACCAGGACAGGGCAGTACTTCGGACTGGGTTTCTTCCAAAAGTTGTTACTAGTTTACACATTAATGAGGAAATTGTAGTCCTGGCCTTTCAATCACCAGACCTCTCGGCAGGTGAGGCCTCCTTGGATGTGGTCGTGCCCTCAGGATATGAGTGGACCGTACCAGTTCACTTTGGAAATCAGACTCTATTTGTGCTATATGGATTTCAAAAGAAGGGATGGCCAGCCAACAAACAAACATTGTCTAGATGGCTTCACAGACTATCTCATAGGCTCACACGCAGGCAGGCCTTTCTGTACCGGCTACTGTTACTGCTCATTCTACTCTGTCTGTGGGTCCCTCGTGGGCAGCTCGCTGTGGCACCTCGGCTGTTCAGCTTTGTAAGGCGGCCACGTGGTCTTCTGTCCAGATCTTTCTGAGGTTCTATGCCTTTGATACCTTCGCCTCTCAGGATGCTTCCTTTGGTCCCCGGATTCTCCTCTCAGCGCAGCAGCGTCCCCACCCTTAAAAGGATTGCTTTGGGACATCCTCAAGGTCTCCCTGTGGAGCCTATGGACCCTGAAGAAGAAAATTAGTTATGGTAAGAACTTAAGTTTAACTTTCATCAAAGTCCACAGGGCACCCGCCCTGACTCACCTGGCTTCATATGGGCTATGTTTCTGATCACCGGGTTCCCGTCTCCTTCTCTGTAAGAATGTGATTCTTGTGTGTACCAGTCTTCCTTCTCTTATCCTCCTCTGGCCTTTAACTTATTACGAACTAAGGTTCCTCTGGCTTGGGGGCGGGGTATAGGGAGAGTGGACCAGTGCATCCTGGGACCTGAAATCTTTTAACTGCTTGGAGCCCAGATTCCAGAGTCACCACCTACACCCCAAGGTCTCCCTGTGGACCCTATGGACTTCGAAGAAAGCAAGTTAACAAAGGTAAGTTCTTACCATAGCTCTCATTATTGCCACATAGTACTTGCTACAGGTTAACATTTTTAAATTTTCCATTAAGGTGGTTTCCTTTTGACTACTGGTATTGGGTATAGCTAGGTCTGAGAATACACTGCCCTTGAGAGACTGCTTTGGTACATCGCCATAATAGCAGTATCCCCCAGACTAGGTGAAAGACTATTTTGATACTCGTATTAAATCTATTTCTTAGATGCTATCTGGGGATAACTCTGGTCCCTCCCTTATGCTTATTGTTCAGAGTGAGTTTTTCTTTATTTTTTGGATGACTGTTTTGAGGGAATGAGTTTCAGATTATTTTGTAGATGAAAGGCTCAATCCTATTATGTACGAGTTTGCAAATGCGAGTTTGATTCATGAAACATGCAGACATCGCACAAATGCACCCACCTGAACAATACTAGATCCAATTAGAAATGCCAGTTCACTGTAGTCACGGCGGCGGGTTGCGACTTTTCTACAAAATGCAAAGTGGGAGAAGTGCATGAAAAAGTGGGGAAACCACCCTGGACCCCAAAAATGTAAATCCATATGGAAGGCTGATAGTGACCGTAAGGAAAGTACTGGAGGTTTTTAAAAGTTGTAAAATGGCTGATTTGTGCACTTTTTATTAATGGTTAAAAAATTATAGTAAGCAAGTGTTTTTCAGCAAATGAAAGTCTTTGCAAACATTCTGTACCGAACACAGAAAAAAAGAGATTTGCCCCCCAGCACACTGCAGCAAAAACAATACTTAAATACCTCTAAATCTCTATTATCATGTAATATTCGTTACACACATTTGCAAATATATGAATAAGCGCCAGGCCAATCGTCAAGGCTCCTCTATACTGGCGTCCCTAACATTAAGGGGCTCACGTCTGAGAAGCAAGGCACCCCAAAAAAATTCCAGCCAAGGGCCATCCCCAGGGCATCACACGAAAAAGGGAAAAAGGTGATAGTGAAGTATAAAAAAAAGATGTACCCCAAAATGTAGTCATTTTTCTAGTGTTTTTATACATGTTTGTAAAAAGTTGGAATAAAGATCAAAAACCCCTCTCCCATCAATACACATCCACATATACTGTATGTCTTACATAATTTAACCAATTGAGCTTTTTAGAGCAATTCCCTTGAAAACAGACATGTCTTGGCCAAATTATTTATTGATTTATTGGTGAGTTAAATGCTATTGTATTTGCTTCAATGTGGTATCAAATTGGATGCATTTTACTCACATCACGCTAGTATCGATACCTATTGTGACGTCTGTGTGGTTCTGTGCAGTGCTGAGTTTACGTTTTTCGTGTATTGAACTGATTGAACGCCAGTATAGGTCTTCACGCTGCTGATTAGCATATTTTGTTTGCGACATTATTCTGCAATAGTGGACCTATTCTTTAATTTGGTGTCTAAAGACTACTATACCACCAATATACCATTGCATAATTAAATTCATGATTCCTATCAGAGTAATGTCTAGCTTTAGCTTACCATTACTTACTAATAATAAAAGCCATTTAATTTGATGTAATCCGTGCATCTTACATTCGTGTGCACAGGTTTTCTTGACCTTTGCCAATGTGACTTTCTTTTGTAGCTGATGCTGCCAGATGGGGTCACAGTTGAAGTGATTGTGGTGAATGTAGTGAACGCAGGACACATGTTTGTACAACAGCATACCCATCCTACATTTCATGCGCTCCGAGGCTTGGATCAGCAAATGTTTCTTTGTTATTCGCAGTCTGGAATTCCAACATTACCCACTCCAGTAGAAGGTGAGTTCCTGCACCTCTATCTGCATTTAATGTTTATGGATATTCTGCACTGTTCACTAGCATCAACTTGTAACGTTGTATAACATGCTGTTCTTTTATGCTGTGTGCAGTTGATTTGTGAGAAAAGTCAACATTTTTAATGAACAATGGTAGTGTATTTGTGTACTTAAACCTTTCTTTTCTTTTCAGTTGGTGTGATCTGTGCAGCACCGATGGGAGATAATGCGTGGTGGAGGGCACAGGTGGTGGCTTACTACTGTGACTCTGAGGAAGTAGAGATACGCTATGTTGACTATGGCGGCTATGAGAGAGTAAAGATTGAGATACTCAGACAGATCAGGTCAGTACATATTTCTTAGGAAGTGATGTATCAAGCCTTTGAAGGAGGGGAGAAGTAGCCCATAGCAACCAATCCAATTTTACCTATCATTTTATGTAAATGTAAAGGCTACCTCGAAGCTCATTGGTTACTATGGGCAACCTCTCCACTTGTCCCCTTCTATACTCTTTAGAGGACTTCATACATCTTCCCCTTAGTGTGAGACTTGTCATCAGTACCCTTTTTTAAAATGGCAGCAGTTCATACTATTCTTTTGTGTTTAAGGCTTGTAGTGGCCAGTTTGACAATCAAAATGTTGACGAGAATGTGGGCGGTGTGATTCCTGCTTTACAACTTCAAACACAATGTCCTGTTTGAAGTTGTAAAGCCGGCACTGTTAATACTTTAAATCGCGTTATGAACATGTCTGCTTCCCGGGTTCGACCACACATTTATCCCTGTTATCGTTGACATTTTGATTGTCAAGCTCTCACAGCCAACCCAGTGTTTTCAAATATATATCATACAAATGGTTGTAGTGTGCGGTGACAAACTGAAAATTCTATTGCGTTAAGCTGGGTACACAATGTGTACCCAGCCGACCTGTTGTGCGACGGGACCCGGCCGGTGTCCAAGCATCAGCAAATGGATACCCTTTCTGCAGCATGGCCCTTGCTGACTGTCTCCCGTAGGACCTGCATGGGCGGGAGCGCGCATCGTCTGCGACATTGAGTGTACACAATAGATGACTTTGCCGTCATGTTGTCAGATTTGGCTGGATCAGACGACCTATCGTCTAGTGCCGCGGTCGCCAGCTCGTCGCTCGTGAGCCACTGGTAGCTCGTGGCCGCAAGCATGTTGGCTCGCCTTACGGTGGTAGCACGGCAGGTGATCTCCTTACGGCAGTAGGCTGATGGCGCTCAAGCTGCGCATAAGGCGCGTGCTTTGCAGCTGACCACATTAAGAAACACCGAGCACTTGTTTGGAGGGTGTGTGGGACCTGGCCATCCACTGTCCCACCTGCACACAGTCCATCAAGCAGCCCCTGCTTCCCGGATGTCAGCTCTCAAGCATCAGAGTTCGGCACTTTGAAAGTGGGTATGGGGCCTGGCCATCCACTGTCCTGCCTGTACAAAATATCTACCAGCCCCCTGCTCCCTGGCTGTTAGAGCGCCACATTTTATTTTTGAAACCAAATTCTAGTTAATAACCAAATTTCTTCTTCAGCGTCCATAGGGCTCCACAGTGAGACATTGGGGTGTAAGTGGGACCTGGAGGACAGGACACAGCAAAGGTTTTCAATCCCGGGATGCTCCGGTCCTTCCTCCTATACCCCACCCACAGCCTGAGGGCACTTCAGTTTTGTTGGTGTCTGGCAGAAGCTAGATCACCATTATAACGGGGCTGCATTATGCAGCCCAAGTTTTAATTTTGATTTAATTTACTGGTGAGTACCAGCAGTCTGTCCTCCAGACGTCTGTGCTCCCTCCGCGGCGCAGTGACACCAAGCCTGTGCTTGGTACTTCCGGCAGGGCTCCAAGTGGGACTAGCTAGCAGACTCCCCTGACCAGACTGTAGCCTGGAATCCAGGGGACAGGAAAAGTGGAACCCCATTCGCGGGGAGGTTTAGGTTAGGTTTAGGCTAGGGGAAGGAAGGGTTAGGGTAAGGCACTCCCAGGGGGAGGTTAGGGCTAGGCACTCCCCCCGGGAGGGTTAGGTTTAGGCTGCGGGGACGGAGGGGTTAGGCACTAGGGGGGGGGTTAGGCACCCCTAAGGGAGGGTTAGGGAGGGAAAGGGTTAGTTGTAGTTAGTGTACTTGCCAATCGGGATTTTCATTGGTGCCAGTCTTCCAGCATCGGGATTTGATCCGCCGGCTATAGGTCCGGTGGTCATTCATATACCGATCCCTGTTCACTGCATCGTATCATACTGTGTATTCTATTATTCTTGTGGCTATGTCTGGCAGAGGAAAGAATAACAAGCAGCCTGAGGCTGCTGCTCCTACTGTTGTCCTGTAAGTCCTGCTCAGCGAGCTTCGCCCCAGAGGACCTCATTCAGGATGGTCCTTGTACTAATTGTTACACAGCCCCAGGCCCCTCAGCCCCGGTGTGTCTCCCTCAGGACCTATCCTGGGCGGCCTTTTCACAGATGCTGGCAAAACTTGCGGGCCACATAGCTGTCCCCGTGTGGCTCCCCCTGTGGGATGGCCACGGCAGGTACTCCCTGCAAATCCTTTGCCTCCACCATGGGTAGACGTACTGTCTTAGTTTGGCGTACAGAGTTTGGCGAATACCTCTACGGTTTTTCAGCAAATGTTGCAAACTGAAAAGCGTTTACCTACTAAAGTGCTCTGTTATCTTCCCAGTCCACTCTGTTATCTGATTCTGATATATCATATGGGGAGGCAGAAGACAGACCCCTCTCTGAATTTTTCCAAACAATCTGAGAATAGGATGGTGCTGGATATACAATGAAAAAATAAGATGGAAAAAAATAAAAAGAATGAGAAATGTTAATGTTCAAACACAAATGAGACTTAGTCCTCAATCCAGTTACTCAGAAGTAGATGGCCTTCTTTTACAGATCAAAATCTTCTGAAATACTCCATTTTCATGTGTACTTAAAAGAATACCATAAATTCCCTTTAAGGAATATTTCTAGTGGGAATATTTCTTAAATTCAATCAAAAATAGACCACTAAAAACAGGTGTCGTACCCCGACTCACAATGTGACAAGTGGGGGGTACTCCTATCTGGGTATCTTTTTAGGTCTTCCTCCTCCCTCTTGATTGTATTCTCCCAATGACTAGGAGACAAATGTAAACCGTAAAAGGATGGATTTTGAGGCCCATCAAGGTATCTTTATCCCGTCCTCTTATATATTCCTATAGCAGGATGTATGGTTTACTCTTCCCCTTATGTAATACACAAGGGGAAGAAAAAGCCATACAGCATTCCTATAGCAGGGTGTATGGTTTATGTCTCCCCTTATGCACGCTGCCTACTCTTACCCAGATGCCTGGGTAAGAGACATGGTCTCCCAACAATATGCCCTCACCTTCCTGAGGCGACACCCCCCCCCCCAACAGTTCTTTTGCACAGGACCTCCATCGGACTCAACCAAGGCCCTGCTGTTCCAAAAAGCCATTCAGTCCTTACTGAATTCAGAAGTAGTAATTCGGTCCCCACCTCACAACGGGGCAGGGGCTGCTATTCTACCCTTTTCTTGGTTCAGAAGCCCAATGAGTCTCAAGGGCCTATCCTCAACCTCAAATCTCAGAACAAGTTTATCAGGGTACCCAGGTGTCGAATGGAAACCCTTCGTTCTATTATCTTGGCTGTGGAGCCTGGAGATTTTATGGTATCCCTAGACATTCAGGATGCTTAACTACATGTACCTAGCGCCTTCTCATCAACAATATATCCGGTGTGCTATACTGCAGCAACATTACCAATTTTAGGCTCTGCCGTTTGTCCTCTCAACTGCCCCTCGGGTCTTTACCAAGATCATGGCAGTGATGGTGGCCTCTCTTCGTCATCAAGGGATCAGACTGTTCCCATACTTGGACAATCTCTTGCTATTTGCCAGCTCCCCAGAGACTCTTCACCGCCATCTGCAGGTAACCATTGCCTTTCTACAAATGCATGGTTGGCTGATCAACTGGAAAAAGTTTTCCCTAACAACCTCTCAAAGGATGGTACATTTGGGACTTTCGAGTTCAGAGAATCTTCCTAACGGCAGACAAGATCTCAGCACTACAGCACAGAGTATGCAGACTGCTTCACAATCGCAGAGTGTCGATTCACTCTGCAATGCAATGCAATGCAACGGGCTATCCCATTTGCTCAAATCCCAGACGATGAGCCTTCCCCCAGGGGTTCACCTGTCCCTAGCCTGGTGGCTACAGACTTCCCATTTGATCCAGGGTCGTCCCTTTTGGATCCCGGACTGTGCTCTCCTCGCCACTGATGCAAGCCACCGACGGTGGGGTGCAGTAACCGGCCAGCACTCCTTCCAGGGCCGATGGTCCCCAGTCGAGGCAGTGTTGCTAATCAACATCCTGGAATTTCGAGCCATCTACAGAGCTCTCACTCTGGCTCAGTATATTCTGAAAAACAGGCCAGTACAAGTAGTCCGACAGCGCCATGGCTGTGGCCTACCTCAATCACCAAGGGGGCACTCAAGTCAGTCAGCAATGACAGAAGTGTCCCGCATTCTCACATGGGCCAAACACAATCTCCCACCCATCTCCGCAGTGTTCATCCCGGGGATTCACAATTGAGAAGTGGATATCCTCAACCGTCACGTCGTGCATGCAGGAGAATGGTCTCTACATCCGGAAGTCTTTCAGCTTCTGGTAGACAAATGGGGTCTTCCAGAAGTGGATCCCATGGCCTCAAGACACAACAACAAACTTCCGCTTTATGGAGCCAGAACAAAGGACCCCGACGCGGTCTTCATAGACTCCTTGTCAGTGAAATGGAACTCCCATTTGACATCTCTTCCCCCCAGTATCCCTGCTTCCTCAAGTACTTTTGAAATTTAGACTGGAGGGGGACCCGGTATGCAGTCGGGAAGCCAGCGGACCTAATCCCGACAGCCAGCTTCCTGACTGTCCTATCCCGGCAAGGGTCTAAAGACAGGCGTCTTTAGCATTAGGCACCCCCCCGGGGTACTTGTGTTTAGGCGGTGGAGAAGGGGGGGATTAGGGTTAGGCACTGGGGGGGGGGGGGGGATAGGGTTAGGCACCCCTGAAATGTTAGGGGTAGAAATAGGTTAGTCGATACTTACCTTAGGACGATCGGGATTTCCTCCTCTGCTGGGATGCCGCTGTCGGGATTCCAACCGCCGGGCATGGGTCCGGCGGTAAATCATACCGATTCCGGGGAGCACAGTCCTGTTAAAATCTCCGGCTTGGCCCAGACGTCATTGGTACTCTGATCTTCTAAGGCTCTCCATAGACGTTCCTCTTCAACTTCCTCTACAAGTAGATCTGTTGTCTCAGGGTCCATGTCTACACTTAGCCCGTCTGTCTTTAACGGCTTGGCTCTTGAGACATCCATCTTAGTGGCTAAGGGTTTCTCCGGCTCTGTAGTCCAGACCATGCTCAGAGCATGGAAACCGGCCTCAGCCAGGATTTACCACAGAATATGCTATACATATTTCCAGTGGTGTGCTCGACGAAACTTTGACCCTCAAGTCTTTAAAGTTTCTCGAATTCTTGCCTTTCTTAAGGCTGGACTGGGTCTAGGCCTCCGCCTAGCATCTCTTAAAGTGCAGGTTTCTGCTTTGTCTCTGGTTTCAGCGCAGAATTGGTCCTTTACTGGATGTTCACACCTTCATGCCAGGTGTTCTACGGATACAACCTCCCTTTGTCCCTCCTGGGGCTCCATGGGATTTATCAGTGGTGCTCAAAGCATTTCAGGAACCTCCATTCGAACCCCTGGAATCGGTGGATGTTAAATGGCTCACTGCGAAGACTGTTTCTTCTGGCTGTAGCATCTGATTTACAGGCGCTTTCTTGTCGCTCCTCCCTTTTTATGTTTCATCAGGACAGGACTGTCCTTTAAACATGCACAGGCTTCCTTCCCAAGGTGGTTTCTCGCTTCCACCTGAATGAAGAAATTGTGGTACTGGCCTTTAATTCACCAGACCTCTCAGCAGGTGAGGCATCTTTGGATGTGGTCCGTGCTCTGAAGATCTCCGTGGACTTGTACGACTTCCATCAGGAAATCGGACTCCCTCTTTGTCCTATATGGTTTCCACAAGAAGGGATGGCAAGCTAACAAACTCTGGCCAGATGGATTTGCATAACTATCTCACAGGCTTACACTCAGACTGGCCTTCCTGTGCCGACTACAGTTTCTGCTCATTCTACTCACTTTGTGGGTCCAGCTATTGCAAGGTGGCCACCTGGTCTTCTGTCCATACCGTTCTTAGGTTTTATGACTTTGATACCTTTGCCTCTCAGGATGCTTCCTTCAGCGCAGGATCGTTCCTGCCCTTGAACTGCTTTGGGACAACCCCGATGTCTCCCTGTGGAGCCCTATAGACCCTGAAGAAGAAAAGGAGTTATGGTAAAACTTACCTTCGTTAACTTTCCTCTAAGTCCATAGGGTCCACAGGGCACACGTCCTGGCTTCTATGGGCTTGTTCTTTTGGTCACTTATTTCCTTCTCTGCGTGAGTGTGATTCCTCAGTCTTCCTTCTTTCCTGTGATGCTCCTGCCTTGGACTTGTTAACAAAACTGAAGTGCCCAGGCTGTGGGCGGGGATATAGGGGAACGACCGGAGCATCCTAGGACTGAAAAGCTTTGCTATTGGTGATCTTCCAGGTCCCACCTATACCCTAATGTCTCCCTATGGATTTCGAAGATGGAGAGTTACCGAAGGTAAATTTTACCATAACTCACCTTTTTTTTTTTTTTTTTTTTTTCTTCCATTGAAAAACAATGCATTTATGAAAAATTTGATTATTAGCCAAATTTTAGTTTTCAAATATAAAAAGTGGCTCTTCAAGATGTCTAATTTTTCTCAAGTCGCTCCCACCGCAATTTAGGTTGGAGACCACTGGTCTATTGTGTACAGATCTTTACATAAGCTGAAGACTTAAGTTGTAATTGCTGCTGGATGTGAAGCTGTAAGCTTGTCACCAGCCTTTTGTGATAGAAGATAGGTGCAATGGTTTGGTGATCATCCCAAACAGAGATAGCATATAAATTAAGCTCTAGCATTGTCTTGCTTAACACTGTGTTGGAAGGTTTGCCATTTTGTACAATCTGCTTCCCGACATGTTTCTCTAAAACAATCCAGGCATTGCCTGAAGAGCAGATCCAGCAGAAGGTTGTTGCCAGTAGAGAGAGATTCTCTAAGATGGGATTACTTGGCCTTGTTGGCTTGGGAAAGGATCTATAATAAACATCTTGGGGAAGAATCTTTAATAAACACCTTGAGTTTTCCTTTTAATTGTTCATTGTTCTAAAACTAAAAAAAAAAAAAAAAAAGGTAGGCCTTAAGGTTCTTGTATTTTTCTTCCCCTCAGGTCAGATTTTGTTTCACTGCCCTTCCAGGGTGCTGAAGTTCTTTTGGACAATGTGATTCCACTCACAGGTAAATCTTTAACTAGCTCCAAGTTATCTGGGCATTGACTGGTGTTGCCTTTCGAATGAAAATATACAAAGCCTCAATATATCTAACAAAATCATTTGTGTGTATGTATATATATATTAGTGTGTGTATGTATATATGTGTGTGTGTGTGTGTGTGTGTATATATATATATATATATATATATATATATATATATATACACATACATACACACTGTTTGATCAATTGTGAGGAAATGGAAGTTGAGGAAAACCACAGAGTGACCAGCGATAACTGTTAAGGAGTTGGAGTTTAATGGCTGAAGTGAAGTGCACCGGTCATTCATATCAAGAGCTCTACATACAGCTGGCCAGTATGGCAGGGTGGCTCGAAAAAAAACATTAATGAAAAACCACCACAAAGCACATATGGAGCTGCCAGAAAACATCAGCGACCTACTTAAAATGTAGATTTTGTAGTCGGATGAGACTGAATGGATCTTTTTGGTCCCAATTAAAATGTCATCTGTGGCACAAACCTAACACTTGCCCATTCCTCAGAAAACACCTTCAGTGTAGTATGGTGATGGCAGCAATGTGTTATGGGGATGCTTTTCCTCAGCAGGAAATGGGCATCTTGTTACAATTAAAGGACCAATGGATTGTGTAATATACAGATAGAAACTGCAAGACAACCTGCTTCAGTCTGCTAGAAAACTCAAACTTGGGAGAAAGTTCACCTTTCAATAGAACAATGTTAACAAGCAGCACTGGCATGGTTAAACACAAGTGATTTTTCTAAAGCAAAATCAGGTTGGTTTTGCCTTTTAAAATCTTGCTGCTTTAAAAATAAGTCAGTCGTCAGGATCCCGTCGATGCCTGCAGGCTAGTAACATTCCCCCTCCCCCCCCATATATCTCAATGCAGTTCAACAATGTTTGAAAATTGCATTCGACAGTTAATCACTAGTAAAGGAGCCAGACATATGCCAGGTCACCTCGGTCCCACTACTTCCCCGCTGTATGCTTACCCCCTGTACCTGCACAAGAGTCATTGGAGGTGGGCTTTTGCACCCCAGCTCCCACTGGGCATGTCTGAGATGGGATGGACCTTGGCCGATTATTTTATAGATGAGTTTGACTTTGAAAATTTACTTCAAGAGCCTACTGTTCAAACTACTGGAAATCCATATGTGCAAGTGTCATTTGTAATGCGGACAAACCTGTTTTTTTGTTTTTTTTTAGGGGGTTGAACTCTTTAGTAAGACCACTGTGTATATTAGATATGTATATGTTTGTGTGTGTGTATATATATATATATATATATATATATATATATATATATATATATATATATATATATATATATATATATATATATATGTATGTATATATATATATATATTTATATATGTGTATGTGGTTGAGTTTTTAGATGTTATCCCTCACTTTGTTGGTTTGGTGACTGTAAATGTGATTTTACATTTACTTTTTTTTATTGTTAGATGAGGATCACTTCTCCACAGAGGCAGATGTCGCTGCTAATGAGATGACAAGAGGCACAGCTTTGCTTGCACAGGTAATTATTGCCCTTTTTATTTAGCTTTCTTAACAGACTGGCTTTTAAATTCTGTTTTCTACCAGGCTTTCTAATTCTTATACAGATGTCCTAGCTCACCTAGCCTCGATATGCCATGTAGCGCGATATGCTTGGCATAAGTGAACACGCGACCTGTTGCACCACGAGGGACTGACATGACTGCAGCAAATGAGTGAGGCCACATCTGTACCTTCTCTTCACTGAAAAAAAGGCTGCCTAAAGTAAAATTGTTTACTTCTTCAGGGTGCATAGGGCACCACAGGGAGACAATGGGGTGTAGGTGGTACTTGGAGGTGTGAACAGCAAAGCTTTTTTTCTATCCCAGTATGCTCCAGTTCTTCACCCTATACCCCGCCCACAGCCTGAAGGCAACTCCATTTCGTTGGTGTCCAGCAGGAGCTGGATCACCGTTAGAAAAGTGGGGCTGCTGTTTAGCAGCCCAAGCTTTTATTTTTATGATTTTTTTTTTTTTTTCATACATTGGAAGTGGCGCTAGACAGTCCTTTGGACGTCTGCACTGCTGCTCCATCACCTCGCCACGACTCCAGCCCTCGGCTAGGTACTCTCGGCGGGGCTCCAGGGGGACCTAGCTAGTAGACCTCCTTGGACCCCAGACTGCAGCCGGGACTCAAGGGGACAGGTAAGGCGGGTCCACTTGTCTATGCACAGTCTTGCCTCCGATCTCAGGATACAGACCGGAGGCACTGATGTGGACACCGGTTCGTCTGGGACCACCAGGGTATAACCTATACTGACGCAGGGGACTACTAAGGCCAGGAACCCGGTGATTGATGTCAGCCCTCTCCCTGCGGCACCTCCCCCAGCTCAGGGTGCCATTCCACTGCAGTCTTGCCGCCCTTGAGCTGCTCCTCCCTCACCCTCCACCCCCTCAGAGACTCTGGCAGCCATTTTCTGCAACAGCCTCAGGTCTCCGGGAACACTGGGTACGGTCTCACTGTATACCTCTCCCAGGAGCCAGGTTATACAGCGCTATTTCCTACCAGCCCCTGAGGTCTGAGTAGTTGAATTTAGTGCCCATTGCAGTTGTATTGTTTGCTCTGCATTGAATGTGACTTGTGCTAGCGCTGCTGTCTGTTTATTTTTTCCCAACTGTCAGCTTATACCTTTCCCTTTCTTTCATTATAACCCTGGAATACTGGAGTATAGGGGGTTCATTGTGCCTCACATCTACCTATATTTGTGAGGGCTATCACATACTGTATATCTGTGTTGCGCACTACACTGTGCCATATTGTACATCTATCTGGGTTGCTCTCTGCACTGTGCCAGATTGTGCGCTACATTATCTTTGCAGCGATGTCTAGCAAAGGCAAGCATAACAAGCAGCCTGCTGCTCCCACTCTGGTGTCTTGCAAGTCCTGTTTAGCAGGCTTAGCTTCAGAGAATCTCATTCAAGATGGTCTATAGGCATCTTGTTATATGGCACCTGGCCCTTCAGCCCATGCATCCTCTCTTCAGGACCCCCCCATGGCTGCTTCTTCACAGGTGTTGGCGAAAATTGCGGACCACCTAGCGGTCCCTGTGGTAGCTCCCCCTATAAGATGGCCACAACAGGTACTCCCTGCAAAACCTTTTCCTCCCCCATGGGTAGACGTACTTTCTACCTCAGTGCAGAGTCTGGCGGAGACCTCTACAGCCATTCAGCAAATGCTGCAAAAAGTGAGACCCTTACCTAGTAAACCTACTAAGCATGCTGTGTTATCTTTCCAGTCCACCCAGCTTATCAGATTCTAAGTTAT
This sequence comes from Taudactylus pleione, assembly GCA_031769625.1. Taxonomy (NCBI): domain Eukaryota; kingdom Metazoa; phylum Chordata; class Amphibia; order Anura; family Myobatrachidae; genus Taudactylus; species Taudactylus pleione. The sequence goes on from JAUIMM010000686.1 coordinate 2,714,882, forward strand.
CCTCTGGGGAGGCAGAAGATGCAGACCTCTCTCACTCTGACTCCCCCTCAGGAGGGGAGGAGCACCCTTCTAAATCAAATATACCTGCACTTGTGAGAGCTGTAAAATATATTCTTCAAAGAGAAGAGGCAGAACCCACTCCTAAGGCAAAAGAGCCACTATTTAAGCGACAGAAGGTAGTTTTGCCAGAGTTTCCTCATTCTGATAAGCTATCTGATTCTATGTGTGGAGAATTGAATATGCCAAGTAAAAGGTCTCAGCTGCCTAAACGTTTTATTTCCTTTTACCCTCTTCCAGCTACTGATTGCACTAAATGGGAAGTTCCCCCCCTGCAGTAGATTTGCATGTGACACACCTAGTTAAGGACGCTACCTTACCTATCCATACGGCAACCTCCTTAAAGGAGACCACGGATAGAAGGATTGAAGCTTCCCTGAAGTTTATAGACTCTTTTACAGGAGCTATTACTCGTCCTGCCAGGGCTACGGCCTGGGTGGCAAAAGCCATTGAGAGTTGGGCAGAGGCCCTAGAAGACACATTTCCCTTTGATGCTGCGAGGGAATAGCTGTCCTACATATTTCACATTAGAGATGCCGCCACCTATTTTGGAGAGGCTGCTTTGGAAACTGGTCTCCTAGCTTCCAAGGCATCTGCTACTTCCGTGGTAGCCTGCCGTATTGTTTCGCTCATGGAAGGCAGATTCGGACTCTAAAAAGGCTTTGGAGTCTTGTCCAATTCTGGGCCAAACAGGATCTCCCCAGATTAAGGCAAAGATTATGACTACCTTGGCAGCTTCCCAGACGGCATTCTTGCCCTCTGCATCTACTACGAAGCCTCGGATGTCATACTTTCGTCGCCAAGGAAAAGCTAAAGGTCAGTCCTTTCCACGGCAGTCTGCATCCACTAAGGTCTCCAAGCCTAGGACCAAACAGACCTGGGCTACTAGACGTCCACCTATCAAATCTGAGGACAAGCTTCAGCCTGACGGGACGGACCTCTCCCTGGGTGGGAGGCCAACTTCTTTATATTGTCCACTTCTGGCATCAGACCACCTCAGATGCCTGGGTAAAAAAGTGGTCTCCCACGGATACACCCTCTCATTCCTGAGGTGGCCCCCCCCCAGCGGTTCTTTTGCACAGGACCTTCATCGGACTCGAGCAAAGCTCTGCTCCTCAAGAAGGCCATTCAGTCCTTACTGCTCTTGGGGATAATAATTCCGGTCCCCTCATCACAGTGAGGGAAGGACTATTATTCTACCCTTTTCTTGGTTCAGAAGTCCAACGTGTCTCATCGGCCTACCCTTACACTCAAGTCTCTGAACAAGTTTTATCAGGGTGCCCTGGTTTTGTATGGAAACCCTACGCTCTATTGTCCTGACTATTGAGCCTGGGAACTTTATGCCTTCTCATCAGCAGTATCTCCAGTTTGCAGCAACCTTACCTATTTAAAGCACTGCCTTCTGGACTTTCTACAGCTCCTTGGGTCTTTACCAAGATTATGGCGGCCTATCTTTGTCGTCAAGGGATCAGACTGCTCCCATACTTGGATGATATCTTGCTCTTAGCAAGCTCCCCAGAAATTCTTAACCACCATCTACAAGTAACCATTATTCTACAAACGCACGGTTGGCTGATCAACTGGAATAAGTATTCCCTGACCCCTTCTCAAAGAATGGTACATCTGGGAGCCTTCCTGGACGCTCAGGCTCAGAGAATGTTCCTGACAGCAGACAATTCTTTGTATTACAACACAGAGTGCGCATATTATTCCAGTCACAGAGTGTAAATTCACTCTGCAATGTAGACCTTGGGAGCCATGGTGTCTACCTTCGACATGGTGGAGTTCGCTCAGATTCACACCAGGCCCCTACAACACCTGATCCTCTCCAGGTGGAATGGGCTGCCCCATCTGCTCAGATCCCAGAGGTTCGCCTGTACCTATCCTGTTGACTACAGATGTCCCACCTAAACAAGGGTCGCCCCTTTTGGATCCCGGACTGGGCACTCCTCAACATGGATGCTAGCCTCTTTGGTTGGGATGCAGTGACCAGCCAGCACTCCTTCCAAGGACGCTGGACTCCAGCCGAGGCAATCTTATCAATCAACGTCCTGGAACTTCGAGCCATTTACAAAGCTTTCACTCTGGCTCAGGATAGTCTTCATGGCAGGCCAGTACAAGTACAGTCCGACAACACCACGACAGTAGCCTACCTCAATCGCCATGGAGGCACTCTAAGTTGGTCAATAATGGCAGAAGTGTCTCGCATTCTCACATGGCTAAACTACTTCTCCCAGCCATCTGTGTGTTCATCCCGGGGGTTCTCAATTGGGAGGCGGATTTCCTCAGCCGTCACAACATGCATGCAGGAGAGTGGCCTCTACATCCAGAAGTCTTTCAGCTACTGGTGGACAAATGGGGTCTACCGGACGTGGACCTCATGGCCTCACGGCACAACCACAAGCTTCCAGTGTACGGGGCCAGGACGAGGGACCCGACGTAGCCTTTGTGGACGCATTATCTGTGAGGTGGACCTTCCATTTGGCATACCTTTTTCCTACAGTATCCCTTCTGCCTCTGGTTTTTCGGAAGTTCAAGCCTTAAAAGGGGGGCATGGTCTTGTTGGTAGCTTATGGCTTGGCCCAGACGCCATTGGTATTCCGATGTTCAAAGTCTCTCCATAGACGTTCTTCTCTAACTTCCTCTACGACCAGACCTGTTGTCTCAGGGTCCCTGTCTACATCCGGACTTGGCCCATCTGTCTTTAACGGCTTTTCTCTTGAGACATGCCTCCTAAGGTCTAAAGGGTCTTCTAGCTCTGTGGTCCAGACAATGCTCAGAGCGCATAAACCGGCCTCTGCCAGGATTTATAACTGGGTGTGGCATACATATTTCCAGTGGTGTGCTACTAGAAACTATGAACCTCAGGTTTTTAGGGTTTTCAGAATCCTTGCCTTTCTTCAAGCTGGATTGGATCTTCTACTCCGTCTAGCCTCTCTGAAAGTTCACGTCTCTGCTCTGTCAATCTGGTTCCAGTACAGAATTGCTCCTCTACCGGATGTTCACACCTTCCTGCAAGGTGTTCTATGTATACAACCTCCCTTTGTCCCTGCTGTGGCTCCGTGGGATTTCAGTGGTTCTCCATGCACTTCAGGAACCTCCATTTGAACCCCTGGATTCAGTAGATGTTAAATGGCTCACTGGTCTTCTGGCTATAGCATCTGCCCGTAGGGTATCTGATTTAGGGGCGCTTTCCTGATGCTCCCCATTTCTACTGAAAAGAAGAAAGGAAAAGAACAACTCCCTAGTTTGGGGCACACTGAGTCATATATTAATATTTAAAAATTAACTTTTATTATATCTAAAAAAATTTCATTAGTTGGAACTCTGAAAACAAAACAAACTTATTTTTTAATCCTTGAAAAAGACAGAGAATTATACCATCATATAATGTGGCGTATTCTCACATCTACTATTGTACATGTGAAGATAAATATTAGGGTTGCTTCTCAAAGTATTCACTATGTACATGCAGACGGTGAAAAATGCAGAAATATTAAATCAATATAAATAACAATATGAAAAAATGTATTGTGAGCAAATCAAAAGTGCTAGTGAAACATGATATATTTGCGGTTTGCAAACAGACATTTATAACATGTGAAACAATCATGAAAAATGAATAAATATAGTGATATTCAAAAAGGACATGAATAGCAGCAATTTGTTAATCTAGTGCTTTGCAATCCATTGCATGTATACCTGAGCAAAAAAAACACATGAATAGCAGCAATTTGTTAATAAAGTGCTAGTGCATTATAATCCATTGCATGTATGCCTAAAAGCCGTATGCAACCGTATAATGGAATATGTGAATGCTACATAAATGATTCCTGGAAAACAGTCAGGAATGTGCATACCTTCTAATTCTGTATGTCACATTCTGGAAAAGCACATAAGATAACATCAATTGCTGTTAGTAAATATGACTATGTCAAGGCGAAAATGCAGTAATATTAAACAAATGTCACCATTCAATAATTACATAATATAATGATAGATAATTGCCATAACAACATGGACATTATAGTTCTAAATTAATAAACTATAATAGCATGAGTCGTCTTTCTGCACAAACCTGTTAATGGTATGCCCCTGATTAAAGTGTGCTGAGAAACTGACAATAGTGCCTGTGCACTTAAAGGAACATAGATCTGCTTTTTACCAGTCTTGTAATTACCATTGGACTGGAAATGAGGGTTTATGTCCGAGGGCACAGTGAAGCAACAATAGAGTACTTTCTCTGCTGTCAGTGCGGGCAGTACACTCACCCTGTTACCATAGCATTGCAGGGTTCGTGTATAGCCGGCAACTGATGAGTCTCGTGAGGGAGAAGAAATAGAGTACCTGTCAGCACAACAGCGGGGAAAGGGTATGTGTGCCACAAAACAATGTCCGTGGTGTGAGGAGATCCTGTGCGCACAGAGTCCCGTGAAGAACGTGGCCCGACGCATGTTTCGCCTGATGGCTTTTTCAAGGAGGCACACCTGTAAGTACAAGAGCCGGATGTAAATACCCCTGGCTGCCCTGGGATTGGATATAATGCTCTGACAGAGTTGTCCTCAAATATAGTCTCCGGTGAATAATACACCCATCATAGGCTAATAAAAGACCAGGGGGCGGGATTAACATCCCAGTGCAAGAAAATACAAGCTGTCATTATGTGTTTACAGATATTGGACAGCTTATTTAATTTAACTATAATACAGCTATTAGGCAAAATTTCTTATAATAAACGACTTGTTTGTTTTTGGACAGAAAAACACAGTTATTTACTTGGGGAGGTATTTGAGAAGTCATCAACTGCAATTAATATCATAATAATTAATAAAGATTTGTAGTATTAGTGTAACCTCTATCATATAGTAAAGAAAATTAAAAATAAGAAAATTATTGAAGTTAATTATTTAATAAATTGTGCATGTATATGTGCATCAGTAAAAAGAAGAATAAATATTTAGATATTAGTAATGAAAATAATAATGGGCAAAGGCACAGGTATAAATATACCTGCACATGAATTTCCTGCAAATGTGAAAGACAAGGTGTTGATAAACAGTGTTGTCTCCCTATTTCTAATCTTTCATCGGGACAGGGCTGTACCTCAAACGCGCACTGGATTCCTTCCCAAGGTGGTCTCTCGTTTCCACCTTACTAAGGAAACTGTGGTTCCAGCCTTTCAATTAAAAGCCCTCTTGGCAGGTGTGGCTTCTTTGGATGTGCTCCGTGCTCTGAAGATCTGCGTGGACCGTACTACTTTCATCAGGAAATCTGACTCCCTCTTTGTCCTATATAGGTTCCACAAGAAGAGGTGGCCAACTAAGACTCTGGCCAGATGGATTCGCCTGACTATCTCACAAGCTTACACGCAGACTGGCCTTCCAGTGCCGGCTACAGTATCTGCTCATTCTACTCTCTGTGGGTCCTTCGTGGGCAGCCCGTCGTGGCGCGTCTGCCGAACAACTATGCAAGACGGCAACGTGGTCTTCTACCTACACCTTTCTTAGGTTCTATGCCTTTGATACATTTGCCTCTCGGGATGCTTCCTTCGGGCGCATGGTTCTCCTCTCAGCTCAGGAGCATCCCCGCCCTTGAACTGCTTTGAGAGCCCTATGGACCCTGAAGAAGAAAAGGAATTATGGTAAAACGTACCCTAACTCCTTTCTTCGAAGTCCACAGGGCACCCGTCCTGACGCACCTGGCTTCTATGGATTTCTTCTCTTGGGTCACTTGTTTCCTTCTCTGTGTGAGTGTGATTCTTCAGTGTACCAGTCTCCCTTCTCTCCTATCCTGTTCCTGCTTTGGGCAAAACTGAGTTGCATTCAGGCTGTGGGCAGGGTATAGGGGGAAGGACTGGAGGATCCTGGTATAGAAAAAAGCTTTGCTGTTAGTGTCTGGTCCTCCCAACTACCACCTACGCCCCATTGTTTCCCTGTGGACCCTATGGACTTCGAAGAAAGAGCGTTAACAATTGTAAGGTTTTACCATAATACTCCTTTTTACGTGTTCCGATAGCATGCTCAGAGTAATATTGGCCAGTTATTGCTTTTGATCTTGAAGCACTCAATCTCCTCTAGTAGTGTTGTTCTCAAAATGAATTCCATTATAAAAATAGACATTGGTGATTATTTCCTGAATGTTTGAAAAAATAAAAAAAAAGAAAGCGCATAGTTTAGAAAGGGATGTTGTCGGCATCCCGGCGTTCTGGATGCCGATGGTCTGAATACTGATGCCAAAATCCCGACAGGTGGGATCCGGCACCAGTATCCCGACCTCCGGCATACCAAAGGTAAGTATCGGGGTGTTAGGGGGAGGTTAGGCATTAGGTAGAGGGTTATGGTTAGGCACCGGGTAGGGAGTGTTGGGTTTAGGGTGTGGGGAGGGGGAGATTAGGTTTAGGCACTGGGGGGGGGGGGCAGTTTAGGGTTAGGCATCGGGGAGGGTGGGTAAGGATAGGGGTTCAAAAAATACTTACCCATGACTTCATATGGGTGTCGGGATGCCGCTGTCGGTATTCTGACCAGCGGCATACCGACAGTCGGGATTTCATACCCGAACCGTTTAGAAAGTATGCTACAGTTTAACTGTGTTTAATTCCTATTCTTGTTTGTGTTCATGGTAACTATATTACAATTTTTTGTTTTTCATAAACCCGTGTGCATGTGCCTAGATTAAGTCAAGTGGTTTCAAATTGTGCAAAAAGGTCTTTTATCCTGATCTTTGAAATGTGTGTTCTCAAAATGGCGACCTGTATGTTTGTTATGCAGGAACAGATTCCTTGGCCCATTTGAAATGATGCAGTTAGGCTACTCTGATTGTTTTGAAGGAGTCTTTTTCAAATTATCTTGCATAACTCATCTCTAAAACGCATCATATTAAGTTCTTTTTGTATATTATTTTACAGGTTACAAATTATGATGGTGCAACAGGACTTCCACTTGTGCAGTTATGGAGTATGATGGCTGATGAGGTGAGGTCTTTAAAACAATATATCCTTTTGTGTTTTTTTTTTTTTAAACAGTTTCCTAGTCCTCTAATCAGTCCTTCGTTATAGATTCTTATAGGACATTTTAGGGATGTCCTTTTGTGATGGGAAAAACATGTCATAATTTTTGCCCTTTGTTCTTATAATAAGTTAAGTCAGTGGCACAAAATGCTCTTTAGTGCTTCTATTTCTTATGTGAAGATGTAGATTAGATGAATAAAAAAAAAAAAAACCTTTTAACATATATTTGTTATTTTTTTTGGCATCCTGACCAGTAACTGATTTCCTCTGGGCGTTCTATATTTAATTAGTTTCACATTTTCCAGTCAGAATAGTGGTGGTAATGGAACTGGTGTTGTCACAGTGACATTAGGTTAGGAAACTGTCACTTGAGAGTCCTTGAACTGTAAGAATGGTCAGAAGCCCCACATGTATGCGATAGTGTTGTGCATATTTGTATACAGCAACATGCAATGGTGGCTGCATACTTGTATACATATCGAGAAATTTAATTAGCACTCACTGCAGTGTGGCAGCAGATGTTTAGATGGTGAGGTCTCCACCTCCCTTAAATATCATAAATAGAACTGTTGTAATCTGCACATGAGGAGATTAGGTAGATATGTAATTGGCAATCTTTGCCGGTGTTTCTCAATAAGCAATAAAAGTTACCATAGTCTGTTTGGATATGTGCCAATAAATCCTTTCTACTTCAGGGTCCATAGGGGGTCCACAGGGTTGACCTTGGGGGTATAGCTGGATCTGGATTCATGGGCACCACGCAGTTAAAGCTTTAGCTGCTCCCAGGATGCACTTGGGTCCGTCCTCCTCTATACCCCGCCCCCGAGCCACAGGCACCTCAGTTTGAGTTTGTGCCCGGCCGGAGTCGGGTCACCTGCGCAGGGGGGCTGCAGGAGCAGCCCCCAAAAGCTTTTTATTTAAAAAAATCTAACAGGCTTTTTTTTTTTTTTTTTGAAAACAGAGGCTCTCTAGTGTGGCAGCGACAGGCTGTCTATGCAGACGCCCACGCTGCCGCTCTCCTTCCCCGCTGGCGCCGCGACGCCAGTACTGCACTGGTGATCGCGGCGGGAGGCCAGAGTCTGTACTAGCCGGACTCTGGGTACCTCCCTGGACTGCTGCCGGAGTCGCCGGGGATAAGGTAAGCCGCAAGTCGCCGATTAGCGGCGGCTCGCGGGTGTTGCCTGCAAATGCAGTCCTTTGCCCCTGGTCCTTGGGGACAGACCGGGGGCTGCTAGCGGTGGTGGCGGGCTCCCCCTCTGAGGAGGAATACCCCGTGGGACCACTAGACCACCAGGGATATATTGGCAAGCAGGAAGCCGGCAAGCCCTGGGGTTAATAGGCTAGCCAGGGGAGGAAGCCTTCCCTGTCTTGCGGCTCCTCCCCTCAGCTCAGTGCGCCTTTCAGCACGCAGTCTGGCGTCGCTGAGCTGCAGACTCTTCGGCCACTCCTCCTCTGAGGTCTCTGGTGGCCATTTTCTCTGTGGCAACGCAGATCTCAGGGAGCATGCGGACCGGTACCCCTGTGTACCTCTCCCCCGATTTAAGGACAGCGTACACAGCACTATAGCCCTCCCAGACACTGAATCTGGGCAGGTTGATTGTAGTGGAAAGGTGCAGTGAGTATATCTTCTCTGCATGGTATGTGACTTTTGCTAGTGCTGCCTGTCTGTGCTTATTTTCCGCTTACTGTCAGCTTATACCTATCCCTTTACTTCTCCTACAAGCCCTACAGGTGTGTGGGGGAGGGGCGTTTCTACTGACCTCACCTATATAGTATTTATGAGGTTCGTCACATACAGTTGTGTGCTACACAGTGCCATATTGTGGGCTGTTGTTCAGCACACCGGTGAGTGCGTTTACTTCTGCCCTGTTGCCAGATATATTTTTGTCTATATAATATATTTTGTCATGTCAGACGAGGAGGTTGAGCGCTCAGTGGCTCCGGTGTTGGCCTCCTGCGGACGCTGTTCTGCTGGAGTGGATAGGGAGGATTTGTCACAGGATGGCCTGTGTAGTCGTTGCCAGGTGGCTCCTGGCCCATCAAGACCTTCTCTGACGCAGGAACCACCGTGGGCGATGTTTTCTCAAGTGCTGGTGTCTATTGCGGACCGTCTGTCGGTCCCGACTGCTCTCCCTGCTAGGGCGTTACCCCAGCCGACCATCCCCCATTCCCCGGGTGTCCCGCAGTTATTGCGGAGTCCTCCTGGGACTCAGTCTGTGGGTCCATATACGGGGTTGCCTATGTATATACAGGCTTCCTCTGTGCCGCAGCAGCCTGTGGTACCTTTTCAGGCCCCTTTGGCGACTCCTCCACCTTGGGTGAATGTGCTCTCCAACTCCGTGCAAAATTTGGCGGCCGCATCCTCGGCTTTTCAGTCAGTGTTGCAGACTGACATGCCTTCTAGGGTTGCAAAACGCCCACTCATGGCGCGGGTGGCTCAGGTATCGGACTCAGAGGGATCCTCAGATGATGGGGAGGTCCCTGATGACACTGAATCGGACGCCTCGATCCAGGAAATGGATACCAAGTCGTCCATTAATGTGCGAGCACTGGTTAGGGCGGTGCGAGCCATTCTTCTTATAGAGGATGAGGCACCGGCTCCTAAGTCGAAGTATCCTAGTTTCAAAACAACTAAGGTGGCTTCTGCGGTGTTTCCCATGTGGGATCAGTTGACGGATCATATGGCGGTAGCTTGGCAGGCGCCCAGTAAGATTCCTTCCTCAGAAGCGGTTGGCTTCTAATTATCCCTTCCCTGAGGCATATTGTAAAAAATGGGAAACTCCACCGGCGGTGGATTCCCATGTCACCCGTTTAACTCGGGGCGCTACCTTACCATTACAGTCTCTATTCTCGCTGAAGGATCCCACGGACTGGAAAGTTTAGACTTGCTTAAAGTTTATTTACTCCCTCTCCGGGGTGGTGGCCCGACTGTCCATGGCATCTCCTGGGTGGCCAAGGCCATTGAGGGGTGGGCCCAATGCATTGGAAGATACCTTTCCGGACGACGCTCCGGATGTCCAGAGGGCGTTGTTGGGACAGATGAGGGACGCTGCTTATTACATTGGGGAAGCCTCTTTAGATGCTAGTCTGCTGACTTCGCGGGTATCGGCTGCAGCGGTGTCTGCCCGCCGATCCTTATGGTTGCGGTCCTGGAGAGCGGACTCTGATTCAAAGAAAGGCCTGGAGGCCTTACCTTTCAATGGAGAATTACTATTTGGCCCGGACTTGGACAAAATAGTGGATACCCTGGCTAAATCCAAGTCTGCTTTCCTCCCTTCGGCGGCACTGCCTGCTAAGGTTCGGAGTTCGGCTTTTCGTTCCTTTCGGGTTCAGGGTAAGGCAAAAGGTCAGTCCTTCCCGAGACAGTCTGCGAGTAAGACTGCCTCTAAACCGCCTTACGCCTTGCATCTCTGAAGGTTCATGTGTCCGCCTTGTCCGTGTGGTTTCAATGGCGGATTGCTATACTGCCGGATGTTCACACCTTTTTCCAGGGTGTTCTCAGGATCCAGCCTCCCTTCGTGCCTCCTGTGGCTCCTTGGGACTTGGCGGTGGTTCTACGGGTCCTTCAGAGTCCTCCGTTTGAGCCTCTCGAGTCGGTGGAACTGAAGTGGCTGACATTTAAGACTGTTTTTCTCCTGGCAATTGCTTCGGCCAGGAGGGTGTCTGAATTGGGGGCGCTTTCCTGTCACCCTCCTTTCCTGATTTTTCACCAGGACAGAGCGGTGCTCCGCACTCGTCCTGAGTTTTTGCCCAAAGTGGTCTCGAAGTTCCACATTAATCAGGAACTTGTTGTGCCAGCTTTTCAGTCCCCTGATTTTTCACCTGGTGAGACTTCCTTAGATGTGGTCCGGGCGCTTAGAATCTATGTGGACCGGACTGCTTAGGTTAGGAAGTCTGATTCCTTGTTTATCCTCTTCGGTTTTCACAAGAGGGGTTGGCCTGCCAACAAACAAACGTTAGCCCGTTGGCTTCGTTCCGTTATTTGTGAGGCTTATGCACAGGAGGGTTTACCTGTGCCAGCCTCTGTTAAGGCTCATTCCACTCGTTCTGTGGGTCCCTCTTGGGCTGCTAGACGTGGCGCCTCTGCTGTTCAGCTGTGTAAGGCGGCCACTTGGTCTTCAATTCAAACGTTTTTGAGGTTCTATGCGTTTGACACCTTCGCCTCTCAGGATACATCCTTTGGGCGCCGGGTGCTCCTTTCAGCACAGGAGCGTCCCCGCCCTTAGTTGAACTGCTTTGGGACATCCCCAAGGTCAACCCTGTGGACCCCCTATGGACCCTGAAGTAGAAAACAAGAGATATGGTAAGAACTTACCTTTGTTATCTCTGTTTCTACGAAGTCCATAGGGTCCACAGGGCGCCCTCCCTGACGCACCTGGCTTCAAATCGGCTGTGTGGCTGGTCACCGGTTTTCCGTGTCCCATTTCTGTGAGTATGGTTTCTTGTGTGTTCCAGTCTTCCTTCTCTCTGTTTAGTCTCCTCCTTCGGCCTGGGCTGCTTACCAACTGAGGTGCCTGTGGCTCGGGGACGGGGTATAGAGGAGGAAGGACCCAAGTGCTTCCTGGGAGCAGCTAAAGCTTTAACTGCGTGGTGCCCATGGATCCAGATCCAGCTATACCCCCAAGGTCAACTCTGTGGACCCTATGGACTTCGTAGAAACAGAGATAACAAAAGTAAGTTCTTACCATGTCTCTTGTTGTTAGGCGACAGAGCTCCAGGATTATTCTATGTCCCGGTAAAATACAGAGAATTGGCAGTCTGATCTTATACGTGTACCTCAAGCCAGCAATTGGGGGGAAATAGAGAGAAGGGGGCGGGGGGTTACGGTAATGTTTGGGTTAATAGGGGCATATGTAAAGTATGGGGTGATCAGTCCCAGGACGTTAGTCCACTGCTAGTAGGTTGGCATTCCTCACTTCTACTTTAGACTGTTCTGCGAAATAAATGGCCATAGCGGTGGATAACTTAAATCTCAATATGCAAAAAGTCTTAGTGAGGCCTCACCTGTGTCCTGGTAATGTCCTCTTTTCTTCTGGTTGCCTGGGAGGTCTGGACCGTATTCTGGTGAGTGTGCAACTCACTAGCGTGGTCCCCGCAGTATACATACTTCACTTCCGGATGCCCACGTTCTCCACAGTCGAGGTGAATAGGGTTCCCAAGGTGGCCTGCATGCTCAACTCTGCCGGGTGACTGGGCGGCGAGGAGACTTGGATGTTAGAGTAGTTCTTCAGTTGTGGATTTTGAAGTATATTTGTGGAGATGAACTCCTACGAGTGTCTGCCTAGCTGGCCTTCCTCATGCATCAGTATAGTCTTCTGACTTTCTTCAGGCTAGTTTTATAACTTATTTTGGATGGATCTGAATATTCTAGCAATAATATACAGGTTAGTTTAGACTTGTGGTAAGCCACTCCAACAGTCTCTTTGGAGGTGGACTGGGGTGGCAGATGTTATATGAATTATTGGCGTTCTTACCAGTTGTAGTGAGCTGGTAAGCCTATTTCAGGACAATGCCAAGTGCATCTTAATCCCCTGGCTATGGGACAATCTTCCTATCATGCTCAAAAACATACCATAGAAGACTATACTGATGCGTGTATTAGTCTCTCTAAACCTCAAGATGACTGTATACAAAGATTATACCCACCTAGGAATAATATAGTTTTATTTTGTATTCCCTTGCTCTCTCCTTTCCCCCACCCTCTCTATTTTGAGTATACTCGCACTATAGGGACTGTGACTCAGGCAACTATTCGCCTCATAGCATGTAATGTAAGGCGCATACATAAACTGACACATTCCCACAACAAAACAATCACTCCAACGAAATACAATAGCGGGACAGGGTTAAGTCACTAACTGGGATGTTAAATACCCACAACAAATATGGCTACCACTCATTTTCTCCCTTAAGGCCAGCTAGGCCGACACATGTAGGAGTTAATCTGTACACACATACTTCAAAATCCACCACTGAAGAACTACTCTAATATCCAAGTCTCCTTGCCACCCGGTCATCCGGCAGAGTTGAGCGCGCAGGCCACCACTGGAACCCTATCCATCCCTCCCGCGACCCCGGGAGTGGAGAACGTGGGCACCCGGAAGTGAAGTAAGTGTATACTGCGGGAACCATGCTAGTGAGTTGCATGCTCACCAGAATACAGTCCAAACTTTCCAGGCGACCAGAAGAAAGAGGACATTACCAGGACACAGGTGAGGCCTCACTATGTGCTCGATCCAATTAGGTGCGATGTACTCGCGTCTGCGAGTCATCGCCACAGTGGCTGTGCTTGACTGCCGCCCGGATTCACCTGAAAGTGCTCACTGCACCATAGGGCAGAGAGCAAATTCAGGCGAATTCAATGGCGAGTCGGGGTGCGATGTGCTGGGCCGTTGCCGGTGTTTTGACGCTGTTGCAACGGCACATCGCACTTAATTGGATCGAGCCCTAAGACTTGTTGCATATTGAGACATTTACTTTTAGACTCTTCTTCGTTATCCACCGCTATGTCCATTTATTAAGCAGAGGTGAAGGATGCCCACCTATTAGCACTGGACCACCACCCTGGGACTGATCACTCCATACCTTACGTGTGTCCCCATTAACCCAAACCTTACCTTAACCCCCTTCTATCCATTTCCCCCGAATTGCTGGCTTGAGGTACACCTATAATAAGATCAGACTGACTATTCTTTGTATTTTACTGGGACATAGAATAATCATGGAGCTCTGTGTCGCCTAATAAAGGATTTATTTGCAAATATCAAAACAGACTATTGTTACTTTTATTACTTATTTAGAAACACCGCCAAAGATTGCCGATTACATAACAACCTAATCTCCTCAGGCGCAGTTCTATACTCTTATACATGCTACTATAATTTGACTTAGAATTCTGAAGCCTGTGACTTTATGGACAGCCACAAAAAAAAGATCTCCTTCTACAAAAAAATGCAACCCCCTGCCATAAAGGATATTTAAAGTAATTTGAACAGTCTTGGCATTTATGAGCTGAAGCAGTGAAATATACACCTGTCACCATCTATACCACCTGGCTGGGCTAACGTGTGTGCTGTCCTTACAGACTGTAGTGTGCAGGAACCTTTTACATATATTTCAGCTTCACAAATGACCCTCACTGTCCTAATTGTATTTATTGGATTTCATTTTATAATAAGTTATCTCTGTGCAGAGCACACATCTTTGATGATAAAGTTTGTATTTTTTGCTTTGTAGGTGGTGTCCATTAACCGGACTCTTGTGGAAAGAGGCTTCGCACAGTGGATAGACGGCTATTAGCTGTCCCGATGCCATTTTTAAAGATGAACTTTTGTACAGTCAGACTTGTCATATGAAGGCACTTAATTTTCCACCTTATGTTTCTAATAATCCATCGTTTGTCTACAACACCTAATAAACTTTAGACAATTCAAAGTACTGCCTAGAAAGCCATATTTGTGTAGCCATGAGACTTGCTGCTGTATTTCCATGGAACATTCTTGGGTAACCTGTATTTATTCCACAGTCATCAGATAAACTGCAGTATTGTCACTTAGGCACCAGATGACCGAATTAGACTCTTAGGTTTGAGATTCCAAGAGGGGTCATGAATTAAATCGAACATGTTAAAATGTATATTGCCCTGCGTGTACATTTTGTGGAGCATCCTGTTGCCAAGCCTGATGTGTAATTTATTTTGTAGCTGTGCAAATCTTGTAAATATATATAAAGAGATCACTAATATTTTGTATCGGAACACTGGAATAAATAAAGGGAACTTTGCAATTTCCACACTATTGGTCAACTTTTGCTAAAAACTGTAGCACAGAAACAAAGTAATGCTTTTGAAATAATGGATATTCTGTGCACAAATGTGTGATGTTTAGTTTTGCCTTATGGTCTGGTGGTCGTGTGATCTATTAATGACATGCTACTCTGCTGTACAGTTGTAAAAAGTAATGCATTGGTGTGCTATTCTTTTTTTTTTTTATTTCATGACCAATGGATTTTAAACCTGTTAAAGTAATATAAATCCACTGGAAAGGTATTGTAAAATGCTTTTTTTCCTGAACCTGTTGTGAGTGGGGTTAATTTAAAAAAAATATATAAATAAAGCACTGAATGGGAAGCATTAAAGCTTGATTTAAATGTGCCTTCTTGCTAAAGATTTGTAGAAAACGTATAGTTTTTATATTAATTGTACAATAGTCAATACACCAACCATTATTGGGGAAAAAAGTGTCACCAAGTATAATTGGTCAGGTAAATATAGTCTTATGGCATATAATTAAGAGTGTGAAATTCAGGTGATTATATGTAAGCCAGCACCCATGTGACGAAGACTCTTTTCACTTGCTCACAATGCAACACCTGTTTAACCATTATACATACCTATTTGGTGGTTATCCTCCAGAACTGGACTTCCTTATGGGCCAATTTATAGTTCATTGCACTTAAGGCTCTATTAGAACAGGTTGCCATATGCAAACCCAGATTTTTATTTTTCTAAAGCACTTGATGTGTCTACAGTTATAAACACAGCTATGTAGCAAATATCCTCAAGGTGGCCTTCAAGTAACCTGACAAATCATTAATAAAATTGAAATGGCCGAATTTATTACTTGAAGAGAAATTGACTTTTTTTTTTCTGCATCTGGAATTGGAGCCTAGTATTTTTTTAAAAAAATCCCTTATTGGTGGGTTTATTAGTACCACACTTAGCCACACAATTTCTGTTATGAAAACCCAGTAATCTAAGGAAGACTGACCATACATATTCACACAAATATAATACTATTTTCTAGAAAAAGCAAAACCACTCTTAAACCAATTTGTAGAACAAGTCATTTTTTGATCAAAAATAATTTAACATGCAATATGTAAACAATAGCCTATTAACATTATATGGTACTCTCTGTATTTACCATGGACTCTGAATAGAGAGATTTTTTGCAAGGATTATCTTGCTGGCGGTTGAAGTGTTATGATGAGAGAAAAAATATATATATTTGACAGGTAATAATTTTTTTTTTTTTACCTTGGGATCCACAGGGATACCATGGGGATATTGTGGTTGGAGAGATCCAGGCACCAAACAGTTAAAGCTTCAGCTCCCAGGATGCTTTGGGTACTCCTCCCATATATACCCCACCCCTAGCCACAGGCATTCAGTTGTTAGTTTGGTGTGGCAGGATTAAGACACACATTTGTAATGGGCATGCTCAGGAAGTCCTAAGCTTTTCTTGTATTTGGGTTAACAGTACTAAGCGTCTGAATTAAGACTCATATACTGCGACTCAATCTACCTCCAGTAACAGGGCTGGTGATTCCGGTGGGGCTCGGCAGAGCTTGCTAGTAGCGATGCTGGGATCCAGACTGCAACCGGATGCATGGAGATGTCTGGTAAGGTGATTGCTTACGGGAGACGCACCGGAAGCCGCTGCAGTAAGGGCCCGATAGCTTCCGCACTAAACCGCTGGGGCCTTAGCGTCTGATGCCTGGGAATGGCAGCAGATGGAATTCTGCTGCCATGAGGCCAGCGTACCCGGATGGTTGATGCAGCTTAGGGGAGGTAGGAGCTCCCCCCGGCGGCTCCGACCGTGATGCAGTCTCATGTCTGGGTTAGACCGCCTACCCTCCATGTGTATGAGACCCTCACGGTTCACTATCAGTGCGCTGCTGTAGCTGTTGGTCTCAGGAGGGTTTGGGTCAGTCTCCCTGTATACCTCTCCCTTGGGTAAGGTATATAGTGCTCTATATATCCTACCATTCCTGGTGTTTGTGTAGTTGTTTTAGAGTTGATTGTAATTATATTACATATGCATTGTATGTGACTGATTGCTAGCTGCTGTATTGACACTGTTATGTCTGTCAATTATAGCTATCACTTTTTTCTACGTCAGGGTCCATAGGGTATCCACAGGATACCTTGGGGTATAGGTGATGACGTCAAGCATCGGGCACCATAGAGTTAAGTTTTCAGCCTCCCAGGATGCATCAGGGTCCCCTCCTAAACCCCGCCCCCGAGCCAAGGCATCTGTTTCGTTGGTGCCCGGCTCTGAGTCAGAGCACATGTCTAGAGGGGGACTTGAAGCCCCTGAAGTTTTCTTCAAAATTCGGCAGCTGTGGCTGCACATCTGGGAGTACAGCATGGACAGTCAGTACTGATGTCCATGCGGTCTCCCCTTCACCCCGCCGGTACTGATCCGGGGATGCTGGAAGTATCTGGGGTCACACCTAGCGGTGACCCCAGCTGCTTTGGACCGTGGCTGGATCCAAGGGGGACAGGTAAGCAGTGGGGTCCCACGGTGGGTCCCCGCTGAGCACACGATCCAGAAGTCCCCAGGCAGGGGGCTCCCTGGGGACTGGCTGCACGTGGAGCCAGGCAAACAGCCTGCGCTTTCACTATACCCCAGGGACAGCGGGCCGTGGCTGAGCGGCAAGCGATACGGCGTCCCGGGGGATAATTGCATGCCAGGGGAGCGTGCCTTCCCTGTTAACAGCCGGCATCTCCCCTGCTGCACACTGTCCTCTCTGCACAGCTGCCGATTGGTCTTGTGGCAGCGCTCCTCCTCCAGGCCGGCCCCCTCTCTGCTCCTCGGTGGCCATCTTTGTAGGGTGGTGAACGCTGCTGGAAGCTGAGTGCGGCATCATGGTCTGGGTCCCCCCTGCATACCTCTCCTCCGATTACAGGTCTGTGTATGCGGCGCTGTGTCCTACCAGACTCTGTGTAGTTGAAATCAGCGCTGACAGTGCAGGGAATTGATTTTCTGCATTGTATGTGACTACTGCTAGCGCTGCTGCCTGTACTTTCATTTTCTACTGTCAGCCATTTTTCTGTCCCTGCTCTTACTCTGCTAAAGCCCTTGCGGTGTGGTAATTGCAGGGTGTTTCTCCCACTATACTAATAAGTATCAGTGAGAGGAGTCACATACTTTCCATCATGTCTGAGAGTGATTTTCGTCTCCAGCTTATGTGTACTAAGTGCAATGTACCTATAGCGGAGGGGGAGGGTAACGTGGAGGGGCTATGTCGGCAGTGTTATTTATTGGCGCGGCCAATTACTGTCACTGCTCCGGTACAGGAACCTCCCTGGGCTTGTTTCGCTAAGGCGCTTACAACCCTAGTGGGCCAGTTAGCTCCTCAACCTGCGTTTTCCCAGATGGGATTGTCTCAGCAGTCAGTGGTGTCGTAACCCATGCAGGGTTTCCCGAGACGACAACTGATGGTACCCCACAGTCCCCCAGGTTTCTCAGCAGCCTGCGTGGGTTAATTCTCTTGACAACTTCAGTACAGCATTTGTCGGATGTTTTACAAGGGGAGTCTGTTGCGGCCGGTGGCGTCTCTCTGCTCCTTATGAGGATGACGACGTGACGTCTGATGATGGGGAGATTCTGGATCTATCTGACCAAGAACCTCTCCGTACTAAAGAGTCGGACGCTAAGTCCAAGGTTTATATTCCTGGCCTTATTTGGGCGATCCGCACAGCTTTAGTTATTGAGGATGACTATCCTCTGGTGTCAAAGTCCAAATATGCCTTTTTTAAGGATATTAAGTTTGACTCCACAGCGTTTCCTCTTTCGGGTCAGTTAGTAGACCATTTAGAGGAGGCGTGGAAAAAACACCCTGGTAAACGGTATCAGCCTCAGAGGCGCTTACCGGTGGCTTATCTGTTTGCGGACAATTATTTTTCTAAGTGGGAATCCGCTCCACAGGTGGATTCTCATGTGACACGCCTAGTCCGAAGTGCCACATTGCCCATGCCCTCGTTGAAGGATGCTACGGACCGCAAGGTGGAGATCTGCCTAAAGTCAATGTATTCCCTCGCAGGGGGCATCCAGACCAGCTATGGCCTTATGTTGTGTAGCCAGAGCTATGGAGCGCTGGGCTGATAGTTTAGAGGCGTCTTTGGATTCTGACCGGTTGAGCAGGCAGAGTTGGTAGGCAATCTCCGGGATTCGGCCACTTACATCAATGAAGCGGCCTTGAATATCAGTATCCTCACATCTCGGATTTCTTCAGCAGCTGTTGCTGTGCGTCGCACCTTATGGTTGCGATCTTGGAAGGCGGACGATGATTCTAAAAAGGCTTAGAAGCTTTACCTTTTAATGGATAAGGCCTATTTAGTCCGGATCTGGACAAAATTGTAGCCACGCTGGCGGCAGCCAAATCTGCATGTCTCCTGTCGGCTGCGGTCCCTTCCAGTTTGTGTATGTCGGCCTTACAGGGCCCAGGACAGGCCTAAAGCAGTGTCTTTTCCCCGATAGGCTGGCCCCAAGAAATCGGCCAAGCCCAGGAAACAGGCCTGGAGTACCAGACATCCGGCCCCTAAGTCAGATGACAAACCTGCGGCCTGACGGTCCGGGCCTCCCTTTGGGGGATCCCAAAGTCGGAGGCCGCCTGCTGCAGTTCGCCCAGTGTTGGTCGGTAACCACGACAGACAATTGGGTTCACGAGGTGGTTTCTCACGGGTATCCTTTTGGCACAGGCCCCCATCCCGATTCTTCACCACAGGTCTTCCATCAGACCGGAACAAAGCCATGGAGCTACGGAAGGTTTTGCACACTATGCTCCAGACTGGAGTTATAGTGCCTGTTTCATTCTCCCAGAGGGGCCAGGGTTTCTATTGGTGCAGAAACCCAATGGGTCATACCGTCCAATCTTCAACCTCAAAGCACTCAAGTCCTTGCGAGTGCCGAGGTTTCGGATGGAGACCCTACGGTCCATCATTCTGGCGCTGGACCCTGGGGATTACATGGTGTCATTGGACATGCAGGACGCTTACCTGCATGTCCCTATTTTTTTACGCCATCAACAGTTCCTCAGGTTTGCAATCCGCAACTATCGCTATCACTTCCAGTTCCGGGCGTTACCTCTTGGCCTGGCGACAGCACCACGTGTGTTCACCAAGGTCATGGCGGCTTCCCTGCTGCTGCAGGGAGTCTGCATGTTACCGTACCTAGATGACCTTCTGTTGGTAGCAGGATCTCCAGAGCTCCTTCTACGCCACTTGGACCTGACTATTGCGGTACTGCAACGGCACGGCTGGTTAACAAACTGGCAGAAGACCACCCTGATCCCGTCTCAGAGGATTCTGCACCTCGGAGCCTTATTGGACTCCAGACAGCAAAGGATCTTTGTGACGGGGGAAAAGATCTCTGCCTTACAGTTGAGGGTGCGCAGTTGTCTGCAGAGTCGCCGTGTGTCTCTGCACTCGGCGATGAGGTTACTGGGCTCCATGGTGTCAGTATTCGACTTGGTGGAGTATGCCCAGTTCCACTCCAGACCTCTGCAGCAAATTGATCTTGTCCATATGGAATGGACTGCCTCAGAGTATAAAGTCCCAGACGACGGTGCTCACTTCGGAGGTTCGCCTGTCCCTAACCTGGTGGTTGCAGATGAACCATCTCAACAATGGTCGTCCATTTTGGGTGGCGAATTGGGTCCTGTTGACAACGGACGCCAGCCTTCGGGGCTGGGGAGCTGTCACTGGTCCACACTTGTTCCAGGGCAGATGGACTGAGGCGGAAACGGAGCTTCCAATAAACATCTTGGAACTCTGCGCGGTTTTCAATGCTCTCCAGCAGGCACATCGGGTTCTCCAAGGTCACCTCGTGCAGGATTCTCCTTTCAGCACAGGAGCGTCCCCACCCTTAAAGGATACTGCTTTGGGACATCCCCAAGGTATCCTGTGGATACCCTATGGACCCTGATGTAGAAAATATGAGCTATGGTAAGAACTTACCCTTTGTTATCTCTATTTCTATGAAGTCCATAGGGTTCCACAGGACTCCCGCCCTGTCGCACCTGTGCTGCAGATGGGCTTTACTCTGGTCACCGTTTTTTTTTCATCTCCCTCTGGTGAAAATGTGATTCTTGTGTGTGTCCAGATCTTTCTTCTCTCTCTTCCTTCACCTCCTCCGCCCTATGGCTTGGTACATAACTGAGATGCCTTGGCTCGGGGGTGGGGTATAGGAGGGGACCCTGGTGCATCCTGGGAGGCTGAAAACTTGACGTCAGGCATCGGGCACCAAAGAGTTATCACCTATACCCCAAGGTACCTGTGGAACCCTATGGATGTTGTAGAAATAGAGATAACAAAGATAAGTTCTTACCATATCTCATATTTTCTCACTATCCCCTTGGGGTGAAGGTTTTTCTTTGAGTACTTCACATTCATGAAGATTTTGTGAAGGCTGTCTCATAACACTGCATTTATTGCCTTTATTTTGAACATATCAAAGGATAAAGGAAAACAGGAAGGGGAGCCCCCTGTGCTGGTTTCATGTAAATCATCTATGTGTTTGTTTGTTTTTTTGTTTTTTTTGTCTCCTGGGGATGTGAAGGATAGCTTTGTGTGTTGTCTTTTATAAAAAGCCACCTCACCAGTCCAGTTTACCTGTTCCTGAAGAAGAGCCATCTTGGGTATCCTCTTTGTCACAGGTAGGTAATGAAGCAGTTTGTGGATCGTATGGCTTTCCCACACTGCGTCCAGTAACCCAGACAAACTGTTTTATGTGAATAAAAAAATAACATTGTATCCTTTCCCAGCTTCTCTATGTAGAAATGGGAAGTACCTCCTGCTGAGGATGCTTGAGACGCACTCAATCAGAAATGCTACATTGCCTATTTCGTCAGCGTCTCTGAAGGATTCTACAGATAGCAAAATTGAAGCATATCTTAAGACAATATTTTCATTATATAGAGCTGTTACTCCTCCAGCTATGGCTGGAACCTGGGTAGCCAAAGCTGTTGAAGAATGGATAGGGGCATTGGAAGATTCTCTACCAAATGCTACCAGAGAACAGATAGGAAGTCCCTTCCCATATATGGGAGATACATATCTGGGAGGAGCTGCAGTAGATGCTGGAATTTTAGCTTCTAAGGCAACAGCAGCTTCAATAGTGGCACTCAGGGCCCTTTGGTTAAGATCATGAAAAGCTGATACAGGATCAAAGGTGGCTCTGGGAGTCTTACCTTTCTATGGGATAGTACCTTTTGGAGCAAAGTTAGATAAAATAATAGCTACACTGGCGGCTTCAAAGTCAGCAGGTCTGCCAACTACGGCTACAATAAAGTCTAAGCAGGTTTCTTTTCGGACCTTCCATCTTCAGGGATGAGCAAGGGAACAGTCTTTCTCTAAACCGTCTAGTTTTCGCAGGACTACACGGTGACAAACTAAAGCTGCATAGACACGTAAAGATTTTCTGCCAACCATCCAGCTAGTTGAATGGTTGGAATGAAAATCTGGTAAGGTATGAAAGCAAATGACAATCAGCAACTTGCTCCCAAACGCTGAAAAATGGATAAACTTGTTTGAACGAATTGTTTAGAGCAAACATTTAACAAACTTGCCTAATGACCATTTTCATCTGTTTTCTGGCATTTAGGAGCAAATTGCTGATCATCATTTACTCCCATACGTTACCAGATTTTCATTCCAACTAATCAACTAGTTGGATGGTTGGACAGAAAATCTTTGCGTGTGTATGCAGCTTAAGGTCTGGGCCGGCTGACATCCAGCTTCTAAACCAGATGACAAACCTTCGGCCTGAAGGGGCGGGTCTCCTCCTGGGGGATCCCAGGGTTGAATGCCGACTGCTTCAGTTAGCGGATTTTTGGCATAGGACAACATCAGGTGCATGGGTCCAAGAAGTGGTCTCTCGGGTATGCCCTCAGTTTCAGGAGGCATCCACCCCAGAAGTTTTTTCTGCAGAGAGCCTCCGATGCAGTCTCCTGTGTTGCAACAAGGAAGGGGTTATTATTCCAATCTATTCTTGGTTCAGAAGCCGAATGGGGCTTATCACCCTATTCTGAATCTAGAAAAACCCTCAATCGGTTTATCCATGTACCCAAGTTTCATATGGAAACTCTCCGGTCAATTATTATGGCAATGGAGCCTGGGGATTATATGGTTTCCCTAGACATTCAGGATGTATATCTGCATATTCCTTTTATGGCATCTCACCAACAATTCTTACGGTTTGCTGTCCTTCATCAACGTTACCAATTTCAGGCACCACCCTTTGGCCGATCTATAGCCCCCAAGGTATTTACCAAAATAATGGTGGTCATGACGGTCTGTCTCAGGCGTCAGGGAGACTAAATACTACCATATCTGGACGACCTTCTGATATTGGCACGGACTTCGGTGGTTTTACAAAACCATCTTCAACTGACCATAGCCTGCCTACAAAAGCATGGCTGGATCATCAATTGGAAGAAATCATCGCTTTCTCCAACGCAGCAGATGGTACATCTGGGAGCTCTTCAGGATTCTCGATCACAAAAGGTGTTTCTGCCAGAGAACAAGATTGCTGTTTTATCATTGCGAATACGCAAGCTGCTACACAAGTGAAGGGTATCCATTCTGTTAGTGATGCAGGTCCTAGGATCAATGGTATCCACCATTGACATGGTGGGGTATGCTCAGTTCCATTCCGGGCCTCTGCAAATATTGATCCTCTCCAGGTGAAAAGGACAGTGTCATCTAATAAGATCCCAGAGGTTCGTCACTCCCTCCTGTGGTGGCGAAGAAAGAATCATCTGAACAAAGGGCATCCATTCTGGATTCCAAATTGGGTGCTTCTCACCACGGACGCCAGTCTTCGAGGATGGGGGGCAGTGACAGGTCATCACACCTTTCAGGGAAGATAGACAAATCAAGAAAGTCATCTGCCCATAAACATTCTGGAATTGCGAGCAGTATACAAAGCACTTGTCAGGGCACAGGACCTGCTCCAGGGCAGGCCGGTTGAGATCTAGAGGGGTATTCAATATGAAACGTTAACTTCGCTGTCGAAGTTAACGTTTCATATCAGAGTTTTTTTCTGCGTTAAGGTATGGTGCGCACTCCTGCTTATCCCCGTATTCAATATAAAATTAACAAAAGCGGGAAACTCCGAAGTTGGATTTGCGTAAAGTTACGAATTTTTCCTTAAAATAATTGTAAGACTCCCCTAAAGTTGTAAAAACATGGGGGAACACTATGGGTACCCCCGTTTTAGCCTTTAATTGAAAGTCGGGGATTTAAATAGCCGCAGCAGGTG
Source organism: Taudactylus pleione (assembly GCA_031769625.1). Classification (NCBI taxonomy): domain Eukaryota; kingdom Metazoa; phylum Chordata; class Amphibia; order Anura; family Myobatrachidae; genus Taudactylus; species Taudactylus pleione. The sequence goes on from JAUIMM010000686.1 coordinate 2,738,993, forward strand.
TTTTTTTTCCCGACATTGAATAAGTGATGCAGAAGAGCACTTAGGTTATTTTTTTCGTTTTTTTAAGTGGTCCCATCAAATTTGGGGTACATGAAAATGGGTACTAGCATATTTTTAACTCCCTAAAGTAATTTTTTAAAAATTCTGCATTTGCGCACCTGCCGCTATAATTCTATTCTAGAAAACATCTGCCGCATACTTGCAGAATAGCCCTGAACCTATTTCCCTATTGTTAAACAATTTTTTCCCATTTTTTTTCACCCCAATTTTTTAATTAATTTTTTGGGGTGTCCTATTTTATTTTTTACTTTTTTTTGACACAGTTCTTTTTTAAATGTCATTCCCAGGGGTGCAGGCTATTTTTTTTAAGCCTGCACCCCTAAACCCAAATTCTGCACTTTTTTTCGATACCTATTCAATGGTGAAAAGTTATCCCCGTTTTTTATCAAAGACTTTTCAAAACTGCGATAAGTCTTTGAAATTGAATACGGTGTAAAAGTAAAACCTGCGATAATGACGTCATACCTCCGATATTAACGCAAAAACGATGTTATCGCACCCATATTGAATACCCCTGCTAGTCTGACAACGTGACTACTGTGGCCTACCTCAATCATCAGGGAGGCATGAGAAGTTATGCAGCCATGAAGGAGGTGACCAGGATTCTGATTTGGGCAGAACGTCCTCTTCCAACCATCTCGTCAATATTCATACCAGGAATACACAATTGGGAAGCAGACTTCCTAAGTCGCCAGGACATACACGCCGGAGAGTAGTCTTTCCATCCGGGAGAGTGTTTCAGATTCTGGTAAACAATGGGGTCTACCAGATGTAGATCTCATTGCATCATGTCAACCACAAGCTCCCCAGGTATGGGTCCAGGTCCAGAGACCCATCAGCAGCTTTTGTGGTAGTAAGATGGGACTTCAAGCTGGCATATCTCTTTCCTCCAATTTCCCTCCTCACAAGAGTTCTCAGGAAATTCAAGCAGGAAGGCGGAACAGTTATACTGGTGGCTCCGGCTTGGCCCAGACATCACTGGTACACTGACATACAGAATATATCCATAGACAGTCCGTATCTTCTTCCTCTATGGCAGGATATGCTAATACAGGGTCCCTGCCGGCATCCGGACTTACCTCGTCTGGCTTTGACGATGTGGCTCTTGCATCTTCCATCTTAGGAGCAAAAGGTTTTTCCAGTTCTGTAATTCAGACGATGCTTAGGGCATGAATGCTTGCACCTGCCCGCATCTGTTACAGGGTTTGGCATTCTTTTGGTCAGTGGTTTGCCCACAAAGTATGATCCTTAGGTATTCAGGATTTTCAGGGTACCAGCTGTTCTCCAGGCTGGTTTAGACCATGGTCTCCGCCTGGCAGTCTGGTTCCAGAGGAAGATTGTCTCATTACCAGATATTTAGAATTTTTTTTTTTTCGGGGAGTTCTGCGAGATCACCTTCCTTTTGTTCCACTGGTAGCACCGTGTGACTTGTTGTTTGTTCTTAAGGGGCTACAAGTTCCCCCATTTGAACCCTTTGAAATGGTTGATGGCAAAGACACCTTTTTCTCCTTACGCTCTCTTCTGCGCGCAGAGTCTCTGATTTGGCAGCGCTCTCTTGTCGCTCCCCGGTTTTGGCTATTTCACCAGGATAAAGCTGTTCTTCATACAAGGGAGGGTTACCTTCCTAAGGTAGTGTCCCGTTTCATTTGAATGAAGAAATTGTAGTTCCAGCTTTTCAGATCTTTTTGTGGGTGGAGCCTAGCTGGATGTAGTTTGTGCTCTCCGTATTTATGCAGAGCATACAAATTCTGTTAGAAAAATCAAATGCTCTTTTTGTATTATATGGTTTTCACAAACGAGGATGGCCAGCTAACAAGCAGACTCTGGTGTGATGGCTACATATAACTATCTCAGGTGTACACACAGGTTGATCTCCCTGTCCCAAGCATGGTGACAGCACATTCTACTTGGTCTGTAGGGCCATCATGGGCATTTAGTCGTAATGCTTCTGCTGAACAGTTGTGTAAGGCAGCCATGTGGTCTTCTGTCCACACTTTGCTTAGGTTCTATGCCTTTGATACTTTTGCCTCTCAGAATGCTTCCTTTGGCCGATGAGTTCACCTTTCTGCTCAGGAGCGTCCCCCACCCTAGGGGAACTGCTTTAGGTCATCCCCATGGTATCCATGCGAATACCTATGGATGTTAGAAACTTTGCATTTACAGGATGCGGCTATTCCAGGGACTAGTGCATTTTCTTTCTTTAAACATAAAGATAAACATTTATCTGTTTTCCCAGAATGTACATATTTTGAGGAAATATTAAAAGAAGCCTGGTTAAAGCCTATTTCCAAATTTCGTATTCCGAAAAAAAAAATCAAAAGAGGATACCAATCTTTGGTAATTCCACCAGTGGTGGATGCTCCTATTGCTAGGTTGGTCAGGAATACTGTAACTTTTAAAGATCCTATGGAAAGAAAGAATGAGGCTGTACTTAAATCTTTATTCACTTTGCCAGGAGTAACGCTGCGGCCAATTCTGACCAGCATCTGGGTGATAAAGGCTATAGGTCCCTGGATGAATCAGTTGATTACTGGTTTTCAAACAGGGGGATGTGTCTGAAGCTAACTCCTTAGCTGATCAGATTTTGGAAGCGCTAACCTATATGGGTTATGCTTTAATAGATGCTATTCAGGTACAGTCTCATATTTCAGCCTTGGCTGTTTCTGAAGGTGTTCGCTATGGCTTAAAACATGGAAGGCAGACATAGTATCAAAACATGCTTTAGAGGCATTGCCTTTTGAAGGACGTTCTTTGGTCCAGAGTTAACAAAACTGATTTCTCAAGTTGCAGAATGAAAAAGTCCTTACCTTCTTGTAATTACTCCTAAATCAAAATCTCCTAGGTTTCATTCCTTTCGGACTCAAGGCAGAGAAAGCTTTCAGGCTTTCCAAGGTGTGCCTAGGGGTTCCTGAAGAGGGACATTTAGGGAACAAGGTGTCCCCGGCACTAGTCCCCCTGCTGCAAAGCCAGCTAGTCTATCCACATGACTGTCAAAAGACTGGGACCCGTCCTCTGGTGGAAGGTCGTTTACTCAGGTTCTGGAAAAATTTGATTGATTCTTTCCAATCCAGTTTTTTGGTTAAATCAAATAGTAACCAGGGATTACATTTTGGATTTAGAGGGTCCTGTTCCAGAAAGATTTTTTCCACTCCTCTCCCTGTGGAGGGTTTCAGAAAGGCTGCTTTGAGGCAGGCAGTTTCTGTGCTTTCTGACTCCGGAGTAATCATTCCGGTTCCAGTACTACAGCAAGGCCTGGGTTTCTACTCCAATCTTTTCTTAGTAGACAAACCAGATGGGTCGTTTCGTCCCTTTCTCAACCTCATCGGGTTAAATGCTTATCTTCACTTGTTACAATTCAAGATGGAGTCAATAAGGTCAGTCATTTGTTCAATAGAAAAAGAGGATTTTTTTGACTTCTATAGATATCATGGATGCCTACCTCCATATTCCTATTAGCATCTTCTGCGGTTTGCAGTGGGACATCAGCATTTTCAGTTCCAGGCTCTGCCATTCGGTTTAACCACTGCTCCCAGAGTATCTACAAAGGTTATGGCACACATGATCGCCTTACTTAGGAGTGGGGGATAAATGTGTTGGCTTATCTGGATGATTTGTGGCTAAGGACTCCCTCAATAGCTCTATTGCAATAACATCTTCACATCACCTTAGACATGCTCCAGAGATTCGGCTGAATCATCAACTTTCCCAAATCAAATTTAATTCCATCTCAGAGGATGGTATTTTTGGGTCTTCTCTTTGACACTCAGTGTCACAGAGTGTTTCCTCCACAGGCAAAGATTCAGGATCTACAATCCAGAATAAGGACCATTTTACAGATATCCCATATCTAGGTTCTAAGGGCTATGCAGATAATGGGGAAAATGGTAGCTTCATTCGAAGTGGTTCTTTTTGCCAAATTTCACGCCCGATCTCTACAAAAACAATCGCTTCATCGATGGATAAAATCAGATCATCTGTTAAAGGGGCAGATGTTCAGGTTATCACTGCTGACCTGGCAGTCTCTCCGGTGGTGGCTGCAGGATGCAAATCTGTTCTACAGTAGGTAATAGACTGGACCAATTGTCAGTAATAGACTGGAGTATTGTCACCACAGATGCCAGCCTAACAGGTTGGGGGGGGGGGAGGTGGTGGGTCTGGACAGACACTTACAGGGTCTTTGGTCTATACAGGAAACCGCTCTTCCCATCAATATACTAGAATTAAGGGAAATTTGATATTCATTGATTCAGGCTCAATGTTATCTACAGAATTTACCAGTACGAAACCAATCAGACAATGCCACAGCAGCTGCTTACATGAACAAGCAGAGTAGCAAACGCAGCTGACTAGCAATAAGGGAAGTTTCTTACATCCTTCAATGGGCAGAGAACTGGATTCCAGCTATTTCAGCAATTTACATTCCGGAGGAGGTTAACTGTGAGGCGGACTTCTTAAGTCGCCACAGTGTGCACCCAGGGGAATGGGAATTACACCAGGAGGTGTTTGCAGAAATAGTTGTCAGTTGGGGATCTCGTCTCATCAAGAAACTTCCAAGGTACGGATCTTGGTCCAGGAATCCTCAGGCATCTCTGGTGGATGCCATTTTAGCATCTTGGGTGTTCCAGCTGGGTTACATCTTTCCTCCTCTGGTAATATTACCAAGGGTAATTCAGTGGATTCGACTGGTGGCACGGCTGGTCATTCTGGTGGCTTCAGACTGGCCGCGCCGTCATTGGTATGCAATTCCATATCATCTGCCTCTACGTCCAGATCTGTTGCTTCAGGGTACATGCCATCACCCCAATTTGCCTCGCTTGGCTTTGACAGCATGGATCTTGAATCCAATATTTTGAGGGTTTTCAGAATCTGTGGTGAAAACCATGATACAGGCTTGCAATCCAGTTACTTCCCAGATTTATCATCGGATATGGAAGATCTAATTTACAGGTGTGAACAACAGAAGTTCAAACCTGAAAGGTTCCGAGTGTCTCGTCTCTTGTCATTTCTGCAAGAGGGGATGGTAAAGGGTCTGAGAATGTCCTCTCTTAAGGGTCAAATTTCAGCCTTATCGATCCTGTTTCAAAGGAAATTGACCACCATTCCATAAGTTCAGACCTTTGTGCATGGTTTTTTTTCGCATACAGCCTCCTTATGTCCCACCGGTTCCTCCTTGGGACTTGAATTCAGTTTTGGAGGCACTCCAAAAGGCACCATTCGAGCCTTTGGAATCGGTAGAAATGCGATATCTCACTCTAAAGGCTGTTTTCCTTTTGGCCATTGCCTTGGCCAGAAGGGTATCTGAATTAGAGGCTTTTTCCTGTAAAGCTCCGCTTATTATTTTTCATGAGGATAGGGGAGTGTTAAGCACTTAGCCTTCAATTCTGCCAAAGGTGGTATCGGCTTTCCACAATAACCAAGACATTGTCCTTCCGGCTTTTCGCCAGAATTCAGTGACTAGTGAAGCTTCTTACTTAGCACTGTTGTATGTAGTAAGTGCGTTACAAATTTACCTGGACCATACTGCGTCTTTGAGGCGTATAGATTTCCTGTTGGTGTTCATTGATGCACCAAAAAGAGGCTGGCCTGCCTCAAAAGGGTCCATTGCTAGATGGGTCACTTCTGCCATTAGGCAGGCATATTTGTCCTTGAGTGTGACGGTTCCAGACTCAACTCCTGCTGTCGGAGCCTCTTGGGCTGTATGGCATGGTGCCTCGGTTGAGCAGATCTGCCAAGCAGCTACCTGGTCATCCGTATGCATTTCCACTCCCATACATTTGGCCCAAGGGATGCCAGTGTTGATCGGAAAATTCTTAGAGTGGTCGGTTCTGACATTCCCCTTCCTTAATTGGCTTGCTTTGGTATATCCCAGATGTAAGACATCCCCCAGATGGATGAAAAAGGAAATATGATTTTTACTCACCATAAAATCTCTTCCTTGAAGTCCATCTGGGAAGTCCCAAGGACCCTCCCTTGTTTGGTTTTCATACTAGATACACGTAACCGGTTTCTCCATTCTCTTAATGGGTCTCTTCCGGCTTTGTTAAACATTAGACTGAGCTTACGGTGGAAGGGGAGGGGTTGGGAGACAGTTTTCAATTAGTTAGTGTCCAACTCCACCCTTCACTATGCATAACCCAGATGTAAGGCATCCCCCAGATGGGCTCCAAGGAAGAGATTTAATGGTAAGTAAAAATCTTATATTTTCAGCAAAAGCCCAGGTCCGACCCGAGATTTGGAACATTCTTCCAAATCTGGTCAGACCCCTTTCACACTCTCGCGCTGCCTGGAGTTATTACCAGCTCAGCTTCTTTTACATTGCACCTGGGCCGGGTGCAGTGGCGCTCTTCTGCCTGCGCTTTGAGATTAAATCATCTTTAAGTGCTGGGAAATCTGGATTTCCACATGCTCGTCTGAGCCGAGTTACCCATTTACACTGCCCCTTAACCCGGGTCCTTGCCGTGTCTATCCCTGGTCGCTACCTTGGTTGGATTCCCGGGTCATTAGACCCGTGTTATTTTTTTCTGAATCCTTTTCAACTGAGCTGTGACCTGAGCAGAGCCAGCAATAACTCTGGTTATTGCAGCAGGGGAAAAGGGGTATTACTTATAATGAAAAAATAACCTTTTTCTGTCAGGCAAGTGTAATACATTTGTTTTCTAAAGCCGGCCATACACTATACAATTATCAAGGCGATCCGCCAGATATCAGCGGATCTTCCCGATAATTGCACTGTGTGTGCGGGCGACTGAGGGCAAAATATTGATCGGTCAGACATGCCGGATTGTCCAGCATGCCCATCCATCCGATGTGATATTTTGTAAGTTGCATGTCGCCCGCAGCCAACCGACAGGGACAGACATTTCCCCTGTTCCTTCACAGGGAAGGAACGGAGAAATTTCTCCTCCCCACGGGAGGAAAACGGATATCGTGTCCAATAAACTGTGAGATATCGTAGTATATGCCCGTGATATCTGCAAGCTGACAGATAAAATGTCTGTTGGTCTGACAGGCATTTTATCTGGCAGTGTATGCCCTGCATAAATTTGCCAAAAGTGATCTCCCCTGCTGCACTCACTGTGAAAGCACTCTGTGTCACATGCTTGCCCATGATCACACGACCTCACCTGCATACTCCTAACTGCCAGATCTTTCTATGTAATGGAAGGTGCTGTGTCTGTCTCTGACAGACTCCTTACAGCTGTCCTCCATAACCTTGGATCAATGGGACAAGAGAACAACTAAACAATGGCATCTTAAGTAGAGATGAGCGGTTACTACTGTGGGCATTGCATAAAGGACATTACTACTGTGGGCATTGTGTAAAAGGGGCACTACTGTGTGTCGTAACATAAATAAGAGACACTACTTAATGGTGTAATGTGAATTAGGGGCACTATGTACGGTGTAATGTGAATAAGATTGTGCACTGTGACTCCTAGGGCCGTAGCCCACTTTGTATACAAGTACTGTGATTCTGCTGGCCGTACCCCTCTGCGTGGGTGGGAGGGCCCAAGGACCATTCCATCTTGCACTACTTTTCATTTCTGCCACTGCTGTGTGGTAATGTGTCATAGATGTGCTTTAAACTGTGGTGTCTGTGCCGCTGCTTTGTCGCTTGGTAACCAGTCAGCTCACTGCAACCTTTGGCCAATAATGTTGAAAACAATACTATAAGCTGTGAGGTGTTCTAAATTGACTGTAAATGACTGGAAATTTATGTTATTGAGGTTAATAATACTCTAGGAAGAAGAAAAAGACCAATTAATGTGATTTTAGCTTTTTTTTTGTCAATTTTTGTAAAAAAATCCAAATCCAAATCCAAAGCCAGCCACCTGAGTTTGGCAAATCCAAAGCCGGACGATGAATTAGAACCAAATCCAAATCTGGCAAAAATGGTCCAGCGCACATCCCTAATCTTAAGGTGCATACACACGGGACGATTTGCTCCCCGAAGGAAATCATCCGGTGTGTCCTCGGCAGGGGTGTGCTCAGTGTCGTTAACGACACTGAGCACAAACACTGAACAAAATCAAGAACGATTTCGTTCAGTGCCGGCCTCCCTCCCTCATCCCCGAACATGTTCAACCTGACAATATCGTCAGGTTGGACGGGAGGTTCGGGCGATGAACTGCAACTACCAACTACAAATGGGAGCGCGCATTAGTTATCGTTAACGACCAATCATTTAAAAAATTGTCCCGTGTGTAGTGTGTACATACCTTTACTGCGTACTGCAGTTATATATACAAGCAGCAAATCGCACACACCTAAAGTCAAAGCATATGGGTGCTAGGTCAGGTTAACCAGTGTAAGCACCTAAAGTTATCCAACAACAGTAAACTTGAGGAGACCAGCCCACAACCACAAATGATTTTAATATAGTACCAAAATTATGCCATCATATAAAAAGCCATCATAAGTGAAAAGCAGTTATTCTCATCCATACAGTGTGGATGAGCGTTATCAGCATATTGGTGGAATATATGGCCATCCATAAATATATGTGTGTGTATATATATATATATATATATATATATATATCCTCCACTACAGTGAACCAGCTACACTATGACTGGAGATGGCTTCCCATTGGAAGTGCCACCTTGCTAGTCACGCACAGGACAGGTGTCTCCTCCCCCTGGGACTGCCAGCTCAGGCTATGATTAGCAGAGAGTGGCTTCCAGTGGAAGCCGCTGCTCTGCCGTTTCGGGCAGCCCTACATGGCTTCTCTGGGCTGTAGTGAATTTCAGCCCCCACAAGCCGGTATCATGTGCATTTGCCGGTCCCGGAGCCTGCCAGATCTACTGTGAAGGCGCCGGGACCCAAACCAGCAGGTAAGAGGGCAGGAGCTGCTGCTGATATATATGTTTTTCTATAGCCCCACCCACGGTTCCTGAACCTATTTCTCCAGAAAAATAGCTCTATATATATACAGTCAGGTGCATAAATATTGGGACATTGACAGAATTTTCATATTTTGGCCTCTATTCACCACCACAATAGCTTTGAAATGAAACAAACAAGATGTGCTTTAACTGCAGACTTTCAGATTTAATTTGAGGGTAATTACAGCCAAATCAGGTGAACGGTGTAGGAATTACAACGGTTTCAATATGTGCCTCCTCATGTGGGTATAGTCACCTCTAGCGCTGCGATCGCATCCGATGGTGCTCGATGTACCAATGTTTTCATGCACTTCCAGGAGATGACGTGCGCTGGTGGGCGTCAATATATTGGGAAGAGAAGAAAGTTGGGCGGGGTATTATTTCTGCACTGGACTTTAGAAATTTGTATACAGTATATCTGCTGTACCAGATATCAGTAGTATAAAAATACTGCTCCCAAGAGTCAAATAAATCAACAATATTTAACAAGGGTTTGTGAAGTAGTTAAAACCTGAAAATTTCAGCAAGGTTTCAACTACTTCACAAACCCTTGTTAAATATTCTATTATATTACTATTTCTATTGTGGTCATGGTGTAGACTGGGGAGGGGGGTTTCCAGGCAACTGGAAACCCCCCTTGCGTTTGCCTATGGAAATATATTGAGAGTCAGTTGGCTAAGGTGGTATTAGCTTGAAAGATGTTCCCAATAAAATGCTTTGCCACATCGTCTGACCCTATATATATTGTAAGATGCAAATAGACCACTAGCACAATCCACCTGTCAACAGTAGACAATATTAATAGTCTTTTATATATTGGATGGAAAAACGGGGTCAATGAACATCTGATACAACACGTAGGCCCAAGATGCAAGATTATGGTGATTTATTAAAAAGCAAAAACCAGATTGGTCTTTAAAAATTTACTGCTTTAATTCTAACAGCAGCCTGCAACTCACAAGCTTTTACATTTGGGCGCTAGTTAGATTGAAACAATTGCACAATATTGAGCACATGTTCGTAAGCTTGCTGCTATATGACAGCATAGCTTTACAGGTTGAGTCTCCCATATCCGAAATGCTCTGGACCAGGAGCATTTCGGATTTTGGATTATTACGGTTTTCCGAAAATACCTGAGGGGGGGCCCAGCGGCTGTCACGGGAGGCCCGGCCTGTGCTGCGGGTGGGTCCGGAAGGTGTCGCGCGGGTGCTGTGGATGTTGCGGTGGTCCGGCGTGTGAAGCAGGTGTCGTGAGGGGTCCGGCGAGTGAGACGGAAGGGTAAGGTGAAAGGGTCCGGCGGGTGCGGCAGGTGTCACGAAAGGACCGGCGGGTGACGCTGAAGGGTCTGGCGGCTGCCGCTGGGGGTCTGACAGGTGCTGCGGGGGGGTGGCCTGGTGTGTGGACCACGCCCACGCCGCTATTCATTGGCCACTATACTAGTGACGTCATGATGTCAGATCACGTTGTGACGTCACAGATGCCCCGAAATATTCCGGTTTTAGGAATATTTCGGTTTTTGGATTTTCGGATATAGGAGAGTCAACCTGTATTTGTATGTTTCAAGTGAAGCAGAGACATTGCAGTTTAGCCAGCTGGCAACAATAGAAACGGACTAGTGATAGAATGCTTGCAGTTTGTTATGCCTCATAAGGTGTTCGTTGGTTAGCTGAAAATTCATCATCAGAATCCAGACCCACCTTGCAGGGCTGAACTACTGGAAGTCCTGCCTGAATATGTGAACCACCTCACTGGGTGAATTAGGGATGAAATATTGGTCAATAAATTGTGTCCCTTATGCTTGCTGGTATGGGTAAAGCAGCAAGTGAAAATGCTTAAGCTGGATACACACTGGAGTGATGCTGGGCCAATTAGTAATTTCGTAATGACAATCGCCTACATCGCTCTGTGTGTACCGGCGATTGCGCGCACCATGGTTGCTAGGTTTGATGTGCACCGCTAGCGACCTGTAGAAAGTTATTGAAGGACAGAGCAGTGATCATTCTGTTGTTCATTAACTCGTTCAAGTGTGGACAGGCAATCCCCATTCAAGGCCATTTGTTCCGAAGTCGGAACGAATGCCCATTGCTCCAGCGCGCACCCAGCTTTAAGGTGATCACTGAATTCACAGTGTTTCATAAGGCAAATTAGCTAGTTACAACAAGGAACTTGATGGGTTTTTTAACATACAAGCCCTCCCAATGCTTTTTATCACCTACTGTATACAGGAATTTCTTAAGAGGTTTCGTGGCCTATGTAGTAATAATCGATACAATCAGTACATATTTCACCAGGAATAATAATTGTTTCCATTATTATCCCTTCTATGTACTAACAATTTCTACAAGTACAGCGCTTCGATAACGAGCTGTCCCTGTAAATTACTTCCCACAACGTTGGAGGAGATGTGTGTTTTCGAAAGAGTCCAGAGTTTTTGACATTGCGCATACTTTCTGAAACTCCTCGTCGGTGGACAGAGGCTGGAGAGGTACTACAAAATCCCACTCCTCTGAAAATGCATCCATAGACATAAAGCAGCTATCCTTCGAGACCAAGCTCTGAAAAGCTTTGCTTTTTGGAGCTTGGTACGTAGGTCTCAAACTGCAGTCTCCATTGAGAAAAATGGGGACTGCGATTTGCAACAATAACGCTAGCAAGCGGGAAACATAAAATTATGCAAAACCTGTTGTTTCTGTATAATTTTATGAAAAATAGACTTGATAAATAATACTCTCAGTGCTATTTTTCAGCAGGAACAAGCAGGAACTCAGGCCCTGATTCAGAGCCGGACCCGCTCTGAATTAGTTCTTTTTTTTTTTTCTTTGGAGCGGCCTCCTGGCGCTCGCATAGCTGTGGGTGACCAGCCACAGCTATTGCGAGCGGCCAGGATGATGGTCGCGATGGTCAAGACCATCGCGACCATCGTGCTTGCGACAAGACCCTTGTGGTAGGGTTTCGTGGCCGCAAGCCCCAGAGAGCTTCTGGCTTCCAGAGAGCGTTTGCATGGGAACGCCTCCATTTGTGAAGCCACCCCCACGCCACACCTCCAAAACGGTGCGAGCTGTCGATCAAAATCGTCAGCCGCCCCCTTTTGGTGCGAGACCCAGAGCGACGGAGCGCCCGTTGCTAGCCGGGTCTCGCGCACGCGCACGTCGGAGCCGGCTCTGGCGAGCACATGCGCAGTGGCCTAACATCAACCCGCTGGCGAGCGCATAGCGCTTGCGAGCGTGTCTGAATCAGGCTATGCCAAAAGTAATGTCCTGGGCCAAAATGTAATTTCCATAAAATAAGTTTTTTTTAAAGTCCCTTTTGAGTGCCTGGTTGATAAATAGATGACAGGCAGACAGACAGACAGACAGACAGACATATCATCCCTTTAATTTGGGACACGTGAATTACACAGATTCTGTGGCTGGCTGACTTCAAGTTTCCATTTCAACTGGTCTAAATCAGGCACAAAACCTGTGTAATTCACGTGTCCCAAATTAAAGGGATGGTATGCCAAGCCTATATACAGTACAATATGTGGGTGATATTGTTGTCCAAAATAACTCTGATTGATTGTTAACAAGCTAGCCTTTGTGAGGGCAACGTTATAAGTGAAACTTCCATCATGGAAGGATGACTTTTATATGTACTATGTAAAAAGTGTTATAAACTACAGTCAGGTGCATAATATATATTGGGACATTGACAGAATTTTCATATTTTTGCCTCCTTTTCACCACCACAATGGCTTTGAAATGAAACAAACAAGATGTGCTTTAACTGCAGACTTTCAGATTTAATTTGAGGGTAATTACATCCAAATCAAGTGAACGGTGTAGGAATTACAACGGTTTCAATATGTGCCTCCCACTTTTTAAGGGGCCAAAAGTAATGGGACTATCAACTCAAAAGCTATTTCATGGACAGGTGTGGGCTATTCCCTCGTTATTTCATTATCAATTAAGCAGGTACAAGGTCTGGAGTTGATTCTAGGTGTGACATTTGCATTTGGAATCAGTTGCTGTCGACTCTCAATATGAGATCAAAAGAGCTGTCACTATCAGTGAAGCAAGCCTTTATTAGGCTGAAAAATCAAAACAAACCCATAAGAGAGATAGCAAAAACATTAGGTGTGGCCAAATCAACTGTTTGGAACATTCTTAAAAAGAAAGAACGCATCGGAGAGCTCAGCAACACCAAAAGATCCGGAAGACCACGGAAAACAACTGTGGTGGATGACAGAAGAATTATTTCCCTGGTGAAGAAAAACCCTTCACAACAGTTGGCCAAATCAAGAACACTCTCCAGGAGGTAGGTGTATATGTGTCAAAGTCAACAATCAAGAGAAGACTTCACAAGAGTGAATATAGAGGGTTCACCACAAGATGTAAACCATTGGTGAGCCTCAATAACAGGAAGACCAGATTAGAGTTTGCCAAACAACATCTAAAAAAGCCATTACAGTTCTGGAACAACATCCTATGGACAGATGAAACAAAGATCAACTTGTACCAGAGTGATGGGAAGAGGAGTATGGAGACGGAAAGGAACTGCTCATGATCCAAAACATACCACCTCATCAGTGAAGCATGGTGGTGGTAGTGTCATGGCGTGGGCATGTATGGCTGCCAATGGAACTGGTTCCCTTGTATTTATTGATGATGTGACTGCTGACAAAAGCAGCAGAATGAATTCTGAAGTGTTTCGGGCAATATTATATGCTCATATTCAGTCAAATGCTTCAGAACTCATTGGACGGCGCTTCACAGTGCAGATGGACAATGACCCGAAGCATACTGCAAAAGCAACCAAAGAGTTTTTTAAGGTTAAAAAGTGGAATGTTATGCAATGGCCAAGTCAATTCCCTGACCTGAATCCGATTGAGCATGCATTTCACTTGATGAAGACAAAACCGAAGGGAAAATGCCCCAAGATCAAGCAGGAACTGAAGACATTTGCAGTAGAGACCTGGCAGAGCATCACCAGGGATGAAACCCAGCGTCTGGTGATGTCTATGCGTTCCAGACTTCAGGCTGTAATTGCCTGCAAAGTATTAAAAAGTGAAAGTTAGATTTAGGATTGTTTAGTTTGTCCCATTACTTTTGGCCCCTTAAAAAGTGGGAGGCACATATTGAAACCGTTGTAATTCCTACACCGTTCACCTGATTTGGATATAATTACCCTCAAATTAAATCTGAAAGTCTGCAGTTAAAGCACATCTTGTTTGTTTCATTTCAAAGCCATTGTGGCGGTGAATAGAGGCCAAAATATGAAAATTCTGTCAATGTCGCAATATTTATGCACCTGACTGTATGACTGTATGTGAAAAGTTAAATATAATAATATATTATGTATATATATATATATATATATATATATATACATAGCCATTTAGCCTACAAGTTTCCCACAATAGGAAATTGTCTGTTCTAAAGGAACCCAGGGATCTTCTCTCCTTCTGCTCTGATTTGGGAATTCCCCAAGTTGATCTACCGGATTGGCAAGACTTTATTCTCTGTTTTGTTCCACCTGAGCTTTCTCCTCTTGATGGTGACTGGGAACTTGTGGGCCGTTGCCTAAAGCCCCCCAGGCGACGGCGTACTGAGTCGTACTCTACTCCATCTTAAAGATTGTCTTAGGGCCCTGGCAGGTTTTATGTCCCAAAACCTATATACAGTACATTAGGTGCCTTATAGCTCTTCTATGAATGCCCTCTCCGGAAGTTTCCCCCTCAGGTTTTGTTTTCATTTATAATTCCCCATCCAGGAGGACTTTGTAAGTATGACATTGTCTGAGATTCCTGATGTCTAAAATTTTTTTTTGCTATGCAGGTTTATGGGACTATATTTTATGTTTTTGTCCTTTTTATCACATTCCGACATGGTCTTTATGCTTAGGAGTATATGCTATTATATGTTATAGCTTAATATGCACCTATTATGTCTTTTGATTTTAGGACATATTTTTATTTTCTTGCTTGACAGATTGTATTTATGTTTATATTCATATTCATGCTTATATTCATATTTCTCGTAAATTGTATGTTAATTGTATTCTATTTGCTATTTTTTTAAAAGGTTGTTACTGTCAACCCCTGGTGACCCCTACACCACCTAGTTTGTCCTTAAATTCCTAGTCATACTTAGTATGACCGAGCTTCCAAGGGGTATTTTTTTCTCATATAGCTCTCTGTTTTTGCGTAATATATGCTTTATGTTGATACTTACTTTCACGGTTGTGTCTGTCTTTCCCCTGCCCTTCATGTTATTCTCCTTTCCCCTGGTAGCTGTCCTTTTAGTGATTATGATGGCAGTTAAGGATGGTGTCAAGACTCTAATGGTGCGTACACACGCGACGATTTTTTAACAATTTGTCGTTAATAATCGTTCAGTTTCTGAGGTATAACAATGAGCAAAAAACTACAAATGCGCACTCCCATTTGTAGTTCGTAGTTTTCGTTCATTGTCCGAACTTCGTGTCCAACCTGTCGATAATGTCAGGTTGAACATGTTCGGGGATGAGGGAGGAAGCCCGGCATTGAATGAAATCGTTATTGATTTAGTTCAGTGTTGTGCTCAGTGTTGTTAACAACACTGAGCACACCCCTGCCGGGGACACACAGGACGGTTTTCGTTCAGGGAGCAAATCGTCCCGTGTGTACGCACCTTAAGAGTAATTTCTCTGAATGCTAAGAGGCTAAACTTTCCAGAGAAACGCTCTCAGGCCCTGCTGGATTTAATTCAGCTAAGGCAGAAATAATATTTAACCAGGAAACTCATTTAAAAGCAGGGGCGGCCCCACTGCTTCAGGGTCATAACTACCACACCTCCTTTAGTAATAATAATACAGCCAAAACTATAGGGGTTGCTATGTTGTTTTCTAGAAGACTCCCTTTTCAGGACTTTGTTCAGAATTTTTTGGAAGAGGGTAGGGCACTTATGGTTAAATGCTCACTGTATGGCCATTCAAATTCTTTTATTAATCTCTATGTTACTAACCAGAATCAACCTGTCTTTCTTGCCAGAGTCCTTGGTCAGGTGGAGCACCTAGTGGAAGGTATCCCTATCATTGGAGGTAACTTTAACTGGACTGTTTATCCAGAACTAGACACCTCGGATCATTGGAGGTGACTTTAACTGGACTGTCTATCCAGAATTAGACACCTCTGTCAGACACTCCACAAAATTGCATAGACAGGTTAGGCATACTTTATACAACCACCAGCTGGTAGGCTCTTGGAGGCTTCAGCATCCAGGTGACAGATATTATATGTTCTATTCTAGCCCACATGACGTGTATTCCAAAATACCTTTTTCTACTGCGTAGGTTTCTTCACCTCCTTCATGACACAACCACTATGACCTTGCTCTCATATGAAACAATGTGTTTGGCATCTTAATGAGCAAATTCTTGCTAACCCTCAGCTTGTGGACACTATTGCTGACCATTTTGCTTTTAATGAAAAGCTGGAGGTCTCCAGGGTCACAGTCTGGGAAGCCCATAAATGTGTGTTTTGTTTGAAATTGATTTAATTGGGTACAATGCTAAAAAAGGAGAAGGAGGGCCAAAACATACTCTCTTGCAAACTCTTGAAACGATGCATAAGTCCTCCCACTCTGGCTAGTTCCTTTCTGACTTGGTTGCAACTAGAGCCTACTTTTTGATCATGTAAAATGTGACTTCTGTTTGTGTGTTAGTTGATTTTTCCAGTGGTAAAACAAGCTGGGCAAATATTTAGTCAGGGCCCTTAGAGCACAAAGGCCCACTCTCTACATCCAGCAGGTTAAATATTCTATGGCTATTGCTCACACACTCACTCAGGATATTGCAGCTGCATTTCGCCTATATTATGCCAAATTGTATAATTTATCTGATCCCAAATCCCTGGGTGAGACAGCCTCTTTCCAAGTGTTATTTGAAAAATATCTCCACAACGTGGGCTATCCAACACTTTCTGAAGCCGAATGGTCCTGGTTAGATTCTCCCTTTTCCCTCTCTGAACTAGAGACAGCCTTGAAGTCAACCCACTCAGGGAAGAGTCCAGGTCTTGATTGCTTTACAAGTACATGATATAAGATTTTTATGGATTCCCTACTCCCTGAAATGCTCCTGGCTTTTAATGCAATTACTGCAGACCGTTATTTCTCTCACCAATCCTTAGAGGCACACATTACCATAATCCATAAGGGTGGTAAGGACCCAGCCTTTTGTTCCAGTTACCACCCGATTTTGTTACTTAATACAAACATTAAATTGTTTGCAAAAATTATAGCCACCCGGCTTAAGCTCCTGCTCCCTAATATTATACCCTCGGATCAGGCGGGATTTGTCCCACGGAGGTCCTGCAATCCTTTATAACATTTTGGTGCTTTACCACCTTCCAGGATTAATGGTGCCCTTTAGACCCGGATAATATTAGTAATGGCACTAGACAGGTTTGCCCCCTTTCCCCCTTAATCTTTGTGCTCTGCATTGGAGCCATTGCTCGTGCTAGTCACTCTAACCCTGATGTGACGGGTTTTATGGGTGGGGGGAGGGGGGGTTGTAGACTATAAATTTGCATTATTTGCAGATGTCCTTTTGGTCCAATCTTGTCAATCCAGTTGTTTCTGTCCCCAGATTATTAAGCAAATTTCACAAGTTTGTCGCTTTATCTAATTTTACGGTTGATTACTCAGTCCATTGCAGTTAACTTGACAGCTCCCTCATCCTTAGTAGAAGTGTTGAAGCAGCCCTTTGCATTTTCTTGGCAATGAACTAGCCTCAATTATCTCTTACTTACTTGTGGACAATTTTAGGCCCCTACTTTACACTATCCAGTCTGAGATTAGGGACTATGGTGTCAAATGTTTCTCTTTGTTGGGTAGAGTTAGTTTAGTGGGGATGTAGTCAAAATCCCAGTGTGCGGGATGCCGATGGTCTGAATACCGGCACCAGTATCCTGACCGCCGGCATCCTGAAGGTATCGTGGTGTTAGGGGGAGGTTAGGGTGTGGGGCAAGGGTTACACACTAGGGGGGATTAGGGTTAGGCACCGGGGAGGGTTAGGATTAGGGTGTGCGGGGAGGGGAGGTAAGGTTTACGCACTAGGGGGGAGGTTAGGTTTAGGCACCGAGGAGGTGGTGTTAGGTTTAGGGTGCAGGGAGGTTAGGCCTAGGCACTAGGGGGGGAGGTTAGGGTTAGGCACTGGGGAGGGAGGGTAAGGGTTAGGGTAAGGAAAACACTAACCTGTCTTCCCTATAGGTGTCAGGATTCTGGCTGTCAGGATGCCGCTGTTGGTATTCTGACCAGCGGCATCCCGACAGCTGGGATTTCATACCCATCCTGTGTAGTGCTACTGCAGACACTTCTTATCATAATTGGATGAGGCTGATGGGTGATGGGCGTCATTCTGTTTCTTCTACCCTCTCAAAATACTCATGGAGATCCAGGGTGTCCACTTTATCTCATCCCACTGTAGACTCCACTTTGGCTAGATGGAATAAGTTGAGGAGGCTTCCCTGGATTTCCACTTTGATCTAGGCTCTGATCCCACTTTTTGGCAACCCCAAAAGGAGGCGTGGCCTTGCGGGCATGGGGTGTGGCATTTTTGTCACTCTGGGGGTCCTGGACATGCAGACTGCCCCCTTGGACCGGTCTGTTTGCAGTGCCGACTCCCTCACTATATCAGTAGTCAAGTGCTGCTACAGTCAACACCTGGGTGCGGTCGCTCCCCCCTTGTGATGCCACTGACCTCAACTTCCCTCTATGTATCTTGGGTGCTTTATTTCGGTTGTGGGCTGAAAGGCGTAATCTCCGGTTCGGCCAGCTGGTGGAGTCAGAAGAAGTGCTTCCTTTTTTCTTATTACAGGTTAAGTTGGAATTGCCGAATACCGAGATTTGGCTTTACCTGCAACTTAAACATTTTGCTCATAGTAGAGACATGCGGTTGGCCTGCAGTAGACCATTGACCTCTTTTGAGTCCATGGTCCTAGCTCCGACATGCCTGTCACATTCTCTCTTATTGTTACAAGCTACTGATTGAACATACATACTCCGAATGCCCTAAATTCCTTAGTGATTGGGAAAAGGATCTGCAGGTTTCTTTTGACACTATATATCAGCACAAAATTTTTGTTCATTCCTTTGGTAGCTCTGTTAGATATTCTGTCATAGAAACTCAGTAGAATGTTCTTTCATGCTGGTATAGGTGCCCCCAAATTCTAGCCAAAATGTTCTCTAGTGTTTCTGACAGATGCAACTCTGCCGAGGGCTTGTCGATACATATCTGGTGGGAACTTCTAGCTTTACGCCCCTTCTGGGAGCAGGTTTCTACACCTATCTTGGGCTGAGTGGTCCCCTCTGACCCGTCCTTTTGGACTTTTGGATTAAATTTGTACTCTGGCTCCTTGGTGACTTACAAAAAGTTTTTGCTTAAATTCCTCAACTACGCGGCAAAGACAGTGATTCTGGTTCATTGGAAGTCTACAGTCCCGCCCTCCTTGAAGGAATCGTTTACTAGGATAGATCTCTATATAAATATGGAGGACCTTTGTTTAGGATCTGAGAAATGTGTAGATTTTAGTGCAAATTAATGCCCTAGCTGTAGTTTAAATTGTCTGAGGCTTATAAAAAGGCGACTGAATTCTAGATACAGTTGATGTGGCCTTCCCCTCACACTTTCCTCCCTCCCCCACTTGTCTTGTTTCTATATTCTTTTTTCACCAGTTTGTATTTTGCAGGGTCCATTATTGGTCCACAGATGTTACATTGATTCTTTGCTCATGTAAGTACATTATACATTAGAGTATTATTATATTTTCTCTCTTTGGTTATTTATTTATTAACAGTTTGTTATATAGCGCAGCATATTTCATTGTGCTTTACAAAGGAAACAACAGGTGACCCTCCACATCTGGAGGCAAGGCACAAGGTGGCGGAGGGCAATCCCTGCTGAAGAGAGGCTAGTGGCTACCCTGAGGTACCTGGCTACAGGAAGGTCATTTGAAGACCTGAAGTTTGGGACACTCATCTCACCTCAATCATTGGGTGTCATCATTCCGGAGACCTGCAAGGCTATCGTTAAAGTGCTGCAGTACCAGTATTGCAAGGTAAGGAAACAAAAACACACTATACATTTGTTTCTTGTCAAATAATTTTTTTTTTTTATATATATATATATATATATATTTTTTTTTTTTTAAATTCAACTCTGTATCATAACTGTGACAGCCAATAAGGCAGCATTAACAAGACTGTAATGCATAGCAGTCATTAACATATGTGTGGCAACAACACTACATAGTAGTCAATTACATTTTTTTAACTCTTTAAAACTGGCACTGTGGCAATAACACTGCTTTGCACTTTGTCAATAAGAATCGTTATGTGTTTTTTATTTAAACTCTGCATAAACCAGATTGTGCATTGAACTGTAGGCAATAACATAGTTTTTAGTTAATTTTTTTATATAGAAAATCAACATGTATATAAATTGTACAAAACAGCATTATCACCAAATTTTATCAATCCCAATAGGTAACCTGCTGTATGTTGTACGGTGGGTCAGACACCAGATTGAACAGGCCAATACACACATGGCACAAGTACAGATTGTAGCCCCGGCTTCCAGCAATCTGTACTTGCGCCAGTGTGTGTAGTGACCTTGTCCAATTAGTGTCATCACCACCGTATAGCATACAGTCAGCACCTATTGGGAGTGATAAAATATGGTGATAGTAAAGGCAAGAAGTAGAAAAATTAAATAAAAATTAAGAGTAACGTGGCAAATATTCCTCTAACTCCAGTAGAGCATTATAAATGGTATGGCTTGTTCTTGGGGTGCTGGGTGGGGGAGTAATCTCTAACTGGGCTGGGGGGGGGCTGACATATGTGTTTGGGGCAGGCAAATAAAGCAGTGGGTCAGCAATATAAGTGGAGTCGTGCGAATTTCTGTTGAGTGACCTACTTAAAAGATCATACGTGAGCCTTTGGAAATTTTTACTAGTTACCTCATCCATTTTTCTAATTTGACTATTAATATATGCAGCAAAATTGTCGATATCATCCGGTGGTTTATGAAGGATTCTTACAGCTTGCTGGAGAAACAAGTCCTCCTGTTCAATGTGCTGCTGCTGTCTTCCCTGTTTTTTTTTTTTGGGTGGTACCGATGAAGATGATGGTCCTGGTAGAATGGGTGTGGCCACTGGGGTCAAATTATCCCCTTCACTGTCCCTGAGAAAACTTTGGTCTGGCATTGAGGACATATCAGGCTCTTGGGTGGGAGTCTATATTGGAAAAAAAAGAAAAACAATATTATAGTCATGTTTTAACCCATTTTTTAACAATTTTTCCAGTTTCCTAACACCGTGGAGGAGTGGAAGAGCATCGCTAAAGAGTTTGAGCAACATTGGAATTTCCATAACTGCGGAGGAGCCATCTATGGAAAACACATCCACATCAACCCAACTGCCAACACCGGATCATATTACTACAACTATAAAGGCTTCTTCAGCATCATTCTCGTGGCAGTGGTGAATGGCAACTACAAATTTTTGTTTGTGGATGTTGGCAAGAATGGCCATGCTTCAGATGGTGGGCCCTTTAAACAGATGGCTTTCTACCAGAGACTCACCAACAAAACCCTCAACTTGCCGTCACTGGACGAGACAAAGCATGGCCTATATTACGTTTTCGTCGCAGACGAGGCTTTTCCATTACATAAACATGTAATGAAGCCATTTGCACAGAGGGGCCTCACCAGAGAGAAGAGGATCTACAATTATCGTCTATCACGGGCACGGCGCATTGTGGAAAATGCGTTTGGCATACTCAGCAACTGGTTCCGCATTTTCCACACCACCATAAACCTATGCGTGGAGAAGATAGACTGTGTCTTTATGGCGTACTGTGTGCGGCATAACTTTCTGCGAAGGAAAACTAAACAGCGAGGACCAGTCACAGCTAGACCAGAAGATGTAGGACCTCCATAGGACATCAGTGGCAAACGCAGGATTTCTAGAGGGGGGTTTCCAAAAGCTTGATTGAGTGAGTGTGGCCAGTCCGTGAAGAGGGCAGAATTTGTACTTAACCAGTTTTAATATGCATCATACAAAGTGTATTGTGTGTCATAATTCCAGTATATACAGGACCAGCGATCACAGTAAGCCATTAGATGCGTCAGTAGGGCCATCCTGCCTGAGCTGAATTTTTTTATTTTATATGTGAGCACCATTCCAGAGTATTGGAGCAAGTCCGGGAGCCTGGAGGAGCAGCAGAAGAACCTAGCACTGCCCTGGACATATATGTACATATTGGGCTCTATAGCAGTGCATCCCTAACAGTGCATGTTTTCTATAACTCCTAGTTGGTGTACAGGTTATTTATTACTGGGTGATACATGTTAAAAGATCTACAGGTGGTGCTAATTATTTAATTTGTGATACTGAGAAGAACATGAAGCACTAGAAAAATTCTATTTCTATTGTGGTCATAGGCAGGGAAGGGGGGTTTCCAGGCAGCCGGAAACCCCCCCTGCGTTTGCCTATGGACATTGCCCAGTTTACATCTTTGTCTGCACCACCAATTTCTACAACATTGACAGCATGTGCCAAAGAAGTGAGGGATGAGTATATAGCCTATTTCAATGGACCAGGTGCGGTGCCATGGCAGGAGGACTATTTGTGAGATAAATGACTATATTGGACAATTGTGATTGAACTACAAAATCAATAACAGGTTTTGGTTTATGAACCGTGGGTCTGATTCAGAGCCGGACGCTCTGACCAGAGCGCTCGCTCTGAATCAGGGCCCACCTACCTACAAATCGAGCGGCCTCCAGGTCGCTCGCATAGCTCAGCGCTCGCGAGCGGGCCTGAATTAGGCCCTGTGTCTCTACTTACCAAAACTTCATTAGACTGTCCACTCACTTCTGCCGCCTCCTCTTCTCCCTCCCTCTCGCTCAGCCATCAGGACAACTGACTGGCGTTGTGGCTCCTGTTCACTAATGAAGCTGATCAGGTGATAGTACCAGAGTGTTGGCTGGTACAAGTCATCGGTGCGCAGGTTCTGGATTTTGTGTCTGACTGTTTTTAGGTCAGCATCCGCAATTAAATTTTGGGTGTAGTCCAACAACACCCCCAAAGTTGCCAATTTCTGCGATTTGTTGTGGTACTGTCGATAGGATATCCACCATAGACACTCCTTTGATTGGAGGATCTCTAGCAATCCCGTCACAAATTCCCATTCACTATTGATAGACATTGCTAGGAAGAAAAAAAAATAAGGACATTTTATTAATCTAAAAATGTGAATTGTTTTGTACATTTTTAATGTATATTTCTACAGTTTTCCAGATTTTTTGGTAAGTATTGTAATATGTTTTTTTTCTGGTTTTTAATGTTTTTTTTCTATTTTAATATGATTTTTTTATAGGAATGTAATGTGTTTTTAAAAGTAATGTAATATGTTTTTTTTCTGGTTTTTAATGTGTTTTTTTTTAGTTTTAATATTTTTTTTTACATGAATGTAATGTGTTTTTAAAAGTGTTGTAATATGTTTCTTTCTGGTTTTTAATGTTTTTTTGTATTTTATTTTTTTTATTACAGGAATGTAATATGTTTTTAAAAGTATTGTAATATGTTTTTTATTTTATTGGTGCAATGTATTTGTTTATGTTGTTGATGTATATTTGTTTATAGTGGTATATTCAACCATCATAAACAAATGTGTCACACGAACAAAAACACATTTAATATATGTATTGATATTGTTGTAATGTTTTATTTTTTGTTGTTGAACTAAATATGTTTTTGGCATTTTATTACATTTTTAGTGTTTGCTGATTTTGCAGGTATTTTTTAGGTTGTCCATGACATTAGTGGCCAGTGATTGGCTAGGTGGCTGGGTCATGCATTTATAGGTGGGTGGCACACATTGGTGGGTAGGTGGGTGGCACACATTGGTGGGCAGTGGGAGGTTGATGCATGACCCAGCCACTGCCCACCTCATTCCGGCAGGTGGTGGCTGGGTCATGCATTTATAGGTGGGTGGCACACATTGGTGGGCAGTGGTTAATGCATGACCCGGCCACCGCCCGCCTCATTCTGGTGGGCGGTGGTTGGGTCATTCATTTATAGGTGGGTGGCACACATTGGTGGGCAGTGGGAGGTTGATGCATGACCCAGCCACCGCCCGCCTCATTCCGGCGGGCGGTGGCTGGGTCATGCATTTATAAGTGAGTAGCACACATTGGTTGGTAGGTGGGTGGCACACAATGGTGGGCATTGGGGTTGCATTTAATACAGTACCAATACTCACCAAAGTGCTGAAATCCAGACTTGTTGTGCAGACTCCTGATCGTGCTTCCTTCTTCTTGCAATCACGATGCTGCACAAGATGGCAGATGGGCGTGTGCAGGCTCCTGTCTGTCAAATTCCGCAATGTACGATGATTTGTACGATTAATCGTGACTACAAAAGTACTCACGATCGTCACCCATCGTGTCTCAGATTTGCAAATCTGCCCTACAGCACGGCAGATCTGAAAATGCGAGATACGACGAGCGGGGACGCGCATCGGCATCGTGATCAAGAGTGGATACTCACGATTTGTCCATATTTTACACGATTCATCGGGTACGCCTCCAAATAATGTCACACAGGGGGCGTGGCCTATGGTAATTAGGCCATGCCCCCAAATTCGGTTAGGGCACTCTCTCAAGAGCCGGCACAGGGTGCTCAGAACCCTGGAGCCAGCCCTGTTTTGAGCGAGACAGTGCTGCAAATAAGGTGAGGTGTGGGGGGGTGGTTGGTGGAGTGTTAGGCACTGTTGGTGAATATGTGTTTGGTTTGATGTGTTGTTGGTGAGTTTGTATATGTTTGGCCCAGATGGTGTGAATAAAGACCTGACACGCATTTGGTGGGAATTAATATTTATTGTGCATACACAAAACAGTTGAGTCACAATGCTTGCTATCAGGTGAATCCCTCAGGGTCACCCTTCACATGTATACCAGTTGGACTGCTGGTATACTCCCACTCAGGGGGGACCCATCTGGGGAGTGGGTGTGGGGTAATTCTTTAGGAACACGCTAAACTATAGCTCTGTAACGAGAGGTATATTCTCCCCATTTTTGAGGCTGTCATAGTCTTGTTGAGTGCCTAAAAGCCTCATTTATTAATGAGTTTTATAATTCTCAACGAGCGATCAAACTCACTGCGTATGATAAATGGTGCTCAAGCCAATCGACTCACAACTTTCATTTTAGAAACAGATGACAGTTAGGAGCTGATTGGCTGGAGTACCATTATTATACGCAACAAGATTTATCACTCGTGAATGATAAAATTCATTAATAAATAAGGCCCTAAGTGGGCTACTGTGATTTGTCCAGTGATGAGGCAGTATGTGGGTTGTATACACTACAATGCTCAATAATGAAATAATGGTCATATAAATATTTATATAACTAACATATTTAAAACATTTTGGCTAGTAGCACTTTTGAAACATTTTACATATTTTGTGCATATATTTTCTTATGATCTTCCAGCAATCAACTTACTTAAACATACATTTTCAGGTATCCTGTAGGACACTAACAAATGAGAAATACGCTAATATTAATTGTATTTTATTTAGCACATATGGACCTGAATGTCTGCCTTGTGCATATTAAAGTGCTGCCTTTGTAAAAATACTCTGTGCAACCTACTGAGAGTTTGCAGGCCAAGCTGGAAATGCACAGTGTAAAGAGAAAAAGTGTAATGATAAAGTTGTACCTTGTAAAATATTGCTCTACCAAGCCTCATTTATGTCATGAGGGGACATCAGGACAGCCTGTTTTACATGTTGTACATTTGAATGTTATTATTACATTGGTAAAATTGCACCTACTGTAAATCATCTACTATTTTAACATGTCTATCTTGTATCAGCCATTAGGTGGCACAATAGTACAAGATATAAAATTAATGAACACCAATGTATGAATTTATTAGAGATGTGCGCCGACCCTCATGTTTTGGTTTTGGATCTGGATCTCCCCTGGTTTTGGATCTGGATTGGTTTTGCCAAAACCTCACCTCCGTGTTTTGTTTTCGTGTTTTGGTTTTGGATCTGGATTTTTTCTTAAAAAATAAAAAAAACAGCTAAAATCACATAAAATGGGCCTTTTTTGTTCCTACAGTATTAAGAACCTCAATAACATTTATTTCCACTCATTTCCAGTCAATTTTGACCACCTCACAGCTCACAAGGGGACCAGGAAGCGTGCTTTCCAAAAATAAATAAACAATTGACTTAAATAATGCTTTGCAAATATTCTATAAACTGGCATTTCCGAACCTGTAGAGTGACATAAAAAAAACCATAGTTAGTGGCCTTCAAACTGCCGTTGTTCCCACTGTCCACTTAACCATATGAGATATATTGTGAACAAGTGGAACAGAGCAGCAAATGCAACATTTCAGACCTAAGGTTTAAGTATTACGTTGTGTCTTTCTTGAGCGCCATGCCTGCTTTCTGGGAGTTGATATTTTTCATCCCAGAAGGGGACCAGGAAGCGTGCTTTCCAAAATTAAATAGACAATTGACTTAAATAATCCTTTGCAAACCTTCTGTTCTGTAACGGAATTTTCCGATCTGTACAGGGACATTAAAAAAAACAGAGTTAGTTAGTGGTCTTCAAATTGCCATTGTTCCCACTGTCCACTTCTTCTTAGATATGTGAATGTTATGTGGAAGGCCAAAAATTGGGTGGACCACACATGGCTGATTGATCAACCATGGCGACTGAATTAGTGTCATAAGGAAGAGGAGGCTTTTTAACTGGGTGTCATGTTATGAGTTGGCCATATGGGGTATGTTGCTGTTAAGGGATCAGGCTGGTTATCAGTGGACACATTAGTTGTTGTTATTCTGGGTTGCCATCTCCTGAAGGGTGTTTATTTTACCAACAGACAGAGACTACCTACCTATCAGCTCAGGCATAGACACTTCCTGAGGAACAGAGCTCTTTTCTCTGGAGGGAAGCCAAATAGGTGGGAGCCCCTGTACTTCCAACATCTGAAGCTCTTATCTCTCCACATCATCTATGATAGAAGAAAAAAAAAATTAATTGGGGACATCTAGCTCCTCTTTCTGTACCCTGCTTACCCTTTTTGGACAAGAAGTCCAGCATGGATGGTTTGAAAGAAGAAGGCCTAGCAAAAGATGGGGATGGTCATTATCAAGACCTGGTCCCACCAGTGGGTGTAGTCTGGAAGGTATTGGTTGGCATGCAGGCAGCGGAATAACAAAGGCCTCCATGTTGTCTGTGCTTACTATTCTGTATTTCAGTTTGTGATTCAGGTAGGAATAAAGTGGGCTACAGAACACAGTGACAGAATCACTGGATATCTTAGTGCATTCAGACCAAATATAATCCATGAATTCCCAGACAGATTCTGGACAGATGAATCCTTTGCTTGGAATAATCTTTGGTATTTCCTGGCAAAGGTGGGTGTTATAGCCAGACACTTTGAAGGCTGTAACTTTGAACTGCTTTATAGAAAACATGTGAATGAAACCTTTCCACACTGCAGAACATGATGGAGAAATCCCTTGAAGTTCAGCACCTACAGCATCTTTTTTTTCATGTTCTCTGAGGCCTCTACTGACTGTGAAGAAAGATCCTCCACACTGTAGTCTTCCATTGTGACTTTTTAATGGTGATTTCAATGTTGTCCACTGGCTGAGATCCATCTCATCTGAGGGTCGGGTTTTCCCCATGCAAATGAGATAATTCACATCCAGAAGGTGACTCTTGTGTTTAGCCTTGGTGTCAGTCTCTCTTTTGGCAGAATTAGGCTTTAGTTTTTTTTTACAAATATAGGCTTTAGTTTTTTAGAGCATATAACTTTATAGGCTGTTAGGATACCATTTCTGCTATGTTTAAAATTAAAAAAATTAAAATTTTTGTAACCCAATAACTTAAAAAAAAGTTTTCATTGCAATATTCATGCAACCCCTTGACAGACAGCAGCACAGCACCCCTGCGCAGCTATGCCAATGACAGGTGTGGCTGACACACACACAAAAAAAATTGTTTATTTATTATTTTGGGCAGCAGCCCCTCGACAGATAGGAGCACAGCACCCCTGCGCAGCTACGCCGTTGACAGTGACAACCAGGTGTAAAATTGCTAATAAATAAATTAAAAAACAATTCATTGGGTGCAGCCCTTGGCTGTTAAATTGATCATAAATTAATTTAAAAACAATTAATTGGTTCCTAAACCAACCATAATATTAATTTAAAATGTCAGGCAGCAATGCCCCAACCAGCACATAATGGAAAGGAAAAAGGTGCAAGATGGAATAGTCCTTGGGCCCTCTCACCCACCCCTATGTTGTATACGAAACAGGACAGTTTAACAAACCAATCATTTCAGTGACAAGGACTGCCAATTGTGGCTGAAATGATTGTTTTGTTTGGACCCCACATAAAACAAGCTGATCTCATACACAAACTGGCTTTACATTACAAGTTGCCCTCGTCCTCGTCATCCCCATCAGTGTGTACATCCTCTTCTTCACACAATATTAATTTGTCCCCGCTGGAATCCACCATAGGCACCTCTGTAATTTTTTGATGTAATTGTTGGTAGAGGCCTTCCTCGTGGAATTTGTAATTCATTTTAATGAACATCATCTTTTCCACATTTTGAGGAAGTAACCTCCTACGCCGATCACTGACAAGGTTGCCAGCTGCACTGAAAACTTTTTCGGAGTACACACTTCAGGGTAGGCAACTTAAGTAATGCAAAGCCAGTTTGTGTATGGGGACTCCAAATTGCCTCTTTTTCCTGCCAGTACTGAAAGGGACTGTCTGACATGTCTATTAGGATGTTATCTATGAAATAGTCCTCCACCATTCTGTGAATGGAGACTGTATCACTCATAGTCACGGTAGAAGACATGTCACTAGTAGGCAGTTCTTTCAGGCCCGACCAGATGTCATTTTATGATGACTGATCTGCATGACCAGCAGGTATTCTGTAAGGAAAATGTAGTTTTTTCCTGGCAGCTGTTGAAACTGAAAGAGAAGATGAAGGCGTTTCACATGCGGCTGCAGCTGACAAATTTTTGACCATAGTTTAGATTTTGGTCTGTCGGAAAAAAACTCACAAGGTAGGACTTAAACCTAGGATCCAGAATGGTGGCCAAAATTTATTTTTCAGATTTCAACAGATTGACGACTTTTGGATCCTGGTGAAGTGAATCAAGGGCTTGATCCACCAGTCCGACATACTTTGCGCAATTGCTCCGTTTCAGCTCCTCCTTTAGTTTCTCCAGCTGTTTCTGCAAAAGTCTGATGAGGGGAAAGACCTGACTCAAGCTGGCAGTGTCTGAACTAACTTCACGTGTGGCAAGTTCAAAGGGTTTGAGAACCTTGCACAACACGGAAATTATTCTCCACTGCGCTTGAGTAAGGTGCATTCCACCTTCACGGCCTATGTCACTTTTTAAAAAACTATGCACCACCAAATTAATTGTGTGAGCAAAACATGGGACATGTTGGAACTCACCCAGATGTAATGCTCTCACAATATTGGTGGTATTGTCCGAAATCTAAATCCTGAGGAGAGTCCAATTGGGGTAAGCCATTTAGCAATAATTTCCCTGAGTTTTTCTAAGAGGTTCTCAGCCGTATGCCTCTTAGTGAAACCAGTTATACAAAGAGTAGCCTGCCTCTGTATCAGCTGTCTTTTGGGAGATGTTGCTGCTGCTGCTTCCGTTGCTGTTGTAGGCAATACACCTACCCAGTGGGCTGTCACAGTCATGTAATCCTTAGTTTGCCCTGTCCCACTTGTCCACATATCAGTGGTCAAGTGGACAGTGGGTACAACGGCATTTCTGAGGACATTAATAAGGTTTTTTTTAATGTCCTTGTACAGATTTGGAATTGCTCTTCTAGCAAAGTGGAATCTAGAAGGGATCTGGTAGCGAGGACACAGGACCTGAATTAACTGTTGAAAACCCACTGCAGAAATGGCGGATACTGGACGCACATCTAATACCAGCATAGCTCTTATGGTGTCCGTAATCTGCTCTGCAACTGTGTGATTGCTGTCATACTTGTTTGCCCTTGCAAACGATTGTTTAACAGTTAATTGTTTTTTGGAGGATACACTATAAGTAGTCTTCCTCCTGGTCCCCTTCTGGGATGAAGATCCACTGACAGCAACAGCAGCAGCATCAGGCGTAGTCATCAAGGATCCTTCTGAGGAATCACGGATAGGAGAGGAGTCAATCATGCTTCGAATACCAACATTGGATGCAGCAGGACTACTTCCGATGACGAATGAGGATGTTGATGATGCAGGTGTTGTTGTTTGAGATCGAAGGCGCTTGGATCTCACAGAGAGAGCGGAGGTAGGTGACACTGGACTTGTTACGTTTTGAGATTTGGAACTTAGCGACATACACTTTGAAATTTGATGAATGCGCGCCAAGTGACGTGACAAGGAGGAGGTTCCTAGGTGGTTTAGGTCCCTCCCTCTACTCACTCTTGCATGGCAATGGGCACATATGGCTTGACAACTGTTGTCCGGATCGCAATGGAAATAATTCCACACGTGAGAAGTACATTTTTTTGTCTTTTGTCCTGGCATGACAACAATGGGCTTTACAGAGGGCACACAAATGTTGGAACTTAGAGGATCCTCCAGTACACTAGTATTTAGGTCGGGTTCACACATGGCAACCGCGGACACACTTGCACTCTCCTCAGGGATTTGTAATTTCGATTTCTCAGGGCACACAGTTGGTTTTTCCGGAGCTGTCTTAACAACTTTCACATTTTTAATTCGACCACCACCACTACTACCACAAGCAGAAGGGCTATCAGCAGTCTTCATAAAGAAAGGCCAAGGCCTTATCCTTTCCTTTCCACTCCGTGTAGTGAATGGCATATTGGCAATTTTTTTGTTTATCTAAAGGCAAATATCCTTTCAATATTTTTTTTAAAATTTCAGTAAAACTTGCTTTACCATATCGATGGCATGACTTAAGCCCTGGGGCATGGGCCTTCCTAGAAGTCGAGGAAGTTGACGGCCTTGCACTGCTGGCGGCAGCTACAACATGTGGTTCTTGGCCTTGCTCTCCTGTCATGTGACAGCCCTCCATATTTTCTGCAGTCTAGAAGCAGTGTCACAATCACCAATAGTGTAGCCAAGGTGCGGTTCCAAAATTCACAAACTTGCGCGCACACAAAAATATTAGAAAAAAAGACAAATTATGATTTTTATTTTTTGTCAGCTCCAGAAGAACTTGGCCCCAGAGTTTTTTTTGGAGCACGACTGTAGTCGGGCAGCACAAGGTTGCAACTTGCTTTGCTGGCTGGCTCTTGTGCGCTACTGCGGTTAAGCCTAACACCCACGAGCACACAGAAGAAAAAACATATAAGACACTTGTATTGTTTTTTTTTGATTGAGCATGACTGGAGTCGCTGTACATGGTGCGCTACTGTGGTTAAGCCTAACACCCACTCACACACAGAAGAAAAAAATATAAGACACTTGTATTGTTTTTTTTTTGATTGAGCACGACTGGAGTCGGGCAGCACTGGCTGGCTCTTGTGCGCTACTGCGGTTAAGCCTAACACCCATGAGCACACACAGAAATATATAATAAAGACACTTTGATTTTTTTTTTTTACTTTTTGTTTTTTTTGAAGTCCAGAACTTGGGCCCAGAGATGAACACAGCACAAGCCCAGGACACAGCAGACAGCTCTGATGTTTCAGCAGACAGCACCATGACCAGAATGGATCAGCAGACAGCACAGTGACAGTGAGTGACAGCACCGTGACCAGAGACCGGAATGGATCAGGACTCAGGAGACAGCACAGTGACAGTGACAGCACCGTAACCAGAGACCAGAATGGATCAGCAGCACCAGCCCAGGACACAGCAGATAGCACCAGCACCTCTCCCAGCCCTACACTACCCACCCTCCCTGTTCAGTCTCCACAGCCGGAGTGAAATGGCGTCTGTCGCGTGGTCCTTATATACTACATTGATCATAGAGACGAAAGCTCGCAAACCGCGAGATTTCCGTTTATATAGTTTTGCCGTGGTTTCGAGAACCGAGTAAGGCGGGAACCTCCGAGCCTGCTTGGATCCGACTCGGATATGCTAAATTTGGGTGGGTTCGGTTCTCTGGGAACCGAACCCACTCATCTCTAGAATTTATATAGTGATCACAGAAGTGCTAATCCTTTAAAATTATTTTACTGACCATTTAATAAAAATGAACAGATATGAAGCATTTGCTACTGACATCACAATCTGCTGCTTAAAACATCATCCTGCAATGTCAATTCTTTCATAAAGCAATAAAGAAAATGTGCTATTGTGGAAGGCTGTGCTGGGATCACGTGTTTGATCCCAGCATCAGCCGAGGTGCAGGGGCAGGCAGAAGGGATGTGTCCTCTGCGGGTTACACATCCGTTGCCGGCGCTGGGACAGTAATGTCCCTAGCGTCGGTGCAGATACCGCGGGCACCTGGTGAAGGGACCGCCTGGTCCCTTTCACCAGTGCCGGCGGTCAGGGCTGCCATCAGATATTGTGGGGCCCAGGACTGACAAAATAGGCAGAGCCCCTGGGCCCCTCCTCCCGCTACTGCTAGGTCTAATTAATTATGACTTACCTTATCACCTTGTGCTTCTTCCTTCTGGCTTCTTCTCCTCCTGGGCTGGCTGGCGCTGCTCCTCACACGCCGCGGCTCATTTGACATCTCCCATCCAGTGGCGTGATGTCATGCACCCCAACTCCAAAGGAAAAAAAAATGTATTAAACAAGTGCAGGGGCAAATACAGGATTTTCTGAGGAGGGGGGGGGGTTTCTAATAAAAAAATTTAATATTATATATACATACACATATATATATATATATATATATATGTGTGTGTGTTTTGTTAAACACACACATACACATATAATATATACAGCATGACACACATGTACATGTTATATATAACACATATACACATATATCCACGCTAACGTACGTACATACACACACACCCACACAAACATACATACACATATGTACACTCTAACACATACAGATATATACATACGCATATATACACACTAACACATACAGACATACATACCCATATATACACACTAACACAGACATATACAGTGCATACCCATATATACACACTAACACATAGACATATACAGTACATACCCATATAAACACACTAACACAGACATATACAGTACATACCCATATATACACACTAACATAGACATATACAGTACATACACACTAACACAGACATATACAGTACATATACATATATACATACT
This sequence comes from Taudactylus pleione, assembly GCA_031769625.1. Taxonomy (NCBI): domain Eukaryota; kingdom Metazoa; phylum Chordata; class Amphibia; order Anura; family Myobatrachidae; genus Taudactylus; species Taudactylus pleione. Next base: position 2,772,265 of record JAUIMM010000686.1, read on the forward strand.
AACACAGACATATACAGTACATACCTATATATACCCACTAACACATAGACATATACAGTACATACCCATATATACACACTAACACAGACATATACAGTACATACACACTAACACAGACATATACAGTACATACACATATACACACTACCACATAGACATATACAGTACATACACATATATACACACTAACACATACAAACACAAACATATTTATTACTTACACTTCTGCACAGCAGCTGGTTGCTAATGGGTGGTGGGCATCTTGCATTATTAGGCCCCGCCCCTAAGGAACGACGTGATTCGCGGGTGTTCGGGGGGGCTTGACACTGGCTCCGCCCCCATTTCAAGCCGACTGAAGAGAGAAGTAGGGGAATCGTGAAGGAAGTAAGGGAGGGAGGGATTTCTCAGATTGGTAGCAGTGCCCCACTTCCTTTTCAGTCAAGGGGGTAGTGCGAGGGACTATGCAGCAGTTGCAGGAGCAGGCCCGGGCCCCCTTCCGTACTGCCAGTGTCCGGGCCCGGTACTCGAGTACCGGCAGTCCCCCCCTGATGGGAGAAGCTTGGCTCCGGGCGCAAGCTCAGCGGAGCTTGGCGCCCGGCAGCCAAGAAGCGGCGGGTATCCGGCGCTGGGAGAGAGTACCTGCTCCCAGTGCCGGTCAGGCGTTGGGCGCGGCAGTCAGTGCGGCGGGCGTTTGGCTCTGGCCGCGAGCCAAACCTGGCTCGCGGGGGCCAGCAGCCAATCAGAGGCGGACGCGATGAGCCAATCGTGGCTCGCCGCGTCATAGCCCCGCCCACTCGCGCCGTCTTGTATTAGACGGCGCCGAGCGGGGAAAGTTAGTTCGGCGGCGGAGAGGGAGGAGAGAAAACCTCCCGAAGAGCGGAAGATCGGCGCGGCAACAGGGGCGGCGGCCGCGGAAGAGGCCAGAAGACGCCGCTGTCAAGAAAGAAGACAGGCGGCGCCAGCTGGAAGAGAAGAAGAAGAGGCGGCGCCGCTGGCCAGGACGGGCCAGTGGCCGAAGAATGCGGCTGAGGACCGGAGAGGACTGCGGGGGAGGGAAGTGAAAGAGCGTCACGAAGTTCCCCCCCGCAGCCTCTTCCAACGTAGCAGGTAGGCCCTCCGTGAGGCCCACCATATACCCCCTCCCTAGACCGCCAGGGTTGTCGGGCGCTAGGCCCGTGGAGCATTGTCGGGCACTAGGCCCGTGGGCAATTAGTTGGGCACAAGGCCTGGGGCACAGTAGCGGGCATTAGGCCCCATAAAAGGATTTTCCCCATAACTAGGTGTGAGTGGCCTGGGTACTAGGCCCAGGTCACTATATAATAAAGTAGGCGGGCAACTGCCCGAGCACCCAGAATATAAGGTGGTCTGGGCATTAGGCCCAGATTGCTAGGCGAGCCCCACAGACAGGCAGGCAAATAGGCCTGAGCCCCATAATATGTGGTCTGGGCATTAGGCCTAGACCACTACCAGAGCCCACCGTTTGGCAGGCACCTAGGCCTGAACCGCAGGTAAGACCCTGGGCGTTAGGCCCAGGGCCCTGAGCCCATTAGCTGCAGCGCTAACAGAGAGGCGGATGAGAGGTGTGAGCAGTGGTGGAGAGCTGTACGGCTTCCACCCATGAGATAGTGGTTTCCCCAGTCACCGAGAAGAGGAGCTGGCCAGCTCTGGATAGGTAGGTAGCAGACATTTAAAGAGACAGTACTGTGTTTGACTCTTGTATATTTAGTCTGTGATTGGTGTTCCGTGCAGGGCAAATGTTTAGTTGTTGTTATATCTGTCGCACTACACACACTGTAGGTTGAGGGTAATGCCGTTTTAGTATGTGTAGTTGCTTAACATAGGTTTAGGCCCTGCACGGTTGTGTTGTGTATCTCCTTACAGGGACCTGTAGGCGAGTGAGCGGACGAAGAGCAAGTGTGGACACGGTGAGGAATATCTGTGTCTACTGTCTCTCTTTGTTTGTCACTATCTATCTCTCCTTCCTTCTGGGCGGACGGTGAACCTTGCAACCCGGTGCAAGGACGGATCTTCACCTGGTGCGTGAGTACCGATAGGTGAAAATTCGGGATCTGAGGCCAAAAGTGCCAATGATGATCTTCACTTAAAACCTGAATTTATCCCCCGGTTCGGTAGGGCGCGTCGGTCGACGTGAGGAAGGACGGTACTCACCTCGTCTCCTTCCCCCTAGGTCATCATGTCCGTGTTCTATTTGAAGGTTCCAAGACCGTCTGCTCAACACACGGCCTGAAGGTGAGAGGGTGCGACGCAAGGTAAGTAACAGACGTACACCTGCACGGCAGCAGGCATTGCACCGCACCCACCCCTCACATTTTGGCGTAGTCGGCAGGATCACGTACACGATGTGGACCACCGGCAAGAGGACCCCCCTACAGACAGCTCCGGAGTGGAACCATCCCCGGGCGTATGAGGACAAGAGTGACTGGATTACGGTGTCGGGAGAAGACATCATGAAGATGGTGCAGCGGTCGGTACAGCGCGGCAAGGAAGAGCACCAGGAGAAGGGGCGCAAGAAATCCGCTGTGACCCCCTGCAAGACGTGTCAGCGGCTGGGACATGATGCCAGCGAATGTCCCTGGCGTGAATTTAGGGCGACAGAAGAGGAAGAAATGTCCCCGTTGGAGATCACACAGATGGCCCAGCAAGCGCTCCAGAGATGTGGTCAGAAGAACTCTGTGAAGAAGAGACTCTGGTGTATGCTCTGCGGAACCTACGGGCATGAGCATAATAGCTGTCCACGTGATGAAGAGTGGCACCAGGAGGACGAAGAATTCGTGTGTGAAGGATGTGGAGATCCAGAGCATGAGCTTCAAGATTGTCCATGGGACGAAAACCAGATGATCTTGGATGGCCGAGCCCAGAAGTGGATAGAAGAAGCCAGGGAAGTGGAGCAGAAGAGCCTGCTGGAAGTACGTTCGCAGGTGCCCATTGTTCCTGAGCAGGAGCCGAAGGGTAGAGACCCCTTTGTGATGAAGATGGCAACAGCACCCCCATGCTGGAAGTGTCGGCGGCAGGGACACTTGGCGCATGAGTGTCCCTGGGAAGATGCAGTGGCACTGTTATGCCCCGAAGAGGTCCCAGTGAAGAAGAATCCTTGCCCGCAGAGGACGGATGTGGATGACTGGGAGGTGAAGATGCCACGCTATAAGGAAGAGCGTGAAGACCCAGTGGCAAAGAAGTCTAGGATCTCCCCATGCTGGAAGAGTCCGCGACCTGGATACCCGGAGATGTCAGCGGAAGAGATGGAGTACGCTGAAGAAGGAAATTGTCGCCTGCTGCAGGAGTCTGTGGAGAAGAGTCTAGATTCTTGTAAAATGTCGGCAGAGACCCGGGAAGAAGAGGATGCCCCAGAGGAAGCAACTATTGGGTGGTGGTTAGTGCCACACCCTGAATACAGTGAAGATGCACCAGACCAGTTGGAAGAAGAGTGGGTGGCTGCGGTACCCTTAGAAGAAAATTCCCCATGGTGGCCCATCGTGAGTGGCACTTCCGAGTTGCCACTCCCACAGAGGATCCGCAGAGTGAAGTCAGGAGGTACGAAGATGGAGAGCCCGGAGCCAGTGGAGAAGGAATGTGGGGTCATGGTCGGTCCCGGCTGGGCCCTTGAACAGATCCTCGCTGGAGGGACCATAGAATACCCTGACCCGCGGACGATGGAGATGGAAGAAGACTTTGTAGGGACTACAAAGGAAAAAGGGGGGGGGAAATGTGGAAGGCTGTGCTGGGATCACGTGTTTGATCCCAGCATCAGCCGAGGTGCAGGGGCAGGCAGAAGGGATGTGTCCTCTGCGGGACACATCTGTTGCCGGCGCTGGGACAGTAATGTCCCTAGCGTCGGTGCAGATACCGCGGGCACCTGGTGAATGGACCGCCTGGACCCTTTCACCAGTGCCGGCGGTACTTTGGCGCCGGGAGAAGCTTGGCTCCGGGCGCAAGCTCAGCGGAGCTTGGCGCCTGGCAGCCAAGAAGCGGTGGGTAGCTGGCGCTGGGAGAGAGTACCTGCTCCCAGCGCCGGTCAGGCGTTGGGCGCGGCAGTCAGTGCAGCGAGCGTTTGGCTCTGGCCGCGAGCCAAACCTGGCTCGCTGGCCAGCAGCCAATCAGAGGCGGACGCGATGAGCCAATCGCGGCTCGCCACGTCATAGCCCCGCCCACTCGTGCCGTCTTGTATTAGACGGCGCAGAGCGGGGAAAGTTAGTTCGGCGGCGGAGAGGGAGGAGAGAAGACCTCCCGAAGAGCGGAAGATCGACGCGGCAACAGGGGCGGCGGCTGCGGAAGAGGCCAGAAGACGCCGCTGTCAAGAAAGAAGACAGGCGGCGCCGGCTGGAAGAGAAGAAGAAGAGGCGGCGCCGCTGGCCAGGACGGGCCAGCGGCCGAAGAATACGGCTGAGGACCGGAGAGGACTGCGGGGGAGGGAAGTGAAAGAGCGTCACGAAGTTCCCCCCCGCAGCCTCTTCCAACGTAGCAGGTAGGCCCTCCGTGAGGCCCACCATATACCCCCTCCCTAGACCGCCAGGGTTGTCGGGCGCTAAGCCCGTGGAGCATTGTCGGGCACTAGGCACGTGGGCAATTAGTCGGGCACAAGGCCCGGGGCACAGTAGCGGGCATTAGGCCCCATAAAAGGACTTTCCCCATAACTAGGTGTGAGTGGCCTGGGTACTAGGCCCAGGTCACTATATAATAAAGTAGGCGGGCAACTGCCCGAGCACCCAGAATATAAGGTGGTCTGGGCATTAGGCCCAGACCGCTAGGCGAGCCCCACAGACAGGCAGGCAAATAGGCCTGAGCCCCATAAAATGTGGTCTGGGCATTAGGCCCAGACCACTACCAGAGCCCACCGTTTGGCAGGCACCTAGGCCTGAGCCGCAGGTAAGACCCTGGGCGTTAGGCCCAGGGCCCTGAGCCCATTATCTGCAGCGCTAACAGAGAGGCGGATGAGAGGTGTGAGCAGTGGTGGAGAGCTGTACGGCTTCCACCCATGAGATAGTGGTTTCCCCAGTCACCGAGAAGAGGAGCTGGCCAGCTCTGGATAGGTAGGTAGCAGACATTTAAAGAGACAGTACTGTGTTTGACTCTTGTATATTTAGTCTGTGATTGGTGTTCCGTGCAGGGCAAATGTTTAGTTGTTGTTATATCTGTCGCACTACACACACTGTAGGTTGAGGGTGATGCCGTTTTAGTCTGTGTAGTTGCTTGACATAGGTTTAGGCCCTGCACGGCTGTGTTGTGTATCTCCTTACAGGGACCTGTAGGCGAGTGAGCGGACAAAGAGCAAGTGTGGACACGGTGAGGAATATCTGTGTGTACTGTCTCTCTTTGTTTGTTTGTCACTATCTATCTCTCCTTCCTTCTGGGCGGACGGTGAACCTTGCAACCCGGTGCAAGGACGGATCTTCACCTGGTGCGTGAGTACCGATAGGTGAATATTCGGGATCTGAGGCCAAAAGTGCCAATGATGATCTTCACTTAAAACCTGAATTTATCCCCCGGTTCGGTAGGACGCGTCGGTCGACGTGAGGAAGGACGGTACTCACCTCGTCTCCTTCCCCCTAGGTCATCGTGTCCGTGTTCTATTTGGAGGTTCCAGGACCGTCTGCTCAACACACAGCCTGAAGGTGAGAGGGTGCGACGCAAGGTAAGTAACAGACGTACACCTGCACGGCAGCAGGCATTGCACCGCACCCACCCCTCACACTATGTTTCTGTGTAGAACAGACTGTCCTCCAAATCTGAGCCCGCACGCCAAAGGGGTGACACCAAGTGTAAGCCACCAAGATGGACAAAACCCACATCAGTTACACCTCCACATACCTGCTCCACATAATTTACATCTCCACATACCTTTCCCACATAATTTACACCTCCACATACCTGTCCCTCATAATTTAGACCCCCACATACCTGTCCCACATCATTTACATCTCCACATAGCTGCTCCACATAATTTACATCTCCACATACCTGTCCCACATCAGTTACACCTCCACATACCTGCTCCACATAATTTACATCTCCACATACCTTTCCCACATAATTTACACCTCCACATACCTGTCCCACATAATTTACACCCCACATACCTGCCCCACATAATTTACACCTCCACATACTGCCCTACATCATTTACACCTCCACATACCTGTCCTATATCAGTTACACCTCCACATACCTGTCCCGCATCATTTATACCCCCACATATCTGTCCCACATCATTTATACCCCCACATACCTGCCCCACATAATTTACACCCCACACACCTGCCCCACATAATTTACACCTCCACATACCTGCCCTACATCATTTACACCTCCACATACCTGCCCTAAATCAGTTACACCTCCACATACCTGTCCTACATCATTTACACCTCCACATACCTGCCCTATATCAGTTACACCTCCACATACCTGTCCCACTTCATTTATACCCCCACATAGATGTCCCACATCATTTATACCCCCACATACCTGTCCCACATCATTTAATACATTATTGAGCTTCCTAGAGAAATTCACCTGAAACTGACATGTCCTTATTGACCAAATTATGCTGTTTAAACCCCTCCAAGTAGACGATTATTCATTGGGAAGGGTGCGCCAGAGATTCTACACTGCGTTCTGACATTTGTACTTTAGAGAAAATACAGTATGCTAATGCAGCAGGAGGTGTCTGAGGACAAAAGAAGCCCCTTGACAGCATTGCAGATCCGAGTGCTGTGTTCGAAGATGCAGCATTGGATCACCTGGTCGCGATGATCGCAGCCATCAGCCATCTGAGTAAGCCTAGGCCTACTCTGAATGACCGCCCCTGAATTACCGCCGACACTGGTCAGCCGGGCCAGGAAATCTGCAGTGGTAGAAGCAGACCCTAGATTCTCCACTCCAAGGAAATGGGGTTGACCCCAATTTTCAGATAGAGACCTGCACATGCGCAGTACAGATCTTGCACATGCGCTATCTCTCACATTCACAGCCATCCGGTATGCATACAAGTCTGAATCAGCCCCATAGAACACCTGGGAGATTCACATTCCAGTTGCATAATAACCCAAAGCATACAGCAAATACAAGGGGTATTTTCATATTTTCATCTATTAAACTCCAAATAACATTTCAATATTTAATTCATGAATACAATTAATGAGCAAGTGAATTTTTTTAAACAATTAAAGACATAAAAGGGTTACTTGCCAAACATTTCTAAACAACAATACTTCAGATAAAATGATACACAATAGGCAGTAGTTGGTAATCATTTACAGCCATAAAGGGTACATGATTCATAGACAGAAATCCTGACCTAGACAACACTGCACAAGAAATGCTTGAGGCACAGGCAGTGTCTCTACTGATAAGGATAATCGCACAGAAATAACCATCATTAATATTACAAGTCCATCATTATCCTCAGAGAGAGAAAAAACCCACGTCCTATAATGACCTTTACACTAATGTGCAGTTATTAGGATAGTGCACCTCAGAATAGAAACATGAATATACAGACAGAAAGAACAGGAACATTCTGCAATTGGGCGCTTCTGGGATCTGTGATTCTAAATACAACCAAACAATATTAGATATGCATTAAACCATCTCTGCAGCTATGAGTCATACCCTCCCCAAGCCTATATATTTATCACAATATTATAAAGCACTTTGAGGGCGATTCAATTGTTTGCGACCACAACTATTACTAGTGGGCACATGACGGAGCAATTTAATTGAATTGCTCCGATCAGGCTCGAATGCCACGGGCGCAGATTTCTGCTCACACCCTCCTGAGGTGGTGAGCAGAAATCGCCAAAAAGTCCAGGTTTTGGCCGTCAAAATGGCCGTTTTGCTGTGCTAACAACGACTTTAGTTTGACGTGGCTAAACCCGGTCTATTTGAATATACAGAAACAAAATGCATATATTTGCCCATACCCTCATCTTGTGGAGCATCCCTATCTGTATGCTTGGTGTAATACTTGCACCAGTCCTAGGCTAAAGATACAGTACATCTGAAAACAGGTCTTTTTATGCTTATGTCCAACTTGTAGTTGCAGTGACACTGAACTTTGCTACTGCAAGAACATAAGTGGAGATGCAATAAAAATGTGTATGACTAAGCATTGCCTGACTTGCGTGCTCACAGTTCCAAAGCATGCACAGTATAAAAACATAGAAGATACGCTCTGCAAAATGTCGTATGTTCATCTGTTATAGGCTTAGCTAGCACTTAGATTGTCCAGAGCGTATGAAAGCCTGTAACATAGAAGAAACACTCTGCAAAATGTCGTATGTTCATCTGTTACAGGCTTAGCTAAGACTTAGATTGTCCAGAGCGTATGAAAGCCTGTAACATAAAAGAAACGCTCTGCAAAATGTCGTATGTTCAACTGTTACAGGCTTAGCTAGCACTTAGATTGTCCAGAGCGTATGAAAGCCTGTAACATAGAAGAAACGCTCTGCAAAATGTCGTATGTTCATCTGTTACAGGCTTAGCTAGCACTTAGATTGTCCAGAGCGTATGAAAGCCTGTAACATAGAAGAAACGCTCTGCAAAATGTCGTATGTTCAACTGTTACAGGCTTAGCTAGCACTTAGATTGTCCAGAGCGTATGAAAGCCTGTAACATAGAAGAAACGCTCTGCAAAATGTCGTATGTTCATCTGTTACAGGCTTAGCTAGCACTTAGATTGTCCAGAGCGTATGAAAGCCTGTAACATAGAAGAAACGCTCTGCAAAATGTCGTATGTTCAACTGTTACAGGCTTAGCTAGCACTTAGATTGTCCAGAGCGTATGAAAGCCTGTAACATAGAAGAAACGCTCTGCAAAATGTCGTATGTTCATCTGTTACAGGCTTAGCTAGCACTTAGATTGTCCAGAGCTTATGAAAATATTGGAAACAACTGTAGGTGACTGAAGCTGGGTATACACCATGGATATAGTGTAACCAAAACAGATCCAAATGATATATCGCACACATTCTATAGTGTGTACACCAGATCCGTCGTTCCCAGCCATCGTTCATGGGATCATCCTATCTGCTCTGATGGGATGATGTAATGAATGATGAGGTGTACCTGCATGCAGCATGTAATAATACATTGCGCCATCGTACGCCGGATTGTGCAGTGTGTATGACGCATCTGAAGTATCATTGCATCGCTCGCCACATCCTTGGGTCACACCATCGCAAGGTGTGTACCCAGCTTAACAGTAAATATTTGTATCTGCTCAAAATAGTGTAAAATGTATCAGTTATCTGATGCTATTTAGCTATGTTAGTTATTTAATGGATGCTTGTACCAAATGCTAGACCACTAATATATAATATATATTAGAATATAATCTGCTGCTTTGAAGTTATTACTAGAATAGATTTGCAATGTGGGGAATAGGAAGTTATTATCCACAACTAATGACTCAAGTGAAATATAGGAGTTCTGTTACTCATATTCTGTTACTCATATTCTGTTACTCATATTCTGTGACGTAACCATTTCAGCTAATGCTACCAATGTCACTCACACAACATTCATTTGTTGAGTACTATTTTCACATTTAGCAGAATGACTTGTTTGGATGACCAAGACCAGAGGGTCACGCCAGGCTTAGTACCACCTTCCCACCTGCTGATGCATGTTGTGATTAAAGTTGACTTCTTTGGGTTTGCTTAGAATTACCCCAGAGTGCCCACTTTCAGAACATTCCTATTCTTTCAGTTTGTATTTTAAAATGTGTCCCTTATAATTATCCTAACATGATGGCAACTATGCAGCAATTAACTACATTTAATACATAGTCTCTGAATACCATAACTAAGAGGCATTATTACAATGCAGTTGTATTCTATATTAAATACTTTCCAGCACACAAAAGAAGAGATATGGGGCCTGATTCAGATCACACGCAAGTGGCATGGCAGCTGCGATCTCTTCTGGATCACAACAGTGAAAATATGCTAATGTCGCCATAGCCAATAGACGGTGTAATAGCTAGCATTACTGCCTCACAGCACTGAGGTTGTGGGTTGGATTCCCACTACAGCCAAAACTGTGTGGAGTTTGTATATTCTCCCTGTGCATCCGTGGATTTCCTCCGGTTGCTCTGGTTTCCTCCCACACTAACAAAAATATACTGGTAGGTTAATTGGCTCCCAATTAAATGTAACCATAGTGCAGTGGTTCCCAAACTGTGCGCATTGGCACCCTGGGGTGCCTCGGGACACATGCAGGGGTACCTCAGGTTGGTTGTCCAGCACCAAATCAAATTATTTATGGTCAGTGTAATGTAAATATGTGGGCAAAAAGAAGTGCAAACCTGTCCACCAACACATAACTGAACCGAAGGATGACAGGTAAGCACAATTTACTTGTAAGCTCCACTGGGGTAGGGACTGATGTAAATGGGTAAAATTCTCAAGCATAGGAACGTCCACTGCTGCCCTTGACGACATACAATAGCGTAAACATTGGTAACATCAGCGCCGGTCAGGTGGCCACCAATCTTCTGAGTAAGTCTAAGCTGCCACAGACACAGCAGGTCTCCAGAAACGCAGAGGGCTGTCCTGTTGTAAGTAAGGACGCTGTAGCTAATTTATGCATGCCCAGAAAACAGTGTTTAAACAATCGTGACACGCCTTCCTTTCTCTAGCCACGCCCCCAATTGCTGACTCCCTGTCACTCACTTTGCAAATCCTCTCTGTGAGTGTAACCGGAATACAATCGCTGCACGTGCACAGTGCGGCTTACACACATGTATAATGGCAAACAATCGCTCAAACTGCGCAAACAACGGCATTTGCAAACAAGTTTGAATCAGGCCCATGTACTGTACTGGTGGGCAGCAGGGACAATACTAAGAGTTTTCTGTGAAAAATCTTTCAAATTTGAGGCTGTCCTAATGGTAGTTATGTACAGCATCATTGTCTCTGTGCAGCTTATGTACAGTTGTATTGTAAAGCAGGGACTTACCCATTGCCTCTCATAGAGGAACACAGACATATAATAATTACATATACTGTACAATATTATACTGTATATCATATTTTAGAAAGATAATATCTAAAACTATGTTTTGAAAACCAAAATGTTTTACTGTATTTAATCAGAAATGTATATTTATTTATTATATGTTTTGCTCCTGTAATATCTTTTTGCCTGCAGAGGTCACTGTTGATTTATGTAACAGATAACTGGCTAATGTATAAATATCAACACAAGATAGTAGAAAAAGTTGGTAAAGGTTTTATATGAAGCTGGAAAAAAAGCTTTTCTGAAGTCATTGTACATGTATTATGGGGTTTGTGCCAAGATGGATATGATTGCATGGCTGTCTAGTATTGCTAGAAGCATAGAAAGGTTAGTGACTGCCGCCAATATAATGGAATAATTGACCTTAGTTTGCAGCCAAGGAGAAAAATAGGGGCTTTCCAATGACCCCACTGAATTTCTATAGTAACAGGTTATGTCTGAGGCGCCAACTAGGGTATTTTGAAGCCACAATGTAGCATTATAATTTTTTGTTGAGAATGTCCATAAATAGGATTCCTGTGACCCCTTCAGGCCCATCTGTTACCCATGACTAGTGAGATTGGGCATTTTAGGCTGATATGTATAAGTAAATAGAGTTGCATACTGTATGTAGACTGGGATGTTTTTCAAGAAACCAGTCCTGTCAGTTTGTATTAGTGGCTGAGTTAATTCTGGAGGAATATATTTGTGTGATTGGGAGGACAACTCTCAGTTTAAACTAAGACCGGTAATTCAAAGCTGGAAATAATGAGGGCTTGATTTACTAGGGATTGCTATTGCGATCGCAGCTGCGATTATGCACGCAGTTCTGCTGTGAAAATATGCTAATGTCTGCAACTGCTCACCCGGAATAGAGACGCCCAGTACCGCTTTCTCACGTACGTAAGACCTTGCAATCCTACATATACATCGGTAACATTGAGTAACATCGGACCCTCACACAGAATTACAGCAGGTCTGACCTGACTCAGATATTGCAACTGTTGTCGCACGCAGTGAGTAAGTACTCATGCTGCGTTCAAACGGATAGGAGCACCTGTGTTTCTGCAACCACTCCCCCGTCACCACCCCCAAACGCCGATGTCCCGTAATTCACTCTGCGATGACATTGTATCTGCGTACATGATCACAGTGCGATCTCAATACTGGCCAGCGCACGTGCACTTCGCAGCATACGCATGTGCAGTACTCACTATCGGCTGATCTGCGTACGCTGTTGCAGTTGCAATCTGTGATAAATCAGACCCTGAGATCTGTTTCTTGCAAGATTCAGATTGCCAACCTGCTATTTGAATACTGACTGTAAAGTGATGAAGGATTGACCAGATTACTGTATAAGAAAAGTAGTAGCTCCTAGGTGGTCTATAGCTCCGAAAACAGTGTGTATATTACTAAGGGGTCTATTTACTAAGTGTTAGGAGATAGAGAGAAAAGTGATAAGGTGCCAGCCAATCAGCTCCCAACTGTCATTTTTCAAACAGCCTATGAGATGACAGTTAGGAGCTGATTGGCTGGCACCTTATCACTTTATTATCACTTTTCACTCTGTCTCCTAACACTGCTTAGTAAATAGACCCCTAAGATTTTAAAAGCAAAAGCATGGAAAAGTTACCAAAACAACTGATGCCTAATTCTCTCTCTAAACTGACAGCTGCACACTTGTCTAACTAAATCAACCCTCCCAATTCCTAGAGGGGTATTCAATATGGGAGCGAAAAGTCCGTGCTGGACTTTTCGCTCCACATCGGAGATTTTCCTGGGATAAAGTATCGGGCGCGCGCCCGCTTTATCCCCGTATACAATATAAAACCTACGAAAACGGGAAGCTGCGAAGTGGGATCTGCGTAAAAAAATTTAATTTTCCTGGAATTGTAGGACCCCCCTAAAGTTGTAAAAACATGGGGGATCACTATGGGTACCCCCGTTTTAGCCTGCAAATGAAAGTCGGGGATTTAAATAGCCGCAGCAGGTGTTTTTTCCCGACATAGAAGAAGTGTTGCAGAAGAGCACTTAGGTGTTTTTTTTTTTGTTTTTTTAAGTAGTCCCATCAAATTTGGGGTACATGAAAATGGGTGCTAGCATATCTTTATGTCCCTAAAGATAAGTTTTAAAAAATTCTGCAACTATGCACCTGCCGCTAATAGCCTATTATAGAAAACACCTGCTGCATACTTGCAGAATAGCCCTGAACCTATTGCCCTATTTTTAAAACTTTTTTCCCAATTTTTTTTTTCACCCCAATTTTGAAATAAATTTTTTGGGGTGTCCCTATTTTTTTTTTTTGACACAGTTATTTTTAAAATGTCATTCCCAGTGGTGCAGGCTATTTTTTTTAAGCCTGCACCCCTAAACCCCAATTCTGCACTTTCTTTCGTCACCTATTCAGTGGTGAAAAGTTATCCCCGTTTTTTTTCCAAGATTTTTCGCACCTGTGAAAAGTCTTTGAAATTGAATACGGTGTAAAACCAAAACCTCCGAAAATGACGTAATTGGTGCGAAAACATCGCAAAAACTGAGTTTTCGCTCCATATTGAATACCCCTACTAATCTCAAATCGTGATGTTCTCTCTTCCCCTTATCATACAGATGGTGAAAGGGAGCAGGCTTATTACCAACCACAACCAACAGGTCAACATTCATGATAAGTTAGGAATACGTTTTAAATCAACAATCCCACTGTAGCAGAACACTGTAGTGTTGAACACTGGAAAGTATTAAATATTAATAGGTCAATAATAAAAGAAAATACATTTTTTAATCATCATAAACTTTACTAGCCAAGTAGACAGACTAGAAATAAATATAACTAACAAGAAATGTGATAGTGCCTTATTGATGTGGAGTGAAAAAAGCAGGGTGGTAGGCTGGACTGCTTACCCTAATTTTAAACATAATGAAAATTGCTACCATGCTGAGACTTGTAGTGCCATACAGAAAAAAGAGAATGCAAGTGCACACCCTATGCACTAAGAATAGTGATAATTAAAACAATTAAGATAATGTTTACAAATACGGGCCGTATTCAATTAGAAGTGAAAAGTCGAGATCCGCGAAAAAGTATTGCTGATTGCGACTTTTCGCTTGTCAGAAAAGTATCGCCGTATTCAATTCCGTCCACTTTTCGCGTACGCGAACACGCAAAGCATTGTAACAGACGAAAAAGATTTGCCTCTGAATAAGTGGAGAAAATAAGTGCAACATTTTTGTTTGGGGGTGCAAAGGTTGGGAAACCACCCAGAACCCTTGGGACAGCCCCCGGAAGGACAACTGCATCAAGCAAATCCTAAAAAAAATTAATAACATCCCAAAAAAGTTGATTGAATTTTGGGGGGAAAAGTGCAAAGTGGGGGTACAACTTTGCAAACTAGTGAAATAAGCTAGTGGGGGTGCACTAAGAAGGGGTCAAGTGTTTTGGGGATTGTAGGTGCATTTTTGGGGGTGCAAATTCACATTATTTAAAAGTTCACCTTGAAGATATTAAAATATGCTTGCACCCATTTTCACGTCCTCCAAATTTGCCAGGACTACTTATTTTCTCCAAAAAATACTACTTTATGCTATTCTTCACCACTTGTACAAATACGCTAATTCGTGGCAGTTGTGCAAACTTATGCACCCCAAATAGTTTTATTAGTGCTAATCGGACACTACTACATTGTTCCCCAATGTTTCTGCATCTCTTTTTGGGTACAGGCTGATTTCCCCGATTCTGACACCACTTTTCGCCTGTTCTGACTTCGCGTGTCTCCGTTTTCACGTCTTTTGGAATTGAATACGGCAAATAGCGGGGACGCGCACGATAAGTTTCCGCTGCTAAAATATGCAATGTAGGTGAAAAGTCCGGCATGCGAAAAAGTATCGTGGGTCCTAACATGGAGTATAAATAAGGTCTTTAGCACATGTGGCCAAAAATGCGTGCCCATCTACCACTTCAAGGTGAACCTCATGGAATGGGTCCCTAACATCCCCAATACTAACACATTATGTCAATTTATCCAGGACTTACTCATAATTGCTCATTGTTATATGTAGACACCAATACATGGACCTGTACTCATTAAAATCACCTAAGGGCAGATGGGAGGGGTCTCTACCTTCAAGCATACTTTATATATACAAATACAGAGAGAAGGGGGGGGGGTTATAATGAGAGGCACTACCATGCATTTTCTGCAGTGAATTGATGCTTTTTATAATTTTATTTTACATTATTGACAAAATATACTTTTCATACTATTTAAGCTGGGCATCCACTATACAATTTTCTGTCAGATATCTGTCCAATCTGGCTGGTTGGAATTGAAAACCTGGTAATGTATTGGACCGATATCTGACAGAAAATTGTATAGTGGATGCCCAGCATTAGAATCCTTGTTATCTGGGAAAAAGGTTTCATTAAAATACTGGGGCTGATTCCTAGTTGCACACAAAGTGGCTGTAGTTATGTACAGCTGCGGAAGCCTGATTTACTACCTTATGCTAATGCGAGAATAAGGATAATGGGAGTGTGTGTGTCTGCCACGAGAAACCCATGCCAACCATTATATTTATGCCAAATGCTGCAAAGTTCATCTTTAGTATTGGCACTTGCTCCAGCCCCATGCTATGTGCAGATCAGTCACAAACAGGCTTCCCCATACGCATGACTCAGAATTGTATGGAGCATGACACTATACACAAATGACACTCTCATGGCACTCCCACAAGTCAAAGCAGTTCCGTGTGCTCGCATTTTTGGCACACCAAAACACCTGATTTCATGGAAAACAGATCTGAACAAAATCCATATAACTCAAAATAGGAGATGCGCAGAAATAAGTAAATTCACATTTGTTTGTGTCTGTGCACAGAGATTCGTTAGCCCCATAATCAGACCCTTCATTCTGACCAAACCAAAATCTAATTTTCAACCAATGTCCAACTAGTCTAACTCTGGGGGATCCTCTCCAGTTACCCCTGAACTTCCATAGAACTGCAACTTCTGTTCCAGTCTGTTGGATTCCACATTCCCTGTAGCAATTTACAATGAAAATACATACTGCACAATATAGACTAGGCCAGTGGTTCCCAACCTTTTTGATGTGACATACATCTTGATGTGATATATCTCTTGATGTGATATATCTCTTGATGTGACAATTCTTGATGTGATATATCTCTTGATGTGACATAATTCTTGATGGGACATACCTCTTGATGGGACATACAGTACATCCAGAAAGTATTCACAACGCTTCACTTTTTCCACATTTTATTATGTTACAGCCTTATTCCAAAATGGAATAAATTCATTTTCGTCCTCAAAATTCTACACACAATACCCCAAATGACGTGTAAAACATTTCTTTTGAGATTTTTGCAAATTAAAAAAAAATCCACTAAGAAATCATCTGTACATAAGTATTCATGGCATTTGCCATGAAGCTCAAAATTGAGCTCAGGTGCATCCTGTTTCCACTGATCATCCTTGAGATGTTCCTACAGCTTAATTGGAGTCCACCTGTGGTAAATTTAGTTGATTGGACATGATTTTGAAAGGTATACACCTGTCTATATAAGGTCCCACACTTGACAGTGCATGTCAGAGCACAAACCAAGCATGAAGTCCAAGGAATTGTCTGTAGACTTCCGAGACAGGATTGTCTCGAGGCACAAATCTGGGGAAGGGTACAGATATAAATATATGCTGCTTTGAAGGTCCCATTGAGCACAGTGACCTCCATCATCTGTAAATAGAAGTTCCGAACCACAAGGACTCTCCCTAGAGTTGGCCGGTCATCTAAACTGAGCGATCGGGGGAGAAGGGCCCAGGTTACCAAGAACCCGATAGTCACTCTGTCAGAGCTACAGCATTCCTCTGTGGAGAGAGGACAACCATCTCTGCAGCAATCCACCTATCAGATCAGGCCTGTATGGTAGAGTGGCCAGACGGAAGCCACTCCTTAGTAAAAAGCACATGGCAGCCCGCCTGGAGTTT
This sequence comes from Taudactylus pleione, assembly GCA_031769625.1. Classification (NCBI taxonomy): domain Eukaryota; kingdom Metazoa; phylum Chordata; class Amphibia; order Anura; family Myobatrachidae; genus Taudactylus; species Taudactylus pleione. The sequence continues at coordinate 2,789,278 of JAUIMM010000686.1, forward strand.
GCCAAAATGCACCTGAAGGACTCTCAGACCATTATGAGACAAAGATTTAAATATTTGGCGTGAATGGCAGGCGTTCTGTTTGGAAGAAACCAGGCACCGCTCATCACCAGGCCAATACCATCCCTACAGTGAAGCATGGTGGTGGCAGCATCATGCTGTGGGGATGTTTTACAGCGGCAGGAACTGGGAGACTAGTCAGGATAGAGGGAAAGATGAATGCAACAATGTACAGAGGCATCCTGGATGAAAACCTGCTTCAGAGCGCTCTTGACCTCAGACTGGGGTGACGGTTCATCTTTCAGCAGGACAACGACCCTAAGCACACAGCCAAGATATCAAAGCAGTGGCTTCAGGACAACTCTGTGAATGTCCTTGAGTGGCCCAGCCGGAGCCCAGACTTGAATCCAATTGAACATCTCTGGAGAGATCTGAAAATGTCTGTGCACCAACGCTTCCCATCCAACCTGATGGAGCTTGAGAGGTGCTGCAAAGAGGAATGGGCGAAACTGCCCAAAAATAGGTGTGCCAAGCTTGTGGCATCATATTCAAAATGACTTGAGGCTGTAATTGTTGCCAAAGGTGCCTCAACAAAGTATTGAGCAAAGGTTGTGAATACTTATGTATATGTGATTTCATAGTTTATTTTTTTTTATTAAATTTGCAAAAATTGCTAAAAAACTTTTTAAACATTGTCATTATGGGGTATTGTGTGTAGAATTTTGAGGACAAAAATTAATTTATTACATTTTGGAATAAGGCTGTAACATAACAAAATGTGGAAAAAGTGAAGCGTTGTGAATACTTTCCGGATGTACTGTACCTCTTGATGGGCCATATCTCTTAATGGGCAATATCTCTTAATGGGACATAAATCTTGATTTGACAGATCTCTTTATAAGAAATCCTTCCTGTTGGGACATGCCTTTTGATGACACATACCATTTGATGTGACTTACATCTTAGTGTGACATACCTCTTACACATGACACATTTTTTTAAATACTGCAATAAAAAGATTGGCAGATTTGAGCATTAGCAGAATCTTTTAATTATCTAAACATACTAAACATATACATAGAACTACATATATGACACATATATCCTGAATGGCTGGATTTTTTTTATAACACATTTCTGTAATTACCCATATCTTTTCCCATTCTGTCCCCAACAAACTCCTTATTATCTCATAGTAAGGAGCATTTAGTTTAATTATTTTCTGGGTTTCAGCACTTTGTAAGGTCTCCAATCCACAGATATTTTAAGAGCAAATATAATGTTGAGTATTAACATCAACATTCATTTCTTATGCTGTTTATATTGGTTTAAAATTGCTGTAAATTTACCAACATAATGAGGTTTCTGACAAAAGATTGAGAATAATTTGTGGTAACACTTAATAAATCCTGCATTGACACCTTTCCCACCTTTTACCAACTTGCTATATAAAATCAATTTTACATTCTAAAAAGTTTTCTACGTTGGGGCCCATAACTAGGGTAGTGTCACCAGTGCCATGGCACAGGGCACTGCAGGGCAGGGGGCGCTGTTTGGGCCAGTCAAGTTTCCTGTTTATTATCATTCTCACTTGTAGCTTCCACTTCTTTTATCCCCAGCATCTCCTCGCCTCCCCATGTCTTCCCTGGCCCTTCCCCATGAGGCCATGGGCCTTTTTCAGGTGCACTATCTTAAGTCCCTATTTAAAAAATGGAGGGGGGGGGGCGCCAATGCTCTCTCTGCACAGGGCACCAGAAAGTCTAGTTACGGCTCTGGATGGGGCGCCGTCCCCATAGGAAGGCACCAGAGCAAGGTACCCCTTTTATGGGACGGAGTGCCAGCGGTTATGTATCTATAGACCCTTGCACACAGAAAGCTGAGAATGTGTGTTGCAGATTCTTATGCATGATGAACATGAAGGATGAATATAGCATATATTACCATAAGTATAAGGATAAATTAAACCCACCTTTTTCCTTCTTATCAAACCTATTTGTATCTCAGATAGAGGTCAGTGGCAGAATGAATTTACATCATTTTCTTGACACTGACAAAAATTCCATTTGCAGGCGCTATTGATGCTTTAAAGGTGTAATGTATCATACAAATAATTTTTTTATGATTTGACGTGTACAGTCTAGTTTGATTTATTTTTATGTCAAATATGAAATGAAAAGTGAGAAACTTGAAAATGAGAATCTCTCTAGAGAAGAAAAACAGGAAAGAAATAAAAAAGTAAGAAACACAGGAGCATATCTCTTCTATTTTACAGGCCATTTTAATTGAGTCTCATTGTGGTAATTCTTCTCTTCAAACATCTGGTAAGTGCAATGCAGATGAAAGCATGACTTGTGCTTGCCCTTGAAGCAGCCACTTCACATTGATTGCAGGTTTGAGTAAGGTGTAAGGTGGGTGTCAGTGGACTCCTCCCCCACTGCTGTCTCACCGCGCTGTATTGGAGGAAACACAGTGCTGCTGCTTTCAGTAACAGGTTTGCAGTTTCAGAATTCTTTAAACATTTTAAATATGACAAAAACTGTAGTGTTCAGAAAGGTCTGGGGGTTTTGATTTCTCTAAAGAGACTTCATTTGCTGTTCAAACTAAACTTAAAGACCAAAGAGAGGGTTTTTACTTAGATAATTGTAGAAATAATAAATGGTCATTAATAATGAATTGTACAATGATGTATATTACCACTAGAATGTCAGTCACACGTCCTCCCTGCTCAGGTAAGTCCAACCAGACGCAAATCTTTAAGAAATAGACATTTGAAAAAGTATACTATTTTAAAATCATTAAAAAAAGTCTTTTTTTTAGAAAACCTAAGTAAAATAGTAATTAATATGACGTCCTGCGTAGTAGAGAAGGAAGTAACAGTGACACTCAGATAATACTACTTTTAGAAAACAGATAAAAATATAATTGGGCCTCATGTAGAGTTGGATGCATTTCTGCTTAAAGAGTGCAGGCATGGAAGATTGTATTTACCTGGATATGCCTAGTTGCACACGTCTCAGGTCCAGCTAAATATGCATATGCATCTTCTTTACGTCAGGGGTAACATGTATGTATACCGTATACAGGGCTTAAAGTGGTCCTGGAGAGGTGGTGGAACTCATTTCTCCCGCCACCTACTCCCCCGCCCCCGGCCATGCTAGTTTGACAGGCCAAAACAAGCGTGAAAACATTTCTGTACACAAACAGACAAAACATACACACACTGTTGTGCAGGGGTGTATCTAGGGATCCAAGCTCCCCATGCAAGGTAATGGACTGGCACCCCCCCATGCAGTGCCCCCAGTAGTAACCCTCCAGTAGCAATCCCCTTATGCTGCATTGCTCCCAGTATCAGTCCCCCCTATACAGTGCCCCCAGTAGTAGACCCCAGTTGTAGTCCCCCCTATGCTGCATTGACCCCAGCAGTAGTCCTCCCTATACAGTGCCCCCAGTATTAGTGCCCCTTATACAGTGCCACCAGTAGTGGCAACCCCCCCTAAATTGCCCCCAGTAGTGGCCACCCCCCTAAATTACCCCCAGTAGTGGCCACCCCTATACAGTGCCCCCAGTAGTGGCCACCCCCCTAAATTGTCCCCAGTAGTGGCCACCCCTATACAGAGCCCCCAGTAGCAGGCACCCCCATAAAGTGCCCCCAGTAGCGGCCACCCCCTATTTCAGTGCCCACAGTAGTGGCCACCCCTATAGAGTGCCCCCAGTAGTGGCTACCCCTATACAGAGCCCCCAGTAGCGGGCACCCCCCCAGAAATTGCCCCCAGTAGCGGCCACCCCCTATTTCAGTGCCCCCCCCTACACACACAGACACACTCACACAAAGAAAAAAAAATACAACTTACCTGATCCCCGCTCCTGACTCGACCACCGCTGCCAGTCTGAGTCCCGGCCGCTCTTCTCCTGCATGGGAGAGACGTCATACGTCATGACATCCCTCTGATCACATGCTGCAGAGGGAGCCGGAACACGGAGCTCATTAGTGAGCTCCAGCCGGCTCCCTCAGCGGACGATGCAGCAGCTAATGAGAGTCTGTCTGACTCTCATTAGCTGGCTGCTATTACAAACACACAGCTGCCTCTGGCATCTGCGTGTTTGTAAACTGTGTAGGGCAGACCGCTACCACTGCGGTCTGCCTTACACTTGTGGGGCCAGCGGACTTGTCCACCCCTTGGCTGCTGGTGGCACTGCCGGACGGCGCCCCCCCTTTGGTCGGCGCACCTGGCGAGTGCCATCCTGGCCAATGGGTAGATACGCCCCTGCTGTTGTGTATAGGAAACGGTAAAGTGAATGGCTGGGGGACGCCAGGCTAAGCCCCCAGAAGCTTTGGGAGCTATGACAGTGTGAAATACAATGTTAGATCACATAATGGTCTATTTAGTAAGCAGTGTTAGGAGACAGAGTGAACAGTGATAAGAAAGTGATAAGGTGCCAGCCAATCAGCTCCCAACTGTCATCTCACAGGCTGTCTCCTAACACTGCTTAGTAAATAGACCCCTTAAAAAAAAAAATGTTCTGTATCATCAGTGTTATTTTTCTGCCTCTGAGTTTTTTTATGGGGTCCCCACAAACTAGTCTATGTAACTTGGATGCCCAATGTTTTTTTGCAACCCCTATGTATTGCCTATGTATTGCCTTTGCTTGATTCTTTCCTTACCTATATGCTGGTTTCTCTGAAGAAATAGAGCCTCCCTAGGCAGACAGTGAGTGGATCTCTGTTTGAGGGACTTCTGTGCAAGGACTTGGTGGAGATGGAACTAGTTCCACCTACCATTAGAGGTGACGGAACTCAGTTACATCCCGTTCCTGCCCACTTTAACCCCTGACCGTATACATATGCAGCATAGAGTAGTAAATGTTCTAATTGTCCTTTCTATACAATATAATAATATAATGAAGTGTCATATCAATATGAGAGTATAGTGTCTGGACAGCTTATCAGTAAATGTGACAGTTGCATTTACCATGTAAGAAATAATTAAATACAGAGACGGCGACAAATTAAAAGAACAATTTATATTAAATACAAACATCTTTTGTTTTCCTCTTTAAGGGTCATATTTATTATAGTTTGCATTTCTTGTTTTTTATTTTTAAATATGTTTATTAAAAAAACAGTCACATAGAGAATAAAATGAACACATAGTAAAATTGTTACAAATATCAGAAAAGTAAAAACACAAAAAATGTTCCAATGAATTCAAGAAAAGTGCAAACAGTTTAAGTACCATACCATAGGAATGTACAGAACAGATGGATAATAAACAATATTGGTGCATATCAAGGCAATAAAAAACTATGCTTCAGGGGAGTTCATCACAAAATCACATGCAGAGACACAGATAGGAGCCCCTCCCTGCGTTGTATAAAAAGTAATGCAATCACTTTACTTCCAGGTTCTGACCTAGCAGAGTTACTGTGCATGCACGGTCAGAGGACTACGCATGTGCAAGCGGCAGTTAACGGGGAGAGATCCTTCAGGTCCCTCTCACGAATAATAATGTAGCTCCTAGGCAGGGCTGTAGAGGGTCTAGCCAGGTTTGGTCATTGGGAAGGAAACATGACCTAAAAGAAAACAGCATCTGTAGCATCGCCATTGGGCCCCTCAGCCAGAGGTAGATCCAGAGGGGGGAGATCTCGATCCCCTCTCCTATCATGTGCAGGCAGAGGAGACTGCTGCGAAAAATAGGAGAGGATTCACTGGGACAGAGCTTTCTCGCAAGTTCTGTCCCTGCATATGATATTGGATACATCCTTGTAATGTATTCAAATATCGCATTGTGCATCCTGGCAATTTTATCACATCACATCTGCAACTGAGATGCGCATTGTGGTAAATAGGGCCATTAAAGAGCAAACATCTTAGGGAAGCTTTGTAGACCACAGCAAGTGGTAAAAAAAAGGTTATAAATTGTATTACTGAATCTTGAAGGAGCGATAATTACAGTAATCTCCTATTAAATGTAAAGGCCAGATACACCTAACATTTAAAAACTCAGACAAAGAATTCCACAAGTATTTCACTTTGAAACCTTTACTGACATAAAACAATGTGATTTGATGGATTTGTACAGTATATACATTTTACAATAAAGGGTATTTATAAAAAGTGAATCTACAGTGAAATATTCATGTGGCTAGTTCAAATTTAAATGCATAAGTGCATTAATTTTCTGTTAATCCATAAGTAAATAGCATCATATTGTACGTGTTGAACAGGTCCTCTTGACATATACTTTGATATAGCAGCCGGGACTCAGGCGTGCTGGTGAATTGGGGCTCTCTTGATTTTTTATCATTTTTTTTTTAACTTTATATTCAATCATACCACCAATTATTGGAAGAATCCTGATGTCATATGTTACTCCTTCCTATGGTGCAGAGTTTTCACGTGGTCTCCTTTACCCAAATGGCAGAGACATGCACCCATGATACCAATATCATTACATTCAGAGTATACCATCCAGGGCAGAATGTAAAGTATCTAAGGATCTGAGTCATTTTGTTATTTGGTAAATGGATTCAGAATTTCAATATACTCTGGCATTAAACATTTTACCATATATTAGAATGTCCTCTGTCTACTGGATTTTCATTGTAGAGAAATAGCTATATTACTTTTACCGGGATAAAGTCAGGAAGCCGATGGTCAAAATGAAGACCACCGGCTTCCCGACTGTCCAATCCCGACAGGGGGCTAAAGATAGGCGTTGAAATCCCGATGCCTATTATTATCCCTACGCCGGGAGCCCAACATACCGAACGAAGGTAAGCCAGGCGGCGGGCGCAGACAGCCGTGGGGGGGAGGGTTAGATTAGGGGCTCCTGGGGGGGACATAGGGCTAGGCACCCCCCTGGGAGGGTTAGGCTAGGGGGAGGGGGGTTTAGGGTTAGGCACCCCCAGGGGGAGGTTAGGGTCAGGGACCCCCCCAGGAGTTAGGTTTAGGCTGCGTAGATTAGGTTTAGGCACTTACCGGGGGGGTTAGGGTTAGGCACTAGGGGGGGAGGTTAGGGTTAGGCACCCCTAAGGGAGGGTTAGGGGGGGGAGAGGGTTAGGTATACTTACTTTACTTCCCAATCGGGATCTTCATTGGTGCCGGTCTTCCGGCATCGGGATTTGAACCGCTGGACATAGGTCCGGTGGGTCATTCATACAGATCCCACTTTTACCAATTGCAGTGTTTCCAGGTGGAGATATTAATACAAATGTATTTATTTTCTGTGTTAATAGGAAAGAAATATCATAATTGGCATATGACATGGCATGAGGATAATTGTGTAGTTGCGAGTCAGCTGAACGTGTCGACATTTTTACCATGTCACCCTTAATACATGTCTACATATTGATTGTTAACCTTATGACCATGTCGACATTCTGTTGACATTCAGAACCTGTAGACTTTCTGACTGTCGACCTTCTGAATGATGACAAGTCATACCACACCCTTTGTAGCACCTGAAGTAGAATGTATTTGCACAGAAGGAATCCTGACTAACAGAAAGCCAATGCAAATAATCTATTAAGGATTCATTGGCCTTTTATGAACTATACTAGATGGGCACAGACTTCTCCCAGCGCCAGCTTTTTTTTTTTTTTTTAGAAAGAGGTCGCCATCCACTGTATTAACTGCTACTGTCACTGTATTTAAAAGCATATACTTTCGTACTATCTTTGGCAGCTTACTTAGAAAGGGAGAACACAGTCCATTAATTAATACTATCAATGTACTAAAATATTAGAGACTACCTTTTGTCAACGTCAGCTTATTTTAAAGCAGAGATAGCCTTGTAATTGTGTCAGTGACAGCGTACTTAATGGTAGAGACTAATGCTACCTGCCACTAACAGTGCATTTTAAAGCAGAAACTGACTTTCATTATTAGCACTATAAGTATTATTAGGAGCAGGGACTGCATTCTAATTAATGTCAGTGTGTAACATCTGGGGCAGACATTTATTTGGTGCTACTACTACAAATGATTGTCTGTGACCAACAATAGCAAACCATTTCTTATCACCTGCCCACAGTGTCGGACTGAAGCATGAAGGGCCCACTGGGGTAATGCAGTGGTTAAGGGGTATGATCATCCACCTGAAGTGGTGTGGTCAGCCACCACAGATACATGGCTAACCATTAAGTAACTATTGGTGTTTCTATATAGAGAACCAAGCCCCTATGTTGATCAGCGGTCCTGCTCCTCCAGGTAATTGACCGTCTAATCTATAATTTGAGGTCTGGAATCTGAGGGCCCACCGGGGATTTCCCCTGTACCCCTGTGGGCCAGTCCAACCCTGCCTGCCCACCTTAGAGACCCTGCAGACAAGAACCCTGTTTACTGAATGTAAAATGGCACTATATAACTAAATACTAACTGACTAGTTTAGCCCTGGTTATATTCTAAAATAATTAGGAAAAAGCAGGATCAGAATAATATGAATTGCTTTATAAGGGTCCAGCCCCATACTGTACAATGCTGTGAATTGTGGCTTTCAACAGTGTAGAGCTGTTAATAAAAAAAAAAACATCCCCCATCTCCAACATGGTTGCCTCCTCTGGAACTTTCCCGGAGGGAGCTCTTCAAAAGTTGGCAAGTGTGGTTCAGAAAACAATGTAGAGTTGATATGATTGCATATACAATAGGATAGGATATGTGACATTCTTACTAGAGGTCCAGGCTTCTCCACACTGTATGAGCCGCTACCTCTCCTGGACAACCACTCACTTACTTGTTTGATGTACTTGGCTGTCTTAAGCCAGGAAGCCTCATAGCTCTCACTTAAGTGTAAAGCTGCCCCACCGGGACCTCGGTTTCCAATATGGTGACAGTCCCCTCCTCCAAAGGCACATAGGACTGCAGCAAGTGGCGGGTTGAGGTGTTACTTCTGTTGGGACTCCTCTACCTCGCCATGATGAGCCAAATTATTATTTGGTATATTTTATATATAACATATATATGATATGTTTATATGGATATGCAGTATGTACAGCACATGTGTGTGTGTATATATATATCTCTTCTCTCTCGCTCTCTCTCTAAACTGATTATACCTGTATAATAAAGTCCCTGGTTTAGCAGTCTGCCTATTCATTTGGGCTAATCTCTTTAACCAGTGGACGGATTTTGATGGGGTTTTCACTATTCTATACAGCATTGGTCGAGGAAAGTTTAGGTGTATAAACCATTCATCTGTGACAAAAGAGATCCAAGCAGTGATGATTTTAGTGAAGCAAAGTCACAGAAAAAAAATGTGCACAAAGCTGGCCATGGTGCTGAATCAGCAAGAGTGCGATCCAGTCAGAGATAGCATTGTGCCCTGTTGCTTAGAAGAGTCAGCCTGCGAGTGCAGAGGCTGAGCTGCCTAACGCAGATGGAAGGCAGCATAAAACACTGGCTGTGAGGAGAAACCAACATGCATAGCCAGAGTACCTTTCCAGAGGTCAGTGTAATGTCTGGCCCCTGTGTATGTATGTATATACAGTGTGTGTGTATGTATGTATATACAGTGTGTGTGTGTATGTATGTATATACAGTGTGTGTGTATGTATGTATGACAAGATATTAAGATCCAAAGTGGGCCCTACAGGTTGTCAAAGAGCTTGTCCCTATAAAGGGAGACAGCAAGTGTACTAACATGTGTCCCACAATGGTCAAGATGTCCAGGGCTGCCATCAGATATTGTGGGGCCCAGGAGTGACAAAATAGGCAGGGCCCCAGGGCCCCCCCTCCCTCTACTGCTAGGTCTAATTAATTATGACTTACCTTATCGCCTTGTGCTTCTTCCTTCTGGCTTCTTCTCCTCCAGGGCTGGCTGGCGCTGCTCCTCACACGCCACGGCTCATCTGACATCTCCCATCCAGTGGCGTGATGTCGTGCACCCCAACGCCAAAGGAAAAGAAAATTTATTTAACAAGTGCAGGGGCAAATACAGGATTTTCTGAGGGAGAGGGAGGGGGTTTCTAATAAAATAATTAAAATAAAATAAATATATATATATATATATACCTGGAATTGTCCTGCACTCTCAACTAAGAAGAAGACAACATTGGGGTGCTTCCAAGAATCTGTAGATCCCATTTAAATACTTGAATTTCCCATACGATGGAAGGAGGCACTCGCCGTATATACGATAAAAAATAATCTTTATTCATAACCGATTTTCACACTTGTTTTGGATGTGGTCTTGATAAAGGTCCGGCTGGGGACCGAAACGTTGACCCAAACATTGATGCATCCAAAACAAGTGTGAAAATCGGTTATGAATAAAGATTATTTTTTATCGTATATACGGCGAGTGCCTCCTTCCATCGTATGGGAAATTCAAGTATATATATATATATACCGTGTTTCCCCGATAATAAGACACTGTCTTATTTTTTTTTTTGTTAACAAAAACACCATAGGGCTTATTTTCGGGGTAGGTCTTATATTAATTTTGACAGCAGTGCCCTTATGCAGGCCCCCCCTTGCAGAAGTGTCCCATATGCAGGCCACCCCCTTGCAGGCCCCCTTGCAGAAGTGCCCCTTATGCAGGCCCCCCCCTTGCAGAAGTGCCCCTTATGCATGCCCCCCCCCTTGTGGAAGTGCCGCTTATGCAGGCCCCCCTTGCAGAAGTGCCCCTTATGCATGCCCCCCTTGTGGAAGTGCCGCTTATGCATGCCCCCCACTTGTGGAAGAGCCGCTTATGCATGCCCCCCCTTGCAGGCCCCCTTGTGGAAGTGCCGCTTATGCAGGTCCCCCCTGTAGCAGTGTCCCTTATTGCAGTGCACTTACCTGACTCGCCGCCGTCCGGGATGTCGCTTTCACCTGCGCGCTGCCTGGATCTAACATGATCCAGCAGGCGCAGCCGCACAGGATCCTCAGCGCGCGGGTGACGTCATGACGTCACCCGCGCACTGCATGACTGGGAACGCTGGTCTCTGCAGCGTTCCCAGCTGAAAATGAGTTCAGGTAGGTCTTATTTTCGGGGTAGGGCTTAATTTGGACCGGGTTTCAAAATTAAGGGTAGGTCTTATTTTCGGGGTAGGTCTTATTATCGGGGAAACACGGTATACTGTGTGTGTATATATATATATATATATATATATATATACATATATATATATATATATATATATTGTTAAACACACACATACACATATAATATATGCAGCATAACACACATGTACATGTATATATAACACATATACATATATCCACGCTAACATATGTACATACACATACATCCACACAAACATACATACACATATGTACACTCTAACACATACAGATATATACATACTAGGGGTGTGCACCGGCCACTTTTCGTGTTTTGGTTTTGGATCTGGATCTTTCTTCGTGTTTTGGATCTGGATTGGTTTTGCCAAAACCACCCTTCCGTGTTTTGGGTTCTGGGTTTTGTGTTTTGGATCTGTATTTTTTTGAAAAAAAGCATAAAAACAGCTAAAATCACAGAATTTGTGGGTTTTTCTGCTCCTATGCTATTATTAACCTCAATAACCTTAATTTCCACTCATTTCCAGTCTATTCTGAGCACCTCACACCTCACAATAGTGTTTTTATGTCCAAAAGGTTGCATCGAGGTAGCTGGATGACTATGCTAAGAGATGCGAGTGGGCGGCACAAACACGTGGTCCATCTAGGAGTGGCACTGCAGTGGCAGACAGGATGGCAGTTTGAAAAACTAGGCCCCAAACTATACATAATGCAAAGAAAAAAAAGAGGTGCAAGATGGAATTGTCCTTGGGCCCTCCCATCCACCCTTATGTTGTATAAACAGGACATGCACACTTTAACAAACCAAACATTTCAGCGCCAGGGTCTGCCACACGACTGTGGCCGAAATGATTGGTTCGTTTGGGCCCCCACAAAACAAGCTGGCAATTAATCTGTCCCTGCACAAACTGGCTTTAAGGAGGCAAGATGTCGTCCTCATCCTCCTCATCCACCGATTCCTCACCCTCTTCAGTGTTGTGTACATCCTCATCCTCACAGAGTATTAATTCGTCCCCGCTGGAATCCACAACCACAGGTCCCTCTGTACGTTCTGGAGGCTGGTCTCCCTGGAAGAGTTGATAATTCATTTTATGAGCATCATCTTCTCCACATTTTGTGGAAGCAACCTCCTACGCCTTTCGCTGACAAGGTTCCCGGCTGCAGTAAACACTCTTTCGGAGTACAAACTGGAGGGGGGGCAACTCAGGTAAAATAGAGCCAGTTTGTACAGGGACCTCCAAATTGCTTCTTTTTCCTGCCAGTACAGGTATGGACTGTCTGACATGCCTACTTGGATGCTGTCACCGATGTAATCCTTTAACAGACAGACGCACGCTTGTCGCTGCTGCTTTGAGGATGCAAGTGCGGCTACAGCCCACACAATTCACAAAGACAGAAAAAAGAAGAATATTTTTATTGTTTGTGTAGCACACTTTGAGGGTGTCACCACCCTTTAACAGACAGACGCACGCTTGTCGCTGCTGCTTTGAGGATGCAAGTGCGGCTACATTGCACACAAGTCACAAACACATTAAAAAAATAGTTTTTTATTTTTTGGAGCACTTTGAGAGTTACACCACCCTTTAACAGACAGACGCACGCTTGTCGCTGCTGCTTTGAGGATGCAAGTGCGGCTACAGCCCACACAATTCACAAAGACAGAAAAAAAAAGAACAATATTTTTATTGTTTGTGTAGCACACTTTGAGGGTGTCACCACCCTTTAACAGACAGACGCACGCTTGTCACTGCTGCTTTGAGGATGCAAGTGCGGCTACAGCCCACACAATTCACAAAGACAGAAAAAAAAAAGAAGAATATTTTTATTGTTTGTGTAGCACACTTTGAGGGTGTCACCACCCTTTAACAGACAGACGCACGCTTGTCGCTGCTGCTTTGAGGAGGCAAGTGCGGCTACAGCCCACACAATTCACAAAGACAGAAAAAAAAAGAACAATATTTTTATTGTTTGTGTAGCACTCTTTGAGGGTGTCACCACCCTTTAACAGACAGACGCACGCTTGTCGCTGCTGCTTTAAGGATGCAGGTGCGGCTACAGCCCACACATTTCACAAAGACAGAAAAAAAAAGAACAATATTTTTATTGTTTGTGTAGCACACTTTGAGGGTGTCACCACCCTTTAACAGACAGACGCACGCTTGTCGCTGCTGCTTTGAGGATGCAAGTGCGGCTACAGCCCACACAATTCACAAAGACAGAAAAAAAAAGAAGAATATTTTTATTGTTTGTGTAGCACACTTTGAGGGTGTCACCACCCTTTAACAGACAGACGCACGCTTGTCGCTGCTGCTTTAAGGATGCAGGTGCGGCTACAGCCCACACATTTCACAAAGACAGAAAAAAAAAGAAGAATATTTTTATTGTTTGTGTAGCACACTTTGAGGGTGTCACCACCCTTTAACAGAAAGACGCACGCTTGTCGCTGCTGCTTTAAGGATGCAGGTGCGGCTACAGCCCACACATTTCACAAAGACAGAAAAAAAAAGAACAATATTTTTATTGTTTGTGTAGCACACTTTGAGGGTGTCACCACCCTTTAACAGACAGATGCACGCTTGTCGCTGCTGCTTTAAGGATGCAGGTGCGGCTACAGCCCACACATTTCACAAAGACAGAAAAAAAAAGAACAATATTTTTATTGTTTGTGTAGCACACTTTGAGGGTGTCACCACCCTTTAACAGACAGACGCACGCTTGTCGCTGCTGCTTTAAGGATGCAGGTGCGGCTACAGCCCACACATTTCACAAAGACAGAAAAAAAAAGAAGAATATTTTTATTGTTTGTGTAGCACACTTTGAGGGTGTCACCACCCTTTAACAGACAGACGCACGCTTGTCGCTGCTGCTTTAAGGATGCAGGTGGAATCTAGACGGGATTTGGAACCGGGGACACACTACCTCCATCAATTGTCTAAATCCCACTGCACTAATGGCGGATACCGGACGCACGTCTAACACCAACATAGCAGTCAAGGCCTCAGTTATACATTTTGCTTCAGGATGACTGCTGTCGTACTTCATCCTCATCGCTAGGGACTGTTGGAGGGTCAATTGTTTAGTAAAAGTAGTGATGTTCCTACTTCTTCTCTGGGATGATGAACAACTCCCAGCAGCAGCAACAGCGCTAGAAGGAAGTGGTTCTTGATCTTTCCCTATTTTATTTTTATCGGAGAAAGTTTGGTCCTCCATTTATGTTATATTGATATATACGTGCGGCTAAAGCGCACACAAACACAGAAAATATTTTTTTATTTTTGCTGGAGAGTAGTGCACTTTGTGGGTTACACCACCCTTTAAGAAATGAGCCAGCCGGCTCTTTACTTATGGGACACAGGCGCACGCTTGGCGCTGCTCTTTTGTTGATGCACGTGCAGTCACAGTGCACACAATTCACAAACACAGAAAATAATTTTTTTTTTGGTTTGGACTGGAGTGTACTTTGGGGGTTACAGCACCCTTTAACGGTCAAGCCAGCCGGCCCTTTACTTATGACACAGGCGCACGCTTGGCACTACTTTGTTGATGCACGTGCGGCTACTGCGCACACAATTCACAAACACAGAAAATATATATTTTTTTAGTTTGGACTGGAGTGTACTTTGGGGGTTACAGCACCCTTTAACGGTCAAGCCAGCCGGCCCTTTACTTATGACACAGGCGCACGCTTGGCACTACTTTGTTGATGCACGTGCGGCTACTGCGCACACAATTCACAAACACAGAAAATAATTTTTTTTTTTGTTTGGACTGGAGTGTACTTTGGGGGTTACAGCACCCTTTAATGGTCAAGCCAGCCGGCCCTTTACTTATGACACAGGCGCACGCTTGGCACTACTTTGTTGATGCACGTGCGGCTACTGCGCACACAATTCACAAACACAGAAAATAATTTTTTTTTTGGTTTGGACTGGAGTGTACTTTGGGGGTTACAGCACCCTTTAACGGTCAAGCCAGCCGGCCCTTTACTTATGACACAGGCACACGCTTGGCACTACTTTGTTGATGCACGTGCGGCTACTGCGCACACAATTCACAAACACAGAAAATAATTATTTTTTTGGTTTGGACTGGAGTGTACTTTGGGGGTTACAGCACCCTTTAACGGTCAAGCCAGCCGGCCCTTTACTTATGACACAGGCGCACGCTTGGCACTACTTTGTTGATGCACGTGCGGCTACTGCGCACACAATTCACAAACACAGAAAATAATTTTTTTTTTGGTTTGGACTGGAGTGTACTTTGGGGGTTACAGCACCCTTTAACGGTCAAGCCAGCCGGCCCTTTACTTATGACACAGGTGCACACTTGGCACTACTTTGTTGATGCACGTGCGGCTACTGCGCACACAATTCACAAACACAGAAAATAATTTTTTTTTTGGTTTGGACTGGAGTGTACTTTGGGGGTTACAGCACCCTTTAACGGTCAAGCCAGCCGGCCCTTTACTTATGACACAGGCGCACGCTTGGCACTACTTTGTTGATGCACGTGCGGCTACTGCGCACACAATTCACAAACACAGAAAATAATTTTTTTTTTTGGTTTGGACTGGAGTGTACTTTGGGGGTTACAGCACCCTTTAACGGTCAAGCCAGCCGGCCCTTTACTTATGACACAGGTGCACACTTGGCACTACTTTGTTGATGCACGTGCGGCTACTGCGCACACAATTCACAAACACAGAAAATAATTTTTTTTTTGGTTTGGACTGGAGTGTACTTTGGGGGTTACAGCACCCTTTAACAGTCAAGCCAGCCGGCCCTTTACTTATGACACAGACGCACGCTTGGCACTACTTTGTTGATGCACGTGCGGCTACTGCGCACACAATTCACAAACACACAAAAAATATTATTTTTTTAGCACTTGGGGGGAGCACCCCTGATGGACAGAGCACCCCCTGGACAACACTACAGCACCCCTTTAGGACTGGGACACTGCACAGGACTTTGGAGTGGACACAGCCCCTACGGAGAACTGACTGCACAACACAGTCCAGCCAGCCCCTATGGACTTTGAAGTAGTGGACACAGCCCCTATTAACAACAGCAGCACAGCACAACACAGCCAGCCCCTATGGACTTTGAAGTAGTGGACAACAGCAGCACAGCGCAGCACAGCACAGCACAACACTACTCTGCACTACACTACACTACACAGCCCAGCCAGCCCTAACTCCCACCCTCCCTCTTCACTGTCCACAGCCGAGTGAGAAAATGGCGCCGACGCAGGTACCTTATATAGGATCCAAAACCCACGAGACTCGGAAGGCGGGATGATGACGTTTTGCCTCGATTTCAGATCCGAGTCAGGCGGGAAAAGTCGAGCCTGACTCGGATCGGACTCGGATCGGGGGGGCTTGGGGGGGTTCGGATTTCAGAAATCCGAACCCGCTCACCCCTAATACATACGCATATATACACACTAACACATACAGAAATACATACCCATATATACACAGTACATACCCATATATACACACTAACACATAGACATATACAGTACATACCCATATATACACACTAACACAGACATATACAGTACATACCCATATATACACACTAACACATACAGAAATACATACCCATATATACACACTAACACAGACATATACAGTACATACACATATATACACACTAACACATAGACATATACAGTACATACACATATATACACACTAACACATAGACATATACAGTACATACACATATATACACACTAACACAGACAAACACAAAAATATTTATTACTTACACTTCTGCACAGCACCTGGTTGCTAATGGGTGGCGGGCATCTTGCATTATTAGGCCCCGCCCCTAAGGAATGGCGCGATTCGCTGGTGTTCGGGGGGCGGGGTTTCACACTGGCTCCGCCCCCATTTCAAGGCGACTGAAGGGGGAAGTAGGGGAATCGTAAAGGAAGGGGTTTCTCAGGTTGGTAGCAGCGCCCCACTCCCTTTTCACTCAAGGGGGTAGTGCGGGCACTGCGGGGGACTATGCAGCAGTTGCAGGAGCAGCACCGGGCCCCCTCTCTTTCTGCCAGTGTCCGGGCCCGGGACTCGAGTACCGGCAGTCCCCCCCTGATGGCGGCCCTGAAGATGTCTATGTATATGTGAGAATAAGTTTTAAATGTCATTTTATGTTTTTTTTATAAATAAAACTGTGTACTAAAAGGAAAGAAGGTTATTAGTTGTATTTGGGTGAACTCAGGTTGAAAAGGTCTCATGGTAGACCTGATAGGTGATTGAATTTTATATTCCTCCTAAGTTACAACACTTTTATAATTCAGTGTAGGCGTTCCCCCCAAAAAACAACATTATCAGTGTTAATTCCATAGGCCCTTTCTGGCAAAGAACCTTTTTGGGGATTAGCAGCCTTATTTGAATATCAGATAATTTATACCGTCTGACAATTGCCAGTCACTAGCGCAATATTGGTATTTGTATTCATGTTCATATACAATTTGTTTGATGCTATTTTGAATACATGTTCTTCATGGATATAAATATGAGGCCCAGGGAGATGGTATGCAGTCGGGAAGCTGGCGGACGTAATCCCAACAGCCGGCTTCCCGACTGCTTTATCCCGGCGAGGGTTAAATGACAGGCTTCTAAATCTAGACGCCTGTCATATTACCGCCGCAGGGATGCCGATGCGCCCGGCATCCCGACCAAAGTGTTGCCGGGCGTCGCTGCGGACAGCTGTGGGGGGGGGGGCAGGGTTAGGTTTAGGGCTCCCGGGGGGGACTTTGGGTTAGGCACCCCCCTGGTAGGTTAGGGTTAGGCTAGGGGGAGGGCGGGTTAGGGTTAGGCACCCCCGGGTGAAACTTAGGGTTAGGCACCCCCCCGGGGGACTTAGGTTTAGGCGGCGGGGAAGGGGGGGTTAGGTTTAGGCACTTAGAGGGGGGATTAGGGTTGGGCACTGGGGGGGAAGGTTAGAGTTAGGCAACCTAAAGGAGGGTTAGGGTTAGGGGTTTAGAAATAGGTTAGCTAATACTTACCATCGACGATCGGGATTTCCTCCTCTGCCGGCCTCCTGGTGTCGGGATTCCAACCACCGGGCAAGGGTCCGGCGGTAAATCATACCGATTCCAGGGAGATAGTACTGTCATTTCTGCTTCACAAGCTGTGTATTTATTGTCCTGCTGCACCTATAGAGTGTTGACAAAGGAACTTAAAGGACTGAAGTGCTGATGACTAGAGATGGCATGGATTTGTTCTAATACTTGCTGACGTACTGATTTATTTCCAGTCTGGTGGGTGCCTTCCATCCTCATAATGGGTCTATTACTATATGTATGGCTTATCTTTGAATACACCTAGGAGGTGCCCCTGATCTGATCTGAGTGCAAAAGAGATAGATAGTGGAGCAAGTAGTTTCAATTTATTAGTTGTACTTTGTGTGTGCCTCGAATGTGTGCACACAAAAAATGGGCTTGGTCACAAATAACGAGGGCTGGGGCCTACTCGACAACGTGGCTGTGTCCGCACAATACTCCCCCATTTCTCGTCACTCTGGGGCCGCTTCTTCACAGAGTATTGTGACTCGCTCAGCGATACAGCTAATGGCATTGGCAGTAAGGTTTTATGGGGTACCACGTACTGGCTGCAAATTTCTTATTGGTATGCCATACCGGCCTGTACCACCTTCCTTGCACCACTGCAGGCTGTGACAAATATTATAATTGCATATAGTAGATGTGCTGGAGTTTTATTCATGCAGAATGGATGTGGGAACTGAGAAGCTGGAGACATTTTTCTTGCAAACGGAATTGCAGGCACGGGATGTGACATGCCCCCAAAATGGTTGCGGCATTCCTGCGTTCTTTGCCACCACTCCCCGTTACTTCCTCCAAACACTCCCTCACTGTCAATCACACTGAGTAAAAATGAATATCTCAACTGCAAATATATCGGCATTGCATACAACTCTAAATCAGGCCCATAGCTCCACTATAAAGGGGTTCAAGGTAGGCGCTAGCTATGCCCTCCATAGAGCTAGCCACATCCATGACACAGAACACCCAACCTATGTAGACCACACCCACACCACACTGGTCATGCCTCCGCATCACTGATCACAGCCCCTGCAACAGCACATAGTAGGCCCTTCATAAACTTCAGCTCCAGGCCCATGTGGACAATAGTCTGGCACTGGTTGGAAGGAACGGGTCTCGCACCAAAGAGGGCAAGCTGTCAATGGTGATTGACAGCTCGCCCTGTTTGGTAGGTGGGCAGGGGGGGTGGCTGGCCAAACGGAGGCGTTCCCGAAGGAACGCCTGCCATTTGGGGGCGGCCCCACTGACATCACCAGTGATGTCAGTGGGAGAGCTTCCGGCTCTATTAGAGCCAGAAGCTCTCTGGGGCTTGCGGCCACGAGACCCTACCACAAGGGTCTCGTAGCAAGCCCGATGGACGCGATGGTCTTGACCATCGCGACCATCATCCTGGCCACTCGCTATAGCTGTGGGTGGTCACCCACAACTATGCGAGTGGCCAGGAGGCCGCACAAAAAACCCCCCAAAAACCGCCCTGATTCAGACCGAGCACTCGTTCAGAATGTCTGGCTCTGAATCGGGCCCTGAGTCTGCACACAGGCCCTCTCCTCTCTCAAAACACCCAAGACCCTTTACCCATGACATGTGGGTACTAGGTCTACATACAGTGTAGATTGCTATGAAGTCTGCACAGTGTAGAGGCAGACACATGAAGTGTAATCAGTGGGGGCGCTGGGTGGAGCTGGGCGGGGCGTCGCAGCAGTTTGAGGAACTATGATAAACCAACTGTCACACTGCTGTCCATTCCCTTACATATAGTGAATTAGACGCTCCCATCTCAATAGTGTTCTGCCACATCTGTGTAAGTCTGTGTTAGGGAACCCGTTAAGTCTGTGCAATTCTTTGTTAGAGCACCTATCAAGTCTTTGTAAGTCTGTGTTAGAGAACCCGTGAGGTCTGTGTTATGCAGCATACACACGGGACGATTCTCCTGAACGATATGAACGATAACGATTTAGTTGAATGATATAGCATTCATATTGTTCATTTTTAGGCAGTGAACGATGGACCAGCGACCATTGATGCGTGTTCCTGCATGGACGATAAAGATGTCTTTCATCGTCCATGCATGCAGGCCAACTTGGACAATATCGTCAATTTTCCTTGTTCAGAGATGTGGCAGGGTGACTCACTGAAAGATATCTTTGAACAATCTATGATATCTTTCAAGTCGTTGGTAGTACAGATCATACCGTGTGTATGCACCTTAATTCTGTGTTATGGCACACATCCACTAGACGATTAAATTGAGCGATTGAACGATAATGATATCGTTCAATAATTGTTTGCACATCGTTTAAAAAGGTGTCTAAAATGACCAGCGATGCGCGCTCCCGCTGGTTGTTTAGACATCTATCATCGGGTAAATATGTTGTACAACCTGACGGTAATGTCAGGTTCAGCAGGTCTGCAGATGATTGATGTGCCTACACTGAACGACTGCACTGAACGGCTGCAATCTGCATGGATACATCTCATCAGAGGTTTTAATTTTTACATAAAAAGGTAGAGCGAGAGTAAAACGCCTCAGTGCTGTATCTTGCCCCTTATTCACAAATCTTATCTAGGTTTGCACTGTCTGTTTTGTGTTTGTTTATTTGTGTATTGATGTCAGTATATGAATTTTACACTATGAATATACCAGTATTATTCTATTCATCTAACTACAGCACTTGGATGTAGTATCATCAAAATAATTTTATTCAAATAAATACCAGTTTATATTTAAAAATTAGGGGTGTGCACCGGCCACTTTTCGTGTTTTGTGTTTTGGTTTTGGATCTGGATCTTTCTTCGTGTTTTGGATCTGGATTGGTTTTGCCAAAACCACCCTTCCGTGTTTTGGGTTCTGGGTTTTGTGTTTTGGATCTGTATTTTTTTTAAAAACAGCTAAAATCACAGAATGTGTTGGTTTTTCTGCTCCTATGCTATTATTAACCTCAATAACCTTAATTTCCACTCATTTCCAGTCTATTCTGAACACCTCACAATAGTGTTTTTATGTCCAAAAGGCTATGCTAAGCGACACGAGAGGGCGGCACAAACACGTGGCCCATCTAGGAGTGGCACTGCAGTGGCAGACAGGATGGCAGTTTGAAAAACTAGGCCCCAAACAGTACATAATGCAAAGAAAAAAAAGAGGTGCAAGATGGAATTGTCCTTGGGCCCTCCCACCCACCCTTATGTTGTATAAACAGGACATGCATACTTTAACAAACCAATCATTTCAGCGCCAGGGTCTGCCACACGACTGTGGCTGAAATGATTGGTTCGTTTGGGCCCCCACAAAACAAGCTGGCAATTAATCTGTCCCTGCACAAACTGGCTCTACGGAGGCAAGATGTCGTCCTCATCCTGCTCATCCACCGATTCCTCACCCTCTTCAGTGTTGTGTACATCCTCATCCTCACAGACTATTAACTCGTCCCCGCTGGAATCCACCACCACAGGTCCCTCTGTATGTTCTGGAGGCTGGTCTCCCTGGAAGAGTTGGTAATTCATTTTTATGAACATCATCTTCTCCACATTTTGTGGAAGCAGCCTCCTACGCCTTTCGCTGACAAGGTTCCTGGCTGCACTAAACACTCTTTCGGAGTACACACTGGAGGGGGGGCAACTCAGGTAAAATAGAGCCAGTTTGTACAGGGGCCTCCAAATTGGCTCTTTTTCCTGCCAGTACAGGTACGGACTGTCTGACATGCCTACTTGGATGCTGTCACCGATGTAATCCTCCACCATTCTATCAATGGTGACAGTATCATATGCAGTGACAGTAGACATGTCAGAAATTGTTGCCAGGTCCTTCAGTCCGGACCAGATGTCCAAACTTGGTCCTGCCTGCCCTGCATCATCGCCAGTGGGTTGCTTAGGATACCTAAGTTTTTTCCTGGCAGCCCCAGTTGCGGGAGAAAATGAAGAAGGAGCTGTTGACGTGTCACGTTCCGCTTCAGCTGACAGTGTTTTCACCAGCAGGTCTTTGCACCTCTGCAGGCTTGTGTCGGCCAGGAAAGAAAGACACCACATAGGCTTTAAACCTAGGATCGAGCACGGTGGCCAAAATGTAGTGGTCTGATTTCAACAGATTGACCACCCTGGAATCCTGGCAAAGCGAATGAAGGGCTTCATCCACAAGTCCCACATGCCGAGTGGAATTGCTCCGTCTTAGCTCCTCCTTCACTTTCTCCAGCTGCTTCTGCAAAAACCTGATGAGGGGAATGACCTGACTCAAGCTGGCAGTGTCTGAACTGACTTCACGTGTGGCAAGTTCGAAGGGTTGGAGAACCTTGCACAACACGGAAATCATTCTCCACTGCGCTTGAGTCAGGTGCATACCCCCTCCTTTGCCTATGTCATAGGTGGATGTATAGGCTTGAATGGCCTTTTGCTGCTCCTCCATCCTCTGAAGCATATAGAGGGTTGAGTTCCACCACTTCACAACCTCTTGTTTCAGGTGATGGCGGGCCACGTTCAAGAGTGTTTGCTGGCGCTCCAGTCTTCGGCATGCAGTCGCTGAATGGCGAAAGTGGCCAGAAATTTTTCGGGCCACCCAAAGCGTCTCCTGCACGCCCCTGTCGCTTTTCAGAAAATTCTGCACCACCAAGTTTATTGTGTGAGCAAAACATGGGACATGCTGGAATTTTCCCAGATGTAATGCCCGCATAATATTGGTGGCGTTGTCAGATATCACAAATCCCCAGGAGAGTCTAAGTGGGGTAAGCCACTGGGCGATGATTTCCCTCAGTTTCTCTAAGAGGTTGTTAGTGGTGTGCCTCTTACTGAAACCGGTGATACACAGCTTAGCCTGCCTTGGCACGAGCTGGCGTTCCTGAGATGCTGCTACTGGTGACACTGCTGTTGTTGCTGCGTAAGGTGATACATCTACCCAGTGGGCTGTCACAGTCATATAATCCTTAGTCTGCCCTGTTCCACTTGTCCACATGTCCGTGGTTAAGTGGACATTGGGTACAACCGCATTTTTCAGGACACTGAGGACACTTTTTCTGACGTTTCTGTACAGTCTCGGTATTGCCTGCCTAGTGAAGTGGAATCTAGACGGGATTTGGAACCGGGGACACACTACCTCCATCAATTGTCTAAATCCCACTGCACTAATGGCGGATACCGGACACACGTCTAACACCAACATAGCAGTCAAGGCCTCAGTTATACGTTTTGCTTCAGGATGACTGCTGTCGTACTTCATCCTCCTCGCTAAGGACTGTTGGAGGGTCAATTGTTTAGTAAAAGTAGTGGTGTTCCTACTTCCTCTCTGGGATGATGAACGACTCCAAGCAACAGCAGCAGCGGCAGCAGTAGGTGTAGCAATGCAGGATCCTCCGGAGGAATCCCAGATAGGAGAGTCAGTCATGCCAGTGACATGGCCTGCAGGACTACTTCCGATCCTGACTAAGGAGGAAATTGACGAGGAGGGAGTTGACGGTGTGGTTTGCAGGCGCTTGGATACAACAGGACAACGGGATTTAGGTGTCCCTGGACTGCTTACGGTCTTAGCCAAAGTTTCTGAACTTGACAGTAACTTTTTATGAACACGCTGCAGGTGCCGTATAAGGGAGGATGTTCCTAGGTGGTTAACGTCCCTACCCCTACTTATTTTACCTTTACATATGGTACATATGGCAAGACAGTTGTTGTCCGGATTTGGATAGAAATATTGGCAGACCAAAGAGGTGGAATGTTTGGTCTTCTGCCCAGGCATGACCGTGATGGGCTTTTTCATCCCACAGACAACAACTGTCTCCCCCGGAGCCTGATTTAAACAAACCACATTACCATTCAGAATCCTCCTCGCCAACTTCCTCCTCAGCGCCAGCTACACCAGTATCCTCATCCTGTTGTACTTCAACAGTGACATCTTCCATATGCATATCAGCAAGTGGACTGTGGGTGCTCCTTTCAGCACTTGCAGGGGGCGTGCAAATGGTGGAAAGAGCCACCTCTTCCCGTCCAGTGCTGGGAAGGTCAGGCATCGCAACCGCCACCACACTTGGACTCTCCTTGGGGATTTGTGATATCTTCTTAGAACGCACAGTTCTTCGCTGTGCTTTTGCCAGCTTAACTCGTTTGATTTTTTTTAGCGGGAGGAGGGCTTCCATCATCTTGTGAAGCTGAACCACTAGTCATGAACATAGGGAAAGATCTTTGCCATTCCTTGCCACTCCGTGTCGTAAATGGCATATTGGCAAGTTTACGTTTCTCCTCAGATGATTTAAATGTTTTTTTCAAGGTCATTTTCCTGAACTTTGTCATTTGGGATTGTATGTGCCCTCTACTATGACATTTGGCATCAGCCTTGGCCGACGACGTTGATGGCATGTTATCGTCTATGTCATGACTAGTGGCAGCAGCTTCAGCACTAGGAGGAAGTGGTTCTTGATCTTTCTCTATTTTATTTTTATCTGAGAAAGTTTGGTCCTCCATTTATGTTATATTGATATATACGTGCGGTTAAGGCGCACACAAACACAGAAAATAATTTTTTATTTTTGTTGGAGACTAGTGCACTTTGTGGGTTACACCACCCTTTAAGAAATGAGCCAGCCGGCTTTTTACTTATGGGACACAGGTGCACGCTTGGCGCTGCTCCTTTGTTGATGCATGTGCAGCTACAGCCCACACAATTCACAAAGACAGAAAAAAAAGAATTTTTTATTCTTTGTGGAGCGCACTTTGGGGGTTACACCACCTTTTAACAGACAGACACACGCTTGGCGCTGCTGCTTTAAGGATGCACGTACAGTGCAGACAATTCACAAACACAAAAGAAAATGTTTTATTTTTGTTTGAGTGCACTTTGGGGGTTACACCACCCTTTAACAGACAGACGCTTTAACAGACAGACTGCTCCTTTGTTGATGCACGTGCAGCCACAGTGCACACAATTCACAAACACAGAAAATATTTTTTTATTTTGTTTGGAGTGCACTTTGGTGATTACAGCACCCTTTAATGGTCAAGCCAGCCGGCCCTTTACCTATGACACAGGTGCACGCTTATCGCTACTTTGTTGATGCACGTGCGGCTACCGCGCACACAATTCACAAACACAAAAAAATATATATTTTTATTTTGTTTGGAGTGCCCTTTGGGGGTTACAGCACCCTTTAACGCACAAGCCAGCCGGCCCTTTACTTATGGGACACAGGCGCACGCTTGGCACTGCTCCTTTGTTGATGCACGTGCAGCCACAGTGCACACAATTCACAAACAGAAAATATTTTTGTATTTTGTTTGGAGTGCACTTTGGGGGTTACAGCACCCTTTAACGGTCAAGCCAGCCGGCCCTTTACTTATGACACAGGCGCACGCTTGGCACTACTTTGTTGATGCACGTGCGGCTACTGCACACACAGGGCCTGATTCAGAGCTGAACGCTCTGACCAGAGTGCTCGCTCTGAATCAGGGCCCTCCTACCTTTTTTTCGAGCGTCCTCATGGACGCTCGCATAGCTGTGGGTTACCACCCACAGCTATAGCGAGCATCCATGATGATGGTCGCGATGGTCTTGACCATCGTGACCATCGGGCTTGCAACAGAGACCCTGCGGTAGGGTCTCGCTGCCGCAAGCCCTGGAGTGATTTTGGCTCTATCAGAGCCAAAATCACTCCCACTGACATCACTAGTGATGTCAGTGGGGCCGGCTTGAGATGGTAGGCATTCCCATGGGAACGCCTCCGTCTGGCAGACACGCCCCCGGCATGCCCACCAAAGGGGGTGTGCTGTCAATCAACATCGACAGCACGCCCCCTTTGGTGCGAGACCCGGAGCGATGGAGAGCCCGTCGCTCGCTGGGTCTCGCGCATGCGCACGACGGGTTGTGCACATGCGCAGTGGGGGAACATCAACCTGCTTGCGAGCGTACTGCCGCTCACGAGCGGGTCTGAATGACCCCCACAATTCACAAACACAAAAAAATAAATATATATATTTTTTTGGAGTGCACTTTGGGGGTTACAGCACCCTTTAATGGTCAAGCCAGCCGGCCCTTAACCTATGACACAGGCGCACGCTTGGTGCTACTTTGTTGATGAACGTGCGGCTACTGCGCACACAATTCACAAACACAAAAAAAAATATTTTTTTATTTTGTTTGGAGTGCCCTTTGTGTGTTACAGAACCCTTTAACGGACAAGCCAGCCGGCCCTTTACTTATGGGACACATGCGCAGTGGGGGAACATCGACCCGCTTGCGAGTGTATTGTCGCTCACGAGCGGGTCTGAATGACCCCCACAATTCACAAACTCAAAAAAATATATGTAACACCCTTTAAGGGATGGTATTTGTAAATACACCCCTCTCAGTGTTAGAGCTTGCTTCCTGTTGTAGATATTACATGCCTGAGACCCTGGGATCAGTTTTCAGGTAAAGGAGGGGCTGGAGAGATAGACACGCATGGGTGGGAAGACTGGGTGTGTAGCTGGCAGAGCAGAGGGAGGAGGGGGAGAGAACAAAGGGGGTTGAGAAGAATTTGGGAGAGAGCAGACATCTTTGGGAAGCTTCAGAGCTGGAAGCAGAAATGTAGCCCTCGTGCTCCCCTGGCAGGGGGAGATTGGCGGGGCCGTGGTGACTGCCACGATGCCCATCTAACGCCAAAGGAGAAATAGGTCTGGAGTGAGACCACTGAGATAAAGTCTGTGAGAGACCACAGAGAAAGAGCTGGAAGGTTGCAGTGTGAGCCGCTCAGTGAAGTGTTCAGCACCCATGAGAGGGGTAAGAGACGCAAGTATATGTGGTGAAGAGATGGGGAAGAGGAATTTCCCAGGAGCTTTTACGGTTAAGGTACCAGAGGAGTCCCTTATGCATAAAAGCCCCCCAGCAGCCATTAAAGGGGGGGTCACTGTGGTAGCAGTGTGGCTATAGGAGCCATTCCTGTAGGATAGGGATGGACGGCAGCTGAGAGTCTGATAGCTGCAATAGAAAAGTCTGTATATTGCTGTCCCCATGTGATAGAGAAGGGGAGCAGAGAGAGGCAGACTGTGTATGAGAAACTCTGTATATTGTCTTAGAAGAGACAAAGGAGAGGCAGAGTGCAAAAGAAGTTATGTGAGATGTGTGTGAAGCTGTGGAACTACAGGCACCAGCCAGCATAGGGCCAGGTGGACCTGCATGTATGAAGTGGATAACTACAGGCACCAGCCAGCAAAGGGCTAGGTGGACCTGCACGTATGAAGTGGAGAACTACAGGCACCAGCCAACAAAGGGCTAGGTGGACCTGCACGTATGAAGTGGAGAACTACAGGCACCAGCCAGCAAAGGGCTAGGTGGACCTGCACGTATGAAGTGGAGAACTACAGGCACCAGCCAGCGAAGGGCTAGGTGGACCTGCACATATGAAGTGGAGAACTACAGGCACCAGCCAGCAAAGGGCCAGGTGGACCTGTGTGGGTAAAATGCAAAGCATTCATTGTGACTGTGCTTAAAGACTGTGCTGGTGAAGAAGAGTGTGATGTAATGTAACCATATCCATAAGATTGTCATATACCATCTGACATGCCAAATATATGAGCTGGAGGGAGAGGAGAAGCTGCTGTAACCATATTCTTGTCCTGTAAAGTCATGTGCAGGAGGAGAGAAATAAATTGGTTTATTTTTATAAGAGAAGGTCTGGCGCCCAAGTTATTCAATAGAACTGTTGCTGCATGTGTCTATCTATACCTGTATCTATATGTGTGACTGTTATAAAGCCTGCATGGTCAGGGACCCCCTTCTCAGGTATTGCCCACACCCTGGAGAGCTAGCCTGAGGCAATAGGAGGTGTATCACTCCAAATGCACCTATGTACCACACCGCACACTGAAGGGGGGTTACAAAATGGCGCCCAACGTGGGGCTCGAGCACAGTAAGATGGAAGAAGTGCTCGGAGGATACAGAGACTAAATGCAGTAAATCCAGCCGGAGCAAACCCCTTGGTAGATACCGTGTCTGATCTTCTCTGGGTGTCCCAGCTAGACCAAGGGTTCAGGAGGCGGAGATTGACCCCATTGTTTAAAGTTACCAGTGTAACTTCGCTGTAGGACAAAGTATCAAGTACAAAATGGTGGTAGTGCCAAAGTGTTTCAGAGACTGTTTAAAAGCAGAAGCACATGTGTGAAGTTTTCTTGGGACTTGTAGTGCCGTTCATCCCATCTGCGTGGGAAGCGAGGAGAGCGAGCTCAGCGGAATTGTTGTGTGTTCCTCCAGAAGTTGGGGGGAGCACATGTAAAAAGTTGCCCAGCATTAGAGAAGAGCTGGGGGGAGTGCACCCTGCACCCGCAAAAGTTTGGGGGTATTGGGAGGGGCCACGAGAGCCACCTGTCTCCTTTTGACCCGAGGAGGGGAGGAGACTCAACGGGCAGGCCTGGCAGGAACTTCGTTGTATGACATTAAAAATTTCATTTATAACTCATGTATGAACAACCGTGTTTGAGGACACCCGTGACTCTTGTGTTATTATACACATTGGGGGTAGTGGGATATATTGTTGGAAATGTGAATTTTTCTTTGCATACTGTTCACTGCTAATGTTTTTTTCCATGCAAATGTGATCTAATGTGATTTTCACCACTGAGATTTTTGTTTTATTATGTGGTGTGACGTACGAAATTGCAAGGTTTTACATGTGTGCACCAGTGTAAGTCGGGTGTGCCTGCATGTGCAAGTGATTAGCCAGGTATACCAAAATAATGTATATATTTTAAAGCATACCTACCTAATGGGGGGAGTATGTAACACACTCTAAGGGATGGTATTTGTAAATACACCCCTCTCAGTGTTAGAGCTTGCTTCCTGTTGTAGATATTACATGCCTGAGACCCTGGGATCAGTTTTCAGGTAAAGGAGGGGCTGGAGAGATAGACACGCATGGGTGGGAAGACTGGGTGTGTAGCTGGCAGAGCAGAGGGAGGAGGGGGAGAGAACAAAGGGGGTTGAGAAGAATTTGGGAGAGAGCAGACATCTTTGGGAAGCTTCAGAGCTGGAAGCAGAAATGTAGCCCTCGTGCTCCCCTGGCAGGGGGAGATTGGCGGGGCCGTGGTGACTGCCACGATGCCCATCTAACGCCAAAGGAGAAATAGGTCTGGAGTGAGACCACTGAGATAAAGTCTGTGAGAGACCACAGAGAAAGAGCTGGAAGGTTGCAGTGTGAGCCGCTCAGTGAAGTGTTCAGCACCCATGAGAGGGGTAAGAGACGCAAGTATATGTGGTGAAGAGATGGGGAAGAGGAATTTCCCAGGAGCTTTTACGGTTAAGGTACCAGAGGAGTCCCTTATGCATAAAAGCCCCCCAGCAGCCATTAAAGGGGGGGTCACTGTGGTAGCAGTGTGGCTATAGGAGCCATTCCTGTAGGATAGGGATGGACGGCAGCTGAGAGTCTGATAGCTGCAATAGAAAAGTCTGTATATTGCTGTCCCATGTGATAGAGAAGGGGAGCAGAGAGAGGCAGACTGTGTATGAGACACTCTGTATATTGTCTTAGAAGAGACAAAGGAGAGGCAGAGTGCAAAAGAAGTTATGTGAGATGTGTGTGAAGCTGTGGAACTACAGGCACCAGCCAGCATAGGGCCAGGTGGACCTGCATGTATGAAGTGGAGAACTACAGGCACCAGCCAGCAAAGGGCTAGGTGGACCTGCACGTATGAAGTGGAGAACTACAGGCACCAGCCAGCGAAGGGCTAGGTGGACCTGCACATATGAAGTGGAGAACTACAGGCACCAGCCAGCAAAGGGCCAGGTGGACCTGTGTGGGTAAAATGCAAAGCATTCATTGTGACTGTGCTTAAAGACTGTGCTGGTGAAGAAGAGTGTGATGTAATGTAACCATATCCATAAGATTGTCATATACCATCTGACATGCCAAATATATGAGCTGGAGGGAGAGGAGAAGCTGCTGTAACCATATTCTTGTCCTGTAAAGTCATGTGCAGGAGGAGAGAAATAAATTGGTTTATTTTTATAAGAGAAGGTCTGGCGCCCAAGTTATTCAATAGAACTGTTGCTGCATGTGTCTATCTATACCTGTATCTATATGTGTGACTGTTATAAAGCCTGCATGGTCAGGGACCCCCTTCTCAGGTATTGCCCACACCCTGGAGAGCTAGCCTGAGGCAATAGGAGGTGTATCACTCCAAATGCACCTATGTACCACACCGCACACTGAAGGGGGGTTACATATATTTTTTTATTTTTTTTGGAGTGCACTTTGGGGGTTACAGCACCCTTTAACGGTCAAGCCAGCCGGCCCTTTACTTATGACACAGGCGCACGCTTGGCACTACTTTGTTGATGCACGTGCTGCTACTGCGCACACAATTCACAAACACAAAAAAATATATTTTTTTATTTTTTTTGGAGTGCACTTTGGGGGGTTACAGCACCCTTTAATGGTCAAGCCAGCCGGCCCTTAACCTATGACACAGGCGCACGCTTGGCGCTACTTTGTTGATGAACGTGTGGCTACTGCGCACACAATTCACAAACACAAAAAAAAATATTTTTTTATTTTGTTTGGAGTGCCCTTTGGGTGTTATAGCACCCTTTAATGGACAAGCCAGCCGGCCCTTTACTTATGGGACAGAGGCGCACGCTTGGCGCTGCTCCTTTGATGATGCACGTGCAGCCACAGTGCACACAATTCACAAACACAGAAAATATTTTTTTATTTTGTTTGGAGTGCACATTGGGGGTTACAGCACCCTTTAATGGTCAAGCCAGCCGGCCCTTTACTTATGACACAGACGCACGCTTGGCACTACTTTGTTGATGCACGTGCTGCTACTGCGCACACAATTCACAAACACAAAAAAATATATTTTTTTATTTTTTTTGGAGTGCACTTTGGGGGTTACAGCACCCTTTAACGGTCAAGCCAGCCGGCCCTTTACCCATGACACAGGCGCACGCTTGGTGCTACTTTGTTGATGCATGTGCGGCTACTGCGCACACAATTCACAAACACAAAAAATTATTATTTTTTTATTTTGTTTGGAGTGCCCTTTGGGGGTTACAGCACCCTTTAACGGACAAGCCAGCCGGCCCTTTACTTATTCGACACAGGCGCATGCTTGGCGCTGCTCCTTTGTTGATGCACATGCAGCCCACAGTGCACACAATTCACAAACACAGAAAATATTTTTTTATTTTGTTTGGAGTGCACTTTGAGGGTTACAGCACCCTTTAACGGTCAAGCCAGCCGGCCCTTTACTTATGACACAGGCGCACGCTTGGCACTACTTTGTTGATGCACGTCCGGCTACTGTGCACACAATTCACAAACACAGAAAAAATATTTATTTTTTTTGCACTTGGGGGGAGCACCCCTGATGGACAGAGCACCCCCTGTACAACACTACAGCACCCCTTTAGGACTGGGACACTGCACAGGACTTTGGAGTGGATGCAGCCCCTATGGACAACTGACTGCACAACAGTCCAGCCAGCCCCTATGGACTTTGGAGGAGTGGACACAGCCCCTATGGACAACAGCAGCACAGCACAACACATCCAGCCCCTATGGACTTTGGAGGAGTGGACACAGCCCCTATGGACAACAGCAGCACAGCACAAAACAGCCAGCCCCTATGGACTTTGGAGGAGTGGACACAGCCCCTATGGACAACAGCAGCACAGCGCAGCACAGCACAGCACAACACTACACTACACAGCTCAGCCATCCCTAACTCCCACCCTCCCTCTTCAATGTCCACAGCCAAGTGAGAAAATAGCGCCGACGTGGGTACCTTATATAGAATCCAAACCCTTTAACGGTCAAGCCAGCCGGCCCTTTACTTATGACACAGGCGCACGCTTGGCACTACTTTGTTGATGCACGTGCGGCTACTGCGCACACAATTCACAAACACAAAAAAATATATTTTTTTATTTTGTTTGGAGTGCCCTTTGGGGGTTACAGCACCCTTTAACGGACAAGCCAGCCGGCCTTTTACTTATGGGACACAGGCGCACGATTGGCGCTGCTCCTTTGTTGATGCACGTGCAGCCACAGTGCACACAATTCACAAACACAGAAAAAATATTTTTTTTTTTAGCACTTTGGGGGAGCAAAGTCAGACAACTGACTGCACAACACAGTCCAGCCAGCCCCTATGGACTTTGAAGGAGTGGACACAGCCCCTATGGACAACAGCAGCACAGCACAGCACAACACTACACTGCACTACACTACACAGCCCAGCCAGCCCTAACTCCCACCCTCCCTCTTCACTGTCCACAGCCGAGTGATTAAATGGCGCCTCGATTTCAGATCCGAGTCGGGCAGGAAAAGTCGAGCCTGACTCGGATTGGCCTCGGATCGGGGGGGCTCGGGGGGGTTCGGATTTCAGAAATCCGAACCCGCTCACCCCTAATTTAAATTGCCTTTTTTCTTTATTTCTGTTAAGTGAAGCGCCAGAGGTATTCCTTTTGTTTTCCATCTGTTATCTTTGTTGTTTAGGAATAATAGTTGTCCTGATTACCTCTAACCTAATTTCTCCAGTTCTTATTAAAGGTGTTTTATTGTATATGCACAGCACAAATAATTATTACATTGCTGTTTTTAAGAAGGAAGCATACCCAGTACAGGATGTAGTCAGAATATCGTCGCCAGGGAAGCCGTCTGACGGAACCCCGGTGTCAAAATCCTGATTTAGGACTAAAGACAGGCGTCTAAAACCCGACACCTATCTTTAGCCCGATGACGGAATCCCGACAGACGGCTTCCTGAATGAAGATAGGCGGGGACAGGGTTAGCGTTATCGCCAGGGTGGGGGTTTCGGTTAAGGCACCCCCGGGGGAGGACTTAGGGCTAGGCTAGGGAAAGGGTGGGTTAGGTACCCTGGGGGGGGATTAGGGTTAGGCACCCCCCGGGAGGGTTAGGTTTAGGAAGCGAGAAGGGGGGCTTAGGTTTAGGCACCCCTGGGGGGACTTAGGGATAGGCACCACCCTGGGAGTTTTAGGGTTAGGGGTTTTAGGGTTAGCCACTCCCAAGGGAGGGTTAGGGGGGGAGAGGGGTAGGGATAGGGTACTTACCTTAGACGTCGGGATTCTGCTTGTTCAGGCTTTTGGCATCGGCATTTCACCCGGCAGGTATTCAGCCACCGGGATTACATACCCAACCCATCCAGTACAATACTTTTATTATACAAGTTGTTGGTGACCTGAATTCATTAACCTGAAGTAACTAATTTTTAATTCTGCAGATTAACACATTATCTTCCCTGTCCCATTGCAGCATACAGGTGAAGGAGTCTATTATTGGTGGGTCAGTGGCTGCCATAAGGGGGAGTACAGCCGGGAAACTTGCCCACTCTTCCAGGTGGCTGGGACCACCACCCGATTCTCTGAGCCTTCCGGCCGTTCTGGGAGAGTAGACAAGTATTTTGCATCAGCCCCTATATGTGCATCAACTATGAACATTAGCCGCAGGGGGATCTATGGCAGCAGCCATGGCTTGTTTTGTTATTAGCTGTGTGTGTTCAGTCTACGTCTAATTATAATAGCACATTGTTTACTTGTTTTCTTCTCTCTGAACTGCGACCGTATGGGTCTAACTAATTGAAAGTTCATTTGCTTATTCCAATGAACTCTGCCGCAGTAAGCCTGAACATTTTTAATCAATGTGGAATTTTCTAACCATGGAGCTTTGTTTTTTCTTGTCAGCTGCAAGAATTTTATGAAACTGAACTAACTTTAAGAATTGTTCTGTGATTACTGTTTTGAAAAGGACTCTCTGTTTATTAACCATTAATGGGAAAAGAGCTTTGATTCATGATTTTGAATACGTACTCATACTCATATCATTCGCTATTAATGGTTGTTGTTCATTGTTCTTAAAGATACTGTCACAGGTGTCCTCATATCTTTTATGTATTATTACATTTTTCTATAAGGAATGTTTGATATATGGTTTAGTCATTTTAATTTAATGAATGTTACTAACAAATTAAATACTGATTATTGTGGATATTTGTATGATTTTACATGTACTTCTTGTTGACATTGCGTGTCTCTTACATGTGTATTATGGTGTATGATTAATCTGTCTGAATACACATTCCATGTCTGAGTAAATATTATTCACCAGACTTAAAGCTCAGGGCAATGAGACCGCAGATGCAAGACTTGTTTATTTGGCTCTAAAAAAAGAGTCTGCATGTGCCCAAGCCTGTCACTGTGCTATTGGAGCGTCACAGTGCTGTACTGCTGTACCTTATCGTAGTGACTGCTGTTAAGTGATCCATTGATTTATTGCTCATTAAACTCCAACACACCTTAACACTTAACCTAAAATTAAGCTAATAAATAAAGACACGGACACATTACAGCTTGGCTAAAAGGTCACAGCATTTATTTATCAATTAAATTATTAACCTAACTGAGGTGGCCAAGAGATGCTGCAAACTCAGTTCTAGCTTACTACTCCGAAATACTCAGGGAATTACTTAAAAGCACACATACGATATGAAGGACTCGCTTCCCTCACGGGCCTAGATCCAACACCTCTGCACGAGAAGCGCTCAGGTACCCCCGCACAAAATAGAACCAACTCGCCATGTAAATAGAGGGTAAGCGCCATCACAACACTATCTTGTGCCACATAAAGGCGCTGAGATGCAGTGTTCTCCCGCCAAAGCCAGTTCCTATAGAGGAAAACTGTCCCGCCACCCAAACAACGAAACTAACCCAAAAAAGAGAACAAATCCTTAAGATCCGAACCAAAAAAGCTTTGCCTCACAACCAAGCCTCCCAATGAAATCACATGCCTGGAGACAGCCACATTAACCATTTTCCTCGCCTTATCCAAAGCCCTGTGGTTATGTGCACCCGGCCACACCAAACGTGGAACTACCTCCGACCACACAACACGAACAGCTGGCTACATTAACCGAACCTCATCCAAAATTCCACGCAATCTCACGATCAACTCCAAACCTTTCATCTTCCCAATACCATTGCCTCCAACATGAAACACCAACCAATCAGGGACTCCCAACTGAGCCACAGACTAAATAAAAAAATCCATCAAAGCATCACACTTTAAACCTCGCACACCAATCCATTGCACTTGCCTACCCCCAAGCAACAAACTAGCATGCCGTGCCAAACCATGCTTTTCAGCCCAAAAGATGTAGGAGTGGCCAACTAGCCAAACCCTACTGTCTTCAATTTCTTCCGCTGTAAGGAGAAAACAGACCCCGACTATGAGCACACACCAAAACCAAGCCAATGAAAGCACAACATAAAAACATAGCAACTAACTAGCAGGGATGCAAAGGGGAAACAGGTAACCCGAGTGAAGAAGAAAAACTAAAAAACCTCCCGTGAACATAAAGTGGGCCAGATCTAGGCCCCCGTCAGGAAAAATTAAAAAATCCATTCACACCCCCACTTATTGAATGCTAATCATTCAATAACTGGCGGGTAAAAAACATTTCCGGGTTGTCGCAAGGAGCACTACTAAAGTTTATCGCAGTGCACATAAGACTTATAGGCGTAGGTTTTCCAACACCCAATCCCCTGAATAGCAGCAGGGGACGTCCCAGTGATGGCCGCACAGGTTGTAGCCCCAATGCGAAAAGAATGGGTACCATAGCACGAACTATCTAAACCCAACTCAGCAAGACCCTGCTTAAGTATCACTGTAAACTGAAATTTGGAGAGAGGGGCTAAATTAGCATGCACCAACCATTGGGCACCACCAGACGGGCGAAGACCCATGTAAACGGATGCAATATGCAAATGGCAAACCAAAGGATCATCCTGCCATGATAACGTGATCCATCTGCTTTTCCCTAATTGATCCATCTTGGAAAACGGAGCTAGCACAAAATCATAGAGTCTCTAAAAACTATGTCCTCAACAACAACCCAGAAGAAAGTGACGACTTGCTGGACGCCACAAGTTCACTAACGCGTATTAGCAGGAAACTCCTATGCCCACCCCTTCAGGGCTTTAGAAAGGAGGAACTATTTAGTGGGATCTCGGAGACCCTTCAACTTGGAGAAAAAAGATGCCTGATATCATGGAAGCCTTGCTCTGGCCCTGCCGGTAATTCCCCCAAACAAATTCTAATAGCAAATCCTCAGAAGACTTACCCTTCCGAGGGAGCTGAATGTTGAAATCTTGCCAATCCCGCCAGGCAGCCAAATAGGATTTCATAGTTGCTGGAGCCAGCGACCGCTGCGCCAGGCTCTCGATGCCTGCAGCCTGATAATCTGCCATACAAATGAAGGGCAAAGTAACCTCACTACAGAAGCCACTGGAGCCAGCATCCAGAAAAGCGTAAAATTAAAGCAAACAAAGCATCTGCAACCTCATTAAAAGCACCCAGAACATGACGCAGTGTGAAACGAATGTTAGCTTCCAAACAGCACAAAACTAGATGTCTAAGAAGCCGCAAATACAGGAGAGGAAACTCTCTGGTTATCAATAGCATGCACAACCCCTACGTTGTTGCACCAGAAAACCATGTGCGTGGACCTCAAAGTTCCACTGCTACGACAATTGGAAATAATTCTAACAACAAATTACTTGTAAGGCCTTCCATATGCCACGACACTGGCCAAGGTGCAGCACACCATTCCCCATTGAAAAAGGCACCAGAACGGGGCGAGCTGGCCGCATCAGTGAACAATTGCAAAACAGCATACACTACGGGAAGAGAAGGCCAAATGCGTTCACCATTAAATGTACCAGAAACCTGTCCCAAATGCGAAAGTCCTCCTTAATCTCGGAAAAGACAGATGCACGTGATGATGCGGCAGCCTCGTCCCAGCCGTAGCCCTTTCCAATTTCCTACAAAAAACTCTGCCCATGGGTATGATATGATAAGCAAAATTAAAGTAACCCAATAATGAATGCACCGTGTGCAATTTAACCCTATCTACCGCCAAACAAGTGTATCTGCTCAAGCAATTTCAAAACCTTATCCCTTGGCAACCGACAACAATCAGCTACCGTGTCTATTTCAATGCCCAAATAAGACAAACACGAAGAGCGACCCTCAGTCTTGTCTAGAGCCACAGGAACACCTAGCACTTTAAACAAAGCTTGAGCGGAAAAGAGAAGGGCCGCACAGACCGAACTCTCACCCGGACTTACAGATGTGTCCACATATACCTTTCCTAAAATCAAGCCATATGGAAAAATGTGCCATGCCTTTGAATCTGCGAGTTAGCCACACCTTCGGATTTTTTTAAAAATTTTCTACTTTAATCTGCTACTTTATACGAATACTTGTCGCAAAAAACAAAATTGGGATCAATCAATTGATTCTCATCGTGAAGCAACTTAGCCGTGCTGGAATCTCATGCCAAATGAGGCAACAAAGGTAAGGTGTATGAGGACACATCTGTATAAAGAGAAAGTCATCCAAATAATGAGGCTGTTCAGTGCCACCGTGAATGCACCAGTGCAAAAAGGAACTGAATTTCTCAAAATAGGCACAGTATACCGCACAGGGTAAACATGTATCAAAATAGAATTCGACTCCCAAGCGAAAACCCATATATTGCATGGCATCCGGATGCAAAGGCAACAAACGGAAGGCCGATTCAATATCGAGTTTCGCCAATAACGCACCTGAATCAAACCCTCCAACCAGCTCCAAAGCCTCATCAACAGATTGACAAATCACCCTGCAGGCGGACTCAGGCAGCGCATCATTAACCGAACTACCATGGGGATAGGATAAATGCTAGATAAGACGGTACTTCCCAGGAACCTTCTTAGGGACCACACCCAAAGGAGAAATACAAAGATCCTGTAGAAAAGGATAAGGAAAAGGACCCTCCATCCTCCCCAACAAAACCTCAACATTCACCTTAGACCGTAAAAATTCAGGGAAATCGCGTGCTGAACGTAAATTACGAGGAGCCCTAAGCTTCAGCAGACCGACAATGGGCAGGCTAAAACCAGAAACAAAACCTTGTAACCAGGGGCGTCTTTAGAGAGGTGGAGGCCCGTGTGCATCCCCCGTCACGAGCCCCCTCCTCTCACTCCGGTGTCCGGCAGCTGACTGACGCGGCTGGCCAGACACTGGCAGAATCAATAGACTGTGGGCACTAGAGCGTGCCCGGTCTCTATTGCGCATGCATAGATCACCGGGGAAATGGTGCGGCCTCCACCTTCCCGATGATCTACTCACAGCGCATGCGCAAAACACAGGAAAAATGGCCTGGTGGCCATTTTCCGGCGTTTGAACAGCGCTGGGAGACCCGATGTGGGACTTCAGAGAGGTAAGTATGACAAAGTATGGGTGCAGGGTGGGCGGTGCGGGGCCCCCTTGGACTCGGGGGCCTGTGTGCACCGCACACCCTGCACCCATTATAGATACGCCCCTGCTTGTAACAAAAAGGCAGCATCCGCTCTACAAGGATACCAAGCCAGCGATTTGGACAATTCAGCAATACTCCCAAAGCTTTGTTGGCAATCCTTGACAGGGTGTTCACCCCCACAGATACGATAGGAGTGACGAAAATGATAGACCCCGTCCTAAGTACACAGGGAATCATTGAACGCAAAACACTTCCCTTTCCCCACCCCTGCCACACCCGGTCTTGTACCTGATGGGCCCTTACAAGGCTGTACCGGATCTAAAACCGACTTATGTTGCTGCGAAACCTCCAGCCAAACCTCCACATTCTTAATGATCAAAGGCATCACAAGTTTACCATCCTGCTTTCTTCTAAACGGTGAGTCATATTCTTTCCAAGCAAGACCCCTAAACTACGTGTATATTATGAACAAGATAAATATACCGGAGAACATTTGCATGCTCCTCGGCACGGTTTTCCAGATAGCACGCTGCAAAAATAAGCACACCCTTAAGCCACAGGTTATAGCTACAATAAACTTCTTCGCCAACCCAACCCAGTTTCTTAGCTTGCGCCAAACCCTTCTTCATCTCATCAGTGAGCGAAAAAAAAAAAAAATTGCCCTTGCAGATCTTTTCCTTAACACTCCTGCGCGAACCTCTAAGAATCGCTGTGTTGGCACAGTGAACCGAATCCAAACCTGCTTCAGGTTCCTTAGAGCCAGACGCTGGCGCCGTGACACCTTTAGCACCCCTTTTCCTAGACAGTCCCGAGCAATCAACCTAGCCAGTATACGTGGGTGCTCAGGAGCCCGATAAATGAGAACTTGTACTAGAGTCGGAGAAAGACATAGAATCAGGCAATGCCAACCCACCAACCCCAGATGGTCCGGGAACCGCCTCAACCACCACTTCACGTGGAGGAGCCACCAGACCGACATCCAAGGCCACCTCGACGTGCACTGGAACAGCAACCACACAAGCCACTGCAACATCCTACAAAACCACAGTTGGAGTAGGCAAACCTGCAACTACAGGAGAAATGTGAGAAGGCGGAATGGGAATAGGATACAGGGAAGGAGGGGAGGCGGAAGGGTCGAAACCTACAGGAAGTGGTGGGGGATTGGCTAAAACCTGCATAGGCGAGGCCTGAGTCCGAAGGGGGTACCGATGCCACAGAAACAGGAGGTTTCAAGAACAGCATCTGAGAGGAGCGTTGGGGCAATGATGAGGGACGGGGAGGAGGACAAAAGTGCCCAGAAGTAGGAGTAAAGTAAGGAGGAGCTGACCAAAAAGGGAAACCATAAGGTGACAATGCAGAAATGGTCAAAGAAGGGCAAGCAGGAGAAGGGTGGGGGGGTGCAACTGATATCAAGGGAAATATAGGGGGCACAATCCCAGAGCTCCAGGTAGGCTGGGGCCACGAGGGGTAAGGAAAAGAGGAAGCCTGTGAGGATCCATAAAAAACACCATGGGGGAATTAAGTCTGTGGCACATAAAGCTAATGTGTGAAGGAAGGGGGGGGGGGGGGGAGGCTATCCTGCAGCACTATAAGGAGGAGAAAGAAAATGTGAATAAGCAGCAGGGGGAGGGAACATTTGGATTAATATGCCACCGCAGGTGTAATGGCTGCCGGGGCAGTCAGCATAGCTAAATTGCTGCTGTGAAGGAGGAAGGGGGAGGGCCCGCCATTTTAACCGCACTTCCAGCGAGCATGGAAGGGTGGTGAGCAGACTCACAGAATCTAAACCTGGTGGGTCTGCGAATGCTGCTGGAGAGGGGGCGTGACTAATGGTGATGGCAGCGGCCGTACCTCTGGGAGACATAGAGAAGTCACCGGGAGCCGGGGTCATGCGCGATCCCGCTGGTGAACCAGGGGTTGAAGCTGCCACCAACCTGGGGAGGGTGGGAACTCTCACTATAACTGGGGACAGAGGTGACGCCGGATGGGAAACTGCGGGCCCATGCCCGCGATCAACCGCGGCCCTGAAGAGGGCCGCAAAGTCAGCCAGCCTTTGGGGTGGGGGAGTACTCCTGTGAGGACAGGGCATAATGAAACCAAAACAAAATAGAGGAAATGGAAAGTGAAGGAAATCAGAGTACAGGAAAAGAGACAAAATAGAGAGAAGGCACAAGGTAAGCCAAAAGGCAGTATACTTATCCATCAGGGAATTCCAAATGGAAAAGACACTGTACCTGCCATAAAATAGGAGTTATGGTATGACATACCTTTGTTAACTCCTTTTCTTCGAGGTCCATGGGGTCCACAGCCATCACATTGGGGTTTATGGATTCATCCAGGCACCAAACATTTAATCCAAGCTCTCAGCTCCCAGGATGCACTAGGTCCTCCCTCATATACCCCGCCCCTGGTCACAGGGCGTCAGTTTGTCACAAAGCCCACCAAGAGAAGGCAAAAAGAGGTAAGAAGGAAGGACATATGTTCTCTAGACATTCTCTCACAACGAGGGAAACACTTAAGAGATACAACAAAACTACCCATTAATACTAGGTGCATTAGGGTAGGTGTCCTGTGGACCCCATGGACCTCAAATAAAAGGAGTTAACAAAGGTATGTCATACAATAACTCCTATTTTCTTCTTCGGGGTCCATGGGGTCCACAGCCATCACATTGGGGATATACCCAGGCAGTACCCCTAAGGGCGGGTACTGCCCTAAGGGTGTGTCTCGGAAGAAATGAGGATCCTGCGCCCAAAGGAGGCATCCTGAGAGGCAAAGGTGTCAAATGCATAATATTTTATAAAGGTGTGGTCAGACGACCACGTGGCTGCCTTACACAATTGTTCCGCAGACGCGCCCCAGCGGGCTGCCCATGAAGGACCCACAGACCACGTAGAGTGTGCCCTGATCGAGTCTGGCACCCTACGACCCACCTGAGTATATCCCTGGTGATATGGTCATACGAAGCCATCTTGCTAAAGTCTGCTTATTGGCTGGCCATCCCCGCTTATGGCAGCCATAAAGAACAAAAAGAGAATCAGACTTCCTCAGCTTGCTGGTGCGCTCCACGTAAATACGTAAAGCACGCACAACATCCAGGGAAGCCTCACCTAAGGACAGCCCTGACACATGAAAAGCTGGGACCACAATTTCTTCGTTTATATGAAATCGTGATACCACCTTATGGAGATATCCTGCTAGGGTCCGCAGCACTGCTCTATCCTGGTGGAAAACTAGAAAAGGAGAGCGAACTGACAAGGCTGCCAGGTCGGACGCCCTACGAGCAGAAGCAATGGCCAAAAGAAAAATTGTTTTTGCTGTTAACCATTTGAGATCTACCGACTCCAATGGCTCAAAGGGGGAAGCCTGTAAAGCTTTAAAAACTAAAGACAGGTCCCATGGTGCTACCGGAGGAACAAACGGAGGCTGCACCCTCAAAACTCCCTGAAAAAAGGTTTCTACATCAGGCAACGAAGCAACCCTATGCTGGAACCAAACTCCAAGCGCAGAAGCCTGCACTCTTAGGGAGGCCAGGCGAAGACCCCGCTCTAACCCTGACTGGAAAAAAGCGAGTACTCGGGAGATCCTAAACACACTAGGATCATATTTTCTCAGTTTACACCAGTGAAAAAAAGCACGCCAAACCCTATAGTAAACCTGGGCCGAGGAAGGCTTCGTGCCCTCATCATGGTCTTTATTACTGGCTCTGACAACCCTTTGGCTCTTAACACAGAGGCCTCAAGAGCCATGCCGTCAAAGCTAACCGAGGGAGATCCAGATACCAGCCAGAACCCTGTAGCAGCAGATCTTGCCTGAGAGGAAGTGGCCAAGGTGTGTCCACTGAGAGGTTTTGTAGATCGGTAAACCAATGGCGCCTGGGCCAAGCAGGGGCTATCAATATCACCATGGTGTCTTCTTGTTTGAGTTTTCTGACCACCCTGGGAAGAAGAGCTAGAGGCTGAAAAAGATACGCCAGCCCAAACTTCCACCTTACTGACAACGCATCCGTGAAGCCTGCCCGTGGGTCCCTGGTCCTGGACCCGTACCTGGGGACCTTGTGGTTGCGATTTGAGGCCATAAAGTCTATCTCTGGAAGACCCCATCTGTCCACCAAGACCTGGAATACCTGCGGGTGAAGAGCCCACTCCCCCGCGTCTATGTCCTGCCGACTTAGAAAGTCTGCCTCCACATTTTGTACCCCTGGTACAAAAACTGCCGTTATCGCAGGAAGATGACGTTCTGCCCATACTAGGATCCTTGACACTTCTGCCATGGCTCCCTGACTTTGGGTGCCTCCCTGCCATTTTAGGTAAGCTACCGTGGTAACATTGTCGGACTGTACTTGCACCGGCTTGCCGTGCACAAGATGCCCTGAAAACTGCCCTCAGTTCCAGTACATTTATGGGTAGACAACTTTCTGCCCTTGTCCATCTTCCCTGGAAGACATGCGGGCCTAACACTGCTCCCCAACCCCGAAGACTGGCATCGGTGGAGAGGAGAGTCCAATCCGATATCCAAAACGGCCAACCCTGGTTGAGGTGGTCCATCCGTAGCCACCAGGACAGGGACAACCTGACCTCTGGGGAGAGGTAGATCTTCTGAGATTTTATCGACCGATAATCCCTGTTCCAGCGTGAGAGAACCCACCGTTGCAACGGCCAGGAATGGAACTGTGCATATTGCACCATGCTGAAGGTGGATACTATTGACCCCAGCACTCGCATGACCGCATGCACTGATACTTGCCTGTTGTGTAAAAGATTGCATATGCGCCCCTGTAGGACCGCAATCTTCTCTTCCGGTAAATACAATCTCTGCTTTACCGAGTCCAGTCGTGCTCCTAAGTGCACCAACTGTTGTGCTGGTTGAAGGAAGGATTTCTTCCAGTTCACAATCCAACCGTGCCTCTGCAAACAAGAGATTGTCATCTCGAGATGCCTCATCAACTCCTGCGGAGACTGCCCTAGCAGAAGGAGATCGTCTAAGTAAGGCAAAACTCTGATGCCCTGGCGCCTGAGGGCTACCATTATCACCGCCGTGACTTTGGTAAAAACCCAGGGGGCTGTGGACAGGCCGAACGGTAATGCCTGAAACTGAAAATGGTCCTGCCCTACTGCAAACCGCAGAAACTGTTGATGGGATACCACAGTGGGCACATGTAAATAAGCGTCTTGAATATCGAGGGATACCATGAAGTCCCCTGGTTCCAAGGCTAATACTATTGACTTCAGGGTCTCCATATGAAACCTGGGTACCTGTATGAACGTATTGAGGTCCCTTAAATTTAGAATTGGTCGGAAAGACCCATTTGGCTTCCGAACCAGAAACAGGTTGGAATAAAACCCCTTTTGAACCTGTTCCTGTGGAACTCGGACAATCACCCCTGTCTTCAACAGGGAGTGAACAGCTTGCTGTATAGCCAATGCTTTCACTGACCTCACAGGCAGGGTTACAGAAAAAAACCTTTGGGGCGGACTTCTCCAAAACGTTAGGGCATAACCCTGGGAAGCTATTTCCCGAACCCAGGCATCTATTGTTGTGAGACGCCAGACGTTCGAAAACCAAAGAAGTCGGCCTCTTATCCTGGGATCCCCCAGGGGGAGGCCCGTCCCATCAGGCCACGGGTTTATCCTGTGGCTTGGAACCCGGGCGTTTGGTTTGCCAGGGCTTTTTAGGTGATGGCTTTCTACCAACACCTGCTCTACCAAAAGGCTGCCCTCTGACCTTCCCCTGAGGCTGAAAGGTACAAAAGGAAGCAGACCTTTGTCTAGACCCTGATGCTGAGGGTAACCCTGCAGCCTTAGACGCTGCCACCGAGGCTACAATTTTGTCCAATTCCGAACCGAAAAGGACCCCACCTGTGAAGGGTAGA
The DNA here is from genome assembly GCA_031769625.1 of Taudactylus pleione. Lineage (NCBI taxonomy): Eukaryota > Metazoa > Chordata > Amphibia > Anura > Myobatrachidae > Taudactylus > Taudactylus pleione. The sequence goes on from JAUIMM010000686.1 coordinate 2,833,488, forward strand.
GACTCTAAGGCCCTCTTGGACCCTGAATTAGCCTTCCAATCTCTTAACCACAATGCTCTACGAGCGACTACAGAGGCTGCTGAAACTCTGGCGGACAATATTCCTGCATCTAGAGCTGCCTCTCCAAGGTAAGAAGAAGCCTCCTTCACATAGGAAACTATAGCCTGCTGTTCTTTGGACAACTCAGGCAAGGACTCGGCCAAAGCCTTCATCCATTCTTCTATGGCTCTAGCCACCCAGGCTGTAGCCATTGCCGGGTAGCTGCCCCTGAGATTGAAAAAATCATCTTAAGGCAACCCTCCAGCATCCTATCAGTAGGATTTTTAAGGGAACAGGCTGAAGGTACTGGTAAAGTGGAAGACTTCATGCGTATCCATTGATGGTGGAACCTCCCATTTAGAACACTGCTGAGAAGATAACGGATATAAAGCCAAAATCTTTTTAGACACATGGAGACTTCCAAACTTCACCCAAAAGTTCCCATAAATGCTCCGACCCGGGAAACTCCGCTTTGACCACCCTCTGGTGCTTAATAACTGGAGCCTTCTTATGTATAGGCTCTGCCTCCTCGATATTCAAAACCGCTTTGAATGGGACATCAGCCACTGGGAAAAGATCCCCCTCTTCTGTGGAGAGAGATCCCTGAGAGGATACTTCATCCTCCTCAGAAGACAAATCAGAATCTGCGTCCTGACTTGCCTGCGTAGCCAAACGCCTTCTAGCTTTTGGCCGTACAGGTTTGGCTATCTGAGGCGGCTGCTGAAAAGTCAAACACAATGAAGGGCCTGCTTGCCCATTGGCATACATATCCATCCAAGATGGCAACATAGGAGGCATAAATACAACTGGCTGCAATTGCTGCTGAACTTTCATCCCCGGAGCAGCTGGAACTGCCAATCTTTCGGCCACCTGGGCCATGATCTGGGAAAAAGCAGCCCAAGGGGGTTCCTGACCCGATGGCGGCAAATTTGATTGCTGTGGAGACTCTCTAAAACAGCGAACACATAAGCCATTTTGCACAAAGTCCTGAGAGGACAAACCTGCCTTACAGGCTACACATGATATCAAAAGAGGGGCCTCAGCCACCTGCCTTTCAGAATCTTTTGACATATTTTAAAATCTAAATTCTATATATATATGTGACCCCACCCCACACACCAGCTGCAGGGAAAGAAACAGTAATGAAATGTAAGCAATTCATACACACAGTTTCACAGGTCACAAACAATGCATATATACTTAGCAGAGTCTATGCAATTTGTTTAGGCTCCCGTGCACTATAATTAGCAAAGCCTAAAAGCATATATGGAGCTTCTGTATAAATGATCCCAAAGGAGAAGTATACAGGGAGACTGACCCAATGCTTCCTGAGCAACAGCCATAGAGAGCATTCAGTGTGGTCTGTAGCTGACTCAAATAGGAAGCTGGGTGGAGCAACCCAAAAGCGGGACCTCAGGAGGGCCGCAGTTCGGGTTAGGGGAGAGGCCGCTGGGGAAGCGTACCTCCCCTATGCTACATGGACCACCCGGCAACTGACATGGCCGCCACCATACTTCCCCCCGGCTGCCAGACTTTACATCCCGGTGGTCCTGTGAAAGCAGACCCAGGTAGACTGGCTGCCCACACAGCAGTCCCCCGGCCAGTCTCTATGCCGGAGGATGGACCGCTCGTGACCATGGCGTCAGCGGCCACCCACGGTCCTACTCACCTGCATCCCCGTCCCGGTCGCGGTTCAGAGTCTAAGCCCCTGCCGAAAGCACTAGCCGAGACTAGCGTTGCGGCGCCGGTGGGGGTAGATGAAGCAGGGACCCGAGCGTCTATTGACACGTGGTTCCACCAGGGAACACGTGCCACCTGCTTTAAAGTAAATAATAATAAAATAAAATAAAAACTTGGTCTTCGAGACTGCTCCAGCAGTCCCACTGTTAGTGTGGTGCCTTCTCGCACCATACAGAACAACTGACGCCCTGTGACCAGGGGTGGGGTATATGGGGGAGGACCTAGTGCATCCTGGGAGCTGAGAGCTTGGATTAACTGTTTGGTGCCTGGATGAATCCATAAACCCCAATGTGATGGCTGTGGACCCCATGGACCCCGAAGAAGAATGAAGCCCTTATATACCAGCAAACCTAAACAATCATTGGCCAGAACTAAACCAGGTGACTATCAAACTAAACTAAATTACTTAGCAACAAGGATGTCTTGCCATCCAATCAGCAAAAAATCCTGGAATCTTACCTATTCTCAAGCCTAAACAGCTTTCTCCTACCCTTATCTTCTATCACCTGAATCCTGTTAGCTTCAATAAATCCTACTCTGGTTTAGAATCATCACACCTTGTATGTATCTGCCAATACTTATTCAGTTAAGCGTAAAATAAACCTTGTTTAGGAGCAGTGTTCTTGTTTGGTTGATGTCAGAGTAAACAATGTTTTTTTATTTACTTTTTGATTGTAGCAATACCAAATCCTTCATTTAGTGCATATTTCATATTTAAGCAGCTGAGGGGCCTATTTATTTATTAACACTAAAATAAAGTTTTTAAGGACATTTTCCTTAATTACCGTTATTTTAGTATTCATGAAGACACTTAACACAGGAGATATCACTGATATCTCCTGGTTATGCCCCCCTGGGGATGTAGAAATTATACTATTCATCAAATTCCATGTATTTTCGGAATTTGATGGTGTTACTTTACGCCACTCTCAGGTGGCGTATAGCAGGTTACACTTACCTGCTGTCAGCTGGTCAGGTTCTCCGCCGGCTCCCTCCGTCGCTCTGGCCGCTTCTCAGGCTCAGTCTGCTGTGCTGATACTGTGTTCTCCTGGCAGAACACATTAAAGGGCTTTTTTTTCTTTTCTAAACTTTACTGTGCTCTGCCAGGAGAACACAGTATCAGCACAGCAGATGGAGCTTGAGGCGGTTGCAGCCGCCATGTAAGTGAGGGACAGGGAGGAGGTGAATTGGGAGGGGTTGGGGGATACACACAATTACCGCAGCTGTAGGCAGTTCTGCGCATGCGCTGCTTTTGTGAACATAACGACGCATGCACAGCACTGATTACAGTTGCGGTAAGTTAGAGCAGGCAGGGAAAAGTATCTATTTCCCGAAAAGCTGTCATTGCAAAAATGACAGCTTTCGGAATAGATACTTATGGAGAGGAGGAATGATGAATTCCTTCGGTAATTAGGTAGAACTCCATGTGAGTTCTAAACCTAATTACCTCCATTGAATTTTATGTGTTAATGAATAGGCCTCTATATAACAAGGCTCACATTTAAACTATGGAGCTGGAAACAGTGAGAAATTTCTGTAGACTGGTTTGGGAGAAGCTGGGCTAACAGATAATTGGGGTTTCATGTATGTTTGTCTTTGAGAGCCCATATTCTGCCCATGATGGTTTATGGCTGCTAGGGAACACAATGTAACCTTTCCCTCTGGCAAAAACTAGGGGAAAAGGGCAGGTGGGTCACATGATTTAGGGGGCATCAGAGGCAGAAGGCCGTATTCAATTAGTTTCACACCCGCGATACTTTTCTGCCTGACGGACTTTTCGCCTACATTGCATGTATTGGCCGCGGAAACTTTTCGTGCGCGCCCCCGCTATTCACCGTATTCAGGACCTGATTCAGACCCGCCCACGAGCGCTGAGCGCTCGCAAGCAGGTCGATGTTGCCCAAGTGCGCATGCGCACGAGGGAGCCGGCTCCGTCGTGCGCATGCGCGAGACCCAAATAACGACGGCCAAGCCGTCGTTATGGGTCTCGCACCAAAGGGGGCGTGCTGTCGATGGTGATTGACACTAGCGATGTCAGTGGGAGTGCTTTTGGCTCTGATAGAGCCAAAAGCACTCCAGGGCTTGCGGCAGCGAGACCCTACCGCAGGGTCTTGTTGCAAGCCCGATGGTCGCGATGATCTTGATCATCGCGACCATCATTGTGGCCGCTCGCTATAGCTGTGGGTGGTCACCCACAGCTATGCCAGCGGCCAGGAGGCCGCTCCAAAAATGAAAAGGGACGGCCCTGATTCAGAGTGAGCGCTCTGTCAGAGCGTCCGGCTCTGAATCAGGGCCTCAATTCCAAAGGATGCAAAATTGCTTGGTACTTTTTTGCCCCCTTTTTCAATGGCATTTTTTGGGGTGTTCCTTATTTTTTTCAAAGGCTTTTTGACGCAGTTAGCCTTTGAGGGGCTGTCCCAAGGGTGCAGAGTGGTTTCCGCACCTTTGCACTCCAAAACTGCAATTCTGCACTTTTTACCGCCTGCTATTCATAGGCAAATCTTTCTTGTCTATTACTTTGCATTGACTTTTTGCGTTCGCGAAAAATCTTTACAATTGAATACGGCGAAAAGTTTCTGCCTGGTGAAATGACGTCATCCGCGATACTTTATTGCAGATTCCAACTTTTCGCTGCTAATTGAATACGGCATATAGTAGGATAAGGATGATTATCATAACCCCACCACCAATCAGCCATCTGCATCGGTTGCGCAAACACCATTTGAAGAAATGTTTTGCAGGCTCAGTGTGTTTACATATACAGTGGCTGCAGAGGGCAATCTCTACGTATAGGCTTAATGGGCAGTTGCACATTCCCGCAGTCTGATTAATCCTCGCTTTCCATAATTTTTTATGTTTAAACATTGATTTTGTTGAAAGTACCACTAACACCAAGGGGTAAATTTACTAAAGTGAGTCTTTAGAAGTGGAGAAGTTGCCCATAGCAACCAATCAGATTCTACTTAACATTTAACTAGCACCTTCTAGAAGATAATAGCTAGACTCTAATTGGTTGCTGTGGGCAACATCTTCACTTCTAAAGACTCTCACTTTAGTAAATTTACCTCTTGGTGTTAGTGGTACTTTCAACAAAGGTTTAATTTTATTGACCGTTTACATTTTTATTCCCGTGAATTGGTGGGTAGGGGTCCCAGTGCATTGCTTTGCCCAGGACATACACTGCAGTTAAGATGGTCCTGTGCAGCAGTGGCTCCTGCCCTCTCACATGAGGGGGACTGCTGCTGCTGCTGGCTGGTCTGGTCGGCCGGGTTACCCGGCGCCTGCGCAATAGAGCTGGCAGACGCCGGGAACAGTGCATGCGCATGAGCGGCAGTGGCACCGTCCATGTGCTTAACACTGGCTTCTGGGGGCTGCATTGACTGCGGCCCAAGATGCAGTGTAGGGCTGCCCGAATGGCAGAGCAGCCCACTGGAAGACACTCTCTGCTAAATGCAGCCCGGAGTGGCAGTCCCAGGGGGAGGAGACACCACCACCTGGGTCTGCCTGTCCTGGGGGGGGGGAGGTGTGATGCGATGTTGTGTGCGGGGGGCGTGACTGTATGTTAGTGTCATTGCGGCCCAGCCCCCGCTACAGAACATTGAGCGTACCGAGATTGTGCAAGTCGGGGGCGGGGCCACTATGAAGTGATTCAGCAGGCCACTTATACAAGGGGGAGTGGATGCCGGCGGAGGGGTACGGTCAGGTGGTGCACGGACAGGGGGCTTGCCCACTTTTCCAGGGTGGCGGGAGCGACACCCAATCTTCAGGAGGCTCCCAGCCATCCCAGGAGAGTAGGCAAGTACGATGTCTGCTCATACGTCGGCGTCACACGAATTTGTACGCAAAGCCCTGGATTTCATTCAGCATTCTTGGGACTTAACAGGATGGTGGTTAGGCAGATGCGGGCGTGTCGCTGACAGTGACTGGGTCTAAAGACGTAGTAGCACAGACACAGAACGCCATGTTCACATGGAGAAATTGCATCTACCATATGGCTGGTGCAAGCTTTGATGGTGCAAGCAATGGTGCATCCAAATAAGAACGCACCGAGACAGATTAGTGCCGATGCCTGTGGGCATCTCAGTAGAAAGATCATCGATCCCGGCATTAACATAAATACTTTTGCCACGGCCCCGACTATGTGCACTTCTGAATCAGGCCCTAAATGTGAAAAGTGTGACAAGATTCCAGTGAGCTGGGCAAGAACACACTATCATGGCATGAATCTTGTAATGAGCTGAGATTATGGGACAATCTGCTGAACAGGGGTGAGATTGCACAGACTGATTTTCACCACAAAAATGTTTGTGTTCATACCTTGCAGACAAAATAGATGCCCCCCAGTGTGTCTCCCATATCTATTATCCAATCCTAACAAACCCCCAGTATGTCCCCATATCTATTATCCAATCCTAACAAACCCCCCAGTATGTCCCCATATCCATAGGCGAAACTAGATATTTGGTAATGGGTGGTCCCAGATCCAATCCCTCACCAGAATATACTGTAAGTTACCTTCAGTTGTGGAAGTAGAAAGAAATTTTAATACGTAGTATATGCGCACGCCGAAGGCGTGGCCATGTGTCATGAGGGGCATGGTACCTGGAAATGGGGCGTGTCATCATGACAATCCACCCATTTCTCGTCACTCTGGGAACATTCCTCTCCATTCCGTTCCAAATATAACTTACCTATATGACGGTTTCTCTGCAACGTGGAACCTCTGAAGAAACTGATCCTCCCTGGGCAGATGGTGTCTTTAGTCGGCATTTACTATTCATGTAGGACAGGGATGGGGAACCTCAGGCTTGGTGGCTGTATAAGGCCCACGGAATCATTTGGTCTGGCCCTCAGAGCTTTTTTCTTCTAGCCTCATCTGGATAGCAAGGTGCCTAAAATGGCACCCTTCAGCCAGAATTTATGCTTAGGACGCTTCAGACGGTCACGTTGCTGCCCTTACAGCTCCCAGGAGCATCCTGAGGATGCTCTGGGCATTGCTGTAATCACCGGCGATTGCTGCCCTGCCCTGTGTGATGTCATACGGAGGGGCGTGGCCTGCACCAGGCCCGCAAATAATGTTATATATTTCAAAGTGGCCCTCAGCAGAACAAAGGTTCCAAACCCCTGATGTAGGAGATCACATGATCCCGAAGATGCCTGTTTGTGTAGGAATATAACAATGTCAACATCATATAACAGAAGTTCAACCAGACTTGTGCCCGTGTCACCTACTGCCCCCTGTATGCCCTTCAGCCCCCTGACCTTTACAACCTCCTGCCCCATCTCTCCAGCTTCCTGCCCCCTTCCCTGTCACTCCAGCCTCCAGTCTGAAAAGTGTACCCCTGCGCCTTTAGGCGTCTGAACGGAGCAGCAATTGAATTGCTCCGTCGGGCGCATATGTGTATAGACAGCCATCGGGGGTGCGCAAAAAACATCTAACCCTAACTCCAAAGATTAAAATTATCTATATAAATCTATAAATATATAAATCAAACATTAAAAAAATTATCTGAAAAAAAAGAAGACAACATAAAATAATAATGTGTTGGAGGATGCAGCCTTTAAAAACATATATTCTTACAAAGTTATTAAAAAAGAAAAACCACAGATTGACCCTTTTATGTTAGTGAGAAATAAAACAAAAAAAGAAAAAGAATTAATACAAATATTGGTTCCCTCCAGTCTAATAACCCCTCCCTTGCAAAGCTGCAGTCAGAACATTGCCTTACCTGGGGAAAGCCAAGCAAGATCAAACTTTCTGAGTCTGACCTCCCTTTCCTCACAGTCACACAGCGTGGAGGCTGGGTGAGGCGTCCTCCTGGAGCATTGGTGCACAGCTCCTCCACTCGTCCTCTTCACAGCAGCAGAGCAAGCGAGCGCGCGCATGGCCTGAGGTGCGTGCGCGACTGACTGCTGGATGCCATTGGTCTAACACAGGGGGAGGTGGAGCTGGGGAGCAAAAGGTCCTCCCGGTCAGGCGCGGGTAATGCAGTATAATTAATGCATTCCTGACTGGGCGGCCTTTAATTACATTAATAAATATGGCGGATCGGCGGCGGAATGGCGAACAAGGCTAATTTGTGTTCGGTGCACCCCCTGACCACCTTTTAGTTTTGCCTATGCCCATATCTATTATCCAATCCTAATAACCCACCCCAGTATATCCCACATATCCATTATCCTATCCTAATAACCCCCCCAATATGTCCCCCATATCCATTATCCAATCCTAACAACCCCCCCGTGTGTAACCCATATCCATTATCCAATCCTAACAACCCCCCACCCTAGTGTGTCTCCTATATCCATTATTCAATTCTAATATCCCCACATCATGTCCCTCACCCATATCTAGGAGTGTAACTATGTATTTGAAGGCCCCATAGCAAAAGTTTGTAAGGGCCTCCATGTAGCACCCAATGGTGGAAAATGTATATAACAAATGTAACTATGACAAGGAAGATGGGCCCCCCTCAGCTCTGGCCCCATTGCAGCTGCACCCCTTGCACATACGGTAGTTACGGTCATGTCCATTTCCATTAGCCAGTCCTAATAAAATAAACCAATCTCTCCCTCTCCCAGTGTCACACCCATATCCATAGTCCTAATAAACCCACCTCATCCTCTCCCAGTGTCACACCCATATCCATTATTTAATATTTATAATATCACCTCACCCCACCCCCCAGTGTCATCCACTGCCATTATCCAATCCTATTAAACACACATCATGTCCCACCACCCATGTCTATTATTACCTTTTGCATAAATTAGAAATTAAAATACTGTACCGATGTAATAATCATATAATGTACAAAAATGTGACATATAATATAGTCCCATTGTCTCCTTTATGAAAATCGAGATGTACTCTGCTGTCAAATAGGGACATTTGCACACTCCTAAATGAGCACCACTATCTTTTGCATCTAGTAAAAGTTTTTTATCTTCTATTTATATGGCACCACAAGGATTCCATAGTGCCTCACAGAGAAAGCATAATGTAAAATTATGTAAGTACATTAGCAGAGACGTTTTAAGAGAGAAGGTGGCCCGTGTGCAGGATCTGATCGGGTCCCCTCCTCTCTGGTGCCGTAGCAGGGTCTGGCATTGTTCCAGAGTCTACTGCGCATGCACAGGTCTCTGGGAACATGGCACCTGCGCCGTGTTCCTGGGACATCTCTACTGAGCATGCATGAATCACCGGGGAAATAGCCGCGGTGGCCATTTTCCCGGTGATTTCTGCAGCGCTGCACACCTTGCACCCCTGTACATTAGACTGTTATAAACAAGTTTACACTTTCACATATTAACAAAATTATTGTTAAAATAGGAGAGCATTACTGCGAAGTCTACAATATGGTTCCTCCAGGAGTGATGCTTTATTTCATTCCCTTACCATGATGGTTGCTGGATTTACTGCTGCATATGCACAATGCCATCTTGACTTGTGTGTGTAGACTGACATAGCTCCAAGAGACCTGCTGCTTCTACTAGCGATACTGCTGTTCCAGTCACCTGCACTGCTACCCGCATCCAGAAGATAGTCACTGGCTGTGAGCTACCCAAACCCCGCTCCGCTTCATGCCTCAACCAGTGTAACAGTGAGTACTGCTGTACCTTCACTTATCAATAAACTACACTACTAGTTAAGCCAATGGACTAGTGATTGGGTCAAATACAAATTCCTCTGGTGTGGACCTCTGCTGTACACACATATCCCCAACAATTATTTCTATTGGCAGACTACATAATTTCATACTACAATCCACATTTGTAATGCAGATTGTAGTGTGATATTACCGACTGAATTTGCATTGCGAATTCAGGCAATATCACAGGGATTTACTACAAATCCCATGCAGGGACAGAGCTTGCGATAAAGTTCTGTCCCTGCGAATCCCCTCCGGAGCCTTATCACTGTATTTTTTCAAAAAATACAGTGACAAGTGCTCCGCTCATGCGCTGACCGGCTGCCGCTGCTACCCCCCCAGTCGACAAGCCCTGCACCCGTCGCTAAGCCCGACCCCCCCCCTCCGTTAATTACACTTACCTGCAGTTATCAGGCCTCCGGTGATGTCCTCTGTTGCTCCGGTCAGGTGACATCCCATGCTGCACTGGGACCCTATCAGGTGACGACCGGGCCCCAGTGCACCATGGAAGACCAGCTGACCGGAGGGAGGACATCACCGGAGCCCCGAACTTCGGTCCCTGGACTCAGGTAAGTTTGTTTTTTTAACTTTTTTTTGCAGTGCATCAGCATGTGGTCTGTTTAGACCACACAGCTGATCAATGGGGCCAGCTCCGGGCTCTGCTCTGCCCGTTATAGCGGACCAGGAGTTCGGTAACTGGGGGAGACCCTGGATAATGCCACCTCCAGGTGGCGTTATTATCACAGGGCTTTCCCCGGTATTTTTTCACATAAACGCTCTGTGGTCAGATCACCTCACATGCTCATGCAACACAAACACACAAAGCCTTTACTAAAATAAAGACAGAGATATTGCGTTGGGTGAAATGGGTCAGCTTTTTATTAATTGCTACATAGAAAACTATTTAATGAACCTATTTATCTTAATTTTAATAAAGAGTAAAGACAAAAAATGGTGGCGAGGGCTTGGATGGCCTAGCACAAAGAGTGACATATAAAATCAACAATGTAAGAAAAATAACAAAATAGCGGGCCTGAACAGCCCGCCAACTCAAACATCGGGACCAACTGCCCCCTTTAACCTACAACTCGCAGGGCGTTGGCCTCCGGCCCGACCCTACGGGGATTGCAAGTTGGGGGGCCCCCGTACCAATGAGGGGGACCGTACACACCTGGACCGGTGGTACTTACGGCGCCCTAAAGTCCACCTCAGCCGCACGGGCAACCCCCCAGGGGACAACTAAACATACCCAAACAACATTCGCTTAACTATAAGGCCATACAAGACCGACCGCCCTAACCTAAGCCGACATCATCTAAAAACACTAACAAAACTTAGGGAGGGTGGGTGGGCAATCTCCTGAAGAAAAAGAGGGAGAATGGAATCTAATCTACCCATAAATCCCCAGTTCAGAACTCCACCCCCCCCTTCATAACTTGTGCCTATTGGCTAAACTAACAAACCCTGACACCACCCTTTAATCTGCAGAACTGCTAAACCACTTTTGCATTGCAAAGCCTGCCCAGTGACAGACCAGAGGTTTATGTCACTCCTGTCATACAGGGATGACCTCCGTGGTCTTAAACGATCTATGGTCAGATCACCTCACACGCTCATGCAACACAAACACACAAAGCCTTAACTAAAATAAAGACAGATACATTGCGTTGGGTGAAATGGGTCAGCTTTTTATTAATTGCTACATAGAAAACTATTTAATGAACCTATTTATCTAAATCTTAATTTTAATAAAGAGTAAAGACAAAAAATGGTGGCGGGGGCTTGGATGGCCAAGCACAAAGAGCGGCATATAAAATCAACAATGTAAGAAAAATAACAAAATAGCGGGCCTGAAAAGCCCACCAACTCAAACATCGGGACCTTCTGCCCCCTTTAACCTACAACTCGCAGGGCGTCGGCCTCCTGCCTGACCCTGCGGGGATTGCAACTTGGGGGGCCCCCGTGCCAATGAGGGGGACCGTACACTCCTGGACTGGTGGTACTTACGGCGCCCTAAAGTCCACCCCAGCCACAAGGGCAAACCCCCAGGAGACAACCAAACATACCCAAACAACATTCGCTTAACTATAAGGCCATACAAGACTGACCCACCAGGACAAAGTCCCCCCACCGCCACCATAACTAATCTCAAACTACTGAAAACTAAACATCCAAACTCCGAAGGGACAGAAACACATTCCGAGAAAAAATCTCTAGACCTCCCCTAGACAAGTGGACCCCGTCCGATCGAAAGAGTTGCCTTTCCGTCACAGAAATTTTACCATGCCTGACTACTGCTCCCCCGCAGTTAACGTTGATTCTGCCAACTACGGAATTTATCCTCCTTCTTGATAGCTCCACAGCCCTAGGGCTCTCAGCCCCTCTCCAGACAAGCCTGGCAACAATTTTGGACCAGATGATCCGACAGAAAGGCCAAGCCTCAACCAACGACACCAACTCCCTCCTCATGGTCATTCTCAAGTCGAGGCATGACCTGTCCGTCAGGTCATTCCCACCCAAATGGACGACCAGGAAACGGGGGTACCCGAACCTGGCCACGGAGTCCCTAAGGACTTCCTGCAATTGCGCCCAGAGCATGCCCCGGTGTCCAATCCACCGGATATGCTGCAGCTCTGGCAACTCCCGACTAGGCGAGAGCACCTCAGATCTAGCCCACCAAAAAACGTAGGAGTGACCTACGATCAAAATGAACGTCTCGTCGAGACATCCTGCGTCGAGACATCAGGAAAAAATTAAGGTAAATAGGATTAATATATTGTTGCAAGGTGTGGTTAAAAGCAAAATAGGCAAAATTTAAAAGTCTAAGGGATGTGTCCTAACTAAAACTAGACGTATTTGAACATAAAGCCTGAAACCTGACATGAGGGGTAGAAAAAATGGGGGATCCCAACTTGGCCTGAGGCAAAAACACAAAACTTCCACTGGCCGGCAGGAGCCTGGGTTATAAACCAGTGATAAAACAAAAATTCCTCAAGACCCCCACCTAGGGCGAGTAGCTACTCCCCAAGTTGGGACAAGCGAAAGCCCGAAGCCAGGCATAACATAAGATAACAACACCCATCTCCGAACCAACGCAGCGCCTGCCGGCTGGCCGGCCATGGGCCCCGTCATGACATAGATCCTTACGGGCCACTGTATGACTGGACGGGCCGAACTCTTGAGGCGTCGACCCAACAAGCAGGTGCAAGCCCTCATCACCCCTGGCCAGTACATAAATGGTGGGTAAGGGCACCAGGGACAAGCCCCCCCCGTGGCCACCGAAACGTGCCGGCGACCCCTCAGGGGACCAGCCCCAGAGACCCCCCCTGGTGGCCCGAAAAAGAAGGTGGGGCTTTGCTGCTTTGCACACTGCGTCTCTCTTACCAAACGTCTGGGAAGGGGGGAGAATGGTCCTTCTACTCGACATAGCCCACGCTCCCACCCCCGCCATCCCCTCTGGCAAGGCAAAAATATGCTAGCCGTGTCTCATGGCCCCGGTCGCAGATGTACGAGTAAGGTCATAAATTAGATCTTACCTCGTGGCCTTTCCCGCAATAGGAATTGGCTCCACCTTTCCCACGAAGAGAGGTAAACCCTGAAGGTCCCAGGGGCCAGGGCCCATGATGCTAAGGCCTCCACGCTGTACGTACCACCTGCCACACATAATCGGGACATGAATCACCGGCCGTGTTCGCCCAAGGGGCAAGTCTCCTAAACCTTGCCCACTGAAAATGCGACCGCGCATCAGCGACATCATTATTAGTCCCTGGAACATGCCTGGCACAAAATTCGATATTAAATTGAAGGCTTGCGCGATTAGTCTAATGGCGGGCAGTCCCGCAGCTTTCTGCCTATTCAACACGTCCACAACCCCCATATTATCGCACCAAAATATAATCGCCCTATATCGCAAGCGCCACCCCCATAGCTCCATCGCGACCATAATAGGGAAAAGTTCTAATAACAGCATGTTCCTGGTCAAACCCTCTGCTATCCAGCTGTAGAGCCAAGGAGCAGCGCACCAAGAATTCCCAAGCATTGCACCAAACCCCCCAGCCCCGGCCGCGTCTGTGAACAGCTGCAATGTCACGTATGATAGCTAGGGTGCTGGCCAAATACGAATGCCATTAAAATGGCTCAAAAAGGAATCCCAAATAACTAGGTCCCGCCGTATTTTGCTAGGCAAACGCAAGAAATGATGCGGACTTCGCGCTTTCGCCGTCAGTCTTTCGAGCTTCCTGCAGAAAATCCTGCCGACTGGAATAACCCTACATGCAAAATTGAACAGACCCAACAGCGACTCGGTCTGTTTTAATGTCAGCTTACCCACCGACAGGGCCAGCACTTTTTTGTCCTGCAAACGCCGCACTTTTTCTACAGGCAATCGACAAAGGCCCGCAACCGTATCGATTTCAATGCCGAAAAAGGAAAGTCTTGAGGTGGGGCCCTCTGTTTTATCTGCCGCGATGGGAACCCCAAAGTCAGAAAATAGCTTGCTCGCGTTGTCTAGCAACTGCGCACACTTAACAGAATCCTGTGGCCCAACTAACAAGAAGTCATCCAGGTAGTACGCTATACCTGATTCCCACACTGCCCTAGACCGACACCAATGTAGGAAGGAACTAAACCTCTCAAAATAGGCACACGAAATCGAACAGCCCATGGGCAAACATTTATCGAAATAAAAACCGTCGCTGATTTTGAACCCCATTAAGTGAAAAAACTCCGGGTGTAGGGGAAGCAGCCTAAATGCAGATTCAATGTCGACTTTACACATCAGCGCCTCTTCCCCGAAAGAACTAACCAAGTCAAGGGCATCATCAAAGGATTGATAGACTACGTGACAAAGTTCATTAGGGATAGCATCGTTCACTGACAGCCCCTTCGGGTATGACAGGTGCTGAATAAAACAAAACTTTCCCTGGGTTTTTTTGGGCACCACCCCGACCGGCGATAGCACCAAACCCGGAATAGGAGCTTCCGGCAAAGGGCCAACGATCCTACCCAATTCTATTTCTTTATCTACCTTCCCTTGTAATATCGTCGGCATGTCACGAGCTGAACAAAGGTTGTGACCGGCACCCCCTTGCACCGTAGCCACTATAGGAAGCCTAAAACCCACCATAAAACCGTTGCACAAGAACATTGCATCGTCCTGAAGCGGGTACGCTTCCAGCCATGACGCCATGGCATCGACCCTGATACGCATGGGGGCCTACTTGGGAGGGGGGCACTGGGGCCGCAGCTAGCACTACCCCCTTTTCCCCCTGACGGGCCCCCAGGACCTTTTGGCCAGTCCTTAATTGGGTGGGGGCCACTGCAACGAATGCAGGTGTGTCGAAAACGACAGCGCGTCCCCAATGCACATTGCCCATTGTTAAAGGCAAAGCATTTGCCATACCCCAACCTGGAACCCGACCCACGTGCCGACCCTCCCCCTGGTGCAGCTGACTGCCCCCTGAAACTCCTATGAAAAGGTGCCGCATCCATTTGCGAGCGCTGTGGTTGTGTAACGTCCACGAAAATCTCGACGTCCTTTGTTCCGAAGTCTATAACCTCCCGACCATGCTGCTTATGGCAAAATTCTTTGTCGTAAACCCGCCAAGCGCTGCTTCTGGAGTTGGTAAACATGTCATGAATTAGGTACATGTACCTAATCACGCGCATGTGCTCATCGGGCCGTGTCTCTTAAGTAGCAAGAGGCAAAGATATACATGATCTTCAGCCATGCATGATAGGTCATGACCCCGTCGAGGGCCGACCCCCCTTTTTTCTTTGCGGATACCCAAGCCTTCTTGCTTCGGCTGGTCAGCGCGAATACATTGACGTAACGGCCGCGCCTGATCCGGTCTCGGACCCTGGGTCGCACCCCACGCAGCACCGTATTAGAGCATAACACCCCCTCCGAACAATCTGAGTTTACTGACATGCTACTGGACGAACGGTGCTTGCGCTTATACCACCTGGACCTTTTCCTGCCTGATCGCCGTGATGTCTCCGAGGAGTCTGAGGAGGTGGAGGAAAGACTATTTGTCCCCTGCTCTGACCTATGGCGCCTTCGCTTCCTGCTTCACTGTGCGGGTGCTTCTTGACTACTACTGGAGCCATCTATCCAATCAGGATCGATGGAAGACTCACCATCCTACTGGCCAGCCGCACCATCGGCAACCGTGGCCACGGCCCTCTTGCTTTTGGCTTGACGCTGCATATTCGAATCCGATAAGCCTTCATCTGCTTGGACACAAACAGTGTTGCCTTGTACAGAATTTGACCACCCCTGGCCTAGAGGTTCCTCTACCCTCCCAAGCCGTGATGCAACACCGGGGGCGCCAGGGGGCCCATGGCGCCGACGAGCCTGTCCGCAAGTGCCGCGATGCTTCCGTCACCCCCTCCTGAGGCAGTCTGAGTACTATTCTGTGACAACAAGGGCACAAGTGCAGAGAGCAGTGATGCGCACAGAGTGGACACAGTCTCCGTGCGCAGCACCGCACCCGCCTCGGACCCAGCTACAGATCCCACCCGAGGCGCTGGTGACCCACGCACAACCTCTGCATAAGACCTGTGACTAATCCCCTGCCCCTTTCAGATACCCCCCAATCCATGGAAGCGGACTCGCTGCTGTTGGAGGGGGACGTAATGTCCAACTCATCCAGCAGATTGCGCACATTTCTTTCCTTCCGCCCCCCCCCTTGCAAAACCGCGACCGCCGCTGCTCTGAGCAGGCCGGTCCCTGAATTCACCGCGGGGCAGGGTGGGGGCTGTTATATTCCCTGCCCTAAGGGACCGTGCACCCCTGTGGTCCGCTGTACCCACCAAAAGTGTCGACACGCGGGACGCAGCGGGGATAGGAACAGTCGATCGGGGTGGAGGCGGGCCGGGCACAAACCCCCTTTTGTCTACTGATGCACGCAGGTGGGGAGGTAGGCACCGTGGCCGCTCCCCGCCGAGCAGCGGGCCTCCGTTTTCCCGCCCTGCCGCTAGTGCCGTCGTGCGCCGGGGATGCCGCGCTATGTATAGGAGGGGAGGGCAGCACTCCCCTCCTTCTGCTGTACCTTGTGGCGAGGGATGCAGACGGCCTGTCCACACCCAGGCCAGCCGCCACACCCGCTACACGCGGCGATGTGCATGGCGCAGGCAGAGCGGCCGGGATGGGAGAGCTGGAGAGCCCTCTAATAGCCACCCGGCCGCGAGCCTACGCGCGAAGCCTGGCGCTCCCCTCCACTCTGGGGCCTGCATCTTGGAGGCCAGCCGCTAGGTTGCGGCCTGCGGGTCTGCCGTGCACGGCTGTCAGGGATCCCGTCACCACGGCCACCGCATTAAACAGGTACCGGGCAGGGATGCCGACAGAACGCCGGGGGCGATCCATGAGGGAGGGATAGAGAATGGAAGAGAAAAGAAAGGAAAAAAGGGGAAGATGGAGAAGAGTAGAGTAGATAAGTGTAAAGAATGAAAGATAGAAGGCTAGCAAAGGAAAGAAAGGTATTGGCAATCAATATGAAATACAAAGAAAACTATACTGTAACACAGCAAAAACACAGAGCTATAATATGACAGTACTTCACCGTCAATCTCCTGAAGAAAAAGAGGGAGAATGGAAATTAATCTACCCATAAATCCCCAGTTCAGAACTCCACCCCCCCCCTTCATAACCTGTGCCTATTGGCTAAACTAACAAACCCTGACACCACCCTTTAATCTGCAGAACTGCTAAACCCATTTTGCATTGCAAAGCGTGCCTAGTGACAGACCAGAGGTTTATGTCACTCCTGTCATACAGGGATGACCTCCGTGGTCTTTTTATTTAGTAACTTTGGCCAGATCACCAATTATGGGAAATGCGATCTGCTTACTAAAAATAAGTGATACTTAGGGGTTGGAGTACAAGTTTGCAAATTCTACTCCAATTGCCCTTTAGTAACTGTAGGTAATACTAAAATAATGTGAAAAGGGTGTGAAAACACCCCTTTTCACATTATTTTAGTAAAAATAATGTTAATAAATAGAGCCCATAGAGAGGGCCCTCACCGTGAGAGTTTACATTCTGTGGCGGATATGGGCAAACACAAAGATGGAGAGGGAAACAGAGCCGTGCAATGCAGAGACTGGAGAGTTAAAAGTTTAACAGCACACATGGGTGGGCATCCCAGAGGTAAGAAGCATCGCTGGAGAGATTCTGATGGTGGGAGTGAATAGAATTGGTAAGGGAGGAGAGAAAGTGATCCTTGGTAGAGCGAAGTGGGCAGGAGGAAGTGTGAGTGGAAATGAGTCTGGATATGTAGGGAGACAAGAGTGGATGAGATCTTACAGATGAGATTTTGTAGATTGAACTTGATTCTGTTTAGGAGGGGGAATCAGTAGAGTGACTGGCAGAGGTTGAGCGACAAGAGAAGAAAATGCAGTAGGCCGCAGAGTTGAGGATGGGATGAACAGGGGCAATTCGGGAGTTTGTTAGTTATTTTTAGTAGATGACCAACAGATCTATTTACTAAATAGAGAAAAGTAGAAATTTTCACCAGAAATAGAACTTCTGCTTATCTATCAAGGAGTACCTGGCTATCAAAGGCTACTAATGTATTAATGCCTCTGTGAGGGACACTATTTGACAAAAATATTTCTTTTTCTTTCAGGTTGGTGATAATAATAGACAATATTCATTAAAAAAATACTTTTACTGAATAAAAAATTCTAATTGGAACTTGGAAGCCACCAATTTTTTTTTTTTTTAAATATTTTATTGAACAAGTGGAATGAGCATGATTACCACTGGCAGCCAGTATTGCAGAGTACTGTAGCTGAGTGTCACTCAGTTGCTCCAGTATTTTTTTTTAGTAAATTGTGGCTGATGTTCTTCTCCATGTAAGCAGCAATAGTAAATCTGTGTTATTACCATATAATAAAAAATGCAAACACAGGTATGTTATCTATATTTTTGTAAAACCCCCCCAAAGTGCTGCCTGTCATGATGATGTCATATGAATATTTAACTGCTGTAACCATGAATCATTTACAGCTGCAACACTTTAGGCCAGTGTAATTAGGAATGTATTACATATTAATTTAGCAATAATAATTATGTAGGGTTTTTCAATATGTGAGACTGTAAAAGTGTTGTGATGATTAGAAGCAGAAAACAGCTCCTCTGCACAGTTGTCCATCCATCAGTTTCCTGCATGATATACAGTGTGGGGAGGGGACCGATGACAGAAGGACATAATGAATCATGGCTTGGCAGGTGACACAGAGACACTTCCCTTTTCTCAGAAGGAATGCAGTGTTCATGTGGAAATAGCTCAATTTTTTAAAATCTGAGCTCATAAATTAGGAGAGGTATCCATCTGAGAAAGAGTTATGTGGCTGTCAGAGTGGTGTAATAATGACTTCCCAGCTCCTGTGTAGGCTCGCATCAACACGTTGACCACATCCTGGGGACACAGCTTTGTACAAAGCATTAGTACAGAATACAGCGTACAGATAGGCAGTTGCAGAGAGATGTGCTATTATACCAGGCACAGTGTATGCTGTGCATTACCAGCATGCTGGTCACCTCTCTTCACACCACTTTTCCTGAAGTGTATGGATTCTACCTTCATTTTCAAAAAAAACTGTGGTGTAGTGCCAGCTAATGTTCTAGATTCATCCGTGGGCTATGCTTACCACAAGCCGACCGACGCTGACTGCATGTATCACTGTTGACTTTGCTTTTCATGGAGACCCTTTTAGTCTCTGACAAGGGATGCAGTTATAAGGTCTACATTCACAATGTTGACAATCATAATGTCGACATTCAGCGGGACAGTCCCGTTTTTCTGGGACTGTCCCGCTGTCCCACCTGCAGGCCACTACGTCCCACGGTGGGGGGGGGCTGGGGAGAACACATACCGCTGCTCTGCATAGCAGAGCAGCAGGTGTGCATAAGGTGAACAGATGCCATGCGCACGGCATCTGTTCACCAGTGTAGGGAGAGCCTGGGGGCTGCCCAGCATCCCTATAGTGACATAAATGGAGTTGCTGTGAGGCTCCACCCCATTTTCAAGAGGTACCGCCCCTTCCCGTGAAGCCCTGCCCCCGTTTTCTACTCTCGCGCAGAAGGTGCACGAAGTGTTCCTCTTCATGGACCATAAAAGTTGGGAGGTATGCATCAGTTATGATGTCGACATTGTTGAAATGTGAACAAGCAACATGTTGACCTCAGAATATTGACTTGTTCACAATGTCTACATCGGAAATGTTGACATGTGAAATCCCAATATGTATCCCTGCTGCTGCTTCTGTCAGATCATTCATATCCGGCCAGGTAGCATTATGAACTGCTTTTATCCTGGCCATTTGTCTATGGAATACCATTGGGTTATTTCTAGGGTCTGGTAAGTCCTTTATAAATCCAATCATTTCAAAATTTGTCCATGGTCTGTTCTCCTATTTAAGAGCAATCCTGCTCTTGCTCTGGATTCAGTCACCACTATGGGAAACATGGGCTTAGGGTCATATTTAGGGGGAGCAGTAGCTCCTCCTGTCTCTTTTGGCTCTGTTACCCATTTTCTGTGTTTTCTCATTATTTTACATGTAGTGCATTGTTGATCAGTCCAATAATGACAACCTTTACAGTAGGAGTGTGCACCGGCCACTTTTCGTGTTTTGTGTTTTGGTTTTGGATCTGGATCTTTCTTCGTGTTTTGGATCTGGATTGGTTTTGCCAAAACCACCCTTCCGTGTTTTGGGTTCTGGGTTTTGTGTTTTGGATCTGTATTTTTTTGTAAAAAAGCATAAAAACAGCTAAAATCACAGAATTTGTAGGTTTTTCTGCTCCTATGCTATTATTAACCTCAATAACCTTAATTTCCACTCATTTCCAGTCTATTCTGAACACCTCACACTAGTGTTTTTATGTCCAAAAGGTTGCAGGGAGGTAGCTGGATGACTATGCTAAGCGACACGAGTGGGCGGCACAAACACGTGACCCATCTAGGCGTGATACTGCAGTGGCAGACAGGATGGCAGTTTGAAAAACTAGGCCCCAAACTGTACATAATGCAAAGAAAAAAAAGAGGTGCAAGATGGAATTGTCCTTGGGCCCTCCCACCCACCCTTATGTTGTATAAACAGGACATGCACACTTTAACAAACCAATCATTTCAGCGCCAGGGTCTGCCACACAACTGTGGCTGAAATGATTGGTTCGTTTGGGCCCCCACAAAACAAGCTGGCAATTAATGTGTCCCTGAAAACAAACTGGCTCTACGGAGGCAAGATGTCATCCTCATCCTCCTCATCCACCGATTCCTCACCCTCTTCAGTGTGTACATCCTCATCCTCACAAAGTATTAACTCGTCCCCACTTGAATCCACCACCACAGGTCCCTCTGTACGTTCTGGAGGCTGGTCTCCCTGGAAGAGCTGATAATTCATTTTGATGAACATCATCTTCTCCACATTCTGTGGAAGCAACCTCCTACGCCTTTCGCTGACAAGGTTCCCGGCTGCACTAAACACTCTTTCGGAGTACACACTGGAGGGGGGGCAACTCAGGTAAAATAGAGCCAGTTTGTACAGGGGCCTCCAAATTGCCTCTTTTTCCTGCCAGTACAGGTATGGACTGTCTGACATGCCTACTTGGATGCTGTCACCGATGTAATCCTCCACCATTCTGTCAATGGTGACAGTATCATATGCAGTGACAGTAGACATGTCAGAAATTGTTGCCAGGTCCTTCAGTCCGGACCAGATGTCCAAACTTGGTCCTGCCTGCCCTGCATCACCGCCAGCGGGTTGCTTAGGATACCTAAGTTTTTTCCTGGCAGCCCCAGTTGCGGGAGAAAATGAAGAAGGAGCTGTTGACGTGTCACGTTCCGCTTCAGCTGACAGTGTGTTCACCAGCAGGTCTTTGCACCTCTGCAGGCTTGTGTCGGCCGGAAAGAGAGACACCACATAGGCTTTAAACCTAGGATCGAGCACGGTGGCCAAAATGTAGTGGTCTGATTTCAACAGATTGACCACCCTGGAATCCTGGCAAAGCGAATGAAGGGCTTCATCCACAAGTCCCACATGCCGAGCGGAATCGCTCCGTCTTAGCTCCTCCTTCACTTTCTCCAGCTGCTTCTGCAAAAGCCAGATGAGGGGAATGACCTGACTCAAGCTGGCAGTGTCTGAACTAACTTCACGTGTGGCAAGTTCGAAGGGCTGGAGAACCTTGCACAACACGGAAATCATTCTCCACTGCGCTTGAGTCAGGTGCATACCCCCTCCTTTGCCTATGTCATAGGTGGATGTATAGGCTTGAATGGCCTTTTGCTGCTCCTCCATCCTCTGAAGCATATAGAGGGTTGAGTTCCACCGCGTCACAACCTCTTGCTTCAGGTGATGGCGGGGCAGGTTCAAGAGTGTTTGCTGGTGCTCCAGTCTTCGGCACGCAGTCGCTGAATGGCGAAAGTGGCCAGAAATTTTTCGGGCCACCCAAAGCGTCTCCTGCACGCCCCTGTCGCTTTTCAGAAAATTCTGCACCACCAAGTTTATTGTGTGAGCAAAACATGGGACGTGCTGGAATTTGCCCAGATGTAATGCCCGCACAATATTGGTGGCGTTGTCAGATATCACAAATCCCCAGGAGAGTCTAAGTGGGGTAAGCCACTGGGCGATGATTTCCCTCAGTTTCTCTAAGAGGTTGTCGGCGGTGTGCCTCTTACTGAAACCGGTGATACACAGCGTAGCCTGCCTTGGAACGAGCTGGCGTTTCTGAGATGCTGCGACTGGTGACGCTGCTGCTGTTGCTGCGTAAGGTGATACATCTACCCAGTGGGCTGTCACAGTCATATGGTCCTTAGTCTGCCCTGTTCCACTTGTCCACATGTCCGTGGTTAAGTGGACATTGGGTACAACGGCATTTTTCAGGACACTGAGGACACTTTTTCTGACGTTTCTGTACAGTCTCGGTATCGCCTGCCTAGTGAAGTGGAATCTAGACGGGATTTGGAACCGGGGACACACTACCTCCAGCAATTGTCTAAATCCCACTGCACTAATGGCGGATACCGGACGCACGTCTAACACCAACATAGCAGTCAAGGCCTCAGTTATACGTTTTGCTTCAGGATGACTGCTGTCGTACTTCATCCTCCTCGCTAAGGACTGTTGGAGGGTCAATTGTTTAGTAAAAGTAGTGGTGTTCCTACTTCCTCTCTGGGATGATGAACGACTCCCAGCAGCAGCAACAGCAGCAGCGGCAGCAGGAGGCGTAGCAATGCAGGATCCTCCGGAGGAATCCCAGATAGGAGAGTCAGTCATGCCAGTGACATGGCCTGCAGGACTACTTCCGATCCTGACTAAGGAGGAAATTGACGAGGAGGGAGTTGACGGTGTGGTTTGCAGGCGCTTGGATACAACAGGACAACGGGATTTAGGTGTCCTGGACTGCTTACGGTCTTAGCCAAAGTTTCTGAACTTGACAGTAGATTATTATGAACGCGCTGCAGGTGCCGTATAAGGGAGGATGTTCCTAGGTGGTTAACGTCCCTACCCCTACTTATTCCACCTTTACATAAGGTACATATGGCAAGACAGTTGTTGTCTGGATTTGGATAGAAATATTGCCAGACCAAAGAGGTGCAATGTTTGGTCTTCTGCCCAGGCATGACGGTGATGGGCTTTTTCATCCCACGGACAACAACTGTCTCCCCCGGAGCCTGATTTAAACAAACCACATCACCATCAGAATCCTCCTCGCCAACTTCCTCCTCAGCGCCAGCTACACCAGTATCCTCATCCTGTTGTATTTCATCAGTGACATCTTCAATTTGCATATCAGCAAGTGGACTGTGGGTGCTCCTTTCAGCACTTGCAGGGGGCGTGCAAATGGTGGAAAGAGCCACCTCTTCCCGTCCAGTGCTGGGAAGGTCAGGCATCGCAACCACCACCACACTTGGACTCTCCTTGGGGATTTGTGATATCTTCTTAGAAAGCACAGTTCTTCGCTGTGCTTTTGCCAGCTTAACTCTTTTGATTTTTTTAGTGGGAGGAGGGCTTCCATCGTCATGTGAAGCTGAACCACTAGTCATGAACATACTAGGGATCGACCTTAGCCGTTCCTTGCCACTCCGTGTCGTAAATGGCATATTGGCAAGTTTACGTTTCTCTTCAGCTGATTTAAATGTTTTTTTCAAGGTCATTTTCCTGAACTTTGTCATTTGGGATTGTATGTGCCCTCTATTATGACATTGGGCATCGGCCTTGGCAGACGACGTTGGTGGCATGTTATCGTCTATGTCATGACTAGTGGCAGCAGCTTCAGCACTAGGAGGAAGTGGTTCTTGATCTTTCTCTATTTTATTTTTATCGGAGAAAGTTTGGTCCTCCATTTATGTTATATCGATTTGATATATACGTGCGGCTAAACACAGAAAATATTTTTTTATTTTTGCTGGAGAGTAGTGCACTTTGTGGGTTACACCAGCCTTTAAGAAATGAGCCAGCCGGCTCTTTACTTATGGGACACAGGCGCACGCTTGGCACTACTTTGTTGATGCACGTGCGGCTACTGCGCACACAATTCACAAACACAGAAAATATATATTTTTTTGTTTTGGACTGGAGTGTTCTTTGGGGGTTACAGCACCCTTTAACGGTCAAGCCAGCCGGCCCTTTACTTATGACACAGGCGCACGCTTGGCACTACTTTGTTGATGCACGTGCGGCTACTGCGCACACAATTCACAAACACAGAAAATATATATTTTTTTTGTTTGGACTGGAGTGTACTTTGGGGGTTACAGCACCCTTTAACGGTCAAGCCAGCCGGCCCTTTACTTATGACACAGGCGCACGCTTGGCACTACTTTGTTGATGCACGTGCGTCTACTGCGCACACAATTCACAAACACAGAAAATATATATTTTTTTGGTTTGGACTGGAGTGTACTTTGGGGGTTACAGCACCCTTTAACGGTCAAGCCAGCCGGCCCTTTACTTATGACACAGGCGCACGCTTGGCACTACTTTGTTGATGCACGTGCGGCTACTGCGCACACAATTCACAAACACAGAAAATATATATTTTTTTGGTTTGGACTGGAGTGTTCTTTGGGGGTTACAGCACCCTTTAACGGTCAAGCCAGCCGGCCCTTTACTTATGACACAGGCGCACGCTTGGCACTACTTTGTTGATGCACGTGCGGCTACTGCGCACACAATTCACAAACACAGAAAATATATATTTTTTTGGTTTGGACTGGAGTGTACTTTGGGGGTTACAGCACCCTTTAACGGTCAAGCCAGCCGGCCCTTTACGTATGACACAGGCGCACGCTTGGCACTACTTTGTTGATGCACGTGCGGCTACTGCGCACACAATTCACAAACACAGAAAATATATATTTTTTTGGTTTGGACTGGAGTGTACTTTGGGGGTTACAGCACCCTTTAACAGTCAAGCCAGCCGGCCCTTTACTTATGACACAGGCGCACGCTTGGCACTACTTTGTTGATGCACGTGCGGCTACTGCGCACACAATTCACAAACACAGAAAATATATATTTTTTTGGTTTGGACTGGAGTGTACTTTGGGGGTTACAGCACCCTTTAACGGTCAAGCCAGCCGGCCCTTTACTTATGACACAGGCGCACGCTTGACACTACTTTGTTGATGCACGTGCGGCTACTGCGCACACAATTCACAAACACAGAAAATAATTTTTTTTTTGGTTTGGACTGGAGTGTACTTTGGGGGTTACAGCACCCTTTAACGGTCAAGCCAGCCGGCCCTTTACTTATGACACAGGCGCACGCTTGGCACTACTTTGTTGATGCACGTGCGGCTACTGCGCACACAATTCACAAACACAGAAAATATATTATTTTTTTAGCACTTGGGGGGAGCACCCCTGATGGACAGAGCACCCCCTGGACAACACTACAGCACCCCTTTAGGACTGGGACACTGCACAGGACTTTGGAGTGGACACAGCCCCTATGGAGAACTGACTGCACAACACAGTCCAGCCAGCCCCTATGGACTTTGAAGTAGTGGACACAGCCCCTATTAACAACAGCAGCACAGCACAACACAGCCAGCCCCTATGGACTTTGAAGTAGTGGACAACAGCAGCACTACACTACACTACACTACACAGCCCAGCCAGCCCTAACTCCCACCCTCCCTCTTCACTGTCCACAGCCGAGTGAGAAAATGGCGCCGACGCGGGTACCTTATATAGGATCCAAAACCCGCGAGCCCCGGAAGGCGGGATGATGACGTTTTGCCTCGATTTCAGATCCGAGTCAGGCGGGAAAAGTCGAGCCTGACTCGGATCGGACTCGGATCGGGGGGGCTCGGGGGGGTTTGGATTTCAGAAATCCGAACCCGCTCACCCCTACTTTACAGTCACATCTCCAGGTTTGCCACTCCTGTGGTCTCTGCAAGTAACCCAGTATCTGTTCCGCTGCTAGCGGTGGTCTGGGTCTCAAGGAACAGATTGTACCTGTACCACAGGGTAGGCAGGCCTCAGACCATGGGGCACTGCAAGATTTACATTTAGGGCCATATTCAATTTGGACCGAAATTATGCTCTCTGCAAAACTTTTTCGTCGATGACGTCATTTTCGCTGATTTTATTTATCCTCGTATTCAATTGTTGCATCTTTTTACCGGTGTGAAAACGCAATGCAATGTAATAGGCAAAAAAGTTTCACCTATGAATACCCGGCGGAAAAAAGTGCAGAATTGCAGTTTTGGGGTGCAGAGGTGCGGAAACCACTCTGCACCTTTTCTACACCCCCCTTGATGCTAACTGCGTAAAAAAAAATCTTAAAAAAACACACAGTACACCCCAAAAAAAGTACTGTCATTTTCTGATATCAGCTGTATCCTGCCCCGCCGATCTGTGGAATTCTTTGTGGATCATGTACACAGCTGCCAGATGAAGCTGTTTGGCTCCTTCTGTCATATATAAAGAGGTCCTGGACTCTCACCGTGTCTCTACCTCCACAACTTGATTCACTGGATTAGTATTGGTGAATTACCTAATTGGTTTATTGTAACTTACAGTGGGTCCGTGAGTATACTCACTATATATCAACAATCACTGTTATATATTGTATTTGAAGTGTTCGCTGTACACTTTAAGGCCACCACTTATAACAGACCACAAGCTATCTGTTTTCCAATCCATTTCCCCTTTCCTTATTGATATATATTTACAGTCAATATATTCTGCTAGGAAGGGAAAAATTCCATTTGTCACATAGGTGCTGCCACCTACTGGTTATACCACGATTCACATGTATTTCGAATTTAGGTGGATTACATTAGTACCAACTATTTGTTTTTTGTTGTGTTAATATAAGTGTATCTGGTATATGGAAAAATATTTCCCTAAATCCATACCTCCTTTACCACAGAGAACTTCTTCTCGTATGATGGGTAAACCAACTAAAACCCCTGTGAAAGGTGGTACCTCGCCTCCTTCTCCCACGCAGTATCCCCCTGTCGATCAATCAGATACGAGGAAAGTCAAATCTGTAATCTCAAATCCAGACATAGCGGCTACTTTGTTAAGTGCTATTATGCCAAAAATAGACAAAAAATTTGAAACAATAAAACCACTAATGGATGAGAAGTTCCTTGACTTTCTTCCAAAAATGGAAGAAAAACTTGATCAATTTGCCACTAAAATTGATAAAAGGCTAGACAAAATTCATACCTCCATAGATACTGTTTTGTCTAAAATATCGGAACATTGTAATAGATTAGTCACTGTGGAACAGAGGGCCTGATCCTGACCCGCTTGCGAGCGCTGAGCGCTCGCAAGCGGGTCGATGGTGCCCAAGTGCCCAAGCCGTCGTTATGGGTCTCGCACCGAAGAGGGCGTGCTGACGATGTTGATTGATGGGCGTGCCTGGGGCGTGGCTTCCCAGACGGAGGCGTTCCCATGGGAACGCCTACCGTCTGGGGCTGGCCCCACTGACATCACTAGTGATGTCAGTGGGAGCGCTTTTGGCTCCGATAGAGCCAAAAGCACTCCTGGGCTTGCGGCAGCGAGACCCTACCACAGGGTCTCGTCACAAGCCCGACGGTCGCTTTGGTCTTGACCATCGCGACCATCATTTTGCCCGCTCGCTATAGCTGTGGGTGGTCACCCACAGCTATGCGAGCGGCCAGGAGGCCGCTCCATAAAGGAGCAGGGACGGCCCTGATTCAGAGCGTCCGGCTCTGAATCAAGGCCAGAGAACGAGCAATGTGGAAGATCAATTGCATACTTTACAAAAATCGCATGATTCCTCTGTAACATCCCACAGATTGTCGCTAGAAAAGGTCGATGACTTAGAGAATCGACATAGACGTAACAATCTGAGGTTTATAGGCATACCAGAACAGGTCAAGGGATCTGCTTTGTTTGAATATTTGGGAAAAACTCTAATCACAACTCTTGATATCCAAGACGACATAGGGGTACCACAAATAGAGAGAACACACAGACTCGGTCCAGAGAGAGAGGGTCCGGGAAATAGGCCGAGACCTGTGATAGCGAAATTCCTAGACTATTGAGTTAAGGAAAAAATTCTCTCAGCCTTTAAAAGACAGAGAGATTTAGTGATTGAGGATCAGCGTATCCTTATTTTCCAAGACTTTTCTGTGGTGGTTGCGCTAAAACGCAAAGAATTCTCCTCAGTATGCAAATTCTTGGTAGAACACAATAAGAGGTTTGCATTACTGTACCCAGCAAAATTGAAAGTCACTGACAATGGCCAAACGCTATTTTTTGACAGCCCTGATAAAGGACGTACACATTTTTTTTCGAATCTCTCTACCAGTAACTCACCCAGTCACTCTCGCACAGATTTTTCTAATAATATCTGAGGGTTTGTGAGTGACTTGAGATTTCATCTACCAATTTTACTCTTATATTTTGTAAAAGTATGGGAATCTACAGAATATGGCAATAGGAATGTAACACCCCATTTCACAATTTTATTTATGTTATATTATTTGTTATTTTTGTTTACATTGTTTTTTTATGGTATATATTCACCGATGTTTGAGAAATGTATTCAAACTCGGTACAAAAAAATGTTGGTTTGGAAAAGATTTGAAAAAATATCGAAGCATATTTTATATTTAAACGATAACAATGTTACTATGTTGTGTATGAACCAAGTCCGGGTTCTGCTTTTTTGTTGCATTTACAACTAATTTTTCCTGAATGCTGGGATAGGGGGGAATTGGTTAAGTTTATATTATACCTTTCAGGCTCACCTTACAATTTAGATGTTGGATGACTACCCCCATAATAACTACAACATCTCCTTATTCTCAACTCCCTCAAAAATTCAAGATTACCTCTTGGAATGTAGGCGGTCTCAACACGCCACTTAAACGTAAAAAATAATTCTATCATTAAAGAAACTGAAACCTGATATAGCCTTTCTTCAAGAGACAAATTTGGAAATGGGGTGATGAAGCTAGTTTAAAAGATCGATGGATCAATGAATGTATATCGGCCCCATATCATCATACAAAAACCAGAGGTGTAGCAATCATATTTTCTAGACACCTGCCATATATTATTTTATTTTCTGTTTTAGATCCAGAGGGTCGTTATATATTGATGGATATTCAAATTTATGACACCGAATATACATTGTTGAATATATATGCACCTAACAACGATCAACAGGCTTTTTTCCAATCTATAACACAGCTCCTGCATTGTAGAGTCAACTTTGATTTAATAATGGGAGGAGACTTGAACACTGTCGCTAACCCAAAAATAGATAAATCATCAATTCCAGTGAACCCCTTAGCCAATCACTGGACACATATTCCACAACTCATGAATGATCATTCTGTAACGGATATTTGGAGACTACATAATTGTACAGATAGATCATACACTTTCTATTCAGCAGTTCACGGGTCCTTTTCAAGAATAGACTACATTCTAATATCTACAACTCTCCTCTCAGACATAATAAATACCTCATTACAGGACAACGCAATATCTGACCACACTCCAGTATCAATAATTCTAGCTACAAAATCAAATTCTTTCCACCCCTTTCTTTGGCGCTTCCCGTCGTATTTATATAACTCTGAACCATTCCGTAAATATCTGGTGACAAATTGGACAGATTTTATGGATAACAATTTGGATCATTGGGATACTCCAATCTTATTCTGGGAAACGTCCAGAGCAGTAATGCGCGGACACATTCTATCTTATATAGCAAAAAGAAACAAAGATAACAAAATACAATATGTAGAACTACAACTAAATCTAAACACGACACTGACAGATTATATTTCCCAACCCACAGCAGAAACACAATCAACATATCTTGAGGCGAAACAACTTCTAGATAGTTTTGTGCTTGCACAGGCACAAACAAGAATGGATCATACGAAACAGAAATATTTTAAGTGGGGTAACAAGACCGGCACATTGCTGGCAAACATGACAAAAAGTTTTAAAAAACGTCACCACATCATGGCTATTAGAGACACCTCTACACAGATATTACTTACTAAACATACAGACATAACCAAAAAATTTCAGGAATATTTCCAAAATTTGTATACAGCGCGCATCCATGACCCTGCCTTACTGACAAAGTTTTTGGACGAAGCGGCACTACCTTGTCTTACACCATTACAACGCGAGAAATTAGAAAGTGATATTACCGAAACTGAAATATCAACTACAATATCATCTATGCACCTAAACAAATCTCCAGGCCCTGACGGATATTCAGTAGAGTATTTAAAAATTTTACAACATGAAATGATCCCTACATTATGTGCCCTTTTTAAAAAAAATAAGAGATGATATCCCTTGCTATCCAAATTTTAACCAAGCTTACACCTCTTTAATCCCAAAGCCCAATAAGGATTTGACATTAGTGTCCTCATACCGTCCAATTACGCTACTAAACATTGATTTCAAAATATTATCAAAAATATTGGCAGACCGTCTCCAAACATTTTTTGCTGCTTTACTCACCCCACACCAATTAGACTTTACTACAGGAAGACATTCAGTGAAAGGTATACGCACTGCCATAGCAGCCATAATGGCAGCCAACTTACAACCTGAGACCTCATCTATGCTCCTGAGTTTGGATGCTACCAGGGCTTTTGATATGGTCTCATGGCCCTATCTCCACGCGATTCTTGACAGACGAGGCTTTGGTCCGATATTCCAATCACTCATTACATTTTTTTACACACGACCAACAACATTTTTACTTATCAATGGAACTATAGGGGAAGGAATAATGATGACCAGAGGCACTAGACAGGGCTGCCCACTTTCCCCTATGCTTTTTAATTTGGCACTAGACCCTATGTTAAGGATACTGCAAGATTGGACACAATTCAAGGGAATAACTATTGGCCCAGAAACAGTTAAGATGTCGGCATTCGCCGATGATGTCCTTTTATTTATCTCTGAACCCCGGAGAATACTAAGTTTATTAATACAGCGAATATCGGAAATTGGATCAGTATCCGGCTTCGAAGGTAAATTTCGAAAAATCAAAGGCACTTTACTTAAAAAAAGATTGTGCTACCCCATTTTGGTTTAGAGAAACTCCAATTGAATAGACGACTAAGGCCCTCATTCAGAGCCGTGAATGAGGGCCGGGCTCCATTTTCATGGAGCGTCCTCCTGGACGCTCGTATAGCTGTGGGTCACCACCCACAGGCTATACGAGCGTGCTTTGTGATGGCCGCGATGGTCGAGACCATCGCGACCATCGTAATTGCGAGCCGGAGCCTGCGGTTGAGGTTTTCAACCGCAAGCTCCGGAGTGATTTTGGCTCTATCAGAGCCAAAATCACTCCCACTAACATCACTAGTGATGTCAGTGGGCCGGCTTCTGACGGGAGGCGTTCCCGTGGGAACGCCCCCGTCAGGGAGGCACGCCCACCAAAGGGGGCGTGCTGTCAATCAACATTGACAGCACGCCCCCTTTGATCGGACACAACGAGCGAAGGACTTTCCTTCGCTCATCGCGTCTGGCGCATGCGCAAGACGGAGCTCCCTCCGTCGTGCGCATGCTCAGTGCATAACATCGACCCACTTGCGAGCGGACAGCCGCTCGCGAGTGGGTCTGAATCAGGCCCTAAGTCCATTTCCTACCTGGGGATCCAATTGCCTAAATATTTGCAAAATTTATACGCAGCCAATATGAAACATATTTTACTCGGTATCAAACGGGATATCGAGAGATGGAAACATCTTAAGATCTCTTACTTGGGTCGTGCCAACTTAATAATGATGATATTATTTCCCAGACTCCTTTACCCACTCCAATCTCTTCCTATCTTATTGACCAAAAGGGACACATTAAAAATTAAAAAATTGATGAGAACTTTTATATGGAAGGGGGGACGGGCCAGAATTGGCATGGTGTGACTCCAACAACATAAATCAAATGTGGGTATCAATTTGCCAAACATTACTTTGTATAGCCATGCTGCACATCTACGGTATCTAAGGGATTGGATGCACAACAAAAATGAATACGCCAACACGATATTAGAAACAGCCTTCCTTGTTAATATTAATACAATATCTTTTATACACCTACACGATGAGGAAATACCGGAATCGATTCAGATTAATCCCCTTCTGATGACTACCAGAAAATTATTGCATATTTTAAGGCACAAACATGCATTAATCCATATTTTTCTTTACACCTCCCATTTATAAAGAACCCAAATTTCCAAAATGGTAAGGCTGGACATCCTTTTACCCTATGGCATAAAAGTGGAATCACTTCTATCCGACATTTTACAGATAGCACTTTAAGTAAACCTTTAACATTAACTCAAATAAGAGATAAATATTCAATGGTCAGTTTATCACCTCTATTATACTTTCAGATATAACACTATATACTGGTAACTTAACTCTCTAAAAAATTAGCTCCGGACGACTATATTAATGACTTAGATAATCTACTCACTAAGGAAAACCCTCAAAATAAAGCTATATCATGGCATTACTCGTTCCTACATAACTCTCTAGATTATAATACCCAACACATGGGTTTGGCACAATGGAAAGAATACTTTCCGTCTTTACCCATAGAGCACCTATTACCCTCATTTGAACAATCAGTCAAGCTAGTGCCGGCAGCCTCTTACACAGAACTCTTCCTGAATATATTACACAGAACCTATCTTACCCCTCATCGTAGACATGTAATGGGTCTGTTAGAGAATTCCAAGTGTCTCCGTTGCGGCACTCAAGATGCAGAATTGATGCATTGTTTATGGAACTGTCCAATCATTCGGGGCTTTTGGGTTATGGTGGGGAATTATGCAAACAAATATTTGGTGAATTGCCTTCCATTAACACCCGAATGGGCAATATTCGGCATTACACCTAAGGAGACTAAAGTACCAAGAGGGGTTAAAAAGCTACTGATAATTATCTCAGCGGTGGCTAAGAAATGTACATTACAAAAAAAAAATGCTTGCACCCATTTTCAAGTACCCCAAATTTGGTGGGACTAGTCATTTCTCAAAAAAAAAACTTGCTAAATGCTATTTATCATCACTTTTTAAAAGATGCTAAACAGCAGCTATTGAGACCATTTAAAGATCCCACATACCTTTAGAAGGGCTATTCAGGGGTATCCATAGTGAATCCCCATGTCAGAGCATCTTTTGGGGGTGTCAGGCTTATTTCCCTAAAAATGACAGCACTTTTCGCCGGGAATACCTCAGATGACGGCGAAAAGTCCGGCAACTGACTTTTCGCTCCAAATTGAATGTACCCCATAGTGTCCCTGCTGGATTGTAGAATCCACAGTTGAAACTGGACCAGTTAGGATATATCTATAACCTAACTTCTCTTCTCTGTCTAATCCCTGATTATAAAAATCAATCAAAGAATTCCTGATTACAAAAATCATTCAAATAATTGGTGCGTGCAGACTTCTAGGGGTAAATTTACTAAGAATCGAGTGTGGTCGAGTTTTTTTTTTTCAACTCAATTAGCATCGCAGAAACTCGGGTGATTTGAGACTCCGGAAACTCACAAATTTACAATGAAGTGAGTTTTAGCTGAGAGTGAGATGGCCGATGGTGAAGCAGATCGAGATTTCTCCCCCGAGTAGCAAGGTTTGAAGGGAGATTACTCACCCGAGATTGCAGTGTTTTCTCTCTGCAAAACTCTCCCGAGCAAGCAGCCTGCATATACCAGTGACGTAGGGTCCCCCCCCCAAAAAAAAAATAGCCAGCCCCGGACTGCACAGCCAGTCCTGTTTCCAAAAATGATGGGGAACAAAACGTGTAGGGTTCCCCCGTAACTTAGGAACCAGCACCTGGTCCTTGTTTTAAACATAGGGGGAAAAAAATGCGTAGGGGCCCCCCTATATTTAAAAGAAGCACCGGACCACAACTGACCGGGTCGTAATACCACAGCCAGGAGACCCTGTTACTGGGTCTCCAGGGCCAAAGCAGTAACACCCCAAGCCGGTCAGCCCAAGTCGGGGATCTCAGGGGAAGTGGGGACCCCACCAAGAAGGGGTCCCCCCACTCCCGAAATCCCAGGCTTGGTCTGAAGCCCGGGGCTCTTCCCCGCACCCCTGGGCTGTGGGTACGGGAGGTAATAATGTGTTAAATAGTTGGAAACTATTGTAAATTACAGTGGAACTACAGGTGCCAGCATGCCTGCCCTTTGGTACTTGTGGAGCTAGTACCAGCAGGCGGCCAACACCCGTAATCAACTGTAAAATAAATAGTTACAAAATCACAGTACACACACCGTATACAGTAAAACTTTATTACACACCTACCTACCTCACTCACACATACCTGCTGCCAGCTGGTCTGTCCCCTTGTCCCCATAGAGTCCGTTTGGAGTTACTGAAATAAAGATCCTATACTCGCCTCCATCCTCGCGCTAATCTCCGTAGCATCCAGGGTTCTTGGCAAAATAAAAAAACGGAACCCGATCCATATACTTACTGTAACAGTGTATGTGTGTGACCACATACTGTACACCACTACCCGGCTCCTGACTGATCAGTGTAAACTGTCAGGATCCGGCAGCCAATCAGCGTCCGCTAACTGTAGAGCGGCCGCTGATTGGCTCCGGCTCCTGACAGTTCCCACGTGGGCTGGTCAGTGAGTCAGGAGCCGGAGCCAATCAGCGGCCGCTGTACAGTAAAGCTCCACAAGTGCTGGGCAAGCCCCAAGCATGATGAAGACGAGATTGTGACACATGGTCATACTACCAAAACTGTATCATTAGTGTGGTTAGTGAAACAGGCACAAGTGAGCAACCCATAGCTACTGTACATAGGCATTTTGCCAAAGCTCCACATAGCTTAGCCACTCTTCAAGACAAAATGGCTGACCATGTGCCAATAACCCATAGGAGACTGGGGACAACAGATTATTATGATGTTTAAATTAGAGACCAGGTGAATCCATTTATTGGACGCCATGGTACCCACATACCAAGATGAATCACTGGGATTACATTTAATACACTTATGGTGATAAGGGGGAGATGTATCATCGGCGAGAATGCGGAAAACCCCCCGAAAATGCAGTTTTCGGGGGTTTTACCGCATTCCCCGTATGTATTAAGCAGCAGAATGCAGCGCATTCTGCTGCTTCGCGTTGCTGGGTAACGCCACCTTCAGGTGGCGTTACCCAATAAAAGCCTATGGGCTTCTTAGCGCAACACTCGGGGCTGGGAGGGATCCGAACGGATCCCTCCCATGAGCCCCCACGGCCCGCATCCTTCTGTGCATGCGCAGAAGGACTTCTGGGTGTTAAACCCGGAAGTCCCTCTGCCCGGCAGCATCGCAAAGGACAGCTCTCATCGAGAGAGCTGTTCTTTGCAATATTCTTGGTACATACCGCGGTAATTAACCGTGGTATGTACGCGAAGTCGGGGGGGATGTACCGCATCAGCGATGTCGCCGATGATACATCTCCCCCCTAAATGTAATACCCTGCAACTTGCAGGCATCACCAAGATCCAGACAGGTCTGCCCAATGTTTTAAAATAGCAATTAATTAAAAAGTAAAAACAGGTTGGGTTTGCCTTTTAAAAGATTGCTACTTCAGCCAGACTATCTGGGATCTCGCTGATGTCTGCAAGTAGCAGGTGTCGAAGCTGAATAATTGAGTAAGACAAGTTCAGTTTAAAATTCAATTGCAGCGACGCCATCTTGCGACTGGCCGCAAGACTCCATTTTAGAAATGCGATCGCAAGACGCCATTTTGCGAATGGCCGCCTAAGCGCCATTTTAGATAAACTCACATTTTAGTACATGTGGCGATAATACCATTAGCATCATGCGAAGGCATCTGTGACCATTATCATATGAAGCAAGTGGCCAGGTGACAACTGGCTTGGGTAGATAAGTTTCCTGCATAGTGTTTGTTCACTATGGGTGGTCTGGCTAGAATAAATAAGCAAGCTTCCTGCAATGACACAGGAAAGGTGGGAGGGCCTGCTGACAGGAGATGTAGAACTATCTGACCCAGCATGCTAAAATGTTAGAGACAAGGCACTTATCCTCACACACACATTAAATATGTCTTTATATCAAACCCCGAATACTCACACATTTCATATTCACACATAAGGTTCCATAAGCATCAAAATGTATGATTCAAGTTATTTAAGTTAGTTTAAATGCTAAGAAATAAAGGTTTTTGATAACTAAGGTATTATACATGATAAGCAAGGTGTGTTTGGTCTCGTTCTGATGCATACGCTTTTTACAGTATCCCGGTGTTATCGGTGGAGAGATCGCATCATGCAAACTCAAGTTACGGATCGCAGAACTTACAAGCAACAAAATGTTTAGCTGATGAAATGTTACAGGAGGCGTTACCAGAAAGACTCCGGCTGTTAGAGGCAGGGAAAGTCTATTTGAAACAACCTGTTAAATGTGCCGTAACATATGCTTCTCCTCTGGGAACCAATGATATCAGCAGGAAATTTCCCCTTTGTCCTGCTTTAGTCTGGGGGAATAAATACATGTGCCCATATACTGGTTTAGGAGTCCATGCTGAAGGTTGTATGTACTAGGGGTCTCTAGTCTGAGGTCTATCTCTGGGTCCGGAGGCGCAGCATATGTATACTGTACTTGGGTCTGTATTATTTCCTTTTTACACCTAAATTATGTATGTATAGATTGCGTGTAACTGACTGTACTTTTACCTGAATAATACTTGTGCGTTGGAACCACAGATTCCACTCCTGTCTTTATTTGCGGTCATACTGCGTACGCAATTAGCGTTGTGTTTAGAGGTTTATAGGAAGGTTTTCAGAAGGTATAGGCAGGGGTATATAGAGGTTCATTTCTAATATTGTTAGTTGGGGGCTCGTGAAGAAGTCGCTTACCTGCTCACACGGTACATACGGTCATCGATATTTCAGCAAAGGGTAGAGTGGCCACATGCAGGGTTTGCCTGCAACCACTTTGTGCTGAAAGATCGCTATCCGTCTCCGTGTGAATTAAGGAAGCTGACTAGAATCCAGGGACAAGAGAGGAAAAAGTTTGTTTTCCTCTGTTGATAGAACCTTGTGTTTAGAGGGGTGCCGCAGTATTGCGTACGCGGCTAAAACGCATTTTTGCGTACGCAGTTAAAAAGTCATTATACGGTTGTGTGGTAGTCGCATAATTGTGTATGCGGCCGTTCGCACAAAGCGTATACGCACTTCCGGTTCTGCTGCCATGTGTTTGAACAAAGCCATTGAGGTTTACATTTTTTTTTCTATTACCAATATCTGGGTTAAACGTGTATTTTTCTGCGCAGGAAAAAGTGTGTAACAGTGAGTGTATTGTTAGTAGGGGTAATTTATTCCCTAAAGTTAAGGGTATCGTATGATCCTTAAGGGCTAGGTGCAAGGGTTAGCCTAGTCGCTCGGTAAGCAGCTTACCGTTCTAAACACAGTAGCAGGTGTACATGTTGTCTTTGTTGTATAGAGGTGCGTGAGAGTGGCCGACATATAAACTCTCATAGGTCTGGAAGTTACCTTACTAAAGCTTATCCGGGTGTGGAAGTGGCCTGCTTCAAATCTTATCCAGGTGTGGAAGTTGCCTTACTAAATCTTATCCAGGTGTGTGGGCGCCGCCGACTTAAATCGTCCACAAGTAAGTGAAAGTGTCTTGATTGTCTTTCACCGGTTTAAATTTTTATTGAAAAGCATAGGAGTTGTCTCAGAATGGGAGCCATGCAAACAGTAGAGATGTTAAGCAATGATGTGCTGCTAATGGATGCGCCGATCGGATCGGCCCGTCGTATCATGCATACCAAGTACGGTACTTATGCAATAAGGTATTGTGATATATGGTTTAATATGACGAGGAAGAGTGTTAGACCGTTTCCCAGAATTGGTAGTTTTGACAAAAATGTGTTAGATAATGTCCAGGATCACATCAGTATGGTGCGATCCTGAGAGAAAAAGATTAAGTATTTTGAATGTTTAAAACTATAGCAACATGAAGGGGATGCTTGGCTTAAAAATGTGCAAACAACGCAAACTAGCGTTGCGAACGCATTGCCAGAAAATACATCCACGACGCTGAATTGCAATACGGGCGAGCCGCAAATTGGCGCGCACGTGCGGCAAGGTAGCATCGTAGAGAGTATTGCCAGCAGTTCACGCTCACCTCCCCCACCTTATGTGGACGGAGGTGCAAGTACAGTTACCAAA
Source organism: Taudactylus pleione (assembly GCA_031769625.1). Classification (NCBI taxonomy): domain Eukaryota; kingdom Metazoa; phylum Chordata; class Amphibia; order Anura; family Myobatrachidae; genus Taudactylus; species Taudactylus pleione. Next base: position 2,871,604 of record JAUIMM010000686.1, read on the forward strand.
AATACCAACAAAAATGTAAGAAGTAATTTGTACCCCTTCTTAAGTAACCATAAAGAAAATGTTTATGACGTAGATGATGAGCCTATTGTAATGTCTGCCATTTCCCATGCTGTGCAAATGATAGATGCTGCATCACCACAATCACGGGTGGTGCCGCCATCTCCATCGGTAACAGCAAGGGAAGTGTTAATACACTCTGCACCCATTGAGGAAGTTGTTAATACCATACGTAGCAGCAGCAGATTAAACCCCCAGCCAAGTAACCAGGTCAGAGGTAGCAACGCTGCCGGTCTGCATCCCATTCGGACAATAACTGTTCCGAATGGAAATGCGGATGCAAATGGTGTAGTGCCCACTAGGGAAGTAGTAATGCATTGTCCATGGACAAGGGCAGAACTAAATTCCATCATTAATGATTTCCCTGATCCAAAAAAAGAATTAGCCAAATCTCAAAGATTTTTGAGAAATTTGGGTAGTTCTCATGAGCCCACTAATAAAGATTGGCGTGTAGTGTTAAGGGCCTGTCTACCATGCAATACCGACGTGACAAAATTTATCACGGATTGTGTATTGGATGGCGACGTTCCCTTAACAGACCAAGTAAACCAAGGTAACATTTCCCGCATTGTGACTCAATTGGGTGTATATTTTCCGGTAGTAGTTAACTGGAACAAAATCTTCACAATCAAACAAAAGAAGAGTGAAACTGCAGAAGACTATTGCAATCGGGCTCTGCAGGCTATCACCCAGTACACTGGGATAGAAGATATTAAAAATAGCATTCACCACAGGGGAATGATAGAAACGATATTAATGGACGGTTTAAAAGAGAATTTAAAAACTCGGGTTCAGACCTCACAGCCTGGCTAGAGGGGACTTACAATAAATAACCTCATAGAGTCTGTCATAGAACATGACAAAAACATCTCAAAAAAGAGGGAGACCCAGAGCGAAAAATTAATGGCTGTCAGTATACAAACTCTGGAGGGAATGACGGTAACACCACAGCCAACAGACACGCTTGCACTTGCACACACACTCATGTCAGAACAAGTTGCTCTCACTAACCCCACTCAACAACAAACACAACTCTATCCCACTAACCCAATGCAACCACAGGTCCCAGGATATCCACCTACTTCTTATCCCCCACAATACCCTTACCCTCCCTTTCCTTACCCATATCCACCACCTTTACCCTCTGCTCAAACTCCACAACAACACATGCTTTCACCTGAATCACAGACATGTTTTAATTGCAAATAAACAGGACACTTAAGTAGAAACTGCACAGTAAAAAGAGTATGGACCCCACACCAAGGGAAACCTGGATATCCCCATAAGGGATATGCACAGAGATCAGCAAATATTCAGCAAGCACCAGCTCCAATTGTAGCCATAAATGCTTTATTGGAGAATGGTAGCCAACGATAGGGGTCAGGTCATACCTGTAGTCTACAGATAGTCAGGTTAACGGGAAGTACTAGGGAAGAACCGGTCTCGATGGTTGATGTAGCTGGTACTGAATATCCTTTTCTTGTAGACACAGGGGCGACCAAGTCAGTGATGAAATCTCCCGTTAATTTACAGGTGACCAATGAGACAATACCAACAATGGGTGTGACAGGTAGAGTGGAACGTTATCCTTTAACAAAGTCCGCAGAGGTTAGTATTGGGTCGTTGCATACCAGACATTCTTTTCTCCTGGCTGCCGCAGCTCCTACTAACCTGCTGGGCAGAGACTTGTTATGTAAAATGGGATGTGTCATATATTGCACCCCTGATGGTGTATATTTAGATATCCCAGAGAGAATGGTATATGAGGTTAGACACTCCTCAAAGGATAATGTATCACTCTACCGTTTTAAAAGAAAATCCATCACAAGTAGATGAAATGTTGTCCCAAATTCCAGATTCCCTTTGGACAAAAGATGGACAGGACACTGGATTAATGGCAAACGTAAGCCCGGTAATGGTAAACTTAAAAAGCGGTAGGCAAGCTCAAAAAATTCCCCAGTACCCACTAAAACAGGAAGTAGAACTAGGGGTGTTTCCAATAATCGAGCGATTATTGCAACAGGGAATTTTAGTTCGTACAGCTAGTGTAGCCAACAGTCCCATCTTTCCAGTAAAGAAGAGTGGTGGGAGGGGTTATAGGCTGGTGCAAGACCTTAGAGGTGTTAATAAGGTAGTAGAGAGCCAATTCCCTGTAGTGCCGAATCCAGCTGTCATCCTGATGCAAATCCCACCAAATGCAACCCATTTCACTGTCATTGACCTCTGTTCTGCTTTCTTCTCTGTGCCTCTCCACCCTGACTGTCAGTACCTATTCGCATTCACATACAGAGGTGTGCAATATACATGGACACGATTGCCCCAAGGTTTCATAGACAGCCCCAGTATTTTCTCCCAGGCATTGCATGACTGTTTACAAGCTTTTCAACCTGCCAATGGATCAGTTCTAATTCAATATGTGGACGATTTATTGCTATGTTCTGACTCTTTTATGTCATGTGTGAATGATACTAAACTTTTGTTACTTCATCTCTCGCATACAGGACACAAAGTGGCTAAGGACAAGTTACAGCCGTGCCAGCCCAGAGTAAAATATTTGGGACACTGCCTAACCCAGGGGTTACGACATCTCACAAATGATAGAATCCAGGCCATACAAAACATGACACTGCAGCAGAATCAACAGCAAATTCGTACCTTCTTGGGAATGTGTGGATATTGCCGAACGTGGATCCCAGGTTTTTCTATTTTGGCCTTGCCTTTACAGGAACTAGTCTCTTCCTCAAAGCTCAATCGCGTCACACACACTGAGGAATCAGAACAGGCTTTTCTTAATCTTAAGGATAGACTGACAAAAGCTCCTGCATTGGGAATACCCGATTATGAAAAACCTTTTGATTTATATTGTACGGAAGCCGATGGTTGTGCTGCAGGTGTCCTTACACAAAAACATGGTGATGCCAGTAGGCCTGTAGCATACTACAGTGCCCAATTGGACACGGTAGCAAGATCACTCCCCACCTGTTTGAGAAGTGTAGCAGCTACCGCTTTATTGGTGAGTAAAAGTGAGGACGTAGTATTGGGCCATGATATGATTGTCTACACTCCCCATGCTGTATCTGCTCTGTTGAACTCAGCTCAAACCAGACACATCTCCTCGGCTGGCTTCACCAAATGGGAACTAGCCCTAATCGCTCCTGCAAATATTACTGTTAAACGTTGCAGTACGCTGAATCCAGCAACATACCTACCATATGTACAACATGATGTACAAAGGGTGGAAAGAGAGGAGTTGCTTGCGGGAGGTGAGTTCAGCAGACATGATGACACTCACGATTGTATGACATATCTGAATCAGACCTTTACTGCTAGACCTGACATACATGACACACCTTTAGAGAATGTGGATGTGACTTTCTATACGGATGGGAGTTGTCATAGACAAACAGACACAGGTGAATTATGTACAGGTTATGCTGTTGTAAATGACACAGACATCATGGAAGCTAAATCTCTCGGTCCTCCTCATGCAAAATTTGTGTTCAATTCAGGAAAAATCCATATGGAAGTCCAAGGGGTGTGGGCAAGAGTCCTCTGGGCTCTGGAGGGACGGACATGGTAAGCCAGTAGCCCCCAAGGCATATTACCCCAGCCTGGCTGAGGCAGCACACGGATTTGACTCACCTGGTCAAACAGGGTATGTGCAAGTTGGTGAGGGCATACTGGTGCGCACCAGGTTTTTCTTCACAAGCAGAGAAGATAGCAATGTCCTGTCTGACCTGCTTGAGAAAGAACATAGGGAAAGCGATCCCTACCGAACCGTCCCACATTCCTCCGACTGATGGACCTTTCCAGGTGATACAAATTGATTTCATCCAATTACCACCCTGCAGGAACCTTAAGAATGTACTAGTGTGCACAGACGTATTTTCTAACTGGGTTGAGGCCTACCCAGCGGCCACTAATACTGCTGCGTTTACTGCCAAGAAAATAGTTCAGGTATTTGTATGCAGGTACGGTATCCCTAGAATCATTGAGAGTGATAGGGGTACCCATTTCACAGGTGATGTTTTTCAAAATATGTGTAAGCTGATGGGTATTAATAGCCGACTTCACACCCCCTACCGACCGCAAGCCAGTGCCAAGGTAGAGAGGATGAGCGGGACTATTAAAAATAAGCTAAGTAAAATCATGGCAGAGACTGGACTAGGATGGCCACAAGCGTTACCTTTGGTCCTACATAGCATAAGGACCACCCCTAGGTTTCCTCTGAATCTGTCCCCATTTGAAATACTATTCGGCAGACAACCTCATGTGATTATAAGTCCCCAGGAAGACTTGAAGGGTAACAGCGAAGTAACTGTAAAGTATCTTATATCAATGAGTAAGCAGTTAAAGCAACAGCAGCAGAAATTGAAATTGTTGTCTAATGATATGCCTGAAACTAACTGTCATGATGTTCAACCAGGAGAATATGTAATGATCAGAAATTTCTTGCGTTCAGGTTGTTTGACTGATCGGTGGGAAGGTCCATACCAGGTGCTGCTGACGAGTACTACATCTTTGAAGGTGGCCGAGAGAGATACCTGGGTCCATTCCACTCACTGCAAAAAGGTCAATCAACCGGTGGAGAAACAAGGCGGAGACAAGGCTGATAGTGTGGACCTGTCGCTCGCGAACTTGTTCCGGGAGGATTGAAAAGGTCGTAGTGAGATACCTGAACCGAGAGAAATTTTGCAGGACTTGTTGTTAAAATGGACAGGCCTGCTGTGTTCATTGTTATATTCTCTTTTAGAGTGTTCACCATCCTGGTCAGTTCGGGAATATCCAGTGTCTGTGATGGGGGACCGATTGAGGAAACAGGAGCTGATGGCAGTGCTGATGGAGTGGAGAAAGGAGGAGTGCAATGGCAATCAGGGGAGTGTCTGACCAATCTTAGTACTGTTATTGTTAAGAGAGCTGTCATTCCGGATACTCGGGGAAGGTATGGAGGTTTATCGTCTGAAGATTCCTGTACTTGTGAGTTTTGTGGGTCCCTAGTTGATGAGAACTGTATCCAACGGTGCCAACCTAAATATAACCCGTACTGGGGAGGGTATCCTTTAGAGGATTATCACAGCATGGTAGGCAAAGTGTTAAATCAAACTGATTGCTGGGTGTGTTCACATGTGCCACAGGGACAGCATAATGTAGGGTTGGTGCCATTTCCGCTGAATACCACGGAAATTTTAGATTTACAAACAGGGAAAACTTTGGATGGAAAATTCCTCTCATCCAAACCACCTCATTTCAAACTCTATCAATTCCAAGTAGATAGATCACTTTTGTGTTTAAACATAACCAACCCCAATAAACCCGGAGGTTGGGAAGTGACGGGGAATAACCAGACGATGACCTTCTCACAAAGAGCTGATAATAAGTCCATAAACTATGATCTGTTACACTCAATTAAATCAAGTGGGAAACATTTTAGGTACCGGTATACATTGAGTTCCACCAAGAAAAATGATTGGTAAAGTACCAGCTGGTTATTGTGCTAAAATAATACAACCCGAAAACTTGCATATACCAAATGGAAGAGCCTGATATAGGATTGTTTGCAAGAGAAATGTGCTTAATGATAATGATGCATACTATTCCTTATGTTCTCCCTGATAATGTATATTTTATATGTGGAAGAAAAGCGTATAAATGGCTCTCCCCGAGTTCCGAAGGTTTGTGTTATCTGGGAAGAGTAGTCCCAGAAGTTATGACCCTCACACATGTTGAAATGCTGGGAATACATAAAAACACACCGTCACCATATCTTCACACGCAATATGAACACAGAGGCAAGAGAAATATGATACCTGGTGATATGCATAAAGCCGCTCAGTTAATCAGTTAGACAACTGGCTTCCAAGTTTTAGTTGCCCTGGATCCCACCAGAATTGCTAGGGGTACATTAAATTTTAGATATATCCAGGAACTTGCTAAATTAATAGATAATATCACCGAGATGTACGATGACACATTCAGGTACACGGGTAGAGAATTGCAAGCGTACAAGAAAGAACTAGTGCAACACAGGCTAGTGTTGAATTATTTAACCGCTGTTACTGGAGGGTATTGCGTAACGTTAGCCACACAATTTGGAGTAAAATGTTGCACTTATGTCACCAATGATACCAGCAACCCTAAGGAGGTGATAGACCAGAAGATGGATGAGATTCTGCAGCTAAAATGGGAATTTCGTAAGAACCATAACGCATCAGTGGCTGAAGCAGGGGAAAAGATGGAAGGATGGGTGTCATGGCTGAACCCAGTTAAATGGTTCTCAGGTCTAGGGGAATGGGTCCAGGAAGTGATCGCCAGCATAGGCAAATTCTTGATCCTTATACTGATTGTCATCATAATAATTGGCATATGCGTCCGGTGTGTTCCTATTGTGTTGAAGTGTGGAAAATGTAAAAATAGAGTAAAACGAAAGAATGAAATTATGATGGTGGTCAGAAATGATAATATGTATACCGAGGTAGATACAGAACTGCATTACAACCCTGAGCTAGGAAGTACCATCATTTAAATGTATAATATTTAGACATGCATAGAAGATATTATTGAAATGTTATTTATAGAACACCTCAGATAATGTAAAGTCTCAAATTCCCCTTCAAGACTGCTGTTATAAGACTGGTGCATTCCCACACCTGTCACATGATCTCCCAAGATCCGCAGTGTGCGTATAATAGTAGTTTTATGTCCCCACCCAGAGACACATTATTGATGGATTAAGGAACACCTTGTGCCATCCCAGAATAACACTAAATAATATGTAAATGTAAGCCTAAAATAAATTTATATAACAGATTGTGATAGCATGTTGTTTGCTATCAAAGGGTGGACTGTCGAAGCTGAATAATTGAGTAAGACAAGTTCAGTTTAAAATTCAATCGCAGCGACGCCATCTTGCGACTGGCCGCTAGACTCCATTTTAGAAATGCGATCGCAAGACGCCATTTTGCAAATGGCCGCCTAAGCGCCATTTTAGATAAACTCACATTTTAGTACATGTGGCGATAATACCATTAGCATCATGCGAAGGCATCTGTGACCATTATCATATGAAGCAAGTGGCCAGGTGACAACTGGCTTGGGTAGATAAGTTTCCTGCATAGTGTTTGTTCACTACGGGTGGTCTGGCTAGAATAAATAAGCAAGCTTCCTGCAATGACACAGGAAAGGTGGGAGGGCCTGCTGACAGGAGATGTAGAACTATCTGGCCCAGCATGCTAAAGTGTTAGAGACAAGGCACTTATCCTCACACACACATTAAATATGTCTTTATATCAAACCCCGAATACTCACACATTTCATATTCACACATAAGGTTCCATAAGCATCAAAATGTATGATTCAAGTTGGTTAAGTTAGTTTAAATGCTAAGAAATAAAGGTTTTTGATAACTAAGGTATTATACATGATAAGCAAGGTGTGTTTGGTCTCGTTCTGATGCATACGCTTTTTACAGCATCCCGGTGTTATCGGTGGAGAGATCGCATCATGCAAACTCAAGTTACGGATCGCAGAACTTACAAGCAACAAAATGTTTAGCTGATGAAATGTTACAGGAGGCGTTACCAGAAAGACTCCGGCTGTTAGAGGCAGGGAAAGTCTATTTGAAACAACCTGTTAAATGTGCCGTAACATAAATGTGCCGTAACATATGCTTCTCCTCTGGGAACCAATGATATCAGCAGGAAATTTCCCCTTTGTCTGGCTTTAGTCTGGGGGGAATAAATACATGTGCCCATATACTGGTTTAGGAGTCCATGCTGAAGGTTGTATGTACTAGGGGTCTCTAGTCTGAGGTCTATCTCTGGGTCCGGAGGCGCAGCGTATGTATACTGTACTTGGGTCTGTATTATTTCCTTTTTACGCCTAAATTATGTATGTATAGATTGCGTGTAACTGACTGTACTTTGACCTGAATAATACTTGTGCGTTGGAACCACAGATTCCACTCCTGTCTTTATTTGCGGTCATACTGCGTACGCAATTAGCATTGTGTTTAGAGGTTTATAGGAAGGTTTTCAGAAGGTATAGGCAGGGGTATATAGAGGTTCATTTCTAATATTGTTACAGGTTATTACATTTATCCCCATGTAGTATTCAAAGTAACATCTAGTTTTCAGCTGTTAGGTTTAATTATGTAGTTACTTTTACATAGGCTGAGTTAGAGGCCTCAGGTATACAGTATATTATTCTGATTACTGATTTTGTTTTGCTTTACCCATGATAGAATGTTTTGATACACACTATTCCTAGTTAGCATAGATGTATAGTGCATTGTATGTCAGTATTATGTTGTCTGCATTCGACATAGTGACTGTTGACAATGGCCCTTATTCAGTAAGGATGGCAACTGCGATTGTGATAGCGATTACGCACGCAGGCTCACTGTGAAGATATACTAATGATTGCAATCGCAATGCCATATGCAGACTAACATAAGGATGCCCACTTTACCTTACACATATCCGTAATACTTAGCAAGACTGCGAAATCATTGGTAACATCGAGTACCATCACAGCCTCATGCACACCTTGCTCAGGAATTGCTAACTTAATCGCACCCAGTGCAAGCCCAAGCTGCGTATGGCATCGCAATGGCTAATTTATGCAAGCCCCTGTAACGATGTTCAAACGCACTGGCACACCTGCATTTCGCCAAAAACACCCCCTGTCACCACCCCCAAATGGTACTTTCTGTCAATCACTCTGCGATGGGTCTGCGTAGTCACTGCGATCGCAATCCCGATCGCAGTGGAGTCTTCACGCACTGCAATGCATGCGCAGAACGCAACAATTGTCCGATTGCGTGCGTAATTGCAGTTGTGATCGCTGGTGAATCAGGCCAAATATCACTACTTCCTGCCACTTAAATTGCATTCATCTGAATATGTTAGCAACTTATGATTTTTAGAGCTTTGAGAAATGCATTGAATGGACGCACACATTTTTGTTTATTATACTGACATGCTAAGGGCATGCTTTATATTTTTAATAATGCAACTTTTGTATTCTTTATCAATTGTTTTAACTTTAGTTAGTATGATTAATATTAGTGCGGTGTCCTTGTATTAGCTTAAGCTGGGTATGCACCTACACAATCATCGGGCCAATCACCTAATATCAGCTGATTGGCCCGATAATGTATAGGTGTGTATGCCGGAGCCTTAAAAGATTTAAACGTTCCTACAAACGGTCGGATAGGAAGGTTGCATCTTATGTGCAGTTTAATATTTAAGATGCCTGACCACCCGATCTATTGAAGAACGTGCACACTGAGGGCCTGATTCAGAGCCGCTCGTAAGCGGCCGCTCGTTCGCTCCGAGCGATGTTCGCACAACTGCGCATGCATATGGGTTGTAATGCGCATGCGCCAACCAGTCATTGCGGTCAGAAATCGAGCGCTCGCAAAATAGCGAGTGCCTGCTAATTTGAGTGACAGGATGAGGCGTTTGTCGGTGGTAACAGGGGAAGGTGCTTGAAAACGGGGAGTGGTGATTCGAACGCAGGCGTGCCAAACGGTCAAAATGGGCGTTTTAAGGGTGTGCCTAATTAACAAAGCAGCGTCATCGACCACGTCACTTGATTGTCTCTTAGTCTGAACTGTTCGCATGATTGCGGTAGTATAAACCTACCACAAGCACTGCGAGCAGTTCAGATGCCTTTCGATGTACTTGATTAATCAAATAAATAGCGGAGATGACGTAGGATGCGAGCGGCCAGGGGGCGTCTTTACAAAATAGCGAGCGCATGTTTCGTTCGCTCGCTCAGACATAGAGGCGTCAACAGACCGCAAAGAGCGAGTGCTCAATTTAAATAGCCGGCCCCTTTTTCTGACCGAGCGAGCGCAAATAGCGTCCTGCTCTGAATCAGGCCCTGAGCTAAAAATGTGTACAAGGGTCATACTGAATGGATAGACTCTCCGTGGATAGGAGCATTTGTCTGATCTACTGAGTGATCGGCATTATGTGTATACAGCTTTAGCTCAATCTGTTTGTTACATAAAATTATGCAGAAAGTGCAGTTTCTGCATAATTTTATGCATTGTTGCTATGTACTAAAAGCACAATGCAGGAGATTTCACAGAAAGTGCTAATCAGCACTGCAGATCGCAGTCCCCCTTATTATCAAGGGGGACTACCAGGGGCGGATTGGGAATTTAAAGTGGCCCTGGAAAAAAACAATGAAAGTGGCCCTATGTGTGCGTCGAAGGCGCGCGGGCAAAAAAGTGGGTGTGGCCTTATGGAAAGGTGTGGTCTCATGTGAAATGCCATGCCCGCAAGCCACTGCCCCGTTTTCAACATGTTGGGGGCATACCCACCGCTTCGGGAGCTGATTGGCAAACCCCCAGTCCTTCTCTTCAATGAATAAACACAGTGAGCATGTGAATGAGTATTTTCTTACCTATATGATTTCTCTGCAACGGGAAACCTCTGAAGATATTGATCCTTTGTGTACATGCAGTGTCTTGAGTCTGTATTCTCTATTCATGCAGGAGATCACAGGGTCTAGAAGCCACCTGTTTGTGTAGGGATAAAGCCAAGGTCATCAACATGCAACAGTCCACCAACCATCTCCATGTCTCCAGCACCATTTACTCTGTGCCATCAGTGCCCCAGTAAGTGCCCCTCTGGCCCTGTTTCACCTGCAGTAAGTGCCCCCTACTGCTATATCACCCACAATACGTGCCGCCTGCCTCTATATCACTCACAGTGAGTGCCCCTTGCCCCTATATTATCCACAGCAAGTGCCCACTGCCCCTATATCACTCACAGTAAGTGCCCCCTGCTCCTACATCACCCACAGTAAGTGCCTCCTGCCCCTGTCTCACCCACAATTAGTGCCCCCCTGCCACTGTATCACCAACAATTAATGTATCTATGCCCATTTCACACAGTGACCCACTGAACCTGTATCACCCACAATTAATGTCCCCCTGCCCCTATATCACCCGCAGTAAGTGTCCTCCTGCCTTGATTCACCAACAGTTAGTGCCACCCCTGCTATACCACAATTAGGGCCCCCCTACCACTATATAACCCAGTTAGTGCCCCTACAGCCCCCCTATCAGTAAGGCCTTAGTAGGCCTTTACTTCCTCCCACAGAAGCCTCCTGTTCCAGTTAATGGTGCTGTCGGTTTGCGGCTGGGGCTTTAAGTGAGCTGGGGATGTCTCTTCATGGATGGCTTCACCAGCACCCGCTTGTCCTCCTCTCTGCCTTCCTCCTCAATGCTGCTTAGCTGGAGCTGCCTGCTATACATGCCTGAGGGTACTTCTCCTCCTCCATGATGCTGCTTGCTTGTGACTCGGTTCAGCCCAGCTCCAGCCTCCTCCTCACTGCTCAGTGCTGGACTGCTCTGTTCGCCTCCTCTCCCAAGATGCTGCTCACAGACTTTACCCGTGGCCTGTTTCATTAACCTGCCACTGCCAGAATGTTTTTTCTTTGGTGGGGGAGGGCAAAGGCACACATTGGTGGGGGAGGGTAAAGGCACACATTGGTGGCGGTTTAGAAGCATACATGGGGAGGGTAAGAGCAGAGGCACAGCTGAGGAAGTTTTTAGTGCCTCTGTCTAGTCCAGCGAGGGGAGGCTGGGGGAGGAGAAGGGATGTACTGTAGGGTACAAAGGGATAGTGCAACATGTAGAGGAGTCTGGAGAGGAAAGTGAAAGTGAAACTGAACTTGTCTGGAGGGGGAGGGGGGGAGAGAACACAGCCACAATGCCCCCATCTAAACTAGTAGGATCTAATGTGATCAAACTGATAGAAGGGCCTCTTGTGCTGATGATCCCAGCCCCAAACTGCTGCTGACTCACAGGCAGACATGTGTCTGTGAGTGAGAAGCAGGCTGCAGCCGCAATCATCAGCACCAGCAGCCCCTCTGTCAGCTCTCTTCTGTGCAAAGGCACTTCCTGTACCTTTCTTTAGGCTCCTCGGCTCCATCTGCCTCATTAGTCAGCCTGGCCTGTTATTCCAGCTGGCTGATTGACTCATAGACCACTGTCTGCCCCCTCAGCTCCACCCACCTTATGTCAGCCCGGCCTCCTAAACCCTGCTGGCTGAGTCACACGACACACTTTAGCTGGCCTCCTATCATTTAATGCAGTGACAGTCCGCCCTCAATACAGCTGCCTGTCATATTGGAACTGCAGGAAAAAAAAAAAAGTCTGCCGGCTGTCAGGTGGCCCCGCAAGCACATCGGCCCACCGGGAATAATCCCGCTGACTTCAACGGCCTATCCGCCCCTGGGGACTACGATCTGACCCCTATGTACTGTACTAAACTCCAAAAAGCAAAGCTCTTCGGAGTTTAGCTATGGTAGGTAAACTACTGTTTGCCTATGTGGGGCTCCCAGTGCAGGAGAGAGATCTTTCGATCTCTCTCTCGCAGCCCCCGGCCATCTCTGGAAGCTGACACTATGCGCATGCGCAGTGTCAGCCTCCCCCGGAGAAGTCTTTCACTTCTGTGAAAGACTTATACAATATACCAGGGATATAACTCGCAGGGACAGCGGTTACCGCAACCGCTGTCCCTGCGAGTTCTCTTTGTACATGGGCGGGATATTTTCATTACAAATGAAAATATCCCCTGGGAGTTGGATACTGCGACTTTTAGTACATAGACCCCTTAGTCTGTTCGACACCACAGTTGTTTACTATTGTTATTATGGTGATGGGCGGTACTTTGTTGACATCATTTGAAGCGCCTCTGGAAAGGGATCCAATCTTTTACGTTTCACTTATGGTGATGGACTACAACTACATTATATAAGGGCTTTGTTAACTTTTTATCCCTGATGAAGTATATTAAAAGTACTGAAACACTGGAATACACTTCTGGATTGTGTGCATGCTTTACTGAGGGCCAGATGGTTTGTGTACAAGTCTGATGGTGGGCGCGCTGCATATGCACAGGACCCATTCTGTGCATGTGCAGAACAGTACCTGCAAGATCACTCGCAGTGCCCCCTAAGCCAGACGTTTGGGGGTGGGAAGTGGGTGGGACAGGCCCAAAAATGGGGGGTGTCACCCCCTTTTTTGGGAATGCGAGGCCAGGGTCTGTGTCTTCTAACGCAGATTTCCTTGCCTCTCCTACGGTTCTGAGATGGCCATATGAATAATCTGAGGGTTACTGATACCTCTTTTACGCTAAATCCTGGGTTTATCTGGTATTTGGAGCAAGGTTCCAAACCGGGTCAGACCCGGGACAGATCCCCTTCAGACCACAGCACTGACCTGAGTTATTTCCAGGTCAGCGCCGTTCACACTGCACAGTTTGGATTGCCAGGTCACTCGACCTGGGAATCCAACCCTGGCCCCTTTAACACCTAGCAGCAACCCGGGTTAACCCGGCAATAACCAGTAAAAGGGGTATGAGAAGGTTGGGTACGGGATGCCGGCACTCGGGATCCTGGCGGTCAAAACACAGACAGGGTTAGGATACCACCTGTCGGTTGGTATCCTAACCCTCCCCCTACCCCTACCCCTAACCCTCCCTCCCGATGCCTAACCCTAACTCCCCCAGTGCCTAAACTCCTCATCCCCACACCCTAAGCCTAACCCTCCCCCCTAGTGCCTAATCCTCCCCTAGTGCCTAACCCTAAACCCACTACTTACCTTCAGGATGCCGGCGGTCAGGAGGAATTCTGACAGGTATCGGAATTCCGGCACCTGTCTTATAAGAGCCTGAATCCCGCACGCTGGGATATTGACCGGATACCGTATTAGATATCAATGGTCTTGCAAGTGATCCGATGGCTGCATCCTCGGATGAATCTGCGGATCACACAAGCAAGCAGAAGGCATTTATTTACACCAGACGCCTCCTGCTGCATCATCAATTTAGCACATGCTAGTCCAAGGTTGCAACAGCGATGCTAACAGCGTATACCGGAGTGCCGCCGGCGCAGCTGCATTAACTTTATATTCAATTTCGAAAGACAATTGGACCAGGGTAACAAGCAACATGAGTGCCAGAACTGTCTTTTGTGATGTATGTATAACCACACACTGGGAATTGTCAAGGTACACTAAGCTATTATTTTCTCAAATTATAATAAACATTTTCTTACATACTTGGAAACAGATTGAAAGATAAGTTAGCTGAGTAACCAATCCATTTTAAATATACAATAACATTTTTCTGATACAAACATTCTCACTCTGCCTTTCTTAGCCTGATTACATTGCTCATTATAAGGTCTAGCAGTAGAGAAATATTGATGTACAAGGACTTCTTATGGTTCCTGTTAAATTGTGACTTCATAGAAACGGCTTTACTGACAGCTAGGGTCTAATCATGGCAATTTTGTCATGAATGCAGCATGCCCGGAGCTTCTGATTAGATCCTAATAAAAGCTGTTAGAACCATTTCCTCAATGATAATTGTTATGGTGTTTTTTGAAGTGAGCCATTTACTGTTTAACTCTGCAAAGCTACCAAACACATTTTACTTGATGAAACATTAAAACAAAGAAATAAAGGCTTCACGCTAAAAATTGCAATCTTACACAGTTCTGTCTGTTTCTTGACAGTTAACTAATCTTGCAAGAAAGCCAAATCCATGCTTCCAGGCCATACGTCAGCCAAGTGTTACATTACACCATTTACGTCAGATAGGGTTTGTTGGTTGTGTTGTCTTATTATTTCCTTAGAGTCACTTAGGGACCTATTTATCAATATTATTTTTACTTAAAACATTTTTAATAGGGTGTTTTCACACCCTTTTCACATTATTTTATGTCACATTAATCATGTATTATTTTGGAGCAGTTTTCATGAAAAACTACTCCAAGCCCTTACATTTACATATTGTCAGTAAGCAGACCGCATTTCCCATCCAGTACTTGTAATGGGAAATGTGATCTGCTCAGATTTACTAAAAATAGAGTATATTGTGAAAAAATACAGGGGAAAACCCTATCATAATAATGCCACCTTCAGCACGGTTTGGGGGCGATCGCAGTTGTGCGTCGGGTTAGCAAAAATCTCACACTACAACCGCATTTGAAATGCGGATTGAAGTAAATAGGGGCCTTAGTTACTTCAGTTTGAAAGAATAAATCATGGCTTTCCAAATAATTTATATTACCCCAACATTTAATGAGTAGCCCCCAACAATAAAAGAATAGTGAATACTTACCATTAAATTATGAATTTATTACACTGAGATCCCACCCACTACTACCTTTATCTACACAGATACATGAGCTGTATGATACTATAGGATAGAGAATGTTTTTCTGGCCTCCTTGCTGCCTGCACATGTGGGATGATGCATGGGCGTAACTACCGTAGGTGCAGCTGCTATGGGGCCAGAGCTGAGGGGGCCCATCTTCCTTGTCAAAGTTACATGTGTTATATACATTTTTCACCATTGGGTGGTACATACAGTGGGGGCCCTTAGAAAATGTTGTTATGTGGCCTTCAAATACCTAATTAAGCCCCTGAGATGTTGCATGTATGGTAGAAGATGCATGACCCCATGCGACACTTGCTGAGATTGGAAAGACTGTTACAAACAGAAGGGACAGATAGAAGGGGAGGATGTTACATGTGGAGAATAAAGCCTTCCACAGAAGAAGAGGAGAGGGAAACAAAGTGGTAGTCTGTCACATGATGAGAGTAAGGAAGGAGGGGAGACATGTGTGAAGTTGTAACATGCTGAGGGGCTGGATGAAGAAGTTACCTTTGGGGGAGACTGAGAGTGTCACATACTGAGGGAAGGTAGGTGGTATACAGGGGTGGCCATCAACCATCAATGGTTAGCAACCATTGATGTTCTGATGGCAAGTTTTTCACCATCAATGTGAGGTCACTGATGATAAAACATTGGTGGCTGTCTCCTGATAGTGGCTGCTGGCCTCCTATGCGCATGTGCAGTACTCTTTTTGTGCAGGCGCATAGCGACACCATTGATGGCTCACCATTGATAGTTAGTTTCTGATGGTGGAAGACCATTGACCATCAATGACTGAGCCATCAACGGCCATGACTAATACAGAGTGTGAAGTTGTGACACTCTGAAGTAAGAGGGTTTGGCAGGCACTAAAATCCTGGGGAAGGGAGGAGGAAGCTGTCATACACTAAGAGAAGGGGAGGTGCTGTCACAAGCTGAGGTGGTGGAGTAGAATGCCGAGTGGAAGATTGTCATATACAGAGGGAATGAGGAAGGATACAGAGAGGGAAGCTGACAAATGCTTAGGGAGGAGGGAGACAAAAGAGGCTGTGTAATGAGGAGGGGAGAGAGGAGAAGCCTGTAACACACTGACCGGAGGGAGGGAGATACAAGGAGTAGGCTGATGCATGGTGAGGGCAGGGCCATCTTAACAGCATTGTAGGCCCTCGGCAAAGCAGTGCACTGGGGCACCTAACCACCCAATCACGGGAATAAATATGTTAACAGTAAATAAAATTAAACCTCTAGATTATCGGTACTATCAACAAAATCAATGTTTAAACATATAAAAAATTATGTACAGCAAGGATTATGAACTCCACCTCCCTCTTCTTTTCTCCAGCTCGCAGTGCAGTTTCTGCTGTGCACTGCAGCTGTAATTAATGTATCCCTCTGAGAGAGAAGGGCCCGGGGGACATGTCCCCTCTGCCCCCCAATTAATCTGGCTCTGTGGCTCCAGGCTGTGACTGGGGTGAGACCCCTTTCGGACTAGTGGTCTGACACAGCTTATTGCCGAGCAAGCACTTGGAGATGATCTCATCTCCAAGCGCCGACTCTTCCTATGCTGTGAACAGGTCCCGGGTCACATCAACCCGGGTTACCCGTTCACACTCAGGGGCCTATTCATCAACACTAAAATAATGGTTTTAAGGATATTTCCTTAATTGCCGTTATTTTAGTATTCATGAACACACTTAACACAGGAGATATCACTGCTATCTCCTGGTTCAGTCCACCTGCGTTAATTTCCACACTCCCCATACATTAGTATGGGGATATGGAAATTAGGCTATTCATCAAATTCCGAAAATTATGTATTTTCGGAATTTGATGGTGTTACTATAAGCCACTCTCAGGTGGCGTATAGCGGGTTACACTTTCAGCTGGTAGGTGGGGGAAAGGCAGGTGAGCTGAGGGGAGGAGGGGGGGACACAGAATTACTGCAGCTGTAGGCAGTGTTGCTCATGCGCCGCTTTTGTGAATGTAACGGCACATGCACAGCACTGATTACAGCTGCGGTAAGTTAGAGCAGGTAGGAAAAAGTATCTATTTCCCAAAAAGCTGTCATCGCAGAAATGTCAGCTTTTCAGAATAGATACTTATGGAGAGGAGGAATTAGGTAGAACTCCATGCGAGTTCTAAACCTAATTACCTCCATCGATTTTTTAGTTATAATGAATAGGCCCCTCAACTCCTGTTCAACCCTGTTCGTTACCCGAGTTGAAATGCCGGGTCTCTACAACTGGGCCCTTTCATACTGCACAATAACCTGGGTTATTGCTGGCAGTGTGAAAGGGGTAATACATACTGAGGGGAGAGATGGGAAAACTATAAAATTTTGGGGGTGCAGAATGAGGCAGTGGGGGAGTTAATCACATACAGAGGGGATGGTGGGGTATTAGTCACATGCTGGTAGGAAAGAGAGGTTGTTATAAGTAGGAGACAAAGGGGGAGATTGTCACATGCAGAGGGGGCAATGCAGATGGAGGCTCTCACATGCATTTAGAGGAGAGAGACCGATTTAGAGACACAAGAAAGGGAGGGAGGAGAGTCCTGACACACACTGAGATTATGTTCATGGTCTTCTTCTATAGAAAGAAACCCCTTTTCTCTTTGAGCTGAACATGCTAAGCTGTATTCACTTGCCTCCGAGATCTAATGCATACAGTCATAGAGATAAACACTGGCAGTAGTAATATTGGAGGGATAACACTCTATAACAGAGAAAATGTAGGTACAGTACTCACATAGGATGGAAAAGATGGAACAGGACCACTGTCCGAGCAGAGGCCAGAGCAGGAGGCAATCTTGGAATGGTCTAAAGTCCTAGCAGTAAAGTGAGGGCAGGCATCAATCCAAAGAATGGTATGTATCAGAAAAAGATCTGGAATCAAAACCAGGCAGCAAAAAGACTCACAACACCGAATCTGTGCATCTAGCCACCTATCATGGGCAATGATAATTGCAGCTGCCTTCACTGTAAAAGTGCAGACAGCCAACCAATCTGCTCCCCAAGAGCTGGGTTCCTGGCAGCATGCGGTATTATCACAATGCCCTAAACTACCTGGATAGTCCATAGGAGCCAAATGGCCAAATGGGCCCACCACTCAGGTTCTAAGTAGAGTATGCTTTTCTTATGTATGCAAATGCATCTACCTCTAAATGATCCTTGTAATGTTTGAAATTTAGTATACTGAATGCTGTTAATGATGTACATCCAAGTGAATAGCATATGCTACCATTCTTTTTTTAAACCCCAGTAATGTATACTGTATGTATTAGGTATTTAGGATAAATTGAATTCAATAAAATAACTTAACCAATTGCATCATCTTAAAATGAGCTATAATGTATGTAAGACTGGGTCTTAAAACATACTCTAAAATCCAGCTGTCAAAATCACCATTGTTGACAGCTAATTTAAGGACATTTTTATGGGTAGCTCATGGATTTTCTAGCACATCGAGAACTTATAGTGAAATCACTAGATGGCAGAGTGGGGCAGCAATAATCATGTATGAATGCATTAACTGCTTGATATAGTGCCATTAACTGTGCTGTTGCCAATAAAACAACTGTATATTCATTAGATTATAGTTCCATTACACAAATGACCGTGATTTATTGAAGTTTCTAAAGATCTCTCTTTAGATAATTTATGTATATACTAGAGATGTGCGGTTCGGTTTTCCTGAAAAACGAAAACACCCGAACTTAGGTGTTCTGAGTCAAACAAGTCTTAGATGGGAATCTCTTTGGGGTCCCAAGTCGAGCCGAGTCCTGGTCGGTTCTGCAGTCAGTTTGGAACTGGGATTTAAAAACAGAACTCGGGTTTTGGATTCATGTAAACAGGTGCAAAATTGTAGTTTTCTCAAATTTTTTTTCTCAATTGTCAACTATTTTTAAAGAAACCAAATTAATCCAAACCAAAACACTTGAAGGTGGTTTTGTCAAAACAAAAACACGATGATGAGTTAGAACCAAAAACAAAACACAGGGGTCCGCACACACAGGGCCGAAACTAGGTTATCTGTCACCCGGTGCATGGCAGCAATTCTGCGCCCCCTCCCTTCCTGTACCTGGAGTTTGTCCTTGCTCCTCCATAAAGCAGTGCACTACTCAGACGTCCCTGGTATAGTGACTTACATTATTCCATACACCATAATGCCCATTACACATTATGCCACATACTGTAATGCCGATTACCAAAGTGCCACTTACGTATTTGTCCGACACCATTTTATTCCCCACAGTAATGCTTCTAATTACTTTAAAATTACCTGCTCGTTGCCAGGGGATTTATGCTCGTTGCCAGGGGTTACATGCTCGCAGCCATGGGGTTTCATGCTCGTTGCCAGGAGTTACATGCTCGTTGCCATGGTGTTCCATGCTTGTTGTCATGGGGTTCCATGCTCGTTGCCAGGAGTTACATGCTCGTTGCCATGGGGTTTATGCTTGTTTCCAGGGGGGTTTATGCTCGTTGCCAGGGGATTTGAAGGGAGAAGATGCAGCTCTCGGCATCTTCTCCCTGCAGCGCCAGCGTTCCCGGCACTTCCGGGAACGCTGTGTGCATTGCGCTCTGCTAACAGACACTAGAGGTCCAGCAGAGTCCATGCGGATGGCTAGTCCGCATTTGAATCTGCTGAAAACGGCCATCCAAAAATGGCCGCTGCCAAGGAAGTGACAGACACTAGAGGTCCAGTAAGGACCTCTAGCATTAGTCTCCTCTTTGGCGGCGGCCATTTTCAGATGGCCGAGTCAGCTTTTTCACCCCCCCCGCAATCCCCACCCGGTGCACGTGCACCTCTAGCCCCCCCTAGTTGAGGCCCTGGCACACATCTCTAGTATATACACTGAAGTGCCTAAAGTCATGGAATAGCAGTATGTATAGATAATGGTAGGTGGCGTCACCGTACTGTGACATCTTGGAATTGCCCAGACCTGCATCAGTTGTAATCTGATATCTCGTGAGTACATTTTAACACCGGCTAGGCTTTTCTTGGCAAAGTAAATTATCAGAGTTTGAACAGGGTATGACAGTGATTGCCCGATGGATGGGACATTCCATTTCCGAAGTTGTGCGGACATTCAACATTCCTCGATCTACAGTGTCACTTGTGTACTGGGCATACCTCATGGAAGGCATTACCAACCACCATGGACAGCGCAGTGGCTGACCACAGGTGCTTAATGATCGTAACCAGCGCCATCTGGCTAAGCGACACTGGCTCAAATCACATCCACATTCAATGCACAAGGTACCAGACGCATATCCAGTAGGTCAGTGTTAGCTTTCATGAGATATGGGAGCAAAAGACCAGAATGTCCCTGTTAACACTACAACACCTGACATAGAGCAACACCTGGTCGCTTGACGTCCCTAATTGGACTCTGAAAGATTGGCAACATGTGGTGTGGTCCGATGAGTCACGGTTCCATTTGTTTTGGGCTGATGGTAGGATTTGGGTGTGGCGCAGACCCCATGAGGCCATGGACCCTAATTGTCAATGAAGCATCATTCAGACAGGTGGTGGTTTCATAATGTTGTGTAGGGTGTGTTCACGTGGCATGGGTTTGTTCCGGTGCTCCATCTGAACACGTCATTCATCGTAATCGCTACATTGCATTGCTTGATGACCATTTGCGGCCCTTTAATATTATTATCCTTTATTTATATGGCACCACAAGGGTTCCGCAGCGCGTCACAAAGTACATAAACAAATGAGCAAACACAAAAACAGAAACTTACAGTACAAAACAATGCAGGACAAGGACATAGTTTATAAACATTGCTTCAATAGCGATCATAACACTAAGAATAAGCAGCCCATCATGGACTTCATATACCGTCACAACAATGGAATATTCCAGCAGGATAATGCACAAAGTCATTGGTCCCATGTTGTCCAGAACTGGTTCGAGAAGCATTCTGGAGAGCTCCTACGAATGGTGTGGCCACCACTTTCACTCAACATAAATCCGATCAGGCAATTATGAAACGTGGTGGAGAGGTCCATTCGCACCCAAGATCCTTCATCTACAAATATCAGGGAGCTGTGGGAAGCTATCCAAATGACATGGGTCTACATCTCTCCAGAGGTCTTCCGTCCACTTATGGAATCGATGTCATGTCGAGTAGCTGCACTGCGCTGGGCCAGGGTTCCTATCATCCCGATTTTAGCGGGAGTCTCCCGGTTTTTAATAAAGCCTCCCACTCCCCCGCAAACATTACCTGAACTCCCGGTTTCTTTAAATGTTTTTATTGCGCATGCGCAAATCCGGACTGTGGGGGGCGGAGTCTGCAGGGGGACGTCATGACATCACAACTCGTGGCGCCATGATACTTAAAGGCCGGCCACCGCTACCCACAACCCCGCGATGGCCGTCCTTTAAGTATCATGGCATCACGCGGTGAGTGGTGAGTGCGCACATGGAGTGTGCTTGGGTTCGGCGGCATCAGGCAGAGCAGAGCGGAGCGGAGCGGAGCCTGTTAACAGCAGCGCTGCACTGATCAGGGACATCAGCGCAGGTATGATGGCCTTTTCTCTCCCCACGTTGGCCTCAAATATAATTGTAAGCGGCCAATGAGACCTGCGACTGTGTCATATACAGTGATGGTGGCTGGGGCTGGAGTGCTGAGTCACAGGTATTATTAACTGCACTTTGAAAGGGCACTCACTGACAGCCAATAAATGGATGACTGTCAGTGAGTAGCCAATAAATGGATGACTGTCAGTGAGTAGCCAATAAATGGATGACTGTCAGTGAGTAGCCAATAAATGGATGACTGTCAGTGAGTGCAGTTAATGCTTGTGACTGGATATATCACAATAAGGGAGCTCTGACTAAAAATACAGTTGCCCCCTCTGAGCACATTTAATTTCTTCACACCCAAGTCATTGGCAACTATTGTCTGGGGAATAGTCGAGAATGTATTAATATTTGATTTATATAACAGGCAGCTGTACTTTCAGGAGCCTCCTGCTAAAATGCTGCTCTTAGTACTAAAGTTTTCACCTGCCACTGCAGAACACGCCCCTAAATGACTAGACACACCCATAGATGAAGCTAGACACGCCCCATGGGCGGGACATGAAATGTGCGGCACATTATGCTACCACCTACAATCTCCCTGAAACTAGTTTTCAAAAGTAGGCATGTATGCGCTGGGCTAGATGGGGTCCTACATGATACTAGGCATCTATACCATGACTTTTGGCACTTCAATGTATATATCTAAAGATATGTTTTGGGGGTACTTTTCCATAAAATGTATAAACCTCCCTAGCAGCATTAGCATTGCTGCCTCACACTTGTATTTTTACAACAGGAGGCTTTATTGCTGTGTTACCAGCTTCATTTATGGAGCAGAAATCACTTTGCACTCTCCTCTGTTGGTACATAATATACCTTTAGAACAGGGGTGGGCAATAAGCGGCCCTCCAGCTGTTGTTGAACCATAAATCCCAACATGCCTTGCAACAGTTCTAGCATATCTAAATAGCAAAACTGTTGCAGGGCATGCTGGCATGTGTAGTTTTACAACACCTGGGGGGGCCGCTTATTGCCCACCACTACTTTAAAAGCTTTCAGCTGCAAAATGTTCACGTAGCAGGGAATCAACAGTTCCCATAAAATATCATTTGTCTGTATGGCAGCTTCAGAACATGACATTTTTCTGGCTGAAAAAATTTGACATTGTAAATCCCCATGTGATGCCTTGATTAACTAGATGATGTTAATTGTAAAGTGAAACTGTCGCTTATTGTTTCTTGAGGG
This sequence comes from Taudactylus pleione, assembly GCA_031769625.1. NCBI lineage: Eukaryota > Metazoa > Chordata > Amphibia > Anura > Myobatrachidae > Taudactylus > Taudactylus pleione. Next base: position 2,894,622 of record JAUIMM010000686.1, read on the forward strand.
ACAGGAAGCATAGAGCCAATTTGCAAGCCAAATAGGACATTAACACATGACTCTATGCAGTGAAAACCACCTTCCCAGCCTGGAGGCTTACAGTACATACAGTATAAGAGGGGTACAGTATGTATCTAGTTCTATAGAAGGAAGCTGAAACTACAGTTCTCAATGTTCCTCCGCAGAAGATTAAGCAACAGCCTAGCAGACACTTGAAAGAGGACGGAGCCTGTGCAGCAGCAGAATTAAACTCCAGCTGGTGTTATATTTTTGGAGTCAGTGGATTAGGCTTCACATGCCTGCTTCAATTCTAGCAATCTCTGGACTACAAGAACACCTGTACTCTCTCAGCATCTCAAACATCGATCTTAGAAGTAACTAGATTTCTCTACATTAGGGTATATATGCAGGCCCAGTGCAAGGTTTCTAGGCACAATACTGCCCTCCAGGGGCTGGCTGGCAACTTTCAGCCTGGGGGGCAAACACAAGCCAGTGGCCCCGGCTTGTCTTTCAGCATATTGTGAAGCATTTAGCAGCTTGGGGTAAAGGGTAATGCCTGAACGCACAATCACCGGAAAACCCCGCCCCACCCTCCCGCTGGCATTACTGGATAAACGCTCAGAGGGAGGGAAGGGATGCGGCAATACAGCACACTCTATTAATATATACATACACATGTGCAATATTGGTGACAAGAAATTCTAATTATCTAGGGACCGATAATTAATAAAAATGCAGCTTTTGGGCCCCATATTAATGTATATACATTGTATAAATACAAACATTACATATACTCTTCACACAGCTCCCCCCCCAGCTCTCGCACCTCACTCAGATCTTTCCCCACCTCACACAGATCCCATCCTCTTATAGCTCTCCCTTCCTCACACACAGACCCCCCACCACATAGCTCTCTCCACTTACTCATATCTCTCCATACAGCTCTCTCCACTTACTCATATCTCTCCATACAGCTCTCTCCACTTACTCATCTCTCCATACAGCTCTCTGCCCACTCACACAGCTCCCCCAATCACACACACACACAGCCTCCAACTCTCAGACCCCCCCACACATAGCGCTGCACCCACAGATCCTCCTCCACAAAAAGATCTTCCCCCTTTCTCAGATTCCCTTACTCACTCAGGACCCCACACATAGATCCCCCGCCCCTAACACAGAACACACGGTGGGAGATCACCTGCTGAGCCTGCATTACATTGAGAGATCAATGTCTCTGGGGTGTGGCGGGAGCAGCGAGTGCCACTCTGCCGACACCACGCTGTCTTGTCTGAAAGCACTGATCTCTCCATGTAATGAAGGCCCAGCAGGTGGTCCCCTAAACACCCGCCCATGTCCTCCCTTCATCCAGCAGATAGCCTGCACAGTGTCAGCAGCACATACCTCTGAGGGCTGGAGCAATGGAGGAGAGAGCCTCCATTGTATCCCCTAGTTCCGCCCCGCCCCCTAGCCGCACCGCCCGGCCTTAAGCGAGCAGAAGAAGAAGGCGGAGCTGAACAGCCTCCAGGCAGCTTTAGGTCAGGACCACACTGTATTAAATGCCGCGGCCAGGACGGATGGTGCGGTGCATTTCCGGACCACACATAGTTTCCCCACTGTGATGTCTGTGTCTGCCGGCCCCTTCTCTATTTGCACCGCTGCAGCCTGAAAGTGACAGCCGGGAGGCAGGCATGGGAACTTCCCCGGCTGTCACTGATCTATTCTGACAGAGCGCAGCGGCGGCCCCTAGTGCTGTACAATTGTACCGGCCCGGGGGGCAGATGGCACCCTGCCCCCCGGCCCAGCCCGCCACTGCTGCCCTCCAAATACCCTCCACCCAACCGCTCACATGTAAAGTTGACTTCTTAAAATATTGGTAGATTTATTTTTAGATTTATTACAACATAAATTATAAAAATTACACTAAAACAATATAGAAATAACAGTAACAACTTTGTGACTGTCATACCATACCGAGAGCATTTTTGTGACCGCCAAACAGTAGCTACTGAGAGCAGCTTTGTGACTGCCGTACAATACCGAGAGCATTTTTGTAACTCCCAAACAAAAGATGCTGAGAAAATGTTGGTGACGCCCATGCAATACCAAGAGCATTTTTGTGACCACCATACTGAGAGCATTTTGAGACTGCCTATAAAAACATTAAACAATTAATCTTATCTATATTACATTAACACCTTTACCCTCATAATAAAACCCACATAGCTTACTCTTATACTTATCAGCTTTCGTGAACTTTGACAATCCCATCCCCACACAAGCCCCTCTCCCCCCAGCTCCACTTACGTGTTGCTGATGTTTTCACCACTGTCACCCTCATGCTGTTATTGTCACTTGCAGCCTCAGGAAGCAGGTCCTGCGCTGCTGGTGAGGAGGAAGAAACACTGGGGAGGAGGTGGGAGAAGTCTCCTACACAGCTCACTGGGCTCTCTCTTTTGTGGTGGGAGGTGCAAGACACCACCTTCCCTGTCTGCGTTTAGATGTCCCTGCCAGGACTGGCTGTAGGGGTGTTCGACCTGAGTGGTCGAACAGGGGCGCCACCCATAGAGGGCGCACCCTTCCCCAGCATCCCGATTTCAGAGATACAGTACTGTCCCGCTGTTCCACCCGTAGGCAGAAGTGGCCCGCGGGTTGTCAAATTGGGCGGTTGGGGACCCCCACCGCCGCAGCTGTGCAGCAGTGTCAGGACCCCGGAGTCTGAATGGATGCTGCGCGCATGCGTGCGGCATCCATTCAGTGCCGTGAGAGGGCTGGGGGAAGACCAGCTAGTGAGGCTACCCCCAGCCTGACGTTATTTGGAGGCGTGACATGCGGGCACACCCCTCAGATAACATCACATAAGGAGACGTGGTCTATGCTAATTAGGCCACACCCCCAATTTAGGTCACGCAGAGAGCACTCGGCCGGCACAGGGCACTATTAGCCTGGGAGCCGGCCCTGGTCCTGCAGTCATGATGAACAGTGGGGGTGGTGTCTAAGTTTAAATAAGTGGGGAGCTCATTTATTACAGGAAAGTAAGGGGAGAAAGCAGGGTCCGGGCGCCTGCGCAACACTGCACTCTTTATAGCAAATGGCTCATCAGTCATGTGACTGTCAATGGCGTGGCCAGCCTGCCCCAGATCAGGAAGGGGCAAAGCGTAGAGGTAGTGGCGGCTGCGGCTGGTAAGATCAGGGGTGTATCTAGGGGTCCGAGCGCCCATGGCAAAGTAATGGAATGGCGCCACCTCCCCCCATATTTTCTGTATAAATACACACACTGTACTTAAAACCTCTCCCTAGCCAGCCCCCATGTCTCACCTGCCAGTTACAGTAACACTACACGCTGTCACATACTCAGCCTATCACCTGTAGCACTACACTCTGTCACATACTCACACTCATCGTCACCTGTAACACTACACCCTGTCAAATACTCACAGTACACCCTGTCACACACTCACACTACATCCTGTCACATACTCACACTACACCCTATCACCTGTAACACTACACCCCCTCACATACTCACACTACACCCTGTCACCTGTAACACTACACCCTGTCACATACTCACACTACACCCTGTCACCTGTAAAACTACACCCTGTCACATACTCACACTACACCCTATCACCTGTAACACCACACCCTGTCACATACTCACACTACACCCAGTCACCTGTAACACTACACCCTGTCACATACTCACACTACACCCTATCACCTGTAACACCACACCCTGTCACATACTCACACTACACCCTGTCACCTGTAACACTACACCCTGTCACATACTCACACTACACCCTGTCACCTGTAAAACTACACCCTGTCACATACTCACTCTCACCGTCACCTGTAACACTACACCCTGTCAAATACTCACAGTACACCCTGTCACACACTCACAGTACACCCTGTCACATACTCACACTACACCCTATCACCTGTAACACCACACCTTGTCACATACTCACACTACACCCTGTCACCTGTAACACTACACCCTGTCACATACTCACACTACACCCTGTCACCTGTACACCCTGTCACATACTCACCCTACACCCTGTCACATACTCACACTACACCCTATCACCTGTAACACTACACCCTGTCACATACTCACACTACACCCTGTCACCTGTAACACTACACCCTGTCACATACTCACACTACACCCTGTCACCTGTACCACTACACCCTGTCACATACTCACACTACACCCTGTCACATACTCAGCCTGTCACCTGTAGCACTACACTCTGTCACATACTCAAACTCACCATGTCACCTGTAACACTACACCCTGTCACATACACTACACCCTGTCACATACTCACACTACACCATCACCTGTAACACTACACCCTGTCTCATACTCACACTACACCCTATCACCTGTAACACTACACCCTGTCACATACTCACACTACACCCTGTCACCTGTAACACTACACCCTGTCACATACTCACACTACACCCTGTCACCTGTACCACTACACCCTGTCACATACTCACACTACACCCTGTCACATACTCAGCCTGTCACCTGTAGCACTACACTCTGTCACATACTCAAACTCACCATGTCACCTGTAACACTACACCCTGTCACATACACTACACCCTGTCACATACTCACACTACACCCTATCACCTGTAACACTACACCCTGTCACATACTCACACTACACCCTATCACCTGTAACACTATACCCTGTCACCTGTAACACTACTCCCTGTCACAAACTCACACTACACCCTGTCACCTGTAATACTACACTGTGTCACATACTCACACTACACCCTATCACCTGTAACACTACACCCTGTCACCTGTAACACTACACCCTGTCACACACTCACACTACACCCTGTCACCTGTAACACTACACCCTGTCACATACACTACACCCTGTAACATACTCACACTACACCATCACCTGTAACACTACACCCTGTCTCATACTCACACTATGCACTGTCACATACTCAGCCTTTCACACTACACCCTGTCATATACTCACACTCAGCCTGTCACACTACACCCTGTCACATACTCACACTCAGCCTGTCACACTACACCCTGTCACATACTCACACTCAGCCTGTCACACTACACCCTGTCACACACTCACACTACATCCTGTCACAAACTCACACTCAGCCTGTCACACTACACCCTGTCACCTGTAACACTACACCCTGTCACACACTCACACTACACCCTGTCACATACTCATACTACACCATGTCACACACTCACATCCTGTAACATACTCACACTCAGCCTGTCACACTACACCCTGTCATATACTCACACTCAGCCTGTCACATTACACCCTGTCATATACTCACACTCAGCCTGTCACACTACACCCTGTCACATACTCACACTCAGGGCAGTTTCTAGGGTCTGAGGCTCCCAGTGCGAGCAGTCAAAATGCGCCCCCCCCCCTTCCCTCAAGAAGCAGTAATATTGTGGGCGTGGCCTAATCATGGGGGGTGTGGTACCACAGTAAGGGAGCGTTGTCTTGAAAGACCACAGAATGTCAGCTGCTGTGACTACTGAGCCCAGGGGTGGCTAACCTGTCAGAGGCAAAGCGCTGAAAAATATATGTAGTTAAAAGAAAGACAGACATCATGCGCGCGCCGAAGGCGCGCGCGCTAAAAAATTGGGGTGTGGCCTAGCTGTCACAAACCCACGCCGCACTTGTGTGTGCATGCTTTTGGCGTGACCCCATTAGTAGTGCCCCCTATAGTCTTGTGCCCCCTGTAGTCATGTCCACATTAGTAATGTCCCCAACAGTGATGTCCCCAGTAGTAGAGCCCAGGTGCCCCCAGTGGTAGTGTTTCCCCCAGCAGAAGTGCCCCCAGAGTAATGTCCCCAGTAGTAGTGTTTCCCCCAGCAGAAGTGCCCCCAGAGTAATGTCCCCAGTAGTAGTGCCCAGGTGCCCCCAGTGGTAGTGTTTCCCCCAGCAGAAGTGCCCCCAGAGTAATGTCCCCAGTAGTAGTGCCCGGGTGCCCCCAGTAGTAGTGCCTCCCCCAGCAGACATGCCCCCCCCTCCAAGTATTGTCCCTAGTAAAAGCCGCGTGCACACACAAAAAAAAACAAACACTAATACTTACCATAAGCCCCGCTCCGGCGTCCGCTCCGCTTGGCTGCTCCTCTGCACTATGGGAAAGACGTCATGAGTCATGACGTCTTTCCCATAGTGCACACTGGGGGAGCCGGAAGCCGGAGCTTCTGTCTCCGGCTGCTCTGCTCTGCCCTGCCCTGCCGGGCGCCCGCTGGTAACTGAATCTCAGCAGGCGCCCGGCAGTTCACAGGCTTTCTACAGCAGGGGTCGGAGGAGGCGCGCCCCGTGCGATTGCACGGGTCGCCCGGCCCTAGAAACGGCCCTGCTCACACTCAGCCTGTCACACTATACTCTGTCACATACCTCTGGGGTCCCGCTGTCAGCCCGCACAGGAGCAGCCGGCAGGTACACTCCTTCATCCTCCGCTCCCTGGTGCCCGGCAGCATGTGAGAGGGAGAGTCAGCCACGGCTGCCAGGCAGGCCGAGCGGGGGAGGATCCGGGGACAGGGAGGAGGAGGCTGGGGGAGGACGGGGAGGTGGTGGGGCGGGTGAGGAGGTGGTGCCGGGAAGTAGGGGGTGGGTGACTCCCTCTCCCTCTCACTCACCAGCGGCTCCCCGGCCCTGGACGGACATCATAGGGGCGTACCTGGGACTCCGCGGCAGTCCTGTCTATTTCTACCCCTTGACCATGGGAGGCACTGCCGGACGGCGCCCCCCCCTCGGCCGGCGCCCCTGGCGAGTGCCATCCTGGCCAATGGGTAGATACGCCCCTGGGTAAGATACATGGCTGCCGCCAATATCATGTAAATGAAGGAAAAAGACATCCTTCATTTGTGTTGTTGGAAGACTCAGTTGCACCCCCACAAGAGCTGGCACCCTAGGCAGCTGCCTAAATATATTAAAATGTATACATGAATTTTGGAAGCGATCAGCCCCTGTCTAGGCACCCAAAAATGCAACACTCTAGATGCTGAGGGGTCTATTCACCATTACATAATTATCACTTAACACAGAAACATAGAATTTGACGGCAGATAAGAACCACTTGGCTCATCTAGTCTGCCTTGTGATAACTCGCTGCTTGTTTAAAAAAGTGTTCAGACGCATTCATCATGCCTCACTAACAAAAGTATCACTTCCGAAAAACTGCTCTTTTTGCAGAGTCAGCCTTTTGGAAAAGTGATACATTTCCCCCTACACTTACTGTGTCCCTACGGATTCCCCCACCGCTGCTGCCGTCTATGGGCCTCGCTAACCCCACTGCTGTGTGTCACCCCCACCCCGTGTCCTTTGTTTCATCTCTCCCCCTGCTGCGTCCCACGCCCTGGTGTCCGGTCTGTCAGCTTCCCCCTCCCTCCCCTTGGTTTTCTCTCTCCACACCCTACTGCTGTGTCCTGTTCCCCGGTGTCTGCTCTGCCCCCCCCCCCTTTCCTGATATCCTCCCCTGCTGCTGTGTCCCGTATCCTTTCCCCGGTGTCTGCTCTGTCTTCCCTCCCCGTCCAATCTCCTCCCCCTGCTGCTGTGTTCCATAACATTTTCCCACTGTCCACTCTGTCCTCTGTATAAATTAAGTGATGATGAATAGACCCCTGCATCTTTGTCAGATGTGGCAACATGTAAGTGGCATGACCTTAAAGATCACCATTTGGTTCTCAGGCTGAACTGCCATATCGTAGTTGCCATTTCTGAAACTCATCCAACAGACACTGCAAAACCTCTTCACCAGTGTACCAGGTCTGCATAGCTCTCATCGGGATGCAGTCAGGAAGCCGACGGTCGAAATGCCGACTGCCGGCTTCCTGACTGTGCAATCCCGACAGGAGACTAACGATAGGTGTTGTAATCCCGACGCCTATCATTATCCCTACGCCGGGAGCACGAAGCCCGGTATACCAAATGAAGGTAGGCCAGGCTGCGGGCGCAGACAGCCACAGGGGGGGCACGTTAGGTTAGTGACTTAGGGTTAGGCACCCCCATCGGGAGGCTTAGGCTAGGGGAAGGGGGGTTAGGGTTAGGCACCCCGGGGGGAGGTTATGATTAGGCACCCCCCCCGGGATGGTTAGGTTTAGGAACCCCCCAGGACGGTTAGGTTTTCAGCTGCGGGGAGGGGGGGTTAGGATTAGGCACTTACGGGGAGGGTTAGGGAGATTCTTAGTGGCTGCTATACCCAGGGCAGGGAGGCATGGGGTTGGAGAGGCGCCGCTGCCTACTCCATTTGCCGGGCTCCCGCTGAGACATGGTTACCAGGGGGCGCCCGGCAGCTCCACCCGTACAGCGGCAGCCGGAGGCTGGAGCTCACTTCTAAGCTCCGCCTTCCGGCTCCCGCAGTGGGTGAAGGGAGAAACGTTATGAGGTCTGTCCCAAAGTGCTGAGCGGGAGGAGCGGTAGGACGGCGGCCGGCGCAGGAGTTGGGATGCAGGTAAGTATAGTTTTGTGTGTGTGTGTGTCTTTATGTGTAAGGGGCACTACTACTGGGGGCACTGTATAAGGGGCACTACGGGCACTGTATAAGGGGCACTACTACTGGGGGAACTGCATAATGGGCACTGCATAAGGGGCACTAATACTGGGGCACTGCATAAGGGGCACTGCAAAAGGAGCACTACTACTGGGGGCAGGGGCATTTCTAGAGAGGAGGGGGCCCTTGTGCAGTCTCCAACACGGGCCCCCTCTTCTCTGTCCGGTGGCCGGCAGCGCACTGAGCTGTGCGCAGCCAGCACCGGAGTTATAGACTCTGGGCACTAGAGCACGCACAGAGGACCTCATTCAGACCCGCTCGCAAGCACCTATGCGCTCGCAAGCGGGTCGATGATGAGGCCCTGCGCACGCTCAGCAGCTGCAGTGCACGTGCGCTAGCCCCGGAGCGAGTGACAAACTCACGCACTCCGGGGCTCGCTACAAAAGGGGCGGCTGTCGATGTTGATCAACAGCTCGTCTCGTAGGCGGGGAGGGGGTGTGGCCAGACAAATGGAGGCGTTCCTGAAGGAACGCCTGCCATTTGCGTGTGGCCCTACTGACATCAGCAGTGATGTCAGTAGGTAGCTTCCTGCTCTGTTAGAGCAGAAAGCTACCTGGGGCTTGAGGTAGACGAGATCCGACCCCAAGGGTCTCATCGCAAGCCCCTACCCCCCATCACCTGGTCACTCGCTGAAGCTGTGGGTGGTCACCGACAGCTTAGCGAGCGGCCAGGAGGCCAGATTTTAAAGAAGGAGCGGCCGCCCTCATTCAGAGCGGGCGCTCGCATTTTGCGAGTGGCTCTGAATGAGGTCCATTTTCCCTGTACTGCGCATGCGCAAACGACGGGAAAATGGCCGCTGGACCCCCCGCTCCAACATGGGACTCCGGTGAAGTAAGTAAAACTATGGGAGCAGGGTGTGCAGTGTGGGGCCCCCCTGGACCCAGGGTCCAACATGCCCCACACACCCTGCACCCATTATAGATACGCCCCTGACTCGGGGCACTACTACAGTGGGCACTGCATAAGGGGCACTACTATTGGGGGCATTGCATAAGGGGCACTAATACTGGGGCACTGCATAAGGGGCACTACTGGGGGCACTGCAAAAGGAGCACTACTACAGTGGACACTGCATAAGGGGCACTACTACTGGGAGCACTGCATAAGGGGCACTACTACTGGGAGAATTGCGTAAGGGGCACTACTACTGGGGACATTGTATAAGGGGCACTACTACTGGGGGCATTGCATAAGGGGCACTACTACTGGGGGCATTGCATAAGGGGCACTACCAGGGCCGCCATCAGGGGGGGACAGCCAGTACTCCTGTACCGGGCCCGGACAGCTGAGGGGCCCGCAGCCAGCAGAGTTAATTAATTGTTAATTATTCACCCTCACACAGGACAGCTTAGCTGCCAGAGAGTCCTATGAATGACTCATCCTGTGTGATAAGTCATTTATTAATCAGCTGCTGTCCAGCCAGCGCTAGCAACACACAAGCCAGAGCTATAAGATGCTCGATTCCCCTGCGGATCTGTGATCCACACTGGAGCCTGGAGGTCAAGTGGCAGCCCAGGAAGAATGCTGCACAGACAGCACAGTAAGTACAGTAGTACAGGCATCTCACTTCGTGTCTGCAGCTTTATGTTCCCTCCCTACCACCTAGATGTATGTCCCTGTCTCTCTCCCCTGTCTGTTAACCATAAAGTCTGTATTTGTAACTAGTGAACTCTATGTAGCTTTGTATGTGTGTCTCTGCCCTCCTCATCCCACCCCATGGGTGACTCTGCTCATTCATGAGTGCCTCTATCCCCTCCACTCCCCATGAGTGCCTCTATCCCCTCCCCTCGTAAGCGGCCGCTCGTTCGCACCGAGCGATGTTCGCACATCTGCGTATGGGTTGTAATACGCATGCGCGAACCAGTCAGTGCGGTCAGAAATCGTGTGCTCGCTAAATAGCGAATGCCTGCTAATTTGAGTGACAGGAGGAGGTGTTTGTGGGTGGTAACAGGGGAAGGTGCTTGAAAACGGGGAGTGGAGATCCGAACGTAGGCGTGCCAAATGGTCAAAACGGGCGTTTTAAGGGTGTGCATAATTAACAAAGCAGTGTCATCGACCACGTCACTTGGTTGTCTTTTAGTCTGAACTGCTTGCATGATTGCGGTAGGAAAATGCTACTACAAGAATAGCGAGCAGTTCATCCGCCGTTCGATGTACTCGATTAATCTAATAAATAGCGGAGATGACGTATGATGCGAGCGGCCAAGGGGCGTTTTTTACAAAATAGCGAGAGCATGTTTCATTCGCTCGTTCAGACATAGAGGCGTCAACAGACCGCAAAGAGCGAGCGCTCAATTTAAATAGCCAGCCCCTTTTTCTGAACGAGCGAGCGCAAATAGCGTCCGGCTCTGAATCAGGCCCTTTATCCCCTCCACTCCCCATGAGTGCCTCTATCCCCTCCACTCCCCATGAGTGCCTCTGTCTCTAACTCCACATTACATGTGTGCCATTGTCCCTTTTTCCACTTCTCCTGTGTGCCTTTGCCCCCCTTTACCCCCATGTGTGTCTCTGCCTGACACTACACTCCCTATATGTGCCTATGCACTCCTTCCCTCCCTTCTGAGTGCCTCTGCCCCTCATCCACTCCATTTGTGTGCCTCTAACCCCTGTCACTTGCTTTTTTCCTCTGCATCACATTCCAGGCCTAGCCAATTTGTGGCTCTCCAGCAGTTGTGAAACTACAAGTCCCTGCATACCCTCCCACAATCAGCTGGTAAAGTATGCTGGGACTTGTAGTTTCACAGCAGCTGGAAAGTCGCAGATTGTCCAGGCCTGCATTATCCAATCTTTCTCCCCATCCCATCTGTTCTCCCACTTTCTTCTATCTGCCCACATCATTCACTTTCATCTTATGCTACACCTTCTACCTCCTCGTCTTCCACTTCTCTAATCTTTTCCATTCTCATCTTCTTAATGTACTACATAGAACCACGTTGATCAGAAGAGCCATGGAAGAAGGGAAGTGTAACCAAGTTCAATGCCATATAATTAAATCTAAGGGTAGCAGGTAAGTACAATTTTAATTTATTAAATCGGTCAGCACTTTACACTACACCTTGCACCCTCAGAGCTTTGGGAGGGGGGCCCTGCATTATCCACTTGTACTGGGCCCCATGATTCCTAATGGCGGCCCTGGGCACTACTATAGTGGGCATTGCATAAGGAGCCTTTACTCTTTCAAGACAAAGTGCCCCTTTGAGTGTGGGCCAGTATGGGGAAGATAGGCCACATTGTGCACTTCCTCCATGTATGGAAATCTATTTTTCTTCTTCAGGGTCCATAGGGCTCCACAGGGAGACATTGGGGTGTAGGTGGGACCTGGAGGACTGGACACAAACAGCAAAGTTTTTCAATCCCAGGATGCTGCGGTCCTTCCCCCTATACTCCACCCATAGCCTGAAGGCACTTCAGTTTTCGTTGGTGTCTGGCAAGGAGCTGGGCCACCATTATATGCAGCCCAAGCTTTTATTTTCATTTATTTAATTTTTATGTCTACCAGAAGGGTGAGCAGCACCAGACTGTCCTCCAGACGTCTGTGCTCCTCCGCTGCACTGTGACTCCAAGCCTCTGCTAGGCACTCCCGGTGGGGCTCCGAGGGGGGACTAGCTAGCAAGCTGCCCGGACCCTCAGACTGCAGCCTGGAATCCAAGGGACAGGTGATGCGGAACCCCGTTTGCGGGGACCCGCATAATAGTGCAGTCTTGCCTCCGGTCTCCGGAGACAGACTGGAAGCACTGATGTGGACACTGGGGAGGCAGCCCACTGCTCCACTAGACCACTGGGGCATTAACATACTGCAGGCAGAGGCATAATTAAGGCCAGGGGACCATACTTGCCTACCTTTGTTGTCTCTTCACCGGGAGATGCCCGGGGAGGAGAGGCAGGTGGTTTGCCATGGGGGCGGGGCCCCGCCCCATTTGGTGCTAATTTAAATAGGGGGCATGGCTAAATGACTTGATTCATGGAGAATTGCATCATTAAGCCCCGCCCCCTACACGGGGACCCACGGGGACCCGCGATCGCCATGGAAATTCTCCCCATTCTGCCCACTTCACTAGAAAGTGGGCAGAATGTGGGAGTAGTGCCCATCCTTCCATCCTTTAGGCATGTACGCAGGGGACACGGTCATTAACATCAGCCAGGGGAAAAAGGCGCTCTCCCTGCAGCTCCTCTCCCAGCTCAGGGAGCCATTCCACTGAGGTCCTGGTGTTCCCTGGGCTGCTCCTCCTTCACCCCCCGCCCCCTCAGAGACTCGCGGCAGCCATTTTAGGCAAGCAGGTCTCCAGGATTTGCTGGGTCCAGTTTCCCTGAATACCTCGACCAAGGGCCAGGTCATACAGCGCTATATCTTACCAGCCACTGTGGTCTGTGTAGTTGATATTAGTGCCCATTGCAGAAAATGTGATTTTGCTTTCTGATTTGTATGTGACTTGTGCTAGCGCTAACTGCTCCTTTTCTATACTGTTAGTTATAACTATCCCTTTCTTCTACTGTACCCTGACATACTAAGGTATAGAGGGTCATTGTACCACATTTGTGAGGGCTATCACATACTTGACACTGCGTTACACACTAAATGGTGCCATATCTAACATGGTTGCACGCTCCTGGTATCAGATTTAGTGCTTTTGCAACTAACTTGTGCTGTCACTCCAGGAGGGCTGCCAGCAGTGCAGTTGCACACCATATTGCGCTACCTTTATATACATAGATTGCACTGTTGCACACTAAATTATGCCATATATAGCATTGTTGCATACAATATTGTGCCATATATAGTGCTGTTTCATATGATATTGGGTCATATATAGCGTGTTTGCACACTACATTATGACATATTTTGCATTCTGCAACGTGTTTACTGCATTGTATCATCACTATGGCGGGCAGAGGAAAGAATAATAAACAGCCTCAGGATCCTACCCCTATTCTATTGTCCTTAAAGCCTGCTCAGCAGGTTTGGCCCCAGGGGACTTTATTCAGGATGGGCTTTGCACTAATTGCTACACAGCGACTGGTCCCTCTTCCACAGTCCCTGGTCCCTCAGCCCCAGTGTCTCTCCCTCAGGACCCTCCCTGGGCTGCCTTTTCACAAATGCTGGCAAAAATATCGGAACAGAGAGCGGTCCCCATAGTGGCTCCCCCTGTGGGTTGGCAATAGCAGGTACTCCCTGCAAATCCTTGCTGTCTACCTCAGTACAGAGTTTGTCTACTACTTCTACAGACTACAGGAGGGGCTGTGCTGCACATCCTAATATTAAACATGATAATAGGTGCTACCAGGCTGAGACTTGTAGTTCTACAGCCTTGCAGCAACTGCTACACAATGAAAAGCCTTTACCTACCAAACCCTCTAAATGGGCTCTGTTTTCCTCCCAGTCCACTCAGTTATCTGATTTGACATATCATGTCATGAGGCAGAAGAGGCAGACCTCTCTCACTCTGACTCCATCTCCGGAGAAGAGGAGCCACCCTCTTACGTTAGATATACCTGCTCTTGTTAAATCCATTTTACAAATTGAAGAGGATGAACCCGCTCCTAAGAAAAAAAATTTACTTTCTAAATGACAAAAGGTAGTTTTACCAGAGTTCCCTCAATCAGACCAGCTACAGTATGTGATCACATGAGTGAAGCATGGATCATGCCTTGTAAAAGGTTTCAAATCCCAAAATTATTAAGTTCCTTTTACCCTCTTCCAGCTACTGATTGCACTAAATGGGAAGTTCCCCCAGCGGTGGATTCTCATGTAACTCATTTGGTTAAAAATGCCAGCTTACCCATTCACACTTCTACCTCTTTGAAGGAGACTACAGATAGACATATATAAGCTTGTTATAAATCTATATACTCTCTTACAGGAGCTACTACTTTTTCTGTTAGGGTTACAGCCTGGGTGGCAAAAGCTATTGAGAGTTGGGCAGAAGCCCTAGAAGAAACACTTCAATCTCATGCGTCACGGGAATAACTCTCCTATATATCTTACATTAGGGATGCAGCCTCCTCCTACTTAGGTGAGGCAGCTATAGATACGGCTCTCCTGGCCTCCATGATATCTACCACATCGGTAGTGGCCCGTCGTATTGTTTGGCTCCGTTCCTGGAAAGCAGATTCAGACTCAAAACGGGCTCTGGAGTGTCTGCCTTATTAGGGAGACATCCTATTTGGTCCAGAGCTAGATAAATTTGTGACTACCTTGGCGGCATTCCTGCCCTCTGCATATAATACAAAGCCTCGGACACCATCCTTTCGGTCCGTTCGCCCTCAAGGAAAGCTGAAAGTCAGTCTTTTCCACGACACCAGACGTCAGCCAAGATCTCCAAGCCTAGGGCCAAATAGGCCTGGGCTACTAGACGTCCACCAGCCAAGTCTACGGACAAGCTTACAGCCTGATGGGGCGGGCCTCTCCCTGTGGGCTCCCAGGGTGGGAGGCCGACTACTTCAATTCGCCCAGGTTTGGCATCAGACCACGTCAGATGCATGGGTAAAATAAGTGGTCTCCCACAGATATGCCCTCTCCTTCCTGAGGTGACCCCCCCCCTAACAGTTATTTTGCACAAGGCCCTGCTGCTCCACAAAGCCATTCAGTCCTTACTGAATTTAGGAGTAATAATTCAGATCCCATCCTCACAATGGGGCAAGGGCTTTTCTTAGTTCAGAAGTCCAATGGGTCTCATCAACCTATCCTCAATCTCAAATCTCTAAATAAGTTTATCAGGGTGCCCAAGTTTTGTATGGAAACTCTCCGTTCTATTATCCTAGCTATAGAGCCTGGAGATTTTATGCTTTCCCTGGTCATTCAGGACGCTTACCTACATGTGCCTATAGTGCCTTCTCATCAACAATATCTCCGGTTTGCTATACTACAGCAACATTACCAATTTCAGGCTCTACCGTTAGGCCTCTCAATGGCTCCTCAGATTTTTAACAGGATCATGGCAGTCATGACGGCCTCACTTTGTCGTCAAGGGATCAGACTGCTCCCATCCTTGGATGATCTTTTGCTGTTGGCAAGCTTCCCAGAGGCTCTTCAATGCCATCTGCAGGTAATCATTACCTTTCTCTATATGCCCAGTTGGCTGATCAACTGGAGAAGTCTTCCCTGACACCCTCTCAAAGGATGGTACATTTGGGAGCCCTCCTGGACTCTGGAGTTCAGAGATTATTCCTGACGGTAGACAAGATTTCAGTGATACAGTACAGCCTACCAGACTGTTTCACAGTCGCCGAGTGTTGATTCACTCTGTAATGCAGGCCTTGGGATCAATGGTATCCACCTTCGACATGGTGGAGTTTGCCCAGTTTCACTCCAGGCTGTTGCAACACCTAATCCTCTCCAGGTGGAATGGACTACCTCATGGACTTTCCAGTTGACATTTTTCTTCCCTCCAATATCCATTCCTCCTCGAGTGCTTAGGAAATTCAGAAAGGAAGGAGGCACATTCCTTTTAATAACTCCGGCTTGGCCCAGACATCATTGGTACTCGGATCTTCTAAGACTCTCCATAGATGTTCCTCTTCAACTTCCTCTACGAGTAGACCTGTTGTCTCAGGGTATATGGGAAAGATTCCTGGACTGCACACCCTGGATATATATAATGGGAGTTGCTACCTGATGAGACTGACTGCTGTTTGCTTAATATACACGTACTTCACTTTTTATTTTCATTCTTTATATGCAGCTGTTACTATCTCTTTACACTGCACTTTTCTTACTATGGCAGTGCCCTGGGGCAGCTTAGCTGGGCTGGTTTGGGGGGGTCCTGCGCTCTGAATTTGAACCCTAGTATGTTAGGGACCTACCCTAAAGAGGTTACCTGGATATGGTGGGTAGACCCATAACCTTGGCCATGATTATGCTAAAAACCTCTATTGATTGCAAAATTTTATTCCATTTATATATTATCAATAATTTGGAGTTGTGCACCTGAGATTTGTCTGTTTCTGTTGTCTCAGGGTCCCTGTCTACATCCGGACCTAGCCCATCTATCTTTAATGGCTTGGCTATTGAGACTTCCCTCCTAACAGCTAAGAGATTTTCTAGCTATGTGGTCCAGACCATGCTTAGAGCACGTAAACCAGCCTCAGCTAGGATTTACCACAGAATTTGGCATTCATATTTCCAATGGCGTGCTACTCGAATTCTTGCCTTTCTTCAGGCTGCACTGGATCTAGGCCTCCGCCTAGCATCTCACAAAGTGCAAGTTTCTGCTTTGTCTATCTGGTTTCAATGCAAGATTGCCTCTATGCCAGATGTCCACACCTTCATGCAACGTGTAATACGGATAAAACCTCCTTTTGTCCCTCCTGTGGCTCCATGGGATTTGTCAGTGGTGCTCAAAGCACTTCAGGAACCTCCATTTGAACCTCTGGAAACGGTGGATATCAAATGGGTCACTCTGTTTCTATTGGCTATAGCATCTGCCCGTAGGGTATCAGATTTAGGGGAGCTTTCATGATACGCCCCCTTTTTTGTATTTCATCAGGATAGGTCTGTTCCTAAGGTAGTTTCTCACTTCCACCTGAATAAAGAAATTGTGGTTCTGGCCTTTAATTCACCAGACCTCTCGGCAGGTGAGGCCTCTTTGGATGTGGTCCGTGCTCTAAAGATCTACGTGGACCATACTACTTCTCCTATCAGCGCAGGAGCATTCCAACCCATGTACAACTGCTTTGGGACATCCCCAATGTCTCTCTGTGGAGCCCTATGTACCCTGAAGAAGAAAATTAGAGTTATGGTAAAATTTACATTTGTTAACTCTCTTTCTTCAAAATCCATAGGGTCCACAGGGCACCCGCCCTGACACACCTGGCTTCTATGGGTTTCTTCTATTGGTCACTTGTTTCCTTCTCTGAGTGAGAGAGTGATTCCTCAGTGTACCAGTCTTTCTTCTCTCCTGTCCTGCTCCTGCCTTGGGCTTGTTAACAAAACTGAAGTGCCCTCAGGATGTGGCAGGGGTATAGGGGGAAGGACTGGAGAATCCTGGATTTGAAAAGGTTTGCTGTTGGTGTCCAGTCCTCCAGGTCCCACCTACTCCCCAAATGTCTCCCTGTGGACCCTATAGACTTCGAAGAAAGAGCGTTAACAAAGGTAAGTTTTACCATAACTCAAATTTTTACATAGCGTTGGGCGATATTGTCAATTGCTGCTAATGGCCACATAATTTGAAAGAGGGAACTACCCTCTTTTTCTTATGTGAGTAACTCCACATTTACACAGATGTAAATATGAGCATGATAGGCCACATAGTACCCTCCCATCCATATAAATGTCTATTTTTCTTAGTGTAGGGAAATATTGCCTGGTGATCACAAACAGGGTTGGATTGGCCTACAGTGGTACAGGGGAAACAATGTTGGGCCCCACTGCCTGTGGACCCACCCCCTTTTCTAGGTTGCAAATTAAAGATTGTTACTCTATTAGACATCAGTTACCTGGTGGAGCAGGACCATTGCTCAACATTGGGCTTGGTTCCATTCTATAGTGTTGGTGAATCATCACGCCCATTAAGCATGGGCCTCTACCACTGCATCCCCCATGTGGGCCCTTCATGCCCAAGTCCGACACTGATCACAAATGACCAGACAAAAGCTATTATGGGCCACATAATTTGACAGAGCAGACTTCCCTCTTTCAAATGTGTGTAGCTGTTGCCAATGTCATTAAGGAGGTGCCCTCTCCCCTATATGGAAAATATACGTATTAGGTGACTGGGACACTGCATCATGCCTTGATTCAAGTTTTGGCTGTTGCAGGCAGCCGGAACTCTGTCTGTCTGGGCTGCTCATAGCTGCATTCCTGTCTGTCAGTCTGTGTTCAGCTCACAGCTGCAAACCATTCATTCATTAGGGAGGCTCTCTGCTGAGATTGCTCTTATTGGAGGTCCCTGCTTCTGATAAGTTACAGCCAGCCCTATACTTCCTGACGGTGATATTGCCTGACTTCCAGAGTATGCGTATTTCCCTGTGCTCAGAAGCTTGAGTTTTAGCAGCTCCTACCTCTGCAGTTCCTTTGTTCAGTACTTATTGTCACTAGTTTATTGAAACCTGTTTTCCTGATCAGAAGTCACCTTTTTCTATTCTGCTGTTCTACCTTGCTGCTGGTACAGTACCACATGGAGCAGCGACTTCTGCAGCCGCGGTCTACCTGTCCGCAGACTGTGGCATTTCCACACCACAGCCTAAGTCTAATCCGTCAGTCAGTGATCAGCCGCTTCAAGCCAGCAGTGCTCTCCATCTTGCTGCCTCCAGTCTGTGTTCTAAGCCGCACCTGTGATCATCTGTCTGCCATACCTCTGTTGTTGGTTTGTCGAACCTCAGCCCTCAAGGTTGCACCTTGGCACCAGTGCTGCACTTCGGCTCTCAAAGCCGCTCCTCGGCCCTCAAGACCACATCTCTACCCTCAAGGCTACACCTCGGCCCTCAAGGCCGGTACGATGCTACACTAGTCGCACTTCAGTCCTAGTCTGCTAATTCCTCCAGTGGCCCTGCCACATTGTCCTGTTGTGTAGTGCTTGTTCTGTTGAACGTCAGTCCGCGGCATTTGCCGCATCACCATCCATGGATCGGTCAATTCAGCCTGCAGTTAAAGCCACATTAGCGACCGCCTACCTGTCATACCTCAGCCGGGGCTTAGCGACATTATAGTCTTCAGTCAGGTCATCCTACAGCCTGCGTCACTCCAGACCATACTTCAGCCGCTCCACAGCCCGTGGCTCAGACACACCAAATTACTTTGTCTGTCCTGTCATAGCCTGAAACCATGCAGTACCACAGTCCTGGTCACTCATTCTCCACAGCTAGCGACTATTCACCCGTTGTCTAGCCATTTCATGCCTGGCGACCCAGTTGCATCAAAGTCCCTAGGCGTACCTGAGACCATCACCACTTGCTGCTGTTAGTGAACCTTGTCCATTATTCCTGTGCAAGTTACTATCTGCCTGCAGCCTCAATCCAGCTAGTTCTTGTAGGGAAGGACTGACACTTCTCAACTCTACCTTGTTTCCAATCAGCAGTCCTGCGCTCTCTCATCGGTTGTGTAAGCCTCTGCTGCTGGAGTCTTAAATCCAGACGGCCACCTAAGTACCGGTGTGAATATCTTTCACTAAGGGAACGGTTCTCTGTTATTGGTGGAAGATCCTCTCCCTGGCTCTAGAGGTCTTATACACCCGCTGGGATCCGTAGCAATTGGTGGGGCACAGGTAAAAACTTACATTTTTTTTGTATGCAGCCCCTCACTGTGAGATATTTTGAATACTGAAGGTTGGTCCAGATTGAGAACAGCTTGGGGGGAAGGGAAGAGGCCAAGATCTCCATCAGCTGACAAAGATTTCCTGGCCTCTTTGTTGTATCTGCGGCAGCCGACTTGCATGACCCCATGTATAACCCCGTCCAATGTTATTGCACATTATCAGATGCTGCATGCTTGGACGCAGCTCAGATAAGAAATGCATGCAGGAGGCAAATGTGCACACGCATACTGCCATGCCACAGCTGCGTTCGCACCATGCAATCCTATGGATCACGGGTGCAAATGCACAGCATGTACTAGTTAGCAGACGAACAACTAGCACCATACGTGGTGCGATTTGCCGCACAAGTGGCAAAGTTGCAAGTGGACATATCTGTAGTAGTCGCTGCATGAGGCTGTGGCAATTTTATTGATGGGTTCCCCACAACTTAGTTGCCCCGGGGCCCCAACAAGCCTTAGGACCTCATTCAGAGCCGCTCGCATTTTTAGCCGTCCTCCTGCGAGTGGTCAGGTGATGGTCGCGACCATCGCGACCACTGAGCTTGCGACGAGACCCTTGTGGTAGGGTCTCATCTGCCGCAAGCCCCATTGAGCTTCCTGCTCTAATAGAGCCGGAAGCTCACTACTGACATCACTGGTGATGTCAGTAGGGCCGCACACAAATGGTAGACGTTCCTTCAGGAATGCCTCCGTTTGTCCAGCCACCGCCCCACCCCGCCTACAAAATGGAGCGAGCTGTCGATCAACATCGACAGCCACGACGTTTGTAGCAAGCCCCGGAGCGAGTGAGTTTCTCTCTCGTTCTGGGACTTGCGCACGCGTATTGCACACACCGCGTGTGCGCAATGCACAACCATCGAGCCACTTGCGAGCGCATAGCGCTTGCGAGTGGGTTTGAATCAGGCCCTTAATCCGGCCCTGGCTTGCCTAATCTTTCACATTAGGGGGTCTACTTATTATGTACTCTCTCTTTTGCAGTAGTACATGTCATTTTGTATCTCAGTGATATAGAATTAAGCACTGTTGCATTTTATGACAAGACATCACCCTTCTGATGTCTTCCGATGTCTTGCACAAACCTCATCCCCCTGTGATGTTTTAACTAGCCCTTGCCTGTAACGTTACACTCTGGTGTAAGACTTTTATCTAATGTTGTCAGTTAATACAGTATAGTGCATGCGTGAGCAGGAGAAATAAACAGCTGCACTTGTTTCAGTGACACTTTAACTTTCATTCGAAAGATAGAAATTGCACACGTGTAATCAGGGCCATTTGTAGAGAGGAGGGGACCCGTGTGCAGTCTCCAACACTGCCCCCCCTCTGTCCGGCGGCCGGCAGCGCACTGAGCTGTGCGCGGCCAGCGCCGGAGTTATAGACTCTGGGCACTAGAGTGCATCAGGAGTCTATAGAGTATGCGCAGGTCACTGGGAAAATGGCCACTGCGGCCATTTTCCCTGTACTGCGCAAACGACGGGAAAATGGTTGCGGCGGCCATTTTCCAGTCATTTTTACAGCGTGGGACTCCAGAGTGGTAAGTAATACTATGGGTGCAGGGTGTGTGGTGCGGGGTGTGTGGTGCGGGGCTCCCCTGGACCCAGGGGCCTGCACACCCTGCACCCATTATAGATACGCCCCTGCGTGTAATACTTCTTCCGAGGACAGTTCATTCGGGACAGATAAGCAGTGCTATTTTTCAGCAGGAACAAGCAGGAACTCAGGGCCTGATCATTACCGATTCTGCACGCAATCGGCTGATTGTTGCGTACTGCACATGCATGTCAGTACGCAAACCGCCCACTGCGATTGTAGTGACCACGCAGACCCATTGCAGAGTGATTGACAGGAAGTGCTGTTTGTGGGAGGAGACGGGGGGGGGGTGGTCGGCAAAATGCATAAATTATACACTGTGATGCCGTATGCAGCTTGAGTACTCATACCGTGCGACGAGGTTAGCAATTGCTAAGTAAAGTCAGAGCTTGTGCAAGTGTGCGTGAGACTGCGATGGTACTCGATCTTACCAATGGTTTTGCAGTCTTGCTAAACATTACGGATGTGTGTAAGGTAAAGTGGGTTTCCCTATGTTGTGCGGCGACGGCATCGCGATCACAATGGATTAGCATACTATCGCAGTAAGACTGCGTGCATAATGGCTATTGCAATTGCAGTTGCGATCCGTAATTAATCAGGCCCTCAGTTCCTAATCCTCTCATTAACTTACACTTACCAACTCTCCCTGATTGTCAGGGAGACTCCCTGAAATAGTAGCAATCTCCCTGACTCCCTGAAGAGTTCAGCAATCTCCCCGATTGCTCATTTCCCCCATTATGTAGTTGTTATATATAAAAAAGATATATACAAATATACCTATACTACGCAGAATGACAGAAGACGCTACTCTTCTGAAATTCTCATGGTCCACCAGCCAATTGGAGACTGCTCTACATGTAGCGACCGCTGATTGACTGTGACCCACGAGCCTGTTACTTTACAACACGTGGGTAACAGCTAATCAGTGTGGTAGGTGTGTAATAAAATTGTAAAATCTACGGTGTGTGTGTCTTGTGGTTTTTAAACTATTTTGTTTACAGTGGGAGTACGTGTGCTGGCCGCCTGCTGGCACTTATAGTTCCACAAGTGCCAAAGGGCAGGCGCACACTGGCACCTGTAGTTCAACTGTAAAAAACAATAGTTTAATTCTATTTTCAACACTATTACCCCTGCACCCACTGCCCAGGGGTTCGTGGAAGAGCCCCGGGCTTCAGCTTAAGGTCCTGAGATCCCCAGCTGGGGCTGACTGGTAAGGATACTGCCTTTGAACCTCTATATACCCCTGCCTATACCTTCTAATATCCTGCCTATAAACCTCTAAGGATGACGCTAATTTGCATACGCAGTCATACAGTAAATAAAGACTCCAGACCTAGAACCTGTGGTTCCAAAGCACAAAGTATTATTCAAGTAAAAGTACAGCAGTTACATGCTATGATCCTCATATAATCTTAGCGCAAAGAGATTATACAGACCCAAGTACAATTATACATACGCAGCGCTCTCTGGTCCAGATGTTAGGCATCAGCACGAAACCTCTCGTCAATCAGCATTCAGCACAAAGACTAGGAACCCAGGGTCAGAGCACACATATTTATACCCCCCATGAATAAACAACACAATAGAGAAGTTTGTTGCTAATATCATTGGTCCTAAAGGAGAGGGCATATGTTACAAGGCATTTAACAGGTTGGTTCAAATAGACACGATCCAGCCTCTAACAACTGGTGGTCTCTGGTTTCCCGCCCCATGCAAATCCTAACAGTTGTTCATATAATGTACATTTTGTTGCTTGAAGTCTCTGCGGTCCATAAGTTGAGAATGCATGTTGCGATCTCTCCATCGATATTTCCGGAATACTGTTGAGAGAGTATGCATCATTTCAATACCAAACATGGCTTACTTATCATGTATAAAACCTTAGTTACGAAATAATCTTTATTTCCTAACAATTATAATAAATGTGCATACTTGAAACTTATACCTTAAAGCTTATGGAACCTTGTATGTGAATATGTAATGTGTGAGTATGTGGGGTTTGATGTAAAGACGCTAGTTAACTTGGGGCAGATGCGTGTGCGTGAAGCTAATATTCAGCGTTTTCATACAGGGTCTTATGCATTCGCTAATATACGACTAGTTAACAGCGCAATTGTGCGTTTTAATGTGTGTATGAGAACACCTAGCAGTGTGGAATGCTGAGCATTATAGTTCCATGACTTGCTCATGTCCCAGCAGCCCCCACCCTTTTCAGGCTCCAAAATACTGGTCTTTGTTCTCCCAGGGCCTGTGTGAATGCAAATTAGCACAGCTATAAGACCCAAACCTCAGATAACACTCTTGGCTTTGAAGGTATTTTATTGTAGGAAGCCTGCTAATGTAAGGTGCTACAAACGACCCTCTTGCTGTATTCGAGCAGGGCCACCTGGAGTGAGAGCAGACGTTATGTCCATGAAGCTTGTCTTCACAGGCTAGTTGTCACGTGGCCATTTGCTCTGTTTAGCTAATGCAATCCAATTTTGACATACTGTACAGCCATTTCTGCAATATATCCTTTAGGGGAATTATAATAATACACACACTTTATCCAGAGCACCCAAACTACGTAAAGTCATGAAATGGGCTTTTGATGAATCACCGTCACTTATGGGGATGGTCACAGATGCAATCACATGATGCTAATAGTAATATCGCCACATGTACTAAAGTGTGAGTTAATCTAAAATGGCGCTTAGGCGGCCATTCGCAAAATGCGTCTTGCGATCTCATTTCCAAGATGGTGTATTGCGGCCAGTTGCAAGATAGTGTCGCTGCGATCCAATTTTACACTGATCTTGTCTCAGCCAATTATCCAGCTTTGACAGTCCATCTTTTGATAGCAAACAACAGACTATCACAATCTGATTTTTAAAATATAATTTAGGCTTACATTTATATACTATTTAGTGTTATTATGGGATGGCACAAGGTGGTTTTTAATCCATCAATAATGTGTCTCTGAGTGGGGAAATAAAACTACCATTATACGCACACCGCGGATCTTGGAAGATCATGTGAAAGGTGTGGGGATACACCAGTCCTATAAAAGCAGTCTTGAAGGGGAAATTTGAGACTTTACATTATCTGAGGTGTTTTAAAATAACATTTCAATAATACATTCTATGCATGTCTAAATATAATACATTAAATGATGGTATTTCCTAGTTCAGGGTTGTAATGCAGTTCTGTATTTACCTCTGTATTCATACTGACCACCATCATAATTTCGTTCTTACGTTTTACTCTATTTTTAAATTTTCCACACTTCAACACAATAGGAACACACCGGACACATAAGCCAATTATTATGATGACAATCAGTATAAGGATTAAGAATTTACCGATGCTGGCGATCACTTCCTGGACCCATTCCCCTAGACCTGAGAACCATTTCACTGGGTTCAGCCATGAAACCCATCCTTCTATCTTCTCCCCTACTTCAGCCACTGAAGCATTATGGTTCTTACGAAATTCCCATTTTAGCTGCAGAATTTCATCCATCTTCCGGTCTATCACTTCCTTAGCGTCGCTGGTATCATTGGTGACATAGGTGCAACATTTTACTCCAAATTGGGTGGCCAATGTTACGCAATACCCTCCAGTAACAGCAGTTAAATAATTTAACACTAGCCTGTGTTGCACCAGTTCTTTCTTGTACGCTTGCAATTCTCTCCCTGTATACCTGAATGTGTCATCGTACATCTCGGTGATATTATCTATCAATTTAGCAAGTTCCTGAATATATCTAAAGTTTAATGAACCCCGAGCGATCCTGGTGGGATCCAATGTGACTAAATCTTGAAAGCCAGTTGTCTCACTAATTAACTGAGTGGCTTTGTGCACGTTACCAGGTATCATATTTCGTTTGCCTCTGTGTTCATATTGGGTGTGAAGATATGGTGACGGTGTGTTTTTATGTATACCAAGCATTTCAACATGTGTGAGGGTCATAACTTCTGGGACTACTCTTCCCAGGTAACACAAACCTTCGGAACTCGGGGAGAGCCACTTATACACTTTTCTTCCACATATAAAATATACATTATCAGGGAGAACATAAGGAATGGTATGCATCATTATCATTAAGCACATTTCCCTTGCAAACAATCCTATTTCTGGTTCTTCCATCTGGTACATGCAAGTTTCTGACTGTATTATTTTAGCACAATAACCATCTGGCACCTTACCAATAATTTCTTTGGTGGAACTCAATGCATACCGTTACCTAAAATGTCTCCCACTAGATTTAATTGAGCGTAACAGATCATGCTTTATGGACTCATTATCAGCTCTTTGTGAGAAGGTCATCGTCTGATTATTCCCTTGTTTATTGGGGTTGGTTATGTTTAAACACAAAAGTGATCTGTCTACTTGGAATTGATAGAGTTTGAAATGAGGTGGTTTGGATGAGAGGAATTTTCCATCCAAGGTTTTCTGTATTTCTAAAATTTCCGTGATATTCAGCGGAAATGGCACCCTACATTATGCTGTCCCTGTGGCACATGTGAACACACCCAGCAATCAGTTTGATTTAACACTTTGCCTACCATGCTATGATAATCCTCTAAAGGATACCCACCCCAGTACGGGTTATATTTAGGCTGGCACCGTTGGATACAATTCTCATCAACTAGGGACCCACAAAGCTCACACATACAGGAATCTTCAGACGATAAACCTCCACACTGTTCCCGAGTATACGGAATAACAGCTCTCTTAACAATAACAGTACTAAGATTGGTCAGACACTCCCCTGATTGGCATTGCACTCCTCCTGACTCAGCCCTGCCATCAGCACCCATCTCCTCTATCGGTCCTCCATCACAGAAACTGGGTATCCCCAAACAGATCATCACGACAAAAACTCTGGAAGAAAGAACTAGGATGACCACAGCAGACCACTCCATTGCTGGGAGCACTGATCTACACATTTCTTCAGATCAGGTATCTCACCGTCACCTTTTTAATCCTTCCGACACAAGCTCGCAATTGACAGGTCTACGTTATCAGCCTCATCTCCTCCTTGTATCTACACCGGTTGGTTAACCTCCCTATAGTGAGTAGAATGGACCCACGTATCTTCCCCGGCCACCCTTTGAGGATGTGGTACTTTGTCAACAATCGTCCGATACGGACCTCTCCACCAATCAGTCAAACGACCTGAGCTAAAAAAATTCGGATCATATCAAATTCCCCAGGTTTGACATCATGACAGTTTGCATTAGACATGTTAGTTTCAATTTCAATTTCTGTTATTCTTATTCATCTTCATATCTCAAAGGGGGGACAGATAAAATAAATGACAGTCTGGAACGATCTTGGTTTTATTACCCATCACCTTACACATGTTCTGGGAAATGTCACCTGTAAAATGGGTCCACCTATCACTTTGAATAATTCTAGGGATATAGTATCTGCATACAGGTTCCTGCAATTAAATCTTGTTATTAATGGCTACTGCTCTAAATAATGCCTGGGCCCCTGGGTTGGATAGTATTCCGAGTATTTGACCTTAGCCTGGCATGGCTGCCGTTTATCCTTAGCAACCTTGTGTCCTGTGTGTGAGAGATAAAGCACAACAGTTAAATATCATTTAAACATGACCAAAATACAACAATAAATCGTCCACATTTTACATTAGAACAGATCCATTGGCAGGTTGAAAAGATTGTAAACAGTCATATAA
Source organism: Taudactylus pleione (assembly GCA_031769625.1). Taxonomy (NCBI): domain Eukaryota; kingdom Metazoa; phylum Chordata; class Amphibia; order Anura; family Myobatrachidae; genus Taudactylus; species Taudactylus pleione. Next base: position 2,921,735 of record JAUIMM010000686.1, read on the forward strand.
GGCCTGGGAGAAGATAGTGGGGTTGCCTATGAACCCATGGGAAACCCGTGTTCATGTGTGGTGTTCTTCACTTTGCAGTACTTACTTATGTGTCCCACTTGGTGACAGTTAAAACATCTTTTTAAACGGGGTGGATGAAAGGATTGTTGTGGGAGTTGAGCAAGAGGGAAAGATGGTGGGTATGGGTAGGAATATGGAGCATAAGGGTATGGTGGGAGGTATGAAATTTGTGGGTAGCATGGGACCTGTGGTTGTGTATGATATGTGGGGTAAGGATGTGTTTGCTGTAGTGTGGGATTGGTGAGGACGTGTAACTGTTCAGGTGCAAGTGTGTGTATAGTGCAGGTGTGTCTACTGGCTGTGATGTTACAGTCATTCCTTCCAGAGCTTGGATACTGACAGCCATTAGTGTTTCGCTCTGGGTCTCTCTCTTCTTTGAGATGTTTTTATCATATTCTATGGCAGATTCTATGAGGGTATCTATTGTGGCTCCCCTCCGGCCAGGATGTGAGGTCTGAACCTGGGTAATATTATCTTGGTTTACTTGGTCTGTTAAGGGAACGTCACCATCCAATACACAATACGTGACAAATTTTGTCACGTCGGTATTGCGTGGTAGACAGGCCCTTAACACCACAAGCCAATCTTTATTAGTTGGCTCATGAGAACTACCCAAATTCCTCAAAAATCTCTGACATTTGGCTAGTTCCTTTTTGGGATCGGGGAAATCATTTATGATGGAATTTAGTTCTGCTCTTGTCCAAGGACAATGCATTACCACTTCCCTCATGGGCACTACACCGTTTGCATCTGCATTTCCATTCAGAACAGTTATTGTCCGAATGGGATGCAGACCGGTAGCGCTGCTACCTTTGACCCTGTTACCTGGCTGGGGGTTTAATCTGTTGCTGCTACGTATGGTATTAACAACTTCCTCTACGGGTGCAGAGGGTGTTAGCACTTCCCTTGCTGTTACAGATGGAGATGGCGGCACCACTCGTGATTGTTGTGATGCAGCATCTATCATCTGTACAGCATGGGAAATGGCAGACATTACAATAGGCTCATCATCCACATCATGAACATTTTCTTTATAGTTGCTTAAGAGAGGGTACAAATTGCTAGTTAAATTTTTATGGGTATTTTTGATAACTGTACTTGCACCTCCATCCACATAAGATGGGGGTGGTGCACGTGAACTGCTGACAATACCTTCCACAACGCTACCTTGCTGTACGTGTGCGTCATTTTGCGGCTCGCCCGCATTGCAATTCAGCGTCGCGGATGTATTCTCTGGCAATGCGCTCGCAACGCTAGTTTGCGCTGCTTGCACATTTTTAAGCCACGCATCCCCTTCATGCTGCCACAACTTTAAACATTCATAATATTTGACATTTTTCTCTCGGGAACGCATCAGACTGATGTGATCCCGGACATTATCTAATACATCTTTATCAAAACTACCAATTCTGGGAAACGGTCTAACACTCTTCATCGTCATTTTAAACCATACATCACAATACCTTATTGCATAAGTGCCGTACTTAGTATGCATAATACCACGGGCAGATCCAAACGGTGCTTTCATTAGCAGCACATCTTTGTCTAACATCTCTATTGTTTGCATGGCTCCCATTCTAAGACAACTCCTATGTTTTTCAATAAAGATTTAAACTGGTGAAAGACAGTCAAGAGACTTTCACTTACCTGTGGACGATTTAACGGCAGCGCCCACACACCTGTGAAGATTTGAAGAAGGCTACTCCACCCACCCGGATAAGATGTAAGAAGGCAACTTCCACACCTATGGAAGTTTAAGTCTGCTACTTCCACGCACCACTCTACGACATGTACACCTGCTACTGTGTATAGAACGGTAAGCTGCTTACCGAGCAGCTAGCACTTAGCCCTTAAAGGTCATACGGTACCTCTAACTTCAGGGAACAAGTTACCCCTACCAACAAATACTCACTGTTACACACTTTTTTCCTGCGCAGAAAAATACAGGTTAACCCAGATATTGACAACAATTGAAAAGAATGTAAACCTCAACGGCTTTGTTTAAACACGTGGCAGCACGACCAGAAGTACGTATACGCTATTGTGCGACCAGTCGCATACACAATAATGCGACTACCACACAACCGTATGACAACCTTTAGCTGCGTACACAAAAGTGCATCTTTACTGTGCGCAAAACTGCGACTCAGCCGCGTCTTCAATACTGCGGCACCCCTTTAAATGTTAGTTTTATCAACAAAGGAAAACAAACTTTTTCCTCTCTTGTCCCTGGATTCTAGTCAGCGTCCCTGGCTCACACGAAAACGGGTAGCGATCTCTCAGCACCGAGCGGTTGCAGGTAATCCCTGCATGTGGCCACTCCACCCTTTGGTGAGAAATTGATAACCGTAAGTGCTGTGTGAGTGGGTAAGTGACTTCACTATGAGCCCCCAACTAAGGTTACTGCCTTTGAACCTCTATATACCCCTGCCTATACCTTCTAATATCCTTCCTATAAACCTCTAAGGATGATGCTAATTTGCGTACGCAGTCATACAGTAAATAAAGACTCCAGACCTAGAACCTGTGGTTCCAAAGCACAAAGTATTATTCAAGTAAAAGTACAGCAGTTACATGCTATGATCCTCATATAATCTTAGCGCAAAGAGATTATACAGACCCAAGTACAATTATACATACGCAGCGGTCTCTGGTCTAGATGTTAGGCATCAGCAAGAAACCCCTTGTCAATCAGCATTCAGCACAAAGACTAGGAACCCAGGGTCAGAGCACACATATTTATACCCCCCAGGAATAAACAACACACTAGAGAAGTTTGTTGCTAATACCATTGGTCCTAAAGGAGAGGGCATATGTTACAAGGCATTTAACAGGTTGGTTCAAATAGACACGATCCAGCCTCTAACAACTGGTGGTCTCTGGTTTCCCGCCCCATGCAAATCCTAACAGTTGTTCATATAATGTACATTTTGTTGCTTGAAGTCTCTGCGGTCCATAAGTTGAGAATGCATGTTTTGATCTCTCCATCGATATTACTGGAATACTGTTGAGAGAGTACGCATCATTTCAATACCAAACATGGCTTACTTATCACGTATAAAACCTTAGTTACGAAATAATCTTTATTTCCTAACAATTATAATAAATGTGCATACTTGAATCTTATACCTTAAAGCTTATGGAACCTTGTATGTGAATATGTAATGTGTGAGTATGTGGGGTTTGATGTAAAGACGCTAGTTAACTTGGGGCAGATGCGTGTGCGTGAAGCTAATATTCAGCGTTTTCATACAGGGTCATATGCATTCGCTAATATGCGACTAGTTAACAGCACAATTGTGCGTATTAATGTGTGTATGAGGACACCTAGCAGTGTGGAATGCTGAGCATTATAGTTCCATGACTTGCTCATGCCCCAGCAGCCCCCACCCTTTTCAGGCTCCAAAATACTGGTCTTTGTTCTCCCAGGGCCTTTGTGAATGCAAATTAGCACAGCTACATGACCCAAACCTCAGATAACACTCTTGGCTTTAAAGGTATTTTATTGTAGGAAGCCTGCTAATGTAAGGTGCTACAAATGACCCTCTTGCTGTATTCGAGCAGGGCCACCTGAAGTGAGAGCAGACGTTATGTCCATGAAGCTTGTCTTCACAGGCTAGTTGTCACGTGGCCATTTGCTCTGTTTAGCTAATGCAATCCAATTTTGACATACTGTACAGCCATTTCTGAAATATATCCTTTAGGGGAATTATAATAATACACACACTTTATCCAGAGCACCCAAACTACGTAAAGTCATGAAATGGGCTTTTGATGAATCGCCGTAACTTATGGCAATGGTCACAGATGCAATCGCATGATGCTAATAGTAATATCGCCACATGTACTAAAGTGTGAGTTTATCTAAAATGGTGCTTAGGCGGCCATTCGCAAAATCTCATTTCCAAGATGGCGTCTTGTGATCTCATTTCCAAGATGGCGTCTTGCGGCCAGTCGCAAGATGGCGTCGCTGCGATTCAATTTTACACTGATCTTATCTCAGCCAGTTATCCAGCTTTGACACTGGCTTGGGGTGGTAATGCTTTGGCTGGGGAGACCCGGTGAAAGGGTCCCCTGGCTGTGGCATTACACCCCGGCCAGATTAGAGCCCGATGCTGGTTTTAAAAATAGAGGTACCCTACGCAATTCCACCCCCCCCCCCCCCCCATTTTTATAACCAGGACTGGCTCAGCAGCCCAGTGCTGGTTCCTAAAATACGGTGGAACCCTACACGTTTTTTCCCAGTATTTTTAGGAACCAGGACTGGCTGAGGCGCCCGGGCTGGTTATGTTTTTTGTGGAACACTATTTTTTTTAATTAACCCTTTATTCACAATAAAAACACACAAGTACAACATCTCACTGATATGTGTAGGCTGCTTGTTTGGGAACAAAACACAGGTAGTAAATCCGGGGATTAAATACGGGCAGGAACGATCAAATACACCATCGGAAAACACTATCCTTACAAACACGGAAGCTAGGTAAATACCTGATTTTATGAAAAAAAAACCTCCCGATTTTGATCGTTCCTATCCATGTTTAAAAATGGATCAATTTGTATCAACACGAATCTTAGTAAATTTACCCCTTAGACTGCATTTCTGGACCAAACACCTTTCCAGTATTAAATTTAAGTATCCCCAGTTAACTTGTGTGTTTGATAGTGGAATCATATCAAAAGTATATAATGATGTATGGCATTAGAGTACAGCCTTTGACAAATTACTATGTAATGGTGTAGGGTTTTAGAATATTTTTTTTATCTATCCATAAATGGGTCTGGCACTGTGTCATTCACATTCCCTCCACTACTGGTTTAATATCCTCTCTCCCCTCATAGTTTGCTGATGAGTTGAGTTGTCTGTTATAATTTAGCAAAGGCAGGCCTTGGGTCTGCAGCCGGAATCGGTATGAATTACCGCCGGACGCAAATCCCGACAGTGGCTGCCCGACATGGGTGAAAATCCCGATCGTCCCCAGGTAAGTATTTACTAACCTAACCTCCTCCCCCCTAACCCTAATTAGGGGTGTCTAACCCTAACCTTCCCCCCAGTGCCTAACCCTAATCCCCCCTCTAAGTGCCTAAACCTAACCCCCCCTTCCCCGCCGCCTAAACCTAAGTCCCCCCGTGGGTGCTTAACCCTAACCCTCCCTCCCCCTAGCCTAACCCTAACCTCCCGGGGGGGGTGCCTAACCCTAAGTCCTCCCCGGGAGCCCTAAACCTAACCCTCCCACCCACGCGGGATCACTTAGATCGGGATGCCGGGCGCCGGTCTCCCGGCGTCGGTAAAATGACAGGCGTCTAGATTTAGACGCCTGTCATTTAACCCTCGCCGGGATAAAGCAGTCGGGAAGCCGGCCGTCGGGATTACGTCCGCCGGTTTCCCGACTGCACACCCTGCAGCCCCATCAGGTTCAGAATGTTGCTTACACAGAACCTCACCAACTTTCATTGTGGAAAATTATTGAGGCAGAGATGCATTTGTCTATATATAATGAGCAATCCCAATATTAAGTTGTCTAAGAAAATTGACATTGGACAAAAATATATTTGAAGAGGTGAGTGATAAAGGTGTTATGTTATGTTTAGAAGAAACTCAGATATTTACAGTTAAAGATAAATTATTAGAACTTAAAAACTGGACATATCACTTTTATCCACGAAATATATCAGTAAATAAACTGCCAACATTTAGAATAATATTGTTACTATGATCCCTAGGGTACCTATTCACTAGTGAAAATTATGTTTTAAACTCGCTGCGAGTTTAAAAAATCTTTTGGAGGCATTCATCATGTCTCACTAACAAAAGTATCGCTTCCAAAAAGTTGCTATTTGTGCGGAGTCAGCTTTTCGAAAAAGTTATACTTTTTCCCCTACATGTGAGGTATCCATAAGGATTTCCTCACTGTCTGCCAACCATCCTCTCTATTTTCCCCTCTCTTTCACCACAGACACACACCCCTGCCGGCGTCCGTCCGAGGTACCCCCCTTCCCGCTGGCAGCAGTCAAGACTAGAAGTTGAGACGCTCCTGCAAACTCCACTGTCTCCAGAGCTGTCCGATCTGGCTCCCTCCCCGCCCCCCCATGGCCGGCAGTCCAATCTGGCTGGACTCCCGCCCCCCCGTGGCTGGCAGTGTACGTTCCGGCTCCCCCCCACCAGTGTCCAACCTGGCTTGACCCTGCTCCCTTCCCCCCCCATGGCCGGTGGTGTATGATCCAGCTGCCCCCCCCGTGGCTGCTGGTGTCTGATCCGGCTCACCCCCTGACAGTGTCCAATCTGACCAGACCCTCCTCCCCCCCGTGGCCAGCGGTGTATGATCTGACCCCCCCAGTGGTTGCCGGTGTCCGAACCGGCCGGCCCCCCTTCCCCCCTTCCCCCCTGGTGTCCCATTCCAGCTGCCCCGCGGCCGCCGCTGTTCAGTAGCCGCACAAGCTCCCCCCTGCAGGCGAGCACAAGAGGACCTGAGGAGGAAGCCTGTGACAGCCGATGCCACTGGAGGTAAGTAATAAGCTGGAGGGAGCTATTTACACGCCAGCTTGTGCATGGTATTGCATACTATATGCCATCTAGTGGCGTACAGTATCACTGTCAAGTTCCGAAAAAAATGCTTTTTCGGAACTTGTTTAATTACATAATTTCTACATCCACATACTAAAGTATGGGGACTCTGGAAATTATTGGGGCAGAATTTTAAGCAGGAGATATTTGGGATTTCTCTTGCATTACAGGAATAATGAATAGCCCTGACCCTTCATTTTTACAAAAGTAAGGGAAAATGTTAATTTTCACCCACTTTTGTCGAAATGACGGGATGATGAATAGACTCCTAGGTCATAACACCTTCATCCATTAAAAAAAAGTAATTTTTCAGAAAATTGTTACATAACAACTTAGGGCCTGATTCACTATGAATTGTAATACTGCTTACGCACATAGTTCAACTGCGATAGCAATCTAATCCACTGCAATCGCAATGCAAACTCAGCACAACATAAGGATGACCATTTTACCTTACACACATCTGTAATATTTAGCAGGATAACGAAACCATCGGTACAATCGAGTACCATCGCAGCCTCACGCACCCTTGCACATGCCCTGACCTTACTCATAAATTGCTAACATCCACGCAACACTATGAGATCTCACACTGCATATGGCATTGCAGTGGCTAATTTATGCATGCCCCTGCAACGGCGTGCGAATGCACTGACACGCCTGCATTTCCCCTACCACCCCCCATTACCACCCACAAACGGTGCTTCCTGTCAATCACTCTGCAACGGGTCTGCGAAGTCCCTGGGATCGCAGTCCCGATTGCAATAGCTAGTTCACACACGTGAACTGCGATGCATACTCATGCACAGAAAGCAACAATCAGCCGATTGCGTGCGTATTAGAGCCGCAATCCTTGCTGAATCAGGCCCTTAATCTACTCACCTCTTCAATTGTCTCCTTTCCACTAAACCCTGGAAATAAGAACAGGCTGTATCTTTCATTTGATGTTCAAGACAGCTATTATATGTTCTGTCCTTATGTGCATTACTTATCTGGGCTGAAGCATATTAAAATAAATAAAATAAATAAAACAATTGCAAACATTATGCTCATGTTATGCTAATTATGGCATAATCTCTTATGTCTAGAAAACAGCTCTTCCTTCTGACACTAGTGATGCAGATCCCTTTGTCAAACAGTGGGAATTGGATTTACTTGTCAAAGTTGATGCAGATGACTGACTGGATATTAGACTGAGAATCGGCAGGAGTTCTAGACAGTAATCGAAAAAAAGAACATAATGAAGGATCTGTAAGGGCTATCTGCTTCCTAAATTAATTCCTGCGCACATTTCAATTTTTTTTTATCAATATAGCTGTCTATCAGACATCTCTTACTTCAGAATTTATTGGTGTCAGCCCTGCCACACATGAGGGGATGCAAATGGTGAGCAAATGGTGCTAGGGATCAACTTCCACTTCTTAACGGCACATACTGTACTGTAATATTCATCCAACAACTCAATGTACTCTTAGGGGCCTATTCTGATTTGAAAGCATATGTGTAGAAAACACAACAACACAAAAATCTTTAGAGGCGCATATAAAAATGTCATACGTATATGCTCCCATATGCCAATTTGGAGGCAATTCAAGATACATCCATCTCTGCACCAGTAGTATATGCACTAGATTCACGTCGGTCATACATCAAAGAACCAGTTCATAAGCACAGTAAAAATATTTTAACATTTATAATGAAAGCAGAAAAAGCGTGTTCATATTGAACTGTTGAACTGGAAGCTCATGTCTCTCATTGATTTCTTAAAGCATGCACAGTCCCTTACTCTAGAATAGAACTATAAAGATAGTAAATAGGGCGCTGTGGTGATAAGTCTTCCCAGCAGCTGCAAAAAGGGGAGGTAGTCAGCCTCCTATATGGCAATATAGAAAAGAAAATATGCAGCGCTGATAATAGATGCAGTTTAATATAAATATAAAAACAATACAATCATAAAAATAAAAACATATCAAAATATATTGTGTGGTAATATTGTGGATCCACTGCGATAGTAGATGGAGGTCCAAATAACAACCTCATAAAGCATGCATGATATCCTACAGGCACTATTGCTGCAGCAATATACTGGATGGACACTGATGTAATGTCTCGCAAGGTAACTTGGGATATAGTTGTAAATCCAACAATGGGAAAGATTTTACCAGCTTATGTCCAGATGAAACGAGGGTCCCAAAATTAGCGATGGTTTCACACCGGCGAACATCCAACGCACGGAAAGACCTCTAAAAGATTGATGCTGGAACCAGAGATGGCGTCCCAAGTTGAGAAAACTCCAATACAGTTCCTGAATAGTGTCCAAATGATGAGTCCCTTACTCTATCCATTTACCCTAGGGTGGTGGAGGAGCTACACAAGGTAATAGATTCTGGCATACTCTTTCTCCAGTAGAATTAAGGGAATGGTCCAACCCAATATTTCGGGTGGTGAAAAAAAAAAAAATCACAGAAAGGGTACCAGCCGTCAGAGCCGTAACTAGACTTTTTGGTGCCCTGTGCCAGAAAGAGCATTGGTGCCCCCTCATTTTTCAAAGGGACATGACGCACCCAAAAAAGGGGAATTGCCTCATGGGGGAAGGTCCAGGGAAGAGATAGGAGAGGCCAGGAGAAGCTGGGGATGAAATAAGAGGAAGTTATAAGTGAGAATGATAATAAACAGAAATTTGACAGGCCCAAACAGCGCCCCCTGACCTGTGGTGACCTGTGCCATGGAACCGGCCGCACTACCCTAGCTACGGCCCTGCCAGCCGTCATGGCTGTGGCTGGTACCCCTTCTATGATTTAATATTTTTTTTCATCTGCTCGTCTAACTCGTCAAAGTTGCTGCGTGGGCAATAAAACAAAATTGTATTTAAAGGAACGAAACAACAAAATAATGTTGATGGTCTCTCTTGCTTTCCTTTACCACAATCTTTGGGGGGTGATAAGAAAGATCTCCTTCAGATTTATCATAATTCTTTAGTTGATCGATTGCCCACGCCCAAGAACCATATTGCCAACCACAGGGCTAGTCAAAGGGCATAAATGTTGTGTACCACTGATATTCAGGCAGACAGGGTCAATTGTCTGTTCCGTTTACAGACTCAGTCGCACATAGATATACAAGTATTGCATAGCAAATTAATCAGCAGAGTCTGGTGCCTCCTAGTCGCATCGTTTTGCAAAGAAAGATGCCTGACACTAGCAGAGTTGGATGGGACCTGTTGGCTCAATCACGCTGGGCATGTCATACTGCGTGGCGTATTGAGGATAGATATAGGACACATCTGTGTCGTGCCATATAAATAAAGGATGATAATTATAATAATAATAATACTCTGCTCAACCAAGCTGGAACTGAGACTGTTGATAAAGAAGACACATTTGTCTATTCAGAGGGGGAGGATCAGGAGGATCCATGCATACTAATAAAAAAGATTGATGAGATATGCTTACCTAACCAGTGAAAAATGTTATAATGGACAGACAACATGCTTTTAACACTGCTGTGCATAGCTCCTATTCCTATAAGAGTATACAGTCATGCGCTGCCAGATTGAAGCTAGTAGCAGAGATATATAATTATGGAGCATTAGCAAGTAAGCTTATCAGGGAAAGCATTGTGTGTAAGACTTATAATCATGTAACTCATGCACATTTCTTACGTGAAAATAAATTAACACTGGACACTGCTATACGCATATCGCATATGCATGCTGCATGAACAGTCTAAGGAAACTGCAATGGATTGTAAAAGAGAGTCTGATGTACAGTATGCAACCACCAGCAACACGTGCAGCAACAAACACGCTTTGCGAATTGTGGCGGTTGCCATTCCAATGAACACCACAAATGTCTTGCTTTCAATAAATGCTGCAATGCTTGTAGCAAACAAAATCATTTTGCATGCTGGTGCAGGTCCAAGCCCACAGCTTATGACAGACAACCTTACACTGCACGTTACAGCAGCCCTCTGCATCGAGTTTACACTAGATGCTCTGCTGGAACACACCCCAGACACTGGTCTCCACTGCGAGATCAGGGTAACCTCTGGGCCAAGATATTTAACACTATAATAGATAAGGAGACACATAATGTTATCAAAATAAAAATTGACACTGACGTCAAGTGTAACGTCATGTCACGTTAACTCCTCCAGCGCACAAACCCCAAAACACCTATTGACTGTTCTCACATTGTGAGCCTAATTGCTTACGGTGGCCAGGTAATCAAGACCATTGGAGGGCCATGCTGCAATTCACAAGTTTCCCACTGCAGTTTCACATAGTTGACAGCAATACCAAACCACTCCCGGGTTTGCTGGACAGCATAAGACTAGGGTTAATAACATTAAGTGTTCATGTGATTGCTATTCAAAAGGACTTTCCACAGTTAAAAGACTTTGCTGATCTGTTCAATTGTAATGCCACTGGGGACCTCCCAGTCACATGTATTTAGATGAGGCTGTTTCTCCCTATGTGCTTACAGTAAAAAATAATTGTTCAGTACACATATACATTGACCCAGTGCATTTGTACAAAGCTCTGATGAGACCGCATCACCTCCTCAGAACTGTGGAGCAAGTATAGATATATTTACCACTCTGGATGCCAAATATGGATTTTGGAAGATCACATTGGACAAGGAATCATCCATGCTCACCATGTTCATGAGAACTGTGGGCAGGCACGCCTTGCTCCAAATGCCCTATGGCATATTCACTGGCAGTGAAGTGTTCCAATGTTGCATGGTGCATCTCTTCGAAGGATACACTTGTGAGATCATTGTGGATGACATCCTAGTTTGGGGCTGCACCAGAGAACAACACGACATGTGCCTTGCAAGGTCCTCCAAAGAATATGTGAAATTATTATGCAGTTAAACCCTGAAAAGTATTGTTTCAGAGCAACTTAGGTCCTGTAAATTGCCACCTTCTAACTTGAGTGGGTCTTAGACTGGATCCTGCCTATACACGGGCTATCATGCCTGCCCCCCACAGATAAATTGAGTCTGCAGCCTTTTTTGAGTATCATGGGTTCCTCTATGGGTGTCCAGTGCTGGTTGAGACAGACCACAAACCCCTGATCACCATTCTTCGAAAACCCCTGCATTCTGCCTCCACATAATGTCAACATTTCATGCTCAAACTCCAAAGGTAGTATCTGGATGTGATATACAAATGTGGCAAAGACCTTCATGTCGCTGACTCATTATCATGTGTGCACCTTCCGAAGTCTGGTGTCCTTGATGCTGATTATTGTCTGGATGTCATGTGGTTTGATGTCTTCTCCTCCAGGAGAATGGAGGAGCTCTATGATGCCACACTCAGGGATAATCTTTGCAAACGGTTGTCTAATTTTCTCCTATTGTAAGTTGTCCTGTATGGCTGGCCTTCTTCCTCCAAGGGACTGTCTTGTGACCTCAAGTCTTTAGTTGCCTTCTGTGATGAATTGACCCTCTCAGGCGGCATCCTTCTTCATAGTCAGCATTTTGCGATACCTTATGCTCAAGGCTTCTATGCTCTGCATGCCATCAGGGGGACCCCGGGTGTGAGGCCACCAAATTGTAGGCTATAGATGCCTTGTTCTGCCCCTCTGTTCTGCCCTCCATGAGTGCACCGGGAGTCATTAGAAGCGAAACACTTGCCTTTCACCACCCCTTCGCACCAGCCCTGCATGCTGAAGTGGTCTTGCGAAGCGGCACCGCATCCAAGGGCTGCAGACGGTGCTAGGACATCTCTAACCAGACTTCAACATATTTAGTCCCGAAAGGCATAATATCCCTGATATCGTGCTTTCTTCTGAACTGCGCATCATACTCTCGCCATGCCAAGCCCCTGGAACATACAAACATGTAATGCACTAAAAATATATATTTAATTATAATAACATTTTCCTCAGCCCGAGTTTTCAAATAACAGGCGGCGAAAATAAGCATACCTTTTAGCCACGAGTTATAATTACAAAAGGCCTCCTCTCCTATACCGCTTGGCTTTTTAGCTGAATCAAGCCATTTTTCATCTCCTCAGTGAGCGAGAGAAGATCCACAAATTTACTTTTGCGGCTCCTTTCCCGAACACTCTTACCCAAACCGCGGAGGGCCGCGGTGTTTGCGCAATGCACAGAATCTGAACCCATCTCAGGCCCGACGCCATTTGCCTTCCTATCGCTACCACCTGCCTTCCTAGACAAACGGCGCGCAATCATCCTAGCAATATTACGCAGGCACGCAGGGGAACCAGAAGTACGGAATCAGAGCAAAAAGTATTAGACAAACCATACTCACCACCACCAGGGGGCCCCGGGTGTCCTCGATGCCTCCATGCGGAGAAGCCACAAGCTCAAATGCCGGGGCCGCCTCCATGCATACAGGAGCAGCAGCTGCACGAGCCACTGAGTCTTCATTGGAAAGGCCGCCTGCATCCGGGAACCTGCAACTACAGGAGATGGTTGAGTAACCACATAGGAGGCATGGCATCGGGGCAGAGGGGGTGGGGGGGTGAGAAACGGGTGGCAGGGGTGGGAGGCCAGTGTCGGACTGCACTGGTGAAGCCAGGAAGGGCCAGCAATTGAAAATTGTAAAAAGGGGCAGGTGAGACTGCAGAGGGGGACCAGGACACCTGCGGAGCAGCAGAGGGCGTGAAACTGTTGGGGGCACCTGAAAGGGGAGCCTGTAGCCAAGGGGCAGATAGAGTGGAGGCAAGAATTGGCATGGCAGCCTGGCTATCTGGATAGCACTTGAGTAGTGCCATCCAAAATTCCTGCACGACCCGCCGCAATAGCAGGTCCACTGGGACCACCAACAGCTAGGGGGGCTGTCATAGCAGGGCCAAGGGATCCTGCCGTGGCGCTAACTGCCGGGAGGGGGGGCTGAATGGCAGAGTAACCAGCATGAGCCTCGGAAGCAGGCGATCCCACTGGCGCAATGGAGACCAGCGTGACAACAGGGATGCCCTGGACACTGGGGGAAGCCGGGGAGGCAGGAGGGAAGGAGGGGACACCCGCCCACGTGCAGCGAGGCGGGTGCGCGAAACCAGCTAGCTGGCTGGTGGGGGGGGGGTGGGACATGTTCAGATAAAGCAAGGAACTTGGAAGCAGAAGGCACACAGGGCTGAAAGAGAAAAAGAGGACACAAAAGCCTAGGAGTGTATAAATAGAGGGGTCAGTAATACTGGATCTGTTTCAAAGATTTTGAAAAAGAGGCTGACCTCATGCAAACCATCCTATATATACTGATCATCAAGACCACACCTACAAGCATCCAATTGGCCAAAACTATCCCCTGACCAACTGACACCAACTAAACTGCCCAGCAACATGACTTCCAATCAGCAAAAAAACAGTATTCTTACTTATTATCACGCTTATTCAGCTTTGCCTACTATTAACCATTGTGACAATGGGGCTGGGTGTGAAATACCAGCGGCTGAAATCCCGACCCCGGAGGCCCGACAGCAAAAGATCCCGATGGAGGCTGGTAAGTTCCCTATCCCTCCCCTCTCCCCCCTAACCCTCTCTTGGTGGTGCCTAACCCTAACTTATTTGGCTCCGGTATCTTACGATTAGGATGCTGGCTGTCAGGATTCTGACGCCGGTATCCTGATCCGTAAAGGGATAGCGGCATCGGCATTTTGCCCGTCGGTGGGATGCCGACAACGGTATATCGACGGCCGGTATCTCGTCTGCCAGGATGTGCACTACATCCTGTGACAATGATGAACAGTACTATTAATAATGCAGAGTTGAACACATTTTACATAATAACCATAGATGTAAAAAATATAGCAAGTCAATGTGCATGCTAAGTCGGCAGCATCTTGAGATGCATCCATCACTGTAACAATTATCTTGGCACTAGGTTTACACTAGGAGTAGCCAAAGCACAATGATGTGGCTTGATAGTGTTAAAAAGAAATGCTAACGTTACATTACCCAGTATGTACATAATATAATTCAGTAAATGAAGTGTCAAATACATAAGATAGAATAGTGTCTGAACAGTGGGCCTGATTCAGAGCCGGACGCTCGCTCTGAATCAGGGCCCTCCTACCTCAACTTGGAGCGGCCTTATGGACGCTCGCATAGCTGTGGGTTACCACCCACAGCTTATGCGAGCGTCCATGATGATGGTCGCGATGGTCAAGACCATCGCGACCATCGGGCTTGCGACGGAGACCCTGCGGTAGGGTCTCGCTGCCGCAAGCCCTGGAGTGATTTTGGCTCTATCAGAGCCAAAATCACTCCCACTGACATCACTACTGATGTCAGTGGGGCCGGCTTCAGACGGTAGGCGTTCCCATGGGAACGCCTCCGTCTGGCAGCAATGCCCCCGGCACGCCCACCAAAGGGGGCGTGCTGTCAATCAACATCGACAGTACGCCCCCTTTGGTGCGAGACCCGGAGCGACAGATTGGCTGTCGCTGTCCGGGTCTCGCGCATGCGCACGACGGAGCTCCCTCCGTCGTGCACATGCGCATTTGGGTAACATCGACCCGCTTGCGAGCGTCCTGCACTCGCGAGCGGGTCTGAATGAGACCCAGTGTTACTAACAAGTGCAAAAATTTACAATGTAAGATACAACTAAATACAAACTAAGGGGTAAATTTACTAAAGTGATAGTTTTTAGAAGTGGAGATTAGTATACGAAGGCGGAATAAGCGTGAGTATAACTAAGAATACTATGTTTTTTGCTGTATGGCTATTGATGACAGCCTTGTTGCTGGGCAGATTATAAGGCTGTCTGGTCAGCTGGTTGGGTGAGCCAATGATATGGCTTGAAGGAGTGGTCAGATGATCAGTATATATTGGGCTGTGTGAGCATGGACAGCCTCTTGGTTCCTGGATCTTTGAAACAGGATGAGTAGTTTGCCTTTCAGATCTGCTGTCCACTTTGTATTCACCTTTAACATGTCCTTCCCTTCCTTTCCCTTTGTAATTTATACTCAGTGTATCCCCTTTCATCTCCTGCACTCCAGCCACTCTTCCTTCTCCCCCCCCCCCTCCATGCAGGCTCATTGTTCTCCATTTCATCCCCTTCATGTGGCATACACCCTCCTCCCTCTCCTGCTCAAGTTCCTACGGGGCCGCGCGGTCTTCCGACTCTGCAGCCCCACTATATCACTCCCCTGTTACTCCGGCTGTATCCCCCTCGGGCACCCACCCCTCCTCCCTTACCTTCCTTTTCTCCCCCGGGGCTGCGCAGTCTTCCGACTCCGCAGCTCCATCATATCACTCCCGGGTGCCCCGGCGGTATCCCCTGCCTCAACGTCCCCCGGGGCTCCCTCGGGCACCCTCCCCTCCTTCCTTACCATCTTTTCCTCCCCCGGGGCTGCGCGGTCTCATTACTAGGCAGCCCCGTCAGCTCAATTCCCTCCTTCGGGAGTTCCCGCTGCCGTGGCTCACGTGTGGTTCTCCCTGCCGCCCCCCCCTGCCTCCTCCAGCGGCTAGCGCCGTTGCGCACCCTCAGGATGGTGGGACTAGGTCTCCCCCCATCTAAACGGGGCCCCGGCACCCTGCCCTGTCAGCGGGCCCGGCGGCCATTTATACTCCCTTGCAGCCATTTTGTTTGCGGTGCTCCACAGCACCGCGCGTCATGCCTAGCATCTGGGCAGCCTTGGTCACCCACATGGCACATTGTCCAAAGCAGTGGCCTCTGGCAGCGGCTATTCCCTGCATCCCTGCCCCCCCACACGCATGTTCCTTTCACCTTTCACCCCTGTTCTCCCGTTCCGGGGTCTCTTAGTTTCCCCTCCTACATTTCATTATACCCGGTTTTCTCCCCCTCAATTTTCCTTTTTCTCTTTTATACTTTCTCCTCACCCCTCCCCCTCCACTCTTTTTTTTTTTCTTTCTCTCTCTCTTTCAACTCGCTCTTTTACTTCTCCACCATAACTGCCCCCGTCAGAGGGGCCACTCTTTAGCCCGCAACCCCCAGGGGTTCTTTCCACTTCAATTCACCCGCTCCACCCCCCACTCCTCCATACATCCCCGCTTCCTCAACAGTCCCTCCTTTGCTTTTTCCTTACTTGTCTCATGTAGTTGCAGAGTGCGTTTTTGCACGAACAATGTGAGGTGAAGACTCGGTGACTCAAGCGACTGATGACCCTACGCACGGCTGCTGTCCCGTGATCCTGTGCGTTTGGAGATGGTTATGGCGGTCGAGCTGGCGGCTCGGCCGCGTTAAAACATCAAAGATGGTGTCTTGCAGAAGCATGGTAGAGGAGGTTCTGGGTCCACCTGGTGCTGGCGAGTATGATTGTGTCACAAATTTTGTTATGACTCCAGTTTTTGTTTTTTATCTAACGTTGTCTGGCGCGCTCGCGTCAGATTGACAGGAGGGTTGCGCAGAGGTTAGGCAGGGGGTTAGGAGGTAATTACAGGGAGGCTTATGACGCAGTTATCGGGGTTAGGGAACAAGGGTACTGTTCATTGTGTGAATTCAGCTTTTGCTGTGCTCTTTGCGCTTCAGCGAATAAGGATCCGCAGAAGTAAATTTGCTGATTTTTCTTGTGCAATTTTGGGATGTCATAGTGTGGAATCAGGCGACTTAGGCGAGTGTCGCAATTTTTGTGAATAATAAATTGGGTTGGGGGTGGAGTTACATTCTCATCTGTGCCATGGGCTATTTGTCGAACAGAGTGCGGATCACAGGTGGATTTATTATACATTTGTGTTGTAGTAACATGTTTGTCTAGTCCAGAAATTTTGCATGGGGGCGATTTCGATGCCCAATGTGGGCGGAACCATGGCGGTAGGGTGGTTATGCCTTTTGGGTACAAAGGGTGTTTCAATTTGTTTATAGGTCACGGAGCAGCGTCGACCCTCCTTGGTCACGGGGCTGCCTCCGCATTACCTCTTCGAAACAGGGGTAATCCTGGTTTATTAAGGTATATGTTTCACCAGTTATGGTCCCCGATGCGTTGTAGGTTGGGCTGTCGTTTGCCCTCAGGCCGCACTTGCGGGGGTAGCTCCTGTCCAAGGATAGCCTACGTGTATAGGTGGTTTTATCTCTCGTCTCAGGGGTTAGCTCTAAGGGAGCTAGTCGGGCTCAGGCGCCTTTTTGTTTGGCTGTTTTTCTCTGTGCAGCGCAGGTGGTGTGGTGGTTAGCGTTCCTAACTCCCAGCGAAGAGGTTATGGGTTCGGTTTCCACCTTGGCCTGATATCTCCCTCTGTTTGTGTTCCTCCATGTATTCTGTTTCAATGCGTGGGGTTTTAGTGGTGTTCAGGTGAATTAGCAAAATAATGTTTGCCTTCGGGCGGTGCGGTTTCCGGCACCTATATCGAGAAATCCATTTTTCTTACTTTAGCATGTTCAGGCCGGCACTGACCAGGTCGGTGTAGCACATCGTCCGTACGGATTTCTCTTCATGGGGGCGGGAAGGAGTGACATCTGTTTGGACCTCCTCTTGGGGCGCAGTCACCTTTTTTCCGTGTTTTGGGTGTTCCAGTTGCGCATGATATGTTGATAGGTTTTTGTGTCCAGTTGGTAGGTTGGGTAAGGAGATAGTCACGATAGCAGGTTATGGTTGTTTGGTAGATTTTGTAGCGTAGTGGGAAATGGACCACATATCACACTAGGCATTTAAGGTTTTGAGCCTCAGTGGAAACATTTTAAAAAAAAAAAGAATGATGTACGCGGCTGATTTATAGGTTTACACAGTTTGAGCAAGCATTTCGTTGTTAGGCATGGTTTCTTGTTCAATTTAACGGTGAACTAATTTGTACTTCAGCGGCAGTTGTTGCTGCAATTTGTTTACCAATGCGGCTGGCTGGCCAGGTGTTTTGGGCTTTCAATTTCAATTTTTTCGAGTAATGGTTGCTGTTGGAGCCGTTCCCAATTTTCATGGCCATATAAGGCTGGTCAGTGCGCTGAGGATTAATTATTTTCTAATCTACGGAATTGGGTGCAGCTCATGCAATCTACAACCGAAACTCGTTCCTTTTGCATTTGTTTTGTCATTTAGTTTGGTGCGTTTAGGTTCAGAATATTATATTTCTCATACAAATTGCGCTTCGGTCTCTCGTCCCAATGATACCTAGGAGGTATTAGTCTACCTGGCAATTTTGGTGAGTTTATGGGCTCAGCCATCTACGGTTTTTCAATATTTGCTTTACTACTTTGTTTGGAGCCATTCATAGTGGAGCGGCTTCAAAGTCTCTGCGGTGGAGGTGCCAGCGGGGATCTCATCTATTGTAAGCTTAAATGTATTCATGTACATACCCAGTCAGTTATTACATGTTGGGTGAATGGTTTCCCCGTTCGCGTCGTCTCCCGGCGGCTTTTTGATGTGCATTGTTGATGCGTTGCTTGTGGTTAGGGGCAGGTGGCTTCTGACGGGTGTGAGGCCTCGCTTTTACATTTGAACTTTCCAGCTGCAATTTTGGAATGTTTAGTTTCTTCAAGGATTTTGTTTAAAATATTGTTTTTCAGGAGATTAGTGGTGCTTTGCAAGTTTTTATTTGGCAGTTCAGACCATAAAGGTGGGGGTGGATAGTTTCCGTTTCTCAACATCCAGAGGTTTATTTGCCCGGTACACCTTGCAGTGCATTACTGATGTGGTGCCCTGCTAGTGAACACAAGGAGAGTTTCATGCCAATCTTACCCTGCATTGTACAGTTCACTTAGAGCACGAGGGTGGTTTACAAACCACTCTTATCCTACATACTACATGTTAGTTTTCTGCGGGTTTTGGTCTAAGTTTTGATTGGGGCAGTTTCTATGCTTCAGGTTTTAGTACTCATTTTCTTCGAATCGGCGCAGCGATTGCGGGGGCATTTTCCTGCAGAGTTTAGGGCATACAAATGGCTGCCTATGAGACAAGTATTCAGTTGCGAATAGAACTAGTTGCGCACCTGGCAACAACCTGAAACGTTGTTTACCAACCAATCGTTGAACGGCTAGCATTCAACAATTGGGGGGTGGTGAAGGGATTTTTTAATTTTTCCTCCCGGAAGCCTTGATCTGGCCCAATTTGGTTTACGGGTAGGTTTTTTAGTTTTTCCCCTTCACTCTGGTTACTTGTTTCCCCTCTTATGCATCCCTGCTATTTAGTTGCTATGTGTTTTCTTAAAGTTTTGTCGGGATGGTTTGGGTTTGGTGCGATACTCATGGTGTGGGTCTTTGTGGCTCACTGGGTTTGCAGCAGTTGACAATTTGGGTTGTGAATGATGTGCGCGGTTTGGTGTTGAATTTTGTGCTTGGTTTTCTTGTGTCCCCGGTGACTAAATAGGATGTATCTGACTAGGAGGTGTTGCCTGTCAGGAGCAACAAGGTGCGTCAGCAGAAAGGTGCGAGGTGATCGTTCGTAGTGAGAGATTTTGTGGGCTTCAAGCCAAATGGGAGGATGTGTGATCTGTATGGTGTATAGTGTGACTCGGAGAGTGGTGTATAAGCATGGTGCGTTAGACAGGACGAAGACTGTCATTAGGAGTCACTGGGTGGCTTGGTTGTGAGTCATAGCTTTTAGTTGGAGATTTAACTCGGTATTTTTCAATCCTGATTGAGGGCATCTTGATGACTTGGATTCAGTTTCCTTATTTAGGAATTCTTGTTTTGGGCTAGGTCGTGTTGGGTGGCGGGCCAGTTTCCTTTGGAGTCTGGCTTTGGCGGGAGTACGCTGCAGCTCAGTGGCTTTATGTGGCGTAAGATACGTTGTGGGGGCACTTGCCCTCGATGAACCTGGCGAATTTGTCCTGCTCCGCACGGGGGGACCCGGGCGCTTTTTGGTACGGAAGCGCCTCGGATTGGCCCAGGAGGGAAGTGGGACCCTCGCAGCATTAGTGCGTCTAGAGGGGGCTGTGTCAGTAGTTCCCCGAATATTTGAGCAAAGAAAAAGCTAGAACTGAGTCTGCAGCGTCTCTTTGCCACCCTGTTTAGGTTAATTCATTATAAATAAAAGCTGTGACCTTTTATTGCCAAGCTCTGGTTGTCTGTGTCGTTATTTATTAGTTTAAGTTAAGTAAGCTATACAAGGTTGTTAAGGGTTAGAAGCAATAAACCAATGTATTTCTTATAGTATACGAAGGCGGAATAAGCGTGAGTATAACTAAGAATACTATGTTTTTTGCTGTATGGCTGTTGATGACAGCCTTGTTGCTGGGCAGATTATAAGGCTGTCTGGTCAGCTGGTTGGGTGAGCCAATGATATGGCTTGAAGGAGTGGTCAGATGATCAGTATATATTGGGCTGTGTGAGCATGGACAGCCTCTTGATTCCTGGATCTTTGAAACCCACCATCCCACCCGTTACTGTTTATGTTGTGTCACACTAACTTTTTCTTCCCAATTCAGGGGAGGCGCAGCATGGCGGGAGTACGCTGCAGCTCAGTGGCTTTATGTGGCGTAAGATACATTGTGGGGGCACTTGCCCTCGATGAACCTGGCGAATTTGTCCTGCTCAGCACGGGGGGACCGGGCGCTTTTTGGTACGGAAGCGCCTCGGATTGGCCCAGGAGGGAAGTGGGACCCTCGCAGCGTTAGTGCGTCTAGAGGGGGGACGTGTCAGTCGCTCCCCGAGTATTTGAGCAAAGAAAAAGCTAGATCTGAGTCTGCAGCGTCTCTTTGCCACCCTGGTTAGGTTAATTCATTATAAATAAAAGCTGTGACCTTTTTTAGCCAAGCTCTGGTTGTCTGTGTCGTTATTTATTAGTTTAAGTTAAGTAAGCTATACAAGGTTGTTAAGGGTTAGAAGCAATAAACCAATGTATTTCTTAGTTGCTGATGGCAAACAATCAGAGTCTAGCTATTATCTTCTAAAAGGTGCTAGTGAAATGTTAAGTAGAATCTGATTGGTTGCTATGGGCAACATCTCCACTTCTAAAAACTCTCAGTTTAGTAAATATTAGGGGTGTGCACCGGCCGCTTTTCGTGTTTTGGATCTGGATCTTTCTTCGTGTTTTGGATCTGGATTGGTTTTGCCAAAACCACCCTTCCGTGTTTTGGGTTCTGGGTTTTGTGTTTTGGATCTGTATTTTTTTTAAAAAAAGCATAAAAACAGCTAAAATCACAGAATGTGTTGGTTTTTCTGCTCCTATGCTATTATTAACCTCAATAACCTTAATTTCCACTAATTTCCAGTCTATTCTGAACACCTCACACCTCACAATAGTGTTTTTATGTCCAAAAGGTTGCACCGAGGTAGCTGGATGACTATGCTAAGCGACACGAGTGGGCGGCACAAACACGTGACCCATCTAGGCGTGAAACTGCAGTGGCAGACAGGATGGCAGTTTGAAAAACTAGGCCCCAAACTGTACATAATGCAAAGAAAAAAAAGAGGTGCAAGATGGAATTGTCCTTGGGCCCTCCCACCCACCCTTATGTTGTATAAACAGGACATGCACACTTTAACAAAGCAATCATTTCAGCGCCAGGGTCTGCCACACAACTGTGGCTGAAATGATTGGTTCGTTTGGGCCCCCACAAAACAAGCTGGCAATTAATCTGTCCCTGCACAAACTGGCTCTACGGAGGCAAGATGTCGTCCTCATCCTCCTCATCCACCGATTCCTCACCCTCTTCAGTGTTGTGTACATCCTCATCCTCACAGAGTATTAACTCGTCCCCACTGGAATCCACCACCACAGGTCCCTCTGTACGTTCTGGAGGCTGGTCTCCCTGGAAGAGTTGATAATTCATTTTTATGAACATCATCTTCTCCACATTTTGTGGAAGCAACCACCTACGCCTTTCGCTGACAAGGTTCCCGGCTGCACTAAACACTCTTTCGGAGTACACACTGGAGGGGGGGCAACTCAGGTAAAATAGAGCCAGTTTGTACAGGGGCCTCCAAATTGCCTCTTTTTCCTGGCAGTACAGGTATGGACTGTCTGACATGCCTACTTGGATGCTGTCACCGATGTAATCCTCCACCATTCTGTCAATGGTGACAGTATCATATGTAGTGACAGTAGACATGTCAGAAATTGTTGCCAGGTCCTTCAGTCCGGACCAGATGTCCAAACTTGGTCCTGCCTGCCCTGCATCACCGCCAGCGGGTTGCTTAGGATAGCTAAGTTTTTTCCTGGCAGCCCCAGTTGCGGGAGAAAATGAAGAAGGAGCTGTTGACGTGTCACGTTCCGCTTCAGCTGACAGTGTGTTCACCAGCAGGTCTTTGCACCTCTGCAGGCTTGTGTCGGCCGGAAAGAGAGACACCACATAGGCTTTAAACCTAGGATCGAGCACGGTGGCCAAAATGTAGTGGTCTGATTTTAACAGATTGACCACCCTGGAATCCTGGCAAAGCGAATGAAGGGCTTCATCCACAAGTCCCACATGCCGAGCGGAATCGCTCCGTCTTAGCTCCTCCTTCACTTTCTCCAGCTGCTTCTGCAAAAGCCTGATGAGGGGAATGACCTGACTCAAGCTGGCAGTGTCTGAACTGACTTCACGTGTGGCAAGTTCGAAGGGCTGGAGAACCTTGCACAACACGGAAATCATTCTCCACTGCGCTTGAGTCAGGTGTATACCTCATCCTTTGCCTATGTCATAGGTGGATGTATAGGCTTGTATGGCCTTTTGCTGCTCCTCCATCCTCTGAAGCATATAGAGGGTTGAGTTCCACCGCGTCACAACCTCTTGCTTCAGGTGATGGCGGGGCAGGTTCAAGAGTGTTTGCTGGCGCTCCAGTCTTCGGCACGCAGTCGCTGAATGGCGAAAGTGGCCAGAAATTTTTCGGGCCACCCAAAGCGTCTCCTGCACGCCCCTGTCGCTTTTCAGAAAATTCTGCACCACCAAGTTTATTGTGTGGGCAAATTCCAGCACGTCCCATGTTTTGCTCAGATGTAATGCCCGCACAATATTGGTGGCGTTGTCAGGTATCACAAATCCCCAGGAGAGTCTAAGTCGGGTAAGCCACTGGGCGATGATTTCCTTCAGTTTCTCTAAGAGGTTGTCGGCGGTGTGCCTCTTACTGAAACCGGTGATACACAGCGTAGCCTGCCTTGGAACGAGCTGGCGTTTCTGAGATGCTGCTACTGGTGACGCTGCTGCTGATGCTCCGTAAGGTGATACATCTACCCAGTGGGCTGTCACAGTCATATAGTCCTTAGTCTGCCCTGTTCCACTTGTCCACATGTCCGTGGTTAAGTGGACATTGGGTACAACGGCATTTTTCAGGACACTGAGGACACTTTTTCTGACGTTTCTGTACAGTCTCGGTATCACCTGCCTAGTGAAGTGGAATCTAGACGGGATTTGGAACCGGGGACACACTACCTCCATCAATTGTCTAAATCCCCCTGCACTAATGGCGGATACCGGACGCACGTCTAACACCAACATAGCAGTCAAGGCCTCAGTTATACGTTTTGCTTCAGGATGACTGCTGTCGTACTTCATCCTCGCTAAGGACTGTTGGAGGGTCAATTGTTTAGTAAAAGTAGTGGTGTTCCTACTTCCTCTATGGGATGATGAACGACTCCCAGCAGCAGCAACAGCAGCAGCGGCAGCAGGAGGCGTAGCAATGCAGGATCCTCCGGAGGAATCCCGGATAGGAGAGTCAGTCATGCCAGTGACATGGCCTGCAGGACTACTTCCGATCCTGACTAAGGAGGAAATTGACGAGGAGGGAGTTGACGGTGTGGTTTGCAGGCGCTTGGATACAACAGGACAACGGGATTTAGGTGTCCCTGGACTGCTTACGGTCTTAGCCAAAGTTTCTGAACTTGACAGTAACTTATTATGAACACGCTGCAGGTGCCGTATAAGGGAGGATGTTCCTAGGTGGTTAACGTCCCTACCCCTACTTATTCCACCTTTACATATGGTACATATGGCAAGACAGTTGTTGTCCGGATTTGGATAGAAATATTGCCAGACCAAAGAGGTGGAATGTTTGGTCTTCTGCCCAGGCATGACCGTGATGGGCTTTTTCATCCCACGGACAACAACTGTCTCCCCCGGAGCCTGATTTAAACAAACCACATCACCATCAGAATCCTCCTCGACAACTTCCTCCTCAGCGCCAGCTACACCAGTATCCTCATCCTGTTGTACTTCAACAGTGACATCTTCAATTTGCATATCAGCAAGTGGACTGTGGGTGCTCCTTTCAGCACTTGCAGGGGGCGTGCAAATGGTGGAAAGAGCCACCTCTTCCCGTCCAGTGCTGGGAAGGTCAGGCATCGCAACCGCCACCACACTTGGACTCTCCTTGGGGATTTGTGATATCTTCTTAGAACGCACAGTTCTTTGCTGTGCTTTTGCCAGCTTAACTCGTTTGATTTTTTTAGCGGGAGGAGGGCTTCCATCGTCATGTGAAGCTGAACCACTAGTCATGAACATACTAGTCATACTAGTATGACACACACTAGTCATAGGGAAAGACCTTAGCCGTTCCTTGCCACTCCGTGTCATAAATGGCATATTGGCAAGTTTACGTTTCTCTTCAGATGATTTAAATGTTTTTTTAAGGTAATTTTCCTGAACTTTGTCATTTGGGATTGTATGTGGCTTCTACTATGACATTGGGCATCGGCCTTGGCAGACGACGTTGATGGCATGTTATCGTCTATGTCATGACTAGTGGCAGCAGCTTCAGCACTAGGAGGAAGTGGTTCTTGATCTTTCTCTATTTTATTTTTATCGGAGAAAGTTTGGTCCTCCATTTATGTTATATCAATTTGATATATACGTGTGGCTAAGGCGCACACAAACACAGAAAATATTTTTTTATTTTTGCTGGAGAGTAGTGCACTTTGTGGGTTACACCAGCCTTTAAGAAATGAGCCAGCCGGCTCTTTACTTATGGGACACAGGTGCACGCTTGGCGCTGCTCCTTTGTTGATGCATGTGCGGCTACTGCGCACACAATTCACAAACACAGAAAATATTTTTTTATTTGGTTTGGAGTGTACTTTGGGGGTTACAGCACCCTTTAACGGTCAAGCCAGCCGTCCCTTTACTTATGACACAGGCGCACGCTTGGCACTACTTTGTTGATGCACGTGCGGCTACTGCGCACACAATTTACAAACACAGAAAATATTTTTTTTATTTGGTTTGGAGTGTACTTTGGGGGTTACAGCACCCTTTAACGGTCAAGCCAGCTGGCCCTTTACTTATGACACAGGCGCACGCTTGGCACTGCTCCTTTGTTGATGCACGTGCGGCTACTGCGCACACAATTCACAAACACAGAAAATATTTTTTTATTTGGTTTGGAGTGTACTTTGGGGGTTACAGCACCCTTTAACGGTCAAGCCAGCTGGCCCTTTACTTATGACACAGGCGCACGCTTGGCACTACTTTGTTGATGCACGTGCGGCTACTGCGCACACAATTCACAAACACAGAAAAAATATATATTTTTTTAGCACTTGGGGGGAGCACCCCTGACGGACAGAGCACCCCCTGGACAACACTACAGCACCCCTTTAGGACTGGGACACTGCACAGGACTTTGGAGTGGACACAGCCCCTATGGACAACTGACTGCACAACACAGTCCAGCCAGCCCCTATGGACTTTGAAGTAGTGGACACAGCCCCTATGGACAACAGCAGCACAGCACAACACAGCCAGCCCCTATGGACTTTGAAGTAGTGGACACAGCCCCTATGGACAACAGCAGCACAGCGCAGCACAGCACAGCACAACACTACTCTGCACTACACTACACTACACTACACAGCCCGGCCAGCCCTAACTCCCACCCTCCCTCTTCACTGTCCACAGCCGAGTGAGAAAATGGCGCCGACGTGGGTACCTTATATAGGATCCAAAACCCGCGATACCCGGAAGGCGGGATGATGACGTTTTGCCTCGATTTCAGATCCGAGTGAGGCGGGAAAAGTCGAGCCTAACTCGGATCGGCCTCGGATCGGGGGGGTTCGGATTTCAGAAATCCGAACCTGCTCACCCCTAGTAAATATACCCCATAAGTTTCATTTAAATTCAATTACATACAAATACAAAAATCAAAGAGGAATATTCTTTCATTCAGCCCTCCTTCATATAATATAGCAGCCACACTAATCATTTACTGTATGTACTATAAGTTGGAGGGATCGAGAAGCAGTTGGCCAATCAGAAGTGGCTGCCTGTGATCATGATAATTAATGCCTGTTTTGCACCAAAAGAAATGCAGTCTGACATGCGTATATGTGTCTATGTTCAGGTCTACATCTGTCGCATTTGAATGAACATGCCCTTATATAGCCTACTCTTGCCCAGTCCTTCCTACCCCTAATCTGCCTCTCTAATTATAAGGTGCTGTAAGTAAGATGCGACTGAATGAGAAAATGGACAGAAATGTCTTTTTTGTGCACATGCATAGTATAGAAATGTGTATTTAAGACAAAAAAGACACATACGCTATATCTACATGAACCCCTGGGTGTGCAAGGCCTAATAACCCTTCATTCATTTTCATTGATGACATACAGTACAAGGCAATTTCTTTTATTTTGTTTATTGTAATATGTCAACAGTGAATGGTTCAGAACTAAATAGCTACACAGGATATGGAAAAGCAGACTGCTGTCATTGCATGTCATGTCTGTTGCATTTGCAATAGCAAAAAAATTGCTTTTGGGTGCAGTGGGGTTACATGCTAATTTCCTTTTTGTTTGTCAACAGCTCTGTCCTTTGTCTGCCCTTGCAAATTAACAAGCTGAGCAATAACGCGAGAGAGCTCTGCTTAGAGGTACAACAGAGAACACAACATACACTGGTTCAGCAAATTCAGTAGTAAGAATATGTACAGCCGATTATGGCAGATAATATCTGATGCGCATAGATTTTTGTTTTAAGAAAGTGGGATTCTATAGGATAAAAGTGACAAACAATAGTACAGGTCAGTTTGTAGCTAATGGATGGCAAGATTTTTTTCTTGAAATCATTTTCTTTGACAGGTGGGTGTTTTGAAACTGATTCATGTATGTAAACTTTAGTTATCTTCCTTTTTTTAAAGGTAATTTTCCTTACCCACAGATCTGCAGATGATGGTCGTTCATACACACTGAAGGCCATCATCTGCTTGTGCCATCAGGTCCCGGCGGCCGGAGGGCGGTACCCGGCAGCCGATTGGCGGGACGGGCCCTCCTCCCGGCTGCCGCTGTGTGTATACGGGCACTCTGCCGACTGCCCGTACACACCTGCCGATGGACAGATATGTCTGCAGACATATCTTTCCATCGGCTGTGCAGCACAGCCAATGCGATATGTCGGTGAACGACGACGTTCACCGACACATCGCGGGTACACACAGGCCGATGTGCAGCAGATATATTGGCCGATCAATTGATCAGCCAATGTATCTGTCAGTGTGTACCCAGCATTACTTGCTTTTTTTGCTTTGCTGCCAACTCAGAATCGGGCCCTATACATATTTTTCACCCCTATACTGGCAAACGCTATGATATCAGATATCACATTTAACTAGCACCTTTTAGAATAGCTAGAATCTGATTGGTTGCTATGGGCAACATCTCCATTTCTAAAAACTCTCACTAGTAAATATACCCCCTAGACCAAGGATGGGGAACCTCAGGCCCAAGGGCCGTATAAGGCCCACAGAATCATTTGGTCTGGCCCTCTGAGCTTTTTTCTGCTAGCCTCATCTGGCTAGCAGTGTGCCTAGAATGGTACCCTGCAGCCAGAATCTAGGCAGCAGTGCCGCATGGACTGTCCGGAGGATGCTTCTGACAGTCACACCGCTGCCCTTACAGCTCCTCGAAGCATCCTCGGGATGCTGTTGGCATTGCTGTAATCACCAGTGATTGTAGCCCCGCCCCAGTGTGACATTACATGGAGGGGGCATGGCCTGCACTGGGCCCACAAATAATGTTATCAAAATGGCCCTCGGCAGAATAAAGGTTCCCCACCCCTGCCCTAGACTCTCACTCTCATCAAATGTATCCCCGACAACAGCTCACTGCTGAACAGCAGATAAATGGCTACTTTCCTCTGCTCTGTGTAGCTGGTCTATTCTCTTACTCCAAAATGTTATCTGTAAGTCTTTTCACATCAAATAGTAAATGACTCAAGGCCCAGCAGTCTCTCTCCCAGACTAATCCTTAGGGGTAAATTTACTAAGATTCAAGATTGGTCGAGATGCCAAGTAAGTTTAGGCATGATTTTCATCTCACAAAGTTACTAAAGGCAAACTCGGGGGAGTTAGAGAGAGATTTCTCTCTTCTCACTCGTAAAACTCGGTGAGATCGCAAACTCGAATCAACTCCCCATCGGGCCAACGCGGAAGTACTTTTCACCTAAAATATACATCTCTCAAATTTACCAAGAATCGAGATGACAAGCTCGGGTGAGATTGGAGCATACTCTCTGCCAAACTCACTTTTCAAACTCTCAACCTCCTGAGCTGCGAGTTTGGCAGAAACATACACAAATCATTGTGATTTGTACATATTTCTGCCTGTATATAGATAAAATAGAATTCATTATTTAAAAAAAAATTACGTAGGGCCCCCCACCAAAAGCATAACCAGTCCAGGACTTGTCAGCCAGGCCTGGTTCCGAAAATTACAGGGAACAAAACGAGTAGGGTTCCACCATATTTAGGAACCAGCCCCAGGCTGCAGGGCCAGTCCTGGTGTTAAAATAGGGGGAAAAAAATGTGCAGCGGTCCCCATATATTTAAAACCAGCACCAGACCCAAACTAACCGGGGTGTAATGTCACAGCCAGGAGACCATATTAACTTATCTCCAGGGCCAAAGCATTCTCACCCTAAGCTGTTCAGGCCAAGCTGGAGATCACAGGGCAGGTTGGTACCCCCCCCAAAAAGGGGTCCCCCCTCTTCCAAAACCGGAGGGTTGTCTGAAGCCCGGGGCTCTTCCTGGCACCCCTGGGCTGTGGGTACTGGGTTGGCAGTATGAAAAGCGGCAAGAAAGGCAATATTAAAAACCTGGATACATCCTGAACCCCCTCTCTACTAACCTTTTTAAGGCCAAGTTTTTTTTATCTTTTCAGGATGGAATGGGTAGGAACTACGCTAGAAAGGGACACGAAGGTCGAACACTTTTTTAATGTATGGGAGAGTTATATAGCGACACTTTCTTCAGCTGTTAAGTCCCAAATTCATAGTTCTTTTTCAAATACCATATGGTATATGCTTCGTATGGTGGATAATGACCCTCCAATAGCGATATAATTTTACAACATAAAACTAGGGGTGAGCGGGTTCGGATTACTGAAATCCGAACCCCCCCGAGCCCCCCCGATCCGAGTCCGATCCGAG
Organism: Taudactylus pleione; assembly: GCA_031769625.1. Taxonomy (NCBI): domain Eukaryota; kingdom Metazoa; phylum Chordata; class Amphibia; order Anura; family Myobatrachidae; genus Taudactylus; species Taudactylus pleione. The sequence continues at coordinate 2,951,551 of JAUIMM010000686.1, forward strand.
TCAGGCTCGACTTTTCCCGCCTGACTCGGATCTGAAATCGAGGCAAAACGTCATCATCCCGCCTTCCGAGTGTCGCGGGTTTTGGATCCTATATAAGGTACCCGCGTCGGCGCCATTTTCTCACTCGGCTGTGGACAGTGAAGAGGGAGGGTGGGAGTTAGGGCTGTGTAGTGTAGTGTAGTGTAGTGCTGCTGTTGTCCACTACTTCAAAGTCCATAGGGGCTGGCTGTGTTGTGCTGTGCTGCTGTTGTTAATAGGGGCTGTGTCCACTACTTCAAAGTCCATAGGGGCTGGCTGGACTGTGTTGTGCAGTCAGTTCTCCATAGGGGCTGTGTCCACTCCAAAGTCCTGTGCAGTGTCCCAGTCCTAAAGGAGTGCTGTAGTGTTGTCCAGGGGGTGCTCTGTCCATCAGGGGTGCTCCCCCCAAGTGCTAAAAAAATAATATATTTTCTGTGTTTGTGAATTGTGTGCGCAGTAGCCGCACGTGCATCAACAAAGTAGTGCCAAGCGTGCGCCTGTGTCATAAGTAAAGGGCCGGCTGGCTTGACCGTTAAAGGGTGCTGTAACCCCCGAAAGTACACTCCAGTCCAAACCAAAAAAAAATTATTTTCTGTGTTTGTGAATTGTGTGCGCAGTAGCCGCACGTGCATCAACAAAGTAGTGCTAAGCGTGCACCTGTGTCATAAGTAAAGGGCCGGCTGGCTTGACCGTTAAGGGTGCTGTAACCCCCGAAAGTACACTCCAGTCCAAACCAAAAAAAAAATTATTTTCTGTGTTTGTGAATTGTGTGCGCAGTAGCCGCACGTGCATCAACAAAGTAGTGCCAAGCGTGCGCCTGTGTCATAAGTAAAGGGCCGGCTGGCTTGACCGTTAAAGGGTGCTGTAACCCCCGAAAGTACACTCCAGTCCAAACCAAAAAAAAATTATTTTCTGTGTTTGTGAATTGTGTGCGCAGTAGCCGCATGTGCATCAACAAAGTAGTGCCAAGCGTGCGCCTGTGTCATAAGTAAAGGGCCGGCTGGCTTGACCGTTAAAGGGTGCTGTAACCCCCGAAAGTACACTCCAGTCCAAACCAAAAAAAAATTATTTTCTGTGTTTGTGAATTGTGTGCGCAGTAGCCGCACATGCATCAACAAAGTAGTGCCAAGCGTGCGCCTGTGTCATAAGTAAAGGGCCGGCTGGCTTGACCGTTAAAGGGTGCTGTAACCCCCGAAAGTACACTCCAGTCCAAACCAAAAAAAAATTATTTTCTGTGTTTGTGAATTGTGTGCGCAGTAGCCGCACGTGCATCAACAAAGTAGTGCCAAGCGTGCGCCTGTGTCATAAGTAAAGGGCCGGCTGGCTTGACCGTTAAAGGGTGCTGTAACCCCCAAAGTACACTCCAGTCCAAACCAAAAAAAAAATTATTTTCTGTGTTTGTGAATTGTGTGCGCAGTAGCCGCACGTGCATCAACAAAGTAGTGCCAAGCGTGCGCCTGTGTCATAAGTAAAGGGCCGGCTGGCTTGACCGTTAAAGGGTGCTGTAACCCCCAAAGTACACTCCAGTCCAAACCAAAAAAAAAATTATTTTCTGTGTTTGTGAATTGTGTGCGCAGTAGCCGCACGTGCATCAACAAAGTAGTGCCAAGCGTGCGCCTGTGTCATAAGTAAAGGGCCGGCTGGCTTGACCGTTAAAGGGTGCTGTAACCCACAAAGTACACTCCAGTCCAAACCAAAAAAAAAATTATTTTCTGTGTTTAGCCGCACGTATATATCAAATCGATATAACATAAATGGAGGACCAAACTTTCTCCGATAAATATAAAATAGAGAAAGATCAAAAACCACTTCCTCCTAGTGCTGAAGCTGCTGCCACTAGTAATGACATAGACGATAACATGCCATCAACGTCGTCTGCCATGGCCGATGCCCAATGTCATAGTAGAGGGCACATACAATCCCAAATGGCAAAGTTCAGGAAAATGACCTTGAAAAAGACATTTAAATCAGCTGAAGAGAAACGTAAACTTGCCAATATGCCATTTACGACACGGAGTGGCAAGGAACGGCTAAGGTCGATCCCTAGTATGTTCATGACTAGTGGTTCAGCTTCACATGACGATGGAAGCCCTCCTCCCACTAAAAAAATCAAAAGAGTTAAGCTGGCAAAAGCACAGCGAAGAACTGTGCTTTCTAAGAAGATATCACAAATCCCCAAGGAGAGTCCAAGTGTGGTGGTGGTTGTGATGCCTGACCTTCCCAGCACTGGACGGGAAGAGGTGGCTCTTTCCACCATTTGCACGCCCCCTGCAAGTGCTGAAAGGAGCACCCACAGTCCACTTGCTGATATGCAAATTGAAGATGTCACTGTTGAAGTACAACAGGATGAGGATACTGGTGTAGCTGGCGCTGAGGAGGAAGTTGTCGAGGAGGATTCTGATGGTGATGTGGTTTGTTTAAATCAGGCTCCGGGGGAGACAGTTGTTGTCCGTGGGATGAAAAAGCCCATCACGGTCATGCCTGGGCAGAAGACCAAACATTCCACCTCTTTGGTCTGGCAATATTTCTATCCAAATCCGGACAACAACTGTCTTGCCATATGTACCATATGTAAAGGTGAAATAAGTAGAGGTAGGGACGTCAACCACCTAGGAACATCCTCCCTTATACGGCACCTGCAGCGCGTTCATAAAAAGTTACTGTCAAGTTCAGAAACTTTGGCTAAGACCGTAAGCAGTCCAGGGACACCTAAATCCCGTTGTCCTGTTGTATCCAAGCGCCTGCAAACCACACCGTCAACTCCCTCCTCGTCAATTTCCTCCTTAGTCAGGATCGGAAGTAGTCCTGCAGGCCATGTCACTGGCATGACTGACTCTCCTATCCGGGATTCCTCTGGAGGATCCTGCATTGCTACGCCTACTGCTGCCGCTGCTGCTGTTGCTGCTGCTGGGAGTCGTTCATCATCCCAGAGAGGAAGTAGGAACACCACTACTTTTACTAAACAATTGACCCTCCAACAGTCCTTAGCGAGGAGGATGAAGTACGACAGCAGTCATCCTGAAGCAAAACGTATAACTGAGGCCTTGACTGCTATGTTGGTGTTAGACGTGCGTCCGGTATCCGCCATTAGTGCAGTGGGATTTAGACAATTGATGGAGGTAGTGTGTCCCCGGTTCCAAATCCCGTCTAGATTCCACTTCACTAGGCAGGCGATACCGAGACTGTACAGAAACGTCAGAAAAAGTGTCCTCAGTGTCCTGAAAAATGCCGTTGTACACAATGTCCACTTAACCACGGACATGTGGACAAGTGGAACAGGGCAGACTAAGGACTATATGACTGTGACAGCCCACTGGGTAGATGTATCACCTTATGCAGCAACAGCAGCAGCGTCACCAGTAGCAGCATCTCAGAAACGCCAGCTCGTTACAAGGCAGGCTACGCTGTGTATCACCGGTTTCAGTAAGAGGCACACCGCCGACAACCTCTTAGAGAAACTGAGGGAAATCATCGCCCAGTGGCTTACCCCACTTAGACTCTCCTGGGGATTTGTGATATCTGACAACGCCACCAATATTGTGCGGGCATTACATCTGGGCAAATTCCAGCACGTCCCATGTTTTGCTCACACAATAAACTTGGTGGTGCAGAATTTTCTGAAAAGCGACAGGGGCGTGCAGGAGACGCTTTGGGTGGCCCGAAAAATTTCTGGCCACTTTCGCCATTCAGTGACTGCGTGCCGAAGACTGGAGCGCCAGCAAACACTCTTGAACCTGCCCCGCCATCACCTGAAGCAAGAGGTTGTGACGCGGTGGAACTCAACCCTCTATATGCTTCAGAGGATGGAGGAGCAGCAAAAGGCCATACAAGCCTATACATCCACCTATGACATAGGCAAAGGAGGGGGTATGCACCTGACTCAAGCGCAGTGGAGAATGATTTCCGTGTTGTGCAAGGTTCTCCAGCCCTTCGAACTTGCCACACGTGAAGTCAGTTCAGACACAGCCAGCTTGAGTCAGGTCATTCCCCTCATCAGGCTTTTGCAGAAGCAGCTGGAGAAAGTGAAGGAGGAGCTAAGACGGAGCGATTCCGCTCGGCATGTGGGACTTGTGGATGAAGCCCTTCATTCGCTTTGCCAGGATTCCAGGGTGGTCAATCTGTTGAAATCAGACCACTACATTTTGGCCACCGTGCTTGATCCTAGGTTTAAAGCCTATGTGGTGTCTCTCTTTCCGGCCGACACAAGCCTGCAGAGGTGCAAAGACCTGCTGGTGAACACACTGTCAGCTGAAGCGGAACGTGACACGTCAACGGCTCCTTCTTCATTTTCTCCCGCAACTGGGGCTGCCAGGAAAAAACTTAGGTATCCTAAGCAACCCGCTGGCGGTGATGCAGGGCAGGCAGGACCAAGTTTGGACATCTGGTCCGGACTGAAGGACCTGGCAACAATTTCTGACATGTCTACTGTCACTGCATATGATACTGTCACCATTGACAGAATGGTGGAGGATTACATCGGTGACAGCATCCAAGTAGGCATGTCAGACAGTCCATACCTGTACTGGCAGGAAAAAGAGGCAATTTGGAGGCCCCTGTACAAGCTGGCTCTATTTTACCTGAGTTGCCCCCCCTCCAGTGTGTACTCCGAAAGAGTGTTTAGTGCAGCCGGGAACCTTGTCAGCGAAAGGCGTAGGAGGTTGCTTCCACAGAATGTGGAGAAGATGATGTTCATCAAAATGAATTATCAGCTCTTCCAGGGAGACCAGCCTCCAGAAGGTACAGAGGGACCTGTGGTGGTGGATTCAAGTGGGGACGAGTTAATACTTTGTGAGGATGAGGATGTACACACTGAAGAGGGTGAGGAATCGGTGGATGAGGAGGATGAGGATGACATCTTGCCTCCGTAGAGCCAGTTTGTGCAGGGACACATTAATTGCCAGCTTGTTTTGTGGGGGCCCAAACGAACCAATCATTTCAGCCACAGTTGTGTGGCAGACCCTGGCGCTGAAATGATTGATTTGTTAAAGTGTGCATGTCCTGTTTATACAACATAAGGGTGGGTGGGAGGGCCCAAGGACAATTCCATCTTGCACTTCTTTTTTTTCTTTGCATTATGTACAGTTTGGGGCCTAGTTTTTCTAACTGCCATCCTGTCTGCCACTGCAGTGTCACTCCTAGATGGGTCACGTGTTTGTGCCGCCCACTCGTGTCGCTTAGCATAGTCATCCAGCTACCTCGGTGCAACCTTTTGGACATGAAAACACTATTGTGAGGTGTGAGGTGTTCAGAATAGACTGGAAATGAGTGGAAATTAAGGTTATTGAGGTTAATAATAGCATAGGAGCAGAGAAACCAACAAATTCTGTGATTTTAGCTGTTTTTATGCTTTTTAAAAAAAAAATACAGATCCAAAACACAAAACCCAGAACCCAAAACACGGAAGGGTGGTTTTGGCAAAACCAATCCAGATCCAAAACACGAAGAAAGATCCAGATCCAAAACCAAAACACAAAACACGAAAAGTGGCCGGTGCACACCCCTACATAAAACCTATTTTTATACAAACAGGGGGATTACTTGGGAACAGGGGAGGAGGGGTTGAGGCATGCGAGCAAAATTCTATTCTATTTATATTTTCTTTTTTGTGAAAATTTTTTGTCAATATACAGTAATGTGGTTCCTTTTTTGCTTGTAAAATCTAAAAATCTATGCAAAAGAAAAGCTACTCTATTTCCATTTTTGTCAAAAACATATATTCATTGTTGATTATTACATACATGATATGTATATCTCTCAGTTTGTAATGTAACATTCATTGCTTTAATAAAAATATTATTAAAAGAGAAAAAAAATAGAAGTAAACTATTGTATTTTACAGTGGAACTACAGGTGCCAGCATGCCTGCCCTTTGGCACTTGTGGAACTACAAATGCCAGCAGGCGGCCGGCACCCGTACCTCCACTGTAAAATATATAGTTAAATAAAGACACAACACATACACCGTAGATAGTACAAGTTTATTACACACATACCTCAATCACACATACTTACCTGTACCAGCCGGTCGGTCCACTTGTCCAATGTAGAAATCCATGTGGATGGACCTGCAAAAATGATCTTATACACACCTACACCCTGGCACTGCTCTCTGTAGCATCCAGGGTCTTGTCAAAACAACAAACCGACTTACGCGAACCATGCCGAACATGTGTAAGTATATGCTGTTACATATACTTACACCTTGCGAAATGACAGATGACTGAAATCATCTGTAATTTCTCACGGGCCACTAGCCAGTCAGCGGCCGCTTTACATATAGTGGCCGCTCATTGGCTGGTTCCACGTGGGTCCCAGCCAATGAGCGGCCCCTACATGTAAATTGGCCGCTGATTGGCTAGCAGCCCGTGAGAAATTACAGATGATTTCGGTCATCTGTCATTTCGCGAGGTATAAGTATATTAATATATAATGCCCCTATGTCTCAATGTAGTAACTACAGTTCACATTAAGCCACACAATGCCCCTAATTCACATTTTGCGATAGATTGCCCCCAGAACACTTGATTCTGAGCTGCACGTCTCCTGATTCCCCTCATCAGTGGCAGGGATGTGATGTGTCACGTGATGCTAATGAGGGGACTCGCGAGCCGCTCTGTGCTGTATGCAGCACTGATGTTGTATGCAGAAAACAAAACCACGGCAGCCCCAGTCTTGGAATCCGTGCTGCTGGGAACCTTTTCTCAGCAATTACATGTTCACACCAACCCTGTGTGGGGGTCTCTATGTGTGCGGGGGGCTCCTGTCACCCTCTCCCCCCCCCAATACGGCCCTGCAACAGCTGCAATAGCTTGATTTACTACCTTAAGCTAATGCAGGAAGGAGATTTGTGCAACTGTAAGGGAAAGTTATGCTACCGATTGATTATTACGCCAGCCACAACCAACATTATTAGTATCAGCACTTGCATAAGCCTCATATTAGGTGCAATAGATCTGTCAGAAACATTATTCCACATTGAGCCCCCAGTTCCCATTATTCCACACAGTGCCCCAATTAACATTATGCCACAGTATCATCAGTTGACATTATGCCACACAGTTCTCCCAGTTTACATCATGCCACATTGTAGTACCTCTCAATTCACATTATTCTACATTGTAGTGCACCCAGTTCATATGATTCCACACAGTGGCCCCAGTTCATATGATGCCCCACATTTCCCCTAGGTCATATTATGCCACATTTTAGTGTCCACTGTTCACATTATGCCACATTGTAGTGCCACCGGTTCACATAATGTCACAGGTCTTGTTTTCTATTACAAGTATTCCCTATGAGTATTTACCAAGTCTTATTCCTAGTAACATTTAATAGGCTGAATTAGTTCCTGAATCTGTCTACAGTACCTTGGTTTCTGTGTAACAGTTCCTATTTGAGACTTCTGTCAATGTCCTATTGCTGACCAGTTATGAAAGTATTTTGTCAACTATTGCTTTCTATCAGGTAGATCAGTAGTGAATGGGTGCAGTTAAATGTTTATAAGAGGGGACTGGCGCTATATAAGGGTCTCCCTAAGGAGTCTATTCATCATCTCTTAATTTCTACAAAAGTGGGTGATAATTAACATTTTCCCCTACTTTTGTAAAAGTAATAAACCAATAATTTACACAGTTCGAAATTATGTAATTCATCAAGTTTCAAAAAAGCATTTTTTTGGAACTTGTGAGTGATACTGTATGCCACCCTGAGATGGTGTACAGCACCCGATACCATTCACAAGCTGCCGTTTACACAGCAGCTTGTGCAGAAGAGGGATCTTTTCAGATCCCTCCAGCTGCCTCTACTTACCTCCGGTGTCTTCGTGCTGTCTCTAGGTTCCTCCTGTGCTCTCCTGCAGGGGTGCCGGGAGGGGGGAGCTTGTGCTGCAGGCGGCGGTGGTGGGGTGAACACACACCGGTAGGGGGGGAGAGTTGGTTACAGAAAGAGGTGGGGGTAGGTGCGACGTAGGCCACGGCAGGGGGGGGCACTGGGACAAGCACTTCAGGGTGCAGGTGGTTACACACCGGCCGCTGGACGGCAAGGGGGCAGTTGGGATAGACAACGGATGTGTGCAGGTTGTTACACAGAACGGGGGGATGGCCAGACAGATACCCACTTCCAGAAGGTGGTTACCCACAGCTGCAAGGGGCAGACACCGGCCTCACGGGGGGTGAGGGGGGTTTGACGGGCCGCTGTTGGCTGCAATTCTGAGTGGGGGGATGTGTGTCTGTGGCTACTGACACAGTGGGGTTGGCACAGTGGTGTAACTAGGGTATTTGGAGCCCAGGGCAAATTTGAAAAGGGAGCCCCCCCCCCGATATGTGCGCGCCGATGGCGCGTGCGGAAAAAAAAATGGCTGTAGTCACTTAAGAATGGGGCGTGTCAACATGACACACCCCTTTATTTTCACGCTGAACATCCCTATCCATATGCACATTAACCCCAGTAGTGCCCCTTATACAGTACCACAGTATGCAGTTGTGGTCCCTCTTATGCAGGCCCATAGTGGTGCCCCTTATACAGCCCCCAATTAGTTCCCCTTATTCAGTGGCCTCAGTAGTGGTCCCCCCAAATGCAGTGCCCCATGTAGTGTTCCCCCTTATGCAGTGCCCCCAGTAGCAGTCCCCACAATGCAGTGCGCCCAGTAGTGGTATCCCCTTATGCAGTGTCCTTTATATAGTGCCCCCAGTAGTAGTCCCCCCCATGCAGTGCCCTTTATATAGTGCCCCCAGAAGTAGTCCCCCCCATGCAGTTTTCAAAGTAGTGGTCCCCCTTATGCAGGCATCCAGTAGTGATCCCCCCCTATCTAGTGCCCCCTGTAGTGGTCCCCCCAGTGCAGTGCCCCTAGCAGTAAGCCCCTTATATAGATAGTGCCCCCAGCAGTAATCTTCCCCCCCCCATTGTAGTGCTCCCGGTAGTGGTCCCCCTGATGCAGGCCCCCAGTAGTGATCCCCCCTATCCAGTGCCCCCTGTTGTGGTCCTTGCTATTATTGCCTCCAGTAGTGGTCCCCCAAGTGCAGTGCGACTAGTAGTAGGCCCCTTTTATAATGCCCCCAGTAGTAGTCCCCCCCCAAGTAGTAGTCCCCAGTAGAGGTTCCCCCTCCCGATTAAGTGCCCCCAATAGTAGCCCCCCAGTAGAGGTCCTACAAGTAATGGTGCCCCCAGTAGTAGCAACCCCCAGTAGAGGTCCCCCCAGTAGTAGCCACCCCCCTCCCCCGTTGTACCGCCAGTAGTGCAGACAGGTTTAAAATATATATATATATATACAAATATACTTACCTGAATCCACGCTGCTGCTCCGGACCGCGACACCGCTCCCGCCGCCGCCGCCCGCCAGTCTACCCGGGCTGGCGCGCTCAGCATTATGGGAGAAAGGTCATGATGTCATGACGTCTGTCCCATTACCCACTGCAGGAGCCAGACGGAAGCCCAGCTCTTGCAGTGGGTGCTGCAGCAGTCAATGAGAGTCTATCTGACTCTCATTGGCTGCTGTTTAAAACACGCATCGCCGCCAGCGCTGGAGGCAATGCGTGTGTTATGCACAGTCTGAGCCCGCCTCCTGGCGCTATTGGGCAAGCGCTCAGGGGGAGGGAACGGGCTCAGCTGTGCAGCACAGGACCGGCGCTGGAAGCCTAGCGCCGGTCCTGTGTAAATGTGTAGCGCTGACCCCACTCACTGCGGTCGGCGCTACACTGGCTAACTAGGGCGGGCCCGTACCGTGGCCGGCGGTGCCCCCCCAATGCCACCGTTCCCATGGCACCCAGGGCACGCACCCTACTCGCCCTGCCCTAGTTACGCCACTGGGTTGGCAATGGGGAGATGACAGACGCAGTGTGAGGAAATACTTATGGATGCATCAGTTGCTTGGGGAGAAGTATCACAATTCCGAAAAGCTGCCTTCGCAAAAAGAGAAGCTTTTTGGATACTTTTGTTAATGAGGCATGATAAATGCCTACAAAATAATTTTTAAGCCCGCAGCAAGTGATAATTACTGTATGTAATGATGAATAGGCCCTTAGTGATGTGGACACGCCTCCCTCTGGAAACTGGACAAATAATTTGTCCTGAAATGTTGACCCCTTAAGTTGGGAGGTAATATAGGTATATATTTTAGATATTAATCAAATATCCATGTAAATGCAAAAAAAGTGTCAGAAACCAATGGTGTCTGGCTGATCTTAACATTATCCACTAGATACCATTACAAACCTTCTGATGTTTTAATTGTAAATATGTTGTGCTGTATAAAAGGCCTGATAGTTTTTAAGTACATATAATGGTTAGGTAGTGCAGCTTAGAGCTGTGATAGACAAGTGCTGAGCTGAATGAATTCCAATAGCTGTATTCTCCTTGGAGCAGTTATTGAGTGTTGCATTTGTAAACACAGCAGCAGCTAATTCTACTATATATAAAACGCTGCCAACCATTATGCATTGAGTGGCAGCACAGTTTACTTCACTTAACAGAATGCCTGTTTAACAAACATCCTCCTCCTTGCAAAGTGGCTGGTACTATTTTATGTGGTATAGCAACAAGACAGCTTGGTGTCATGTCTACTGAGGCTAGTTTGTAAATGCTTTTAAATGTTGTGCTAAGGGTAACTTTACTTTCCTCACTCTGGTGCTGGGGCAGATTGGAACTTTAAAATTAGATGGTTTAATATTTTTACAAATATTCAAAACGTCACCAACAAATACTACTGTTGTGGGAGACTGCTCACACTGATTGTTCGTCGGGAGGCTTGCCACCTAGCAACAGCTGGTGGGTAGGATGACAAGCCTCCCAACTGCCGCTGGAGAAGGGAAGTGAAAAGAATTATCACTTACCTTCTTCTACAGCCAGGGGAGTGGGCTGGTGCAGCTCCTGTAATGCTTGTATGCACGCACTCGGCACGCGCGTCACGTGCACAGCCGTGTGCAAGGACACAAGCGCTGATAAGCGCTTATGAGCCAGCAGACTGCGCACGCACACTGGTCACGTGCGTGCGCGCGATGACCTGCGCTGTACAGCCCACCCCCTGCAGATTTTACCTGAGCGCTGAAGATGGAGGATGCAGTCTCTGTGTCTGTCACAGATACTTTGCCTGTGTCCCCATCTGTCAGCCATATTAGTAAAAAATATAGGAGAAAGCTCTCCACTGACTCTTCCTCATCTGAGGAATTTATATTTAAAAGGAAAAGATTGCTGAGCCCTGCCAGGTCAGAAGACAGCAGGGACAGCTCTGAGGCAGGCAGTATGCCTCTGGAGGTTCACTCCCCCTCCATTCCACTGTTCTCACACAAGGCTGTGAGGAAAAGTACTTCAAAAAAGAAAAATGTGAGTAATACAAGAGACACCTGTTCAGGACAAAACGTTTCATTCCCAGGTATTGCCCGTAGCTGGAATACCTCTATGGTGTGTAACAAACCACCATCTTCTGCCCATGGCCCGCATTTATCTCCAGCCAGTACCTGGCACCAAGCATTACCGCGCTCCCACAAAGGGTCCAGTAAGCAGCATTCTCTGGTCCTTATTCAACACGACAACGTCAGTCACCACTCAGTAGACTGGAAGTCAGAACAGAAGAAGTCACCAGAACTTCAGCATCCTCTAAGAGAGGCGAATATAGTGACCTGCAAATGGCCAGAGTGGCATTAGCAGGCATAACACCCACTAATAAAGTTTACACCTCTCACTGGGCACTGAGCGAACGCTCCCAAGTATATAATTTTGCCCAGTTAGCATTTAGAACTGCCCTCGTAAAGGAGGATGAAATGGCTCTGCGTAATCATACAGGGATTCCATTCTCTTTTCGCCCCAGATATTGACCTAGCACTGTCTTCACTCGCTGGTGACAGAACCCAGAGTGACACTATTGACAAAATACTCATGAAAATCCAGCTTAAAGTGTCTGACGCTGCTGGACCTCTGCTGTTCGTACTGGACAAAGCAGAGAAAGAGGGATCCGCTAGCGGATCTTTAGACTCATTGGTAGCCTCTAAGGCAGCTCTCCTTGAAGCTATAAGCAGAGCGACCCTGATGGTAGGACAGACTTTCGATTTCATATCAAACAGTCGTAGAACCCACTGGCTAGCTAGAGCTGGTTTAACTGAGTTTGCCCCCATTCCAGTAGAAGTCCCTAACCTTGCAGACTCCGATCTTTTTTGCCTAGAATTCATTGACAAGGTTAAAATTCATTACAAAGCCCGCAAATCCTATGCGGATCTTAAAGGCCATCAGTCCTCCAAATGGCCCTTTCGCCAGGAGGGTCATCCAGCAGGATCCAGCAGTTCAATGTGAGACCAGCAAGGTGCCCCATGAGGACAATAAGGAGGCTGCAACAGTATTCGAGCTGTCAGAGATGCACAACCCCTCCAGAAGAGACAGAGGGCACGGTATGTCGTTTACAGATACCCTCCCACCTTGGCCTCTCTCATGCAAATGGCTGCTAAATATCATACAAAATTGCCTGTCTCTCCCACTTCTAAGATTCCCTCGTCAAACATTTCCCTGCTCTACAAATGCCAGCCATCGGCTGGACATTTTGACCCTAGCTTTATCTCAGGGCAAAATATAATTGGCAGACACTTCCAAGAACGGTTGGACCAGTCAACTCTTCCCCATAAGGAAGCAGAATGGTTCTTACAGACCCATATTGAACATCAAATCCCTAAATCTGTACATAAGACATCGCACATTCAGAATGAAAGGTCTGGCAGAGATTCCTTTCCTCCTTACTCAAAATGACTATTGCATAAAGATAGACCTCAAGGAGGCCTTCCATGCAATTCAGGTCCACCCAAACCACAGAAGGCTTCAATGCCCCTTACACATTCACCCGGCTTATGAAAGCGGTAGTAAATCATCTCCGGCAACCAAATTTGCTGCATAATTTATTTGGATGACCTTCTGGTAGTTCATGCAGAATGCGAGAAGCTGCTCAGCGAGACTTAATCATATCCCTGCTTCTCAATTTAGGCTTCTCGATAAATTATGCCAAATCAATACGAACCCCTTGCCAACGTATAACCTTTCTAGGTTTCCTAATAGATTCCCCTTCTTTCTCTATAGCAGTTCCATCAGACAAATGGAAAGACATTCAGACTTTTATTTCTTGTATTCTCCTCCGGCAGCTCACCATGAGAGATCTCGCCAGAATGATTGGGAAAATGAGAGTGTTAGATCTAGGGTTTCTACTCGCACCCCTCATTTTCAGACATTCTTAGAACCTTCTGGGATCTCTTCTCAAGAGAGGTCTCACATGGTCAGACAAAATTCTACTCACGGCTATAGCACACCAGGAGATAGAGAATTGGCTAGTTCTTCCCCTGCCTCTTCTCAGGCCTCTCCTAGAACCCCTACCAGAGGTCATAATGTCCTCAAATGCTTCACTCACAGGATGGGGAGCATTCACATGAGACAAAGCCGTAAGAGGCAAGTGGTCCACTCAGGAATCGGAGGCCCACAATAAACCTTTTAGAACTAAGAGCGGCCAAGTTAGCCCTGGAGGCTCTAGTCCCCTCTCAGCTGCGAGACATTCCAGTTCAGATTTGCCTCTTCAACAAGAACGCCATGTCTTATATAAACAAGATGGGCGGCACACGATCACTACTACATTCAATAGACGTCTGGCGATGGGCATTACAAAGATCTATTCAGCTGTCTGCCGTGTACATACTGGGCAAACTAAACGAGCTGGCAGACTCCCTTTCCAGGACTCGCCTCACTCTAGACAGAGTATTCCTGAAGCCAGAGATTTTTCACAACATTGTGACAGAATTCGGCAACCGCAGTTGGATCTATTTGCAACCCCATCCAATGCTCAGTTTCCGACCTTCGTATCCAGAATCTGGGTCCAAACTGCCTTCCACACAGACGCAATGTCATTTCCATGGACAAATCTCATCCTCCCATATGCCTTTGCTCCCCCGGCCATATTGTTGACAGTACTTCACAAGATCAGAACAGACAGGGTACTGCAAATCATTCTGGTATACCCAGTCTGGCCATCCAGAATTTGGTTTCCCCTAATCAGTCTCCTACACATAGGACTCAAACTTCCCCTGGGTCTATCCAAAGACTGCTTCCAAGGGACTCTAGACCTGTTTCGGGAGCTACCTCAATGCATGTGGATGGCGGTATTGCTCGGTTATTGACAGGCTCACACCTCTTCTACAGCACTTATTAATGCATCTCTCAGACCAAGAATGAGATCTAAATATAACACAATCATAAAGGAATTTCTTTCCTGGCAAACCACACGTCCTACTTCTCGCTTATCCTCTGCTGTAAACTCTGCCATAGACTTCCTAGCTTGCAGATATGAGGCAGGGTTGGTTTCGGCCACCATACGCTCACACGGCTCTGCCCTCACATTCCTAATTCCCAGACTCTCTGAGAATAAATTATATCTCCGCTTGCTCAAAGGCATTTTCTTATCTAGGCCATCATGTCCACATTACTCTTCCACTTGGGACATCGAACCCTTTCTGGATTTCTTGGCCAGTATGTCTTCAACCTCAGATATTTCCTGTGTCAAAGAAACTGGCATCCCTCCTAGCTTTGGCTTTCGCAGCAAGAGGAGTGGAACTCTCCTGGATAGACATTTCAGACCCCTGGATGACACCAACCCCAGCAGGTTTCCACATAATACTCAGAGGACACAGAAAAACCACATAATTTCAAAATCCCTTAGTGGCGTTTGACCTCATTAAAGATGAGTCGGATTCCTCCCTTTGCTTAGTGGACTGTTTGTCTTCTTATCTTGCTATCACCGCTTCACACAGAGGCAACATTTCCCAACTCTTTATTACTTCTCGTAAACCCTTTCGCTTTGCCAGACCTTCCACAATACGAGCATGGATAGTATCGGTTATGCGTGATTCCGGTATAGACACTTCACTGTTTAAGGGTCATTCCCTCCGCAGCGTGGCAGTCACTTCGGCAAATGCAAAAGGGCTACCTTTGCAGTCTAAAATGCAGGCTACACGTTGGCCCTCCACACGTACCTCTGTTAGGCACTATTGGAGACCTTCTGATCCCCAGAGGATAGAGTTTCTCAGAGCAACCACCAGGTATGTGGTTGTCTGCCCACCAGCTGTTGCTAGGTGGCAAGCCTCCTGACGAACAAACAGTAGTTTGCAGAAATCTATGACCTGCAAACTTTCTTTGTTCTAGGGAATAGGATTGCCACCTAGCAATAGCACCCACCCTACCCTCCCTATACCTGTCTAGGTCTGTTGGTTTCTCCGTTTATCTCCAATACTGCTAATGACTCTTCTCTTCTTTGGTTTCAGGCACTCCAAAGGGTCCAAAGAAACAGCAAGTGCAACCACCTAAACAACAGAACTAACTTCGCTCCGTTTTTCTTCGATTGCCAATAGTCTGCTTGAAATCTTCCTTTAATTCCTGTTTCCATATCTTTTCCTAAGTTTAATAGTTCATTCCATTTATCAGTTCTTCTTCTACTGCTGGTTGTCTAAGTTTACCAAGACTACTATTAAATACTGTTCACTCTGCATCCCTTAGTCTTCAGTCCTTATTGGTATGCGAGCACAGTTCGAGGTTACACACCTCACACCTATTGTTTTCCTCAGGATTGCCATCCGTAAGTTTCCGTAAAATCTGCAGGGGGCGGGCTGTGCAGCGCAGGTCATCTTGCGCGCACGTGACCAGAGTGCGCACGCAGCCTGCTGGATCATAAGCGCTTGTCAGCGCTTGTGTCCGCACGTGCACCTGCGCGCGCGGCTGCGCACATGACGTGCATGCGCGCCGAGCGCGCACATAAATGCGTCACAGGAGCTGCACCAGCCCACTCCCCTGGCTGTGGAAGAAGGAAACTGAGCCAGTGTGTCTTCTGCGCATGCATGGCTTAAAACACGTTCTCCTCCATCTGTCCTCTATAGCGGTATCACCATACTTGCCCACCCTCCCGAAATGGTCGAGAGCCTCCCGAAAATCGGGTGTCGCTCCCAACCCCCCGGGAGAGGAGGCAAGTCTCCCGGCCGGCGCAGCCCACCCGCACACCCGGCTTGCATCGCCCCCCCCCCCCCGCCGGCGTCACCACTTACCTGGTCAAAGTGGCTGAGTCAGGGAGCCTGATGAGGCGATTCGCGTCATCCTGGCCCCGCCCCCGGCTACACAACGCTGATAATATATGCGTTGTGTAACGGGGCGGGGCTGCGATGACACGAGGGTGCGGCCACGCCCCCTGTTCCGCCCCCTGAAAATTGGTCACACCCCCTTTTTCCCCCACTGCTGTGCCGAGCTGGCTGCCTCCTCCCGGAAGAGGCAGCCAGATTGTCGGCAAGTATGAGTAGGACGTGCCCACAAGCCAGGTGCTGTCTGTCACTGAGCTCTGCAGACATGGCGGGGCCACTGCTTACCATTGTGCCACCACCGCTTGTGGAACTACAATTCCCATTGCCACCCCTGATGGTATATTGTCCTATGCAAATCCCAGACACAGCTACTTTTGTTAACCTATTCCTGGCTGGATCTGTATCATACTGCATGTATCTGAGTTGTGCTGCATTAACACTGTGTTGTCTCACACCCTGTTGTTCTACCTGGTTAATAAACCAAAGACCTGGTTAAGCTATTCAATGCGTGGACTGAACTCCATCACACACCGCTGCCACCTATATTTACAGCTATAGGTTCTATCAATAAATACATCATCACACTCATTGTTCACAACAGTGACAGACTTTGACACTACTTTTCAATATCAATTGAAATAAATAATGAAAGTAAAAGGGCTTGGATCTTCTAAAATTATTTAAAATAAACTAAATGAACATTATAATGAAGGGTGGTAAGTAAAAATATAATTAAGTGGTGTATATGAGGGAATTACAACAATCATCCAGATAGGATGGACGTGAGATGGATAAAGTACAAGCATGTACAGAATCCAGACACTATTAATATGCAGCAATGTACTGTATACAGCTCTTTTAGTTGCTAATACCATCCTGAGGTGTATAGACTACAAGCTTTGAAAAGAAATCATAAATAGATACTAACTCATTCCTTATTACATCAGACATTCTTTAGTTCTCTATTAGCTCTTATTACTTCACACTATATTACTTCTTATGTTCTTTTTCTATCACTGCAGCCCTATTTGTTACTGTGCTTTATTCTGTACTGTGTGTTTTTACTGTGGCCAGGCCGGGTCATTTTCATTATGTTTTCACACTTTTTATCCTCCTTCCGAATACTGGCCCCCTCCTCTCTTGCTGTGTCACTTGTGATACTTTCTCCCGCACCTTGGGTTTCCAAATGTCGCTGTCTCATAGACCACTAACCTCTGCCATCAATGCCCACAGCCACTGCAGCTACAGTAGGGTCACCACCTTGTTTTTCAGATTTCTCGACAGGGGGCATGACAAGGGGCATATTTGCCTACTTTTGAAAAAGCATTTCAGGGAGGTTGTGAGATGAGCGCGGCGGTAAAGTTGACGTGTACTGCTACATCTGAGGGACGTGTCATAGAATTGACTTTCATGCAATTGTAAATGAGCCCCAAAGCAGTTTGTAAGATCTACTTGTTGATGAAAACATACTAATACTCTACAGAAAATGCATGTAGCCATAGGGATCACTGTGCCTTATAACCAATGCAGGGAAATAATATTAATGATCTAATTTGAATGTTTATAATAAGTCTGTTTTTTTTATAGCTACATAATGGGGAAAGGTGCAATCAGGGAGATTGCTGAAGTCTTCAGGGAGACAGGGAGATTGCTACTATTTCAGGGAGTCTCCCTGACAATTAGGGAAAGTTGGCAAGTATGACAAGGGGTATAGCTAAAATGGCAGTAGGGTAACAACCATTTTATTTCTCAGACTTCATGTCCGCACATGCCTCTTTATATGCCATCTGCCCCACATGCACCTTATACACCATAAGAGCCTTACCTTCCCCTTTCTATGCCAAAGAGCTCCTTCTTGCCCTTATATGCCTGCACATGACCCCCACATGCCCTTATATATACCTCAGAGCACAATCATATGCATCAAAGGCTCCTTATGTCTCTATATATGCCTTAGAGCCTGAAAATGCCCCTTTCTATGTCATAAGTTCTCCCATGTACACCTTTATATGTCATCAGTTCTATCATGTACACCTTTATATGTCATAAGTGCCCCTACATGCTTCTTTTGCCACTAGTGCCCACACATGCCCCTTATGCCATCAATGCTCACTCATGTCCATTTGCCATCAGTGCGGACATGCTCCCCTTTTGCCATTATTGCCCAAACATGCTCCTTTTGCCATCAGTGACCTCACAGGTTCTATTTGCCATCAGTGCCTGCACATGTTACTTTTGCCATCAGTGCTGGCACATGCCCCGTTTGCCATCAATTTTGTCTTAACACACCTTTTTCAATATGGTGAGGTGGGATCCCTCCTGTTTCAGCCAGGCAGAAGCAGACACTGGCTGCACTACAGAGGAGGTGAGAAGTGGGAGAGTAGAGAGCCGGCCAACGTCACTGCACTGACAATGCAGCACCTGCAGCCAAGCATGAAGTAGGACATTTTATGTGCAAAATATCCTTGTTGGTGCAAACCTATATTGTTGTGTGTAGGTTTTTAAAGTGCAATAAAGCACTTACTTCTGATTTGGTGGCTCGTATTACAGACAGGTTCGTGGCATAGCTATGGGGACGTTTGCCCCTAGCTACGAGAACCTGTTTATGGGTAAGTGGGAGTCAAAAATATATAGAACAATAATACTTACAGAGAAAAGATCATCACCTGGAAAATATTATATATTCCTGATCTGGGGAGGAATACAAGAGTTGCTCAACAGATTCACAACATACATTAACCAGGTGCAACTAAATCTAGAATTCACTGGAGCATCAAACAGACAATCAATTGACTTCCTAGACCTTACCATCTTTATTGAAGATGACAACATTCACAATTTTTTTTTCTAAAACCAGTTGATTGCAATAACTTTATCCCTCCAACCAGCAACCACCACACTAACTGGATTAAGAGCATCCCAGTAGGCTAGTTCATGAGATTGAGAAGGAACTGCTCAAGAACTATGGTCTTCAAGCTACAATCAGACAGTCTAAAAGCAAGATTCATAGGAAAAAAACTACGACCAAACATCAATAGAAATCGCTTTAGAAGTAGCAACTTGAACAAGAAGAGAAGAACTGCTCAGGTACAGAGAAGAAGATAATAAAGATGGTGAACAACAACCACTACACAATACAATAACCAACATAAGAAAATATCTAAAATTATCAGAAAACGGGGGCGTGGCTTGGTGGCCATTTGGAGAAGTCGTGCATATTAACAGGTCCTGTATTAGTGGTCTCAAATACCACCTTCACCAGCCAGTATCCTGTCCTAACATCCCTGGCTGGCTTCCTGATAGTGCCCGACATCGGTGGATACTTTTGGGGTGGAACTACGGAGCCGGGGAAGGTCTCCTACCTTCCTGCAGGCTGTGGCCTACCCCCCCTTCCAGAAGATGGGACCTAAATTTAGTCCGCCTGCTCGCAGACCCGCTGGATGGCGGACCCACCGGAGACTCTTATCAGCTCCAGTCAGCCTCCACTAGAGCCCCCCCTCGCTGACGCGACTACAAGATCACGGGGGAACTCTTACCCATGTACCTGCTGGCTGACTCTGTGTGGCGGCTGTTGCGAGCCGGCACTTGTGAGACGGGAGCACCCGCCATCTTGAATAGCTCAGAGGTGAGAGAACTGAATGTGGATCACCTGCAGCACATCTCCGGTCACTGTCAGGCTGCCAGCTATAGTACTCAGACACCCAGAGGTTGTGGAACACCTCCGACAGGCACGGTGTGTTGTCTTGGGCCATTTGACCAGCTGCAGTGCAGTGGAGACCCGGGGGACACTGTAAAGGGTGACCAACACTATATACCACAGTCCTGCTACCGCTTATTCACTGAAAGCTCCCTATTCTCTCTCTTACATCTTCAGCGACTCCTGAGATGTTTCCCCTATCTATAGAGTGCTAAGTTTGGGCTGAATGGAGATCATCTCTTGTGGACTTACAATTACCCTGCAGTCTCCCTTTCCATTCCATATGGATCTCTCTAATTCCCTACGCCTCACTATATGAATATTAAGAGATTGGTGACTATTATAAAATATACATCTCCTAAAGAGACCTACTGAGGCTCAATCCCTATATATATCTATCTTTATTACTAAATAAAAGTCTCCTATAATTGATTTACATTGACTCTAAACTCATCAAAATACCAGCTCCTTTGGCTCCCTCTTGTGATAGAAACTCATCATAAAGAGTTCTCAATATCATCTAGAGACTGTCATACTTTACTCCAAGTGTTTTTCTTATTTGTTGAACCCAACATGAGTTTTATATTTCTCCGAAGATATGAGACCACGTTCGGTCTTGTTCTCAACTATGATGTGACGATAATCCTAATGGCTGCCTAGGTCCTTGGGAGGGATGGTACCTGACGATGACCCAATTTTTTTTCTAACCTGTTTCACACATGTGAATTAAGTGCAGATTATTTTTGATGTCATATACTTACACTTTTTAAATTCAAAATGGGGAAGGATAAGAAACAAAGGTCCAAGTTGGAAGTTGGTAGTAGATCAGACAGCGGATCCCATCAAGATATGCGTCAGTTCCTAAAGCCTGCTGGTACCATCGATGCAGATGAAACCTCTACACCAGCCTCACCTGCTCCCTCTTCTTCTTCAGACAAAATGTCTCCAGTTGCTACTCATAGTTCCAGCCCTTCAGCATCTACCTTCCAGGAAGAGATTAGCGAAATCCTATCCCACGTTAGATCATTATCTACGAAATAAGACTTTCAGTCTCTGGAGGCCAAGCTTCAGTCTACTATTCGCCAGGAAGTGGCCACGATTCAATCAGATACGGCTGAATAGGCGACTAGGATTGATGGTCTAGAAGATTACAAGGAGGTATCGGCGGACGCTTTCCACCAATTCACAGATATACTCTCTCGGCAACAATCTGAGATCCGCTCTCTTAAATCTCGTATGGATGATTTAGATAATTGCGTTAGAAGCAACAACATCAGGATACGTGGTCTACCTAAAGAGGTAACGCAACATAATCTCATAGACGCCCTTTCAAAGATATTTGGTGAAATCCTTGGCCTAAACCCCAATAGTGAAATCTTGTTTGATAGGGCACATCGTGCCCTTCGTCCGAGAGGTCTGCCTACTGACAAACCCTGAGATGTTATATGTCGCCTCCATTATCACACCCAAAAAGAAGCTATTTTACAGAAGGTTTCACAACTTGAAGAGGTCAATTTCAACAGTGACATAATTCAACTCTTTGTCGATCTATCTTGGTATACCCTGCAACAAAGGAAAGCCCTGAGACCACTTACAGTACAGCTTTGTAAACATTCTCTGAAATATCTTTGGGGTTTTCCATTTAATCTACAATTGACTCATAATGGGAAAAATGTTGTTCTCCATACACCCGTTGATCTTTCTCCCTTCTTTACGGCTTTGGGTATAGATCCAGTGGCACTTCCGGATTGGGAGAACCTTCACAGTCCTTTAACGATTCCTTCCCTTTCTTCTGACGGGTTTCTAGCTCCAAGCGAAAGACAAGACGTATGTCTCTCCCAGCATCCACGGAAGAGACTTGATCACTTCATCTCATATACAAAATTGGTGAGACTGTTCCAGTTTTTCCTATCTTCATAGAACTTTGGTCTTAATTCTATATATAAATGTTTTGATACCAATATGTATTATGTTGCACTTTTAGCGCCACTTAACTAATTATTGCAATAACACCTGTGATGATATATCACAATTTGTCTGTAAGTTTTATTATGTAAGGTTATCTGTCAGATTCTTTGAGTAGAAATTAACTTAATTTCACAATTATATGTTTGGGTTGGAGTTGTTACCGTCCCTCTGATCCCCCCCAATGCTGCTTTTTTTTCTTCTCATCCTGGACATGGAGCTGATTTTTGTCTCCTGGATGTCCAGATGCAGCATTTCAATGTTTCAACTTCTATATATATTCAATATTTCAACTGTATGCTTAATATTTGCGATTATGTTATTTTCTTTATTTTTTCTTTTTCTTTTTCCCCTCCCTTTTTTCCGTCCCTTTCCCTTTTCCATTATCCTCCCATTCCTCAAGGGTGATATAGGTAGATGGGTAATCCATACTTTATCACAAGGGGCAGATTGTTACGCTGTCTTCACATTAAAAATTTATGTCTAGTCATAAACCTGTATTGAGGATTGTCACCATTAATGCTAAAGGATTGAATATCCCTGAAAAGAGATCCCAAATGCTCCGGTCCTTTCGTGCTGATAAAGTGGATATAGCTTTTGTGCAGGAAACGCACTTTAAGAAAGGGCACGCCCCTCCCTTAAAAAATTATTATCCACATATAGTGTTCCTTCTAGCTCCGGCGGGAGGCAGGGCGCCGGAAGCTAGAGAGGGCATGCCCACGGCGCGTGCGCGTCCGAGAAGGGGGCGTGGTCATCGGGAAAAGGGGGCGTGTCTATAAGAAGCATCCCCTTTTCGTCACTCTTGGGGGCGTGCCCGGCACTTACGGACACGCCGGGCAGCCCCCGAGCCCTGCAGACAGGGAGAATAGATGCCGGGCGCATGCGCCCGGCGTCTATTCTCCGGCGGTGACCGGGTCACCGCATGTTTCTCCACCCGCGGGACACTGCGTCCCACGGGTGAGAACGGCTCCCGCAGGCTGTGAGGGCAGGGCGCTTTTTGCCCTCCTCCTGGAGGGCAGGGTGCTTTTTGCCCTCCAGAAGGAGGGCAGGGCGCCGCGCCCTGCTAAAACAGCCTAGCGGGAACGCTACACATATATTTTCTAGTGACAATTCACTTGGTAAGACCTTAGGTGTTGCCGTTTTGTTTGCTCGCCATTTACTGATATCTGATGTTTCTATACATAGCCTTGTAGAGGGTAGAGGCATTTTGGTTAAATGTACTTTATACCATTAGTGTTTTTCCTTTTTGAATGTGTACACGCCTAATTCTGATTAACCCTCCTTTATTGCTGCTGTTTTAGACAAAGCCGAAACTCTGCTGGAGGGGATTATGGTTGTAGGAGGTGACTTAAATTGGCCCCTTGAGCCTTTCCGTGACACATCCAATAAAACATCTCATAGGCCAAGGAGGGAGTTTAGCCGAGTGAGACGCACCCTTCACGACCATCAATTTGTTGATTCCTGGTGGATCGCTCATCCAGCTGAGTATGACTTCACCTTCTTTTCTCACCCCCACCACACTTACTTGAGAATTGATTATCTTTTTTTGAGTCACCGACATTTACACCTCATATCAAACACCTCAATAGGACCTATCACGTGGTCTGACCACGCTCCAGTTTTCCTTACACTTTCCCTCCCTCAGCGTTCACTTAACCCTTGGTCATGGCGTTTTAATGACCGCTTTTTACAAGATACCGGTACCTATTGTAAATCCCAAATCGAGTCCTCCGTAGACTCTTATATTGAAGAAAATGATCAGGATGACATTTCCAAAGTAACGGTGTGGGAGGCACATAAATGTGTTCTTCGGGGCACTTGCATAAAATTAGGATCCTACTTAAAAAAACAGAAAACACAGCAAAAAGACGCCCTTTTGGCTGAGATCAAGTCCCTGGAGACTTCCCATAAGGCTTCCTTGTCCCCACATTTTTACTCTAAACTGGAAAAAGCTAGAGCTGCCCTTCATAGACTCTCCATGGATAAATTAAAGCTGTCCTACCGTAAATGCCGTAGCCGCTTCTACCAATGGGGAAATAGACCGGGTAAGATGTTGGCTAGGGCGTTGCGGGATCAACGCGCCATTACATTTATTCAAGCTATAAAAGACTAACATGGTCAGACCCATAATGAAACTAAATGTATCGCTGAGTCCTTTCGATCTTACTATGCCAAACTTTATAATCTCAAGAACCCAGGTCAGGACTCGAATATTATCACTCATCGAGAGGCAATTTCATCTTATTTACTGTCACTTAATTATCCTCAGCTGTCTTCAGAGGACGCTGATACTCTTGAGACACCTTTCTCTGTTGAAGAGGTGGATCAGGCAATCTCCTCCTCTCCAGCTGGTAAAAGCCCTGGTCCAGATGGATTCTCCACAGGCTACTATAAGGCTTTTAAGGATAGATTGGCACCCCTTATGACTCGCGCCTTTAATTCGATCTCAGGTAGAACTAGTTTCTCCAAACAATCTCTGGAGGCACATATTACCATTATACCTAAGGATGGTAAAGACCCTACCTTGTGCCCTAGCTACAGGCCTATCTCACTCCTAAACATAGATTTGAAGATTTTTGCTAAGTTCCTAGCTAACCAGTTGACAATATTTTTACCCAAATTGATCCATAATGACCAGGTTGGTTTTGTCTTAGGTCGTGAGGCCAGAGACAACATTACTAAAGTCATCAATTTAATACATCATGCCTCTCTCTCGTCTGCCCAGTCTATTGTTTTATCGACTGACGCAGAGAAGGCTTTCGACATGGTTGACTGGGAGTTTGTGTCGGGTTTTTTACGACACTTGGGGCTAGGGCTACAGAGAATTTGGGCTTTATATGATGCTCCTACAGCAAGAATAAGGATAAACGGGTCTCTATCCGACTAATTTGCTATCTCAAATGGTACGAGACAGGGATGCCCACTCTCCCCACTTTTATTCGTTCTTTGTATAGAAGCTCTAGCTAGGGCCATACGAAGTAATGTGAACATTTCTGGTATCAACATAGGGGGCCAGGAATATAAATTAGCACTCTTTGCGGATGACCTTCTCGCACTGCTTACTAATCCAGCTATTTCTCTCCCGAACCTTATATCAGAATTCCAAATATTTGGCATGTTTTCAAATTTTAAAATTAACTATTCCAAATCTGTGGGCTATGAACCTGACGGCGCCCCCATCCTTGGTATACTCCTTAAAACAATCCTTCTCCTTTGTTTGGCATCCCGCTAGACTTAAATACTACTGACTAAAGACCTGTCCCAACTGTTCCAAAACAATTTTATGCCATTATTGCAAAATATCCATACAGGATTTATCTAGATGGCGCACCACTCGCATATCCTGGATCGGCAGGATTAATGTGATAAAAATGAACTCCCTACCCAAAATTTTTTACCTACTGCAAACCCTTCCAATTCATATTCCTCCAACATGGTTTACGAAAATGGAACGTCTTATCCGAAGATTTGTTTGGAAAAGTTCCACACCACGTTTTAAACACCCTACCTTATACCGCCATAAACAGGATGGAGGTTTGCAGCTTCCTCACATCACTAGCTATTATCACGCAATAATGCTTAATCGTGTTCTCGAGTGGACCCGAGCAAGGGGCTCCAAGCAGTGGATCATGTTGGAGGAAAGTTACCTGACTCAGCCTATAACAATTGTCCCATGGCTCCCTAATCTATCAACTGTCAGACATCCCACTATAACACCCACATTACGCGTTTGGAAGAAACTGCAACGTCTCTCTCATATCTCATCTATTGTTTCCCCTCTCACTTCCTTTCTTGGGAACTTGGACTTTCCCCCTGGTCTCTCCACACTGTCCTTTAAAAGCTGGTTGAGTGAGGGCCACTGTAGACTGGGTCAGATGGTTTGTTCGTCAGGGGTGCGTCCATTTACAGAACTCCAAGAATCATGACAATTTCCCCAATCCGAACTTTGGAAATACCTCCAAGTACGACATTTTATTACCTCCTCATGCAGGCTT
Source organism: Taudactylus pleione (assembly GCA_031769625.1). Lineage (NCBI taxonomy): Eukaryota > Metazoa > Chordata > Amphibia > Anura > Myobatrachidae > Taudactylus > Taudactylus pleione. Next base: position 2,977,305 of record JAUIMM010000686.1, read on the forward strand.
TCTGATCTCAATAGGACTCTCACTTTGTTTTTTTTCCTTATGCTCCACTTCTCAAACTCCATCTCATGCTATATCCATATTATATTCACTAATTATTGGTAATTTGTTTAAACTACCCCCTCAATTTACTACACTGTGGGAAAAAGAACTCAAAGATAAAGTTCGGGACATTGATTGGGAGATTGTATTTAATAACACCTTTGCTAGTTCTTCTTGTATAGCTACTCTTGAAACTCTTTAGAAAGTTTTATCACGTTGGTATAGGTATCCAGTTCTTTTGAATAAAATGTTTCCTCAGGTCCCAAAAACTTGTTGGAGATGTAACTCTGCACCAGGTAGCCTTCTTCATATATGGTGTGATTGCCCTTCCCTGGCCTCTTTCTGGTTGAATGTTTTTGAGTGTTCTAAGATAATTCTTGGGGGAGAGGTCCATAGAAATCCTGTTTTTTGGCTTTTAAATATGACCTCATCTTCTACAGTTTCCTACAAGAACTCCCTACTGAGACACTTAAATAATGCAGCTAAAGTGGTCATTCCTGTTTTGTGGAAATCCACCTCCCCCCTCCATTAAAGACTGGTTTAAGAGGATAGACTATTACATGGACATAGAGGACATAGTTTCTTTTACTAAAGATAGACCTTCCGATTTTACTACTATATGGTCCCCTTGGCTGGCGTTCAAGGGCTCCACACAATACACCATGTTTATTGGCTTAAACTCCACATCTGTATCTGTTTCTTTTTGACTCCAATATACTCTACTTGGGAGAATAACATATTGCCCCCCCTCGACCAAGCTATAATCTCTCGCTTAACTTCCTTGGTCCCCTCTGACTTTCCCTACCCATTCCCCCCTTTATATTGTTTATGTTTTATTTTATTTTATTGTTATATTTTTTTATGTGATTTTCTATATTATATTATGATTTTGATTATAGTATTTGAAATGAAAATACTAATTGTCAACATTTATATTTATATGTTTTTTCCGCTGTATTTCATCTAAAATGTTTAAAATGTTTTATCTTTTTTAAAGAAATACAATTCGCATAAAAAAAATTATCAGAAAACATTGGGCACCAAACATTAAGAATGAACTTGTACAAAGTTACATCCCTCTATCCATTTACCTCCTCATTTGTCCGTGCAGCCTACACTATGTAGGCCACACAATGAGGAAATTCCAAGAGTTTCAGAACATATGAGAAACATAACAAAAGAAGTAAAGACACTAAGAATCGAGTTTGGGTGAGTTTGCAAACTCTGGAGAGTTTGGGCTTTTTTTCCCACTCGCAAATTTACTAATGTAAAACTCAGGAGTGAGATCACTTTTGCCACGGGAAAATACTGGAGAGTTAGCAAACTCTCTTCAATTCACCATCGGCAAAACTAGAGAACCTTTTCACTAGTGAAGATAAGATTCAGGAATTTACGAAGCAGAGAGTTTCTAAACTCTCATGAGAAGGGACAACACTCCAGTAAAAACTCGTGAAAAAAATTCACCTGCCTGTGATCTGCGAGTTTGGCACAAACATACACAGATCACTCCATGTATGTTTCTGCCTGTAAATAGGTTAAAAACGGATTAAATGTTATAAAAAAAATTACATAGGGTCTCCCTCCAAAAGCTTAACCAGCCCCGAACTTGCTAGTCAGTCCTGGTTTCTAAAATTATGGGGAACAAAATGAGTAAGGTTCCACCGTAATTTTGAAACTAGCACCAGACTGCAGTCCTGGTTCTAATTATAGGGGGAAAAAAATTGCGTAGGTGTCCCCGTTTAATTAAAACCAGCACCGGACCCAAAACGGCTGACTTGTAATGCCACAGCAGTTTTTTCCCCCCTATAAATTAAAACCAGGACTGGCCCTGCAGCTGGTGTTAGTTTCTAAATTACGGGTGGTTAAGCTTTAGGAGGGGGACCCTATGTCATTGTTTTTTCTAACATTTAACCCGTTTTTTTACAGTACTGAACACAAGCAGCCTTCACATATCTCACTGATATGTGCAGGCTGCTTGCTCTGGAGAGTTAGGCAGAGAGAAGACACTGCAATATCGGGTGAGTAATCTCCTGCAAAACGTGCTACTCGGGGGAGATATCTCATTCTGCTTCACTATCGGACATCTCACTCTCAGCTAAACTCACTTCTTGGTAAATTTGAGAGTTGCTGGGGCACTCTTTGTAAGTATTTAAAGTTAAGAATAAAACATAGCTTTTATTCAGATATCTTTAAAAGGTCATAAAAAGATTCACTACACAGACCTGAGATACAGTAACACATGAACAAAAAATTGGTAAAATAAGTATTAAATTATATGTAAGGCGAACATATCTGAAAAAATCGGGGTACCGATGCTCCTGCGTATATTTCTAAATTATGTCTTAATTATTTAAACATGATAATAGCCCCCGCAGTAGAATACCCAAAAATTACCCTGACCTATTCCAGCATAATGTTATGTGAGTACCAAAGGTATTGGAAAAGTAAACAGAGAGAGGGGACAGAGAAAGATGAAAACCTCTACTGTGTTACAAATGTGTCCCAATACACATTGATGTACTACCTACAATACCTGGTATTCCCTGGTGGTCTCCCATCCAAATACTATCCAAGCCCAAGACTGTATAGCTTCCAAGATTAGAGATCAGACGAGATTGGGCACACTCATTCTGGTATGGTTGTACCATAGATGCACCATAGATTTTTATGGGGAAAAAAAGGTGGAATGCCCAGGTAAACACAAAAAGAGGTAGTTGAAGGACTATCACAATGGAAAAGTCCACTTTATTACGATTATAACATTCCAGAAAGAATATTTACATGAGCATACTTTCCTGGGTCCCCAGTATATGTAATGTGAATATATATACGGTCAAGTCAATACAATGGTACCACAGCAAAAAAGTTTTTTTTTTTAAAAATATCTATTTTTTCCCCTTTTTGTGTATATGATTGTGCGTATAGGCTATGGGAGCACCACCACCGCTTTAAAATAATTAATTTATATCACAACATTTTACAAATTGGTTGGTTACAATATTATGGATAGGTTCTGTGTGGAACTCCCCTTTCTCCTAGTAAATTTGAGAGTTTCAGGAGCCTCAAATCACCCGAGTTTCGGCGAAGCTAATCGAGTTAAAAAAAAAGCAAACTTGTCCAGACTTGATTCTTAGTAACTTTACCCCATAGTGTCTCGGAACATTTTAGAAAAATCCAAAACCATGACTCAAACCTTTTAACATTCATTGCAATAAAAAGTAAAAAACCCATGTAGAGGACACACCCCCACACACTCTCCCTGCTAGCCAGGAAGTGTACGGACCTCTGGCGGTCCGGGCAACGTGATCCCCGGGAGGCAGATTGTCACTGACAAGAGGTTACCAGCAGCGTGTAAAGCAGGGACCGAGGACTAGGCTTTCTCCATCATCATTCACAGATACCATGGCACAGTGGTTGATAAATGCTGCTGTAGATAGAGGACTGTTGAATGTCCGCACAATTTAGTAAATTGAATGTACCATCTGTCAGACACCCACTATCATGCCCCATTCGAATTCCGATAATTCACGTCCCCTTGCCATCGGAGCTGCTCGCAGTGCTTGTGGTAGCCGTTTCCCACCACAACATTGCGAGCAGTTCAGGCTAAAATACAACCCAGTCACGTATGCAATGACACTACTTTGCTAATTATGCACGCCCATTAAACGCCGTTCTGACGGTCGGGCATACCTGCGTTCGCACATCCACACCCTCGTTTTCAAGCACCTTCCCCTGTTACCACCAACAAACGGCACTATCTGTCACTCAAAATAGCAGCCTGACTGCAGGCTACGGGTGAGCACTTTTCCATCGCAATGACTGGTTTGCGCACGTGCATTGCGACTCATACGCATGCGCATAGCGTCCGGGTCTGAATCAGGCCCACAGTACGGTGACGCCACCTACAGTTACCTTTATGTACTAATATTCTATGACTTTTGTCACTTCAGTGTATCGGACTTTGGGAGCTTTGGTTCTGTTCCTAGTCAGGAGGGTAAAATTTTAAGTTACATGATAGATCTATTTTAAAATGTTAAAGTCACTTCTGAAATAAGGCATCAACTTGTAGATTGCCAGTGGACACAAACTGTTTTAACCTACATTGTTACTAAGAAGATACCACATCATATTCCTATTCCTAACATTTTTATTTATGCTTTGAAACAATGTTATGCTGCTTACATTATCAATAAAATTAAAGAGTTAAACGTTAGTGTATGTATGTAAATCAAGCAGAGAGATGTGTGTGTATTAAAAGCAGAGAAATCAAGCAATCCATTTTATGGTATACAAATTACAGCTATTTAGAGATGAGGGACTGATTGGCACTGCAAAGTCTGTGGGCACCCCACTGTGCTGGTTTCCTGTCAGGATTAGTATTTGCAATATTCATTATCCTGCATGGTTAGCCTTCACCTTTCAACTGTCTGCCTTTGTAAAACACGTCCATGACAAGTTCTGAGACAGTTAACCTTCTCTGTGCATATTTTCGGCACCTATTTTTGCCAAATGTGGATTGTGAAGGGCGGAAGGTTGGGAGTTCAATGAGAATAATCTTGCTCCCTATTAAAAGCCTCCCTCCCCTTTAATTTTACTAAAATGTACCTATCTCAGTGTTGTTGGCTTTTTCATTTTGGTTCCTTGAAAATAAGTCACAACCTTACCTATATTGTGTCTGTAGTGATTAATTGCAGTCGGAGGTCCTGCCATTACTTCTGCTAATATTTCTTAACCCATTCACAATAACTTCTGTTGCACTGTTTGCACAATCTGCCCACTTGTGAATTGCTGTAAAGACTGAGGGGCCTATTCATCATCGGGGGCCGTATGGGTATATCCACTCAATCCATCTCGCAGCGGAGGATACTTATCACCGAAGCACAGAGCCGTAACTAGACTTTTTGGTGCCCTGTGCCAGAGAGAGCATTGGCGCCCCCCCCCAACCCCCCCACCCCAATTTTTCAGATAGAGATATAAGATGCACACCCTAGAAAGGGCCATGGCCTCATGGGGAAAGTCCAGGGAAGAAGGGGAGGCCAGGAGATGCGGGGTAAAAGAGGAGAAAGCTACAAGTGAAAATGATAATAAACAGGAAAATTGACAGGACAAAACAGCGCCCCCCTGCCCTGCGGTGCCCTGTGCCATGGCACAGGTCGCACCACCCTAGTTATGGCCCCACCAAATCAATTCATCAATGCTCCGGTGCAGGTACAGCTGCTCCGAATATCAGCTTTCCATGCGATTAGTAGCACTGCTACAGAAGTAGCAGTGTTACTTACCTGTCCCCGTAGACGGCTGCTGCGCATGTGTGACCTAAGCTCTACGCAACTCCAGGGGGGGGTGGCTATCAGTGTGATCACTCCCCCCCACAGGCAGAGGAGACTGCTGCTACTGCAGTGAGCAGTCTCCCATTGCAGGCCAGCACACAGCAGCATGTGCTGTTCTGCTGACAAGAAAGAGTGAGGGGGAAGCTACGTTGGACCTGTGCCCCCGTCGGCCCCCTCCAACAAGCCCGGGCCTAGGTACTTAGTACCCGCTCTCCCCCTCCTCTCGGCACCTCTGGTGTTTGATTCTGATTTTAGAATAGTGTAAGAAAAACTTGAAGAATACAGAAATATAGCAATTGACATTTCTGATAGTTTACAGGATCCCGGAGGGTTCAAGATACCGATGTCGGCATCCCGACCGCTGGCATCCCAAAGGTAGGTATGCAGATTAGCGTAGCATTAGTCCAGGAATGGGAGGGGTTAGGTTTAGGGACCTCCCGGGGAGGGTTAGGCAGCAACAGGGGTGGGTTAGGGTTAGGCTGCGGGGAGGGGAGGTTAGGGTTAGGCACCATCCCGGGAAGGTTAGGTTTAAGGTACGGGAAGAGGGGGTTAGGGTTAGGCACCATTGGGGGAAGGTTAGAGTTAGGCACCACCGGGGGAGGGTGTGTACTTACCGCCCCCTGATGGGATATCGCTGTCGGCCTTTTGACCGCCGGTATCCCATCCGCCGGCCATTCATAACAATTCCGTAGTTTACATCTAGAAGGACATCCTGCACATCTCAATTGTTTTTACACTATTTATCAGATGTGATCTCACTGTCTATTTATTATTTAATATTTAGAGGCCTAAATATCCCCAAATCAATATTTGGGGATATTAAGCATCCCCTGAATGTTTCTATGGGGGCTGCTTCAATGTCTGATTTACCAAGCTGCTGTATTTAACGCCATCCTGTTTGGGGGGCAGAAGGAGGTAGTAAAGTGATTGCATAAGCCAGTGGTTCCCAAACTGTGCGCCGTAGCACCCTGTGCCTCGGGAAACTTGCAGGGGTGCCTCAGGTTGGTGGTCCAGCACCAAATCAAATTTTTTATGGTCAGTGTCATGTAAATATGTGGACAAACAGAAGCTCAAACCTGTCCACCACTACATAACTGAGCCTAGGGATGACAGGTCATTACTTCCCTTTACTACTTCACTACATTTTTTTCTGCATTTCTCATTAACAAACTTTTGGCTTAGGGGTGCCGTGATAACAATACTGATACTCTAGGGCACCATGATTCAAAAAAGTTTGAGAACCACTGGCATATGCAATTACTTTATGTCTTATTGATCGCCAGGACGAGATCCTTTCAGAGCCCCTGTAATGGCGCTCAGTAATGATACATTCTGTCGATCCAAAGAGTCCTTATTGTGTCGATAACAAAACTTTAATACCGGGGACATAACGTAAAAGATAATAAAGAACAAAGCTTGATATTACTCAGATGCACATAATTTGTCATTGCAAATCATTTTTATGTCTATTTCTATCCTTGCTTAGTCTCTCAGACTCAGTGCTTGATCAACCATTAGGCCGTAGCCTAGGGTGCCGGGACTTGGGGGGTGCGTCACTGAGGCAACCAGGGAATAAAATGGAGACCTATTTAATTCATTGCTGACAGTGGCCACAGAGATGTATTAAAATAGCTTCCCGCCACACAGTTTGTGCCGATGTGACCATGTACAATAAGTTACTGCTAAAACCTTTACCTTATGCCACAGCGCCATCCGGGTTAGCTGAAGGGCTGCATGCGGTCACCTTTAGAGTCTTCTACAGAAATGCCTGATCAGATAAATTTTGTCTGCATGTGTGTGTGGGAGGGCACTATGGGGGCAATTTAGCGACAATTGAATAGCGCTGGGAGGGAGCTCCCAGAGTTATTCACAGCGATGTTTACTTTGTCGGGAAGTACTTAACCTGGGTGTTTAGTCTCGAGAACCGTCATTCTCCAACTAAAGTTGCTGTTAGCGCTGCGCTTAGCCGGAAAATAGCCTCATGGCCAGCACTTTAGTCACTCTAGAAATCATTAGTCTGACTAAACAGTGCGCTTAATTGATTAGCTTCGGGAGGTCTCCCAGCAGTTTTAAATTCCCGCTGAATAGAATCGCCCCCATGTGTGCATTAGGCTAGAGAGTTCAGAACCCATAATCAGCCCCTGCCTACAGCCATGGCCAAAAGCTTTGAGAATGACACAAGTATTGGTTTTCACAAAGTTTGCTGCTTCAGTGTTTTTAGACCTTTTTGTCAGTTGTTACTATGGTATACTGAAGTAAAATTACAAGCATTTCATAAGTGTCAAAGGGCTCTATTTACTACAATCCGCATATTGAATGCAGATTGTAGTGTGATATTAACGACTGAATTCGCGATAAAGCTCTGTCCCTGAGAATCTCCTTTGGAGCCTTATCATGGTATTTTCGCAAAAAATACCGTGACTAACTGCCAGCGCATGCGCCGACCGGTCGCCGCTGCTACCCTCTCCGGGGCTAAGCCCCACCCCCAGTGCTAAGCCCCACCCCCACGATGCATGCTCTGGGCCTCCGGTGATGTTCTTCATTCCTCCAGTCAGGTGATCTCCCATACTGCACTGGGACCCGATCACCTGATGACCGGGCAGCAGTGCACTATGGGAGACCAGCTCACCGGAGGGTAGTCATCACCAGAGGCCCGATCACCGATCCCTGGAGTAAGGTAAGTAAATTTTTTTTTTACTATTTTATCTCTTTTTTTACAGTAATCAGCTTGTGGTCTGTTTAGACCACACAGCTGCTTACTGGGACTGACTCCCGGCTCTGCTCTCCCCGTTAGAGCGGAGCAGAAGTCCGGTAACCAGGGAAGACCCTGGATAACGCCACCTCCAGGTGGCGTTATTATCACAGGGCTTTCCCCGATATTTTTTCACATTTTATTTTTAGTAACTCTGGTCGGATCATATTTCCCATTACAGTTATGGGAAATGCGATCTGCTTTACTAAAAATAAGTGATACTTAGGGGTTGGAGTAGAATTTTACGAATTCTACTCTAATTGCCCTGTAATAACTATAGGTGATACTAAAATAATGTGAAAAGGGTGTGAAAACATCCTTTTTCACTTTATTTTAGTCAAAGTAATGTTAATAAATAGAGCCCAAAGGCTTGTATTGACAATTACATTAAGTTTATGCAAAGAGTCAATATTTGCAGTGTTGACCCTTCTCTTTCAAGACCTCTGCAATTCGCTCTGGCATGCTGTCAATCAAATTCTGGGCAACATACTGACTGATGGCCTCCAATTCTTGCCTAATCAATGCTTGGAGTTTGTCAGAATTTGTAGGTTTTTGTTTGTCCACCCAGGGGCACCGAGAGATTACCCGGGCCCGGGCTTGCTGGAGGGGCTCGGCGGGGGCCTGGGTCCGCCATCGCCCCCCCCGCCCTTCTACATCACAGCAGCCCAGCACACGCTGCTGTGTGCTTTGCTGCAGAGGGAGACTGCTAGCAGCTGGAGCAGTCTCCTATGCCTATGGGGGGAGCGATTACACTGATCGTGACTCCCATTGGCTGTGTGCCGGGCTGAGGGGCTCACAGCGCCCCCTCCAATGTTTTTCTTTTTGCAATTTTTTCCTAAGGGGGCGTGGTCATGCCTCCCGCAATTAGGCCACGCCCTCTGTCACCCAGGCCCGGCTTGGTTCTTGACGGCCCTGTGTCCACCCGTTGATCGTGGATTGACCACAAGTTCGCAATGGGATTGAGGTCTGGGGAGTTTCCTGGCCACGGACTAAAATTTCAATGTTTTGTTCCCTGAGCCACTTAGTTATCACTTTTGCCTTATAGCAAGGGGCTCCATTATTCTGGAAAAGACATTGGCCCTCATTCAGAGCCGTACGCTCTGAGCAGAGCGCACGCTCCGAATAAAGGCCACCCTCCATAATTATGGAGCGTCCTCCTGGACGCTCGTATAGCTGTGGGTCACCACCCACAGCCTATACGAGCGTGCAGTTTGATGGCCGCGATGGTCTTGACCATCGCGACCATCGCCACTGCGAGCCGGAGCCTGCGGTTGAGGTTTTCAACCGCAAGGCCCGGAGTGATTTTGGCTCTATCAGAGCCAAAATCACTCCCACTGACATCACTAGTGATGTCAGTGGGCCGGCTTCTGACGGTAGGCATTCCCTTGGGAACGCCCCCGTCAGGGAGGCACGCCCCCGGCACGCCCACCAAAGGGGGCGTGCTGTCAATCAACATCGACAGCACGCCCCCTTTGATCAGACACAACGAGCGAAGGAAAGTCCTTCGCTCGTCGCGTCTGGCGCATGCGCACGACGGAGCTCCCTCCGTCGTGCGCATGCTCAGTGCAGACCATCAACCCACTTGCGAGCGGACAGCCGCTCGCGAGTGGGTCTGAATCAGGTTCATCACCAAACTGTTCTTAGATGGTTGGGAGAAGTTGCTCTTGGAGGATGTTTTGGTACCATTCTTTATTCATGGCTGTGTTCTTAGGAAAAATTGTGAGTGATCCCACTCCCTTGGCTGGGAAGCAACCCCACACATGAATGGTCTCAGGATGCTTTACTGTTGGCATGGTAAACGGCACTTTGTGTCAATCACTCTGCGATGGATTTGTGTAGTCACTGCGATGCATGCACAGAACGCAACAAGCGGCCAATTGCGTGCGTATTAGCATCTGTGGGCCTGATTCAGAGCCGGACGCTATTTGCGGATGCTCGTTCAGAAAAAGGGACTGGTTATTTAAATTGAGCGCTCGCTCTTTGCGGTCTGTTGACGCCTCTATGTCTGAGCGAGCGAACGAAACATGCGCTCGCTATCTTGTAAAAACCGCACGCATCATACGTCATCTCCGCTATTTATTAGATTAATCGAGTACATCGAAAGGCATATGAACTGCTCGCTATTCTTGTGGTAGCATTTTCCTACCGCAATCATGCGAGCAGTTCAGGCTAAAAGACAACCAAGTGACGTGGTCGATGATGCTGCTTTGTTAATTATGCACACCCTTAAAACGCCCGTTTTGACCGTTTGGCACGCCTGCGTTCGGATCTCCACTCCCCGTCTTCAAGCACCTTCCCCTGTTACCACCCACAAATGCCTCATCCTGTCACTCAAATTAGCAGGCATTCGCTATTTTGCGAGCACACGATTTCCAACCACACTGACTGGTTGGCGCATGCGCATTACAACTAGGGGTGTGCACCGGCCACTTTTCGTGTTTTGTGTTTTGGTTTTGGATCTGGATCTTTCTTCGTGTTTTGGATCTGGATTGGTTTTGCCAAAACCACCCTTCCGTGTTTTGGGTTCTGGGTTTTGTGTTTTGGATCTGTATTTTTTTTAAAAAAAAGCATAAAAACAGCTAAAATCACAGAATTTGTTGGTTTCTCTGCTCCTATGCTATTATTAACCTCAATAACCTTAATTTCCACTAATTTCCAGTCTATTCTGAACACCTCACACCTCACAATAGTGTTTTTATGTCCAAAAGGTTGCACCGAGGTAGCTGGATGACTATGCTAAGCGACACGAGTGGGCGGCACAAACACGTGACCCATCTAGGAGTGACACTGCAGTGGCAGACAGGATGGCAGTTAGAAAAACTAGGCCCCAAACTGTACATAATGCAAAGAAAAAAAAGAAGTGCAAGATGGAATTGTCCTTGGGCCCTCCCACCCACCCTTATGTTGTATAAACAGGACATGCACACTTTAACAAATCAATCATTTCAGCGCCAGGGTCTGCCACACAACTGTGGCTGAAATGATTGGTTCGTTTGGGCCCCCACAAAACAAGCTGGCAATTAATGTGTCCCTGCACAAACTGGCTCTACGGAGGCAAGATGTCATCCTCATCCTCCTCATCCACCGATTCCTCACCCTCTTCAGTGTGTACATCCTCATCCTCACAAAGTATTAACTCGTCCCCACTTGAATCCACCACCACAGGTCCCTCTGTACCTTCTGGAGGCTGGTCTCCCTGGAAGAGCTGATAATTCATTTTGATGAACATCATCTTCTCCACATTCTGTGGAAGCAACCTCCTACGCCTTTCGCTGACAAGGTTCCCGGCTGCACTAAACACTCTTTCGGAGTACACACTGGAGGGGGGGCAACTCAGGTAAAATAGAGCCAGCTTGTACAGGGGCCTCCAAATTGCCTCTTTTTCCTGCCAGTACAGGTATGGACTGTCTGACATGCCTACTTGGATGCTGTCACCGATGTAATCCTCCACCATTCTGTCAATGGTGACAGTATCATATGCAGTGACAGTAGACATGTCAAAAATTGTTGCCAGGTCCTTCAGTCCGGACCAGATGTCCAAACTTGGTCCTGCCTGCCCTGCATCACCGCCAGCGGGTTGCTTAGGATACCTAAGTTTTTTCCTGGCAGCCCCAGTTGCGGGAGAAAATGAAGAAGGAGCCGTTGACGTTTCACGTTCCGCTTCAGCTGACAGTGTGTTCACCAGCAGGTCTTTGCACCTCTGCAGGCTTGTGTCGGCCGGAAAGAGAGACACCACATAGGCTTTAAACCTAGGATCAAGCACGGTGGCCAAAATGTAGTGGGCTGATTTCAACAGATTGACCACCCTGGAATCCTGGCAAAGCGAATGAAGGGCTTCATCCACAAGTCCCACATGCTGAGCGGAATCGCTCCGTCTTAGCTCCTCCTTCACTTTCTCCAGCTGCTTCTGCAAAAGCCTGATGAGGGGAATGACCTGACTCAAGCTGGCTGTGTCTGAACTGACTTCACATGTGGCAAGTTCGAAGGGCTGGAGAACCTTGCACAACACGGAAATCATTCTCCACTGCGCTTGAGTCAGGTGCATACCCCCTCCTTTGCCTATGTCATAGGTGGATGTATAGGCTTGTATGGCCTTTTGCTGCTCCTCCATCCTCTGAAGCATATAGAGGGTTGAGTTCCACCGCGTCACAACCTCTTGCTTCAGGTGATGGCGGGGCTGGTTCAAGAGTGTTTGCTGGTGCTCCAGTCTTCGGCACGCAGTCGCTGAATGGCGAAAGTGGCCAGAAATTTTTCGGGCCACCCAAAGCATCTCCTGCATGCCCCTGTCGCTTTTCAGAAAATTCTGCACCACCAAGTTTATTGTGTGAGCAAAACATGGGACGTGCTGGAATTTGCCCAGATGTAATGCCGCACAATATTGGTGGCGTTGTCAGATATCACAAATCCCCAGGAGAGTCTAAGTGGGGTAAGCCACTGGGCGATGATTTCCCTCAGTTTCTCTAAGAGGTTGTCGGCGGTGTGCCTCTTACTGAAACCGGTGATACACAGCGTAGCCTGCCTTGTAACGAGCTGGCGTTTCTGAGATGCTGCTACTGGTGACGCTGCTGCTGTTGCTGCGTAAGGTGATACATCTACCCAGTGGGCTGTCACAGTCATATAGTCCTTAGTCTGCCCTGTTTCACTTGTCCACATGTCCGTGGTTAAGTGGACATTGTGTACAACGGCATTTTTCAGGACACTGAGGACACTTTTTCTGACGTTTCTGTACAGTCTCGGTATCGCCTGCCTAGTGAAGTGGAATCTAGACGGGATTTGGAACCGGGGACACACTACCTCCATCAATTGTCTAAATCCCACTGCACTAATGGCGGATACCGGACGCACGTCAAACACCAACATAGCAGTCAAGGCCTCAGTTATCCGTTTTGCTTCAGGATGACTGCTGTCGTACTTCATCCTCCTCGCTAAGGACTGTTGGAGGGTCAATTGTTTAGTAAAAGTAGTGGTGTTCCTACTTCCTCTCTGGGATGATGAACGACTCCCAGCAGCAGCAACAGCAGCAGCGGCAGCAGTAGGCGTAGCAATGCAGGATCCTCCAGAGGAATCCCGGATAGGAGAGTCAGTCATGCCAGTGACATGGCCTGCAGGACTACTTCCGATCCTGACTAAGGAGGAAATTGACGAGGAGGGAGTTGACGGTGTGGTTTGCAGGCGCTTGGATACAACAGGACAATGGGATTTAGGTGTCCCTGGACTGCTTACGGTCTTAGCCAAAGTTTCTGAACTTGACAGTAACTTTTTATGAACGCGCTGCAGGTGCCGTATAAGGGAGGATGTTCCTAGGTGGTTGACGTCCCTACCCCTACTTATTTCACCTTTACATATGGTACATATGGCAAGACAGTTGTTGTCCGGATTTGGATAGAAATATTGCCAGACCAAAGAGGTGGAATGTTTGGTCTTCTGCCCAGGCATGACCGTGATGGGCTTTTTCATCCCACAGACAACAACTGTCTCCCCCGGAGCCTGATTTAAACAAACCACATCACCATCAGAATCCTCCTCGCCAACTTCCTCCTCAGCGCCAGCTACACCAGTATCCTCATCCTGTTGTACTTCAACAGTGACATCTTCAATTTGCATATCAGCAAGTGGACTGTGGGTGCTCCTTTCAGCACTTGCAGGGGGCGTGCAAATGGTGGAAAGAGCCACCTCTTCCTGTCCAGTGCTGGGAAGGTCAGGCATCGCAACCACCACCACACTTGGACTCTCCTTGGGGATTTGTGATATCTTCTTAGAAAGCACAGTTCTTCGCTGTGCTTTTGCTAGCTTAACTCTTTTGATTTTTTTAGTGGGAGGAGGGCTTCCATCGTCATGTGAAGCTGAACCACTAGTCATGAACATACTAGGGATCGACCTTAGCCGTTCCTTGCCACTCCGTGTCGTAAATGGCATATTGGCAAGATTACGTTTCTCTTCAGCTGATTTAAATGTCTTTTTCAAGGTCATTTTCCTGAACTTTGCCATTTGGGATTGTATGTGCCCTCTACTATGACATTGGGCATCGGCCTTGGCAGACGACGTTGATGGCATGTTATCGTCTATGTAATGACTAGTGGCAGCAGCTTCAGCACTAGGAGGAAGTGGTTCTTGATCTTTCTCTATTTTATTTTTATCAGAGAAAGTTTAGTCCTCCATTTATGTTATATCGATTTGATATATACGTGCGGCTAAACACAGAAAATAATTTTTTTTTTGGTTTGGACTGGAGTGTACTTTCGGGGGTTACAGCACCCTTAACGGTCAAGCCAGCCGGCCCTTTACTTATGACACAGGCGCACGCTTGGCACTACTTTGTTGATGCACGTGCGGCTACTGCGCACACAATTCACAAACACAGAAAATAATTTTTTTTTTGGTTTGGACTGGAGTGTACTTTCGGGGGTTACAGCACCCTTAACGGTCAAGCCAGCCGGCCCTTTACTTATGACACAGGCGCACGCTTGGCACTACTTTGTTGATGCACGTGCGGCTACTGCGCACACAATTCACAAACACAGAAAATAATTTTTTTTTGGTTTGGACTGGAGTGTACTTTCGGGGGTTACAGCACCCTTTAACGGTCAAGCCAGCCGGCCCTTTACTTATGACACAGGCGCACGCTTGGCACTACTTTGTTGATGCACGTGCGGCTACTGCGCACACAATTCACAAACACAGAAAATAATTTTTTTTTGGTTTGGACTGGAGTGTACTTTCGGGGGTTACAGCACCCTTTAACGGTCAAGCCAGCCGGCCCTTTACTTATGACACAGGCACACGCTTGGCACTACTTTGTTGATGCACGTGCGGCTACTGCGCACACAATTCACAAACACAGAAAATAATTTTTTTTTTGGTTTGGACTGGAGTGTACTTTGGGGGTTACAGCACCCTTTAACGGTCAAGCCAGCCGGCCCTTTACTTATGACACAGGCGCACGCTTGGCACTACTTTGTTGATGCACGTGCGGCTACTGCGCACACAATTCACAAACACAGAAAAATTTTTTTTTTTGGTTTGGACTGGAGTGTACTTTCGGGGGTTACAGCACCCTTTAACGGTCAAGCCAGCCGGCCCTTTACTTATGACACAGGCGCACGCTTGGCACTACTTTGTTGATGCACGTGCGGCTACTGCGCACACAATTCACAAACACAGAAAATAATTTTTTTTTGGTTTGGACTGGAGTGTACTTTCGGGGGTTACAGCACCCTTTAACGGTCAAGCCAGCCGGCCCTTTACTTATGACACAGGCGCACGCTTGGCACTACTTTGTTGATGCACGTGCGGCTACTGCGCACACAATTCACAAACACAGAAAATAATTTTTTTTTTGGTTTGGACTGGAGTGTACTTTGGGGGTTACAGCACCCTTTAACGGTCAAGCCAGCCGGCCCTTTACTTATGACACAGGCGCATGCTTGGCACTACTTTGTTGATGCACGTGCGGCTACTGCGCACACAATTCACAAACACAGAAAATAATTTTTTTTTGGTTTGGACTGGAGTGTACTTTCGGGGGTTACAGCACCCTTTAACGGTCAAGCCAGCCGGCCCTTTACTTATGACACAGGCGCACGCTTGGCACTACTTTGTTGATGCACGTGCGGCTACTGCGCACACAATTCACAAACACAGAAAATATATTATTTTTTTAGCACTTGGGGGGAGCACCCCTGATGGACAGAGCACCCCCTGGACAACACTACAGCACTCCTTTAGGACTGGGACACTGCACAGGACTTTGGAGTGGACACAGCCCCTATGGAGAACTGACTGCACAACACAGTCCAGCCAGCCCCTATGGACTTTGAAGTAGTGGACACAGCCCCTATTAACAACAGCAGCACAGCACAACACAGCCAGCCCCTATGGACTTTGAAGTAGTGGACAACAGCAGCACTACACTACACTACACTACACAGCCCTAACTCCCACCCTCCCTCTTCACTGTCCACAGCCGAGTGAGAAAATGGCGCCGACGCGGGTACCTTATATAGGATCCAAAACCCGCGAGACTCGGAAGGCGGGATGATGACGTTTTGCCTCGATTTCAGATCCGAGTCAGGCGGGAAAAGTCGAGCCTGACTCGGATCGGACTCGGATCGGGGGGGCTCGGGGGGGTTCGGATTTCAGAAATCCGAACCCGCTCACCCCTAATTACAACTCATACGCATGCGCAGATGTGCGAACATCGCTCGGAGCGAATGAGCGGCCGCTTACGAGCGGCTCTGAATCAGGCCCTGTGTTTCTTGCTGAGTCAGGCCCTCTGTTTCAAAGGGGATGCAGTCAGAATACCGACGCACGGGAAGCCGTCTGACGGAATCCCGGCATTGAAATCCTGACTGAGTACTAAAGAAAGGCATCAAAATACTGACGGGGAGAGTTAGGGTTAGGCTAGGGGAAGGGAGGGTTAGGGTTTAGGCACCCCCCGGGAGGGTTAGGTTTAGGGTGCAGGAGAGGGGGTTAGGTTTAGGCACCCCCGGGAGTTTTAGGATAAGGCAGCCCTAAAGGAGGGTTAGGGTTGAGGGGGGAGAAGGGTAGGGTTAGCATACTGTACTTACCTGCCCAATCGGAATTCTGGTATGTTGGGCTTCCGGCATCAGCATTTCACCCAGCAGCTGAACAGCCGTCGGGATTTCATACCCAACCCGTTTCATAGATTGCGATAGCAGACCAGGGCTGTTGAGATGAGGATTGAAGGTGTTTATATAAATAAAGGATGGACCACTACATGCAGGGACGGTTCTAGGGGCGGGCCGGCAGGGCTCTCTCCTGGAGCGCAGGCCCTGAGAAGGGCGCTGCTGAGTCCCGATAGCAAAAAAAAAAGACTGTCTCTAAAAGAGACATCCTCCTATCACCATATACACATAATATTGTCAGCCGCAGCCACTGCCCGCTATCCCCTACCCCACTCACTGTAAACTCGTCTTCAGCTGCCTGTCACTGACCTCCGCTGTGGGAGGAGAGCTGGAATGGGGCGGCACCTGCACTGGTATCACCAGGGCCATAGAAAGCCTGGCCGGACCCAGGTAAAGGAGGGGGCATGGCCTAATTGTGGGAGGTGTGGCCACTCCTCCATGAAAAAAAATAAAAAAACATCACTTTTTCAGCACCACGTAGCAGTGCTGCGCGCCGGGGAGGGGGGCACTGTAAGCCCCCCAGCCAAGCACTAAGCAGGGGGGGAGGCATGATCAGTGTGATCACTCCCTAACACTGCCATAGGAGACTGCTCCGGCTGCTGCAGCAGCCGCGAGCAGTCTCACACTGCAGCCCAGCACAAGCTGCGATCACACAGCTCCCACGTCATATGTGTTCATGCAGTGCCTCCACTATCTCCCTATTGTTGTTATACTGAGTATGCACGCTGGTTCTGTATATGCAGTGGTACAGTGGTAGTGGTCAGAGGCCTGTGACCTGCGTAATGCCATATAACTGTGAGTATAGTCTGGAGACTCAAGGGCACATCCTTCTAGCATGGAGAATGGAGCTAAAGGCACGTGGACACGTCGCGCATGCACATTAGGGTCAGAGATCGTGCCTCCGTCAGTCTGGGAGTACTGCATGTAAGCTCCAAGCACCCCTTAGAGTACAGAGCATGGCTAATTGGTTTGATGCATAAGCCAGAGAGCTGCTGGCTATAAGGGGAGAGGAGGAGATCCGCAAACAAATGACAGGTACTGTGAAAGATGCGGCTGTACACAAGAACATTGCACAGATCCTGACAGCCAGAGGGAAGGAGCAATCGTAGCAACAGGTGGTCAATAAGCTAAAGGCACTGTGCAAACAATTCAGCAAGGTGCATGACCATAATTGGAAGAAAAGTGGTGCTGCACGTATTGACTGGCCCTACTATGACTTAAGTTATAATGTATTTGGTAACTCAGCACTGACAAACCCTATATCCATATCCTCCACCAGCTGTGCCAATACCCACAATTCTACAACTGAAAACAGCCAAAAGTACTCAGGCCAGCAGCCAATCTAGCTTGCCCAGCAGCCAATGCAGCCCATCATCACCACAGCTCGTGCGTGATGATCCGGCTGACACCAGCGAAATGGAATTCTCCATCAATGAAAACCACAATTGATGAAGTTGTGGAGTCACAGATTGCAGATACAGAGACTGTGCAACACACTGACACTCCAGCTTTGCTTTCTAACAGTAAGTTTAAACGATTTTTATTACACACACAACTTTTTTTTTAATTACAAAAACAAAATGTAACACTTAAACAATTTACACAAAGCAGCAAACTAACATCAGAACCAAACGGTATCTGTTGCAGAGTGTAGCTAGTGTGCAAGCTGAAGAAGCCCAAACACACCACTGATATGCTTAGTTAATATGCGTTAAGGTGTATTTTTCATTGAAAGTGAAAATATCTAAATCTGCACTAAATCTGTTAAGTGTTTTTAAAATGTTTTGCATATGTTTACAAGTTGCACTTGCCTTTATGTTTAAAGGTAATTATGTATGCCTTTTTTTTAAAGGCCTTTTTCTCTACCTTATTTTATAGTGTGTACCTTTTTTAACATTACAACTTCATAACTGTTAAAAAGAAATCTGATTTGCACAGAAATGTTTGTGTCGTCTAATAACTCATTGAGGGAATGATGACTGTGACGGTGGTACAAATGAGTTTAGCATTAATGTTATCTCGCTCTCCCTCATGCATCAAGTGGAGTGTCAGGCACTTAATTTTCCTGCACATTCCACTCTGGTAGAAAGTGCTGCTTTTGGATTTTACAGATGTTCTATAAAATACAACAGGCAGCTACTAAATCAGGTATTATTTTAATGTCAACAACATTTATTTTCAGTAAACAATGCCAACGTCCTTTCAAGCAAACAACTGCATTTTCAACGGCTATCCGGGCAGAACTAAGGGTGTGGGTGTAAGTAGCTTGTTCTGGTGATATGCTGGAGATGTTGGGCGAAGTCCTTCATCAGCCATTGCCTCAAAGGGTATACCGCATCACTGATAATGTAATAATGTGTACAGGGATCTCCAAACCATCAACAGTCATGGAATATTATATTAAAGATTATCACAATATTGCAGTGGTGGTGCAAATATATATATTGTATATTCAAATGGGTCCCATGTAGTTGACTGAAATGTTATATGTACTGCAGAATATACAGTATATGTACTTGAGTATAACAGTAATAGTTCTGTCTATAGTGCACACGTATTCCACAGTGCTTTATACATAATTGTTTTTTTGACATTTACAACAGTTACAACACCAGTTGAACTTACAATCTATATTTCCTATTACTGTACATAGACACACTCAATATATACATTAGGGATACAGGTATTTTGTGCACAGAAAACTGTTTCCCTGAAGTTATATTTCAGACTTATAGTTACAAGTCACAGCATCTACATTTGGTGGCGTGGTGGTTATGTAAGAATTGGTAAGTGAAAGTAATGCTAACCAGCACACCAACTGTGCTGGCACACATGGCTGCCTGTAAAAATAACATCTATAAAACCCTATGACAGAGGCTGTACATATATGCATATATGTACAGCAAATAGCCTATCTTTTTCTCTGTATTTTGCTACATGTACCTATAGGCTTTTGGAGCACCACCAACACCATAAATCATAATGTTTGAGAGATGTATGACGGTTGGTCTATTTAATTCTGACAATTAATGAATAAATTTAGTCACATAAGGTTCTGTGTGGAATCCTTCCTTTTTTAGCTGTACATATATGGCCAGCTAAAATACATGAATATATATTTATGAGATAAAGTGAAAAAAAACAACTATTTTTTTTTCTACAGGGCAAAAACAGCCATGTTGCTTCTCCTCTGCTATCTGGAAGAGGTCAGAATAGACGAGAACTCTGGCATCATGTTCACATCCACGCCAACCAATAAAGACATCTGTGCATACATGTACACTTGAAATAACACACACAAAGTAAAAATAGTAATTGTGGACCACTACAGCCTGTAGGATGATGGAATGCCAGCCATTGCAGTTGCAGTAGTCCGCGGTTTGTCTATGGGGGCACTGACATGGATGTGCCTCCCACCGATGGCTCCAGCACACTGAGGAAACCAGTGCTGCTGGAAACCTTTGATGGTGTCATCTATGCGCTGACCTTGAGGCAAGGAGATGAACCAGTGGTAGAAGGTTTCCAGCATTGCCCATGTCACTTGGTACACTATTATCACACAGGGGATTTCCCAACACTAAACAAGCAGGAAATTGTGCGGTATTCTCCAGGGGTAGCATACCACCAGAGCCGACCCTAGACAATTTGGTGCCCTAGGCAAACTTTGGACTGGTGCCCCCTAGCAGATAATCCCACCACCAATCCAAGGCCCCCATTTAGCAAAGAAGCATAACCCATTTAGCGCTCACTAAAGGGGTTATGCAATTTTTTCTGGATTTAACAAACCGCAGTAAATAAAAGATTACCGCTGTTCGTCGAGCATCTCTCTCGCTATCTTTTCTGGCTTCAGCGAAACCTTCCAGGCAATGCCGGGTCCCCATGTTATGCACATGCACAGACAGTTGTGCATAACACCGGAGCCCCGTCACTGGCAGCGTTAGGCCTAAGTGTTCAAACGTGGATACCAAAAAAAATATCACAGTGGTATGTATGTATATATATATATATATATATATATATACATTATATTATACACATATGTATACATTTCCTTAGATATGTCTATCTATTATACAGATAGATATATATACATGACACAGCTCCTATAAGTTAAATGTAGATGCAGCCCCCCTTTCTGCCCACAGTGTCTACTGCCTGAGCAGGTTGCTGCTACTTTTCGATGCAGCTAATGCTGCTGTTGACGCTTGGTCCTATTACTGGGGGCTGAGCGCTGGGCAGTGGCTGGTGGCGGCTAATTTGGAAGCAGAGCTGCGACTGACCTCAGTCACTGCTCGGCTCCACAAAGGTCCACGAGAGGAGTAGCCACGGCTGGGCATGCCCTCCCGTGGCCATCTTGACTTCTACTGTAGCCAGAATGAGCTTCTGTGCAGAAGCTTATTCTGACTTAGCTCACAGTCAGACAGGGAGTCATTTGACTGCTGCGCTGCCCGATCGGAGCTGAGCTCCGATCATGGCAGCAACTGGAGAGAGGGAAAGTAATGTCGCGGAGAGGGGGGGGGGCAGCTTCAGAGCCCTGGAATGCCCCTAGGCATTCCAGTCGCCCTAGGCATTTGCTTACAATGCCTATGCCTAGGGCCGGCTCTGCATACCACCACAACGCAATGGCTAGTCTTCTGCTTGGCTTGATGGGTTTTCTGTATAGTAGTTGGTGATCTGTTTGGTAAGTGCTGGGGTGAGAAGTATCAGCAGATAGTTAAATGTAGCTCTGACATGCAAAAGTGTGCCTTCCACTGATTGTCCTTAAAAGCTTCCTCAGTTGACATATAAGTTCCATGCCTTCGCTCTATGGAGCTCATTCAGACACGCTCGCTAGATGCGTTCGCTCGCATGATGCGTTTGCAAATTTAGGAAGGCAGGCGATCGCACAGCAAGGCATTAGCACACCCACTATGTCTTGGCGTGCGATCGTTCTGTATATGCAGACGCCCACCAGTCTTAAGATGCCCACTTGCACACATCATCTCCAGGAAGTGTATGCAACCATCGGTACATCGGGTACCATCTGATGCGATCACAGCGCTTGTAGCACTGCAAGCACTTCAGTGTAAAAACCAGCCAGGTGACATGTACTATGACGCTGTCTCTAAATTATGCATGCCTCTGAAACGGTGTTGAGACACTCAGGCACGCCTGCGTTCGCATCTACACTCCCCTATTTTTAATGGCCAGCCCCTGTCAGCACCCACAAATGGCTTATCCTGTCACTCACTCTGCTGGGCAGTCTATGCACAGCGAGCGAACACTTACCAATCTCTCGCACTGGTTCACGCACACACACTGCGATGCTTACGCATGCGCAGATTGCAAACATCATCTGTCTTCGTGCGAACGCTTGCTAGCGAGCGGGTCTGAGTCAGGTCCTATGACCCACATTCTTCGATTTGTCCCAATGCTCATTTTTAATATCAAAGAAATGGTGGATGAAATTAAAGCTCTCCTACTGCGCAAATATGGCATTGAGTACTAGCGCTCTGAGCCACAAATTGCACCCTTATCCTCCTTAAATAACTCTGTGTAGGTAGTACAATGTAAGCAGATGCATCATACTCTCATGCTGTGTCAGTAAACCGCAAAAACTCAGGAACTCCGGGCTGCACTATGGTAACTCGTCGCCCATGATTCATGCAATGCAGCGGGCAGTCAACACCCACCTTCTATGACCTCATCTTAGCGAACCTGAATAAAATTCCATTTCTAGTGATATACACAAGTTTTGCAGGGCAGACACGGGTTCAGGGTGAACGGGGTCTACCTAAGAATAACCTGGGTCCAAGGTGCAGTGTGAAAGGGGTCCTACCCGTCTGTGACACGTGTTGGAACTCGACCTGGCATTTTGGTGGAAAAGAGGGTATTAATTATAGTGTTCCGTAGGAGGTCAAAGTTATGTTTACCATTTTGTGTTCTGACTGTTTTTATTCCAATATGTCTTTTGAAAGCCCTAATATTATATGATCAAATTATAATATTACTACTGTAGAAGGTGGAAAACAAGCAAAATTACTTATATCCAAACACGTTAACAAAGGTTCTTGCACCGACCTTATCATTCACCTGTTATTATATACGATACTATGAGGCTGATCATTTTCACAATGCTAAGAGATATTTGCACATTATCTTCACAGAACAAAATCTAACTGTCATGGCAGCAGACTCGCCACTTTTGGGTGATTAGCAATTGAAAATAGATATACAGCAGTCACCTGGCCTGCTTCCTACTTGGATACTGCAAAATATATATAATTATATATAATATATTAATGTATACACTGTATATATATAATTATATACAGTATTGAGAGCAGAATATTGCTTTTCAAACTGTGTCATTTTTTGTTTACGTAGTAGTGATAATTACCTTATACGGGTCAAATATTAGGAGGTGTTTTTGGAAATGGCTTGAGTACGCAGATGACAATTGTATTGTTAAAGTGATTTTTTGAAATTTTCTTTCCATTGAAATAATTTATGGCTGAAGTGCTGAAAACACCTTTAACAGTAGCACTGGTTGCAGGTTAAGGTCAGTTTACCAATTAAGTCTTTTGTGTAACTCACATAAGGTTAATTGCAAAGGGTAAATTCAAAGCAAAAATGCAGATTTTAGTTTGTGCTTACAAACCTGCATTTATGATTGCAGACAAGGGAGGCACCACTGTAGCAATGAATAAGAATAAATATGTCCAGGAAGTGAATACACAGCTCAGTGTTGAGAAGCATTATGTAAATGATCTCAGGATCCTACATGGAAGTATAAAAAATATTATTTTAGAGATACCAATTGCAGTGTTGCACAATGAGATATGTGAGCCGCTCATACAAAGATAAATGACTAGTAGTATATAAATGAGTGCTATACTTGTGTGTAAACCAAAAATCACATGCACTAAGTATCACAATCATAAACAATATATTCCACACCACAAACTCGTGATCTATTTTTTTTTTACTTTTGGTCATTTGATGTGCAAACATATCTGTTTTGCCTAGGGTCTTTGCATCAATAGATGCGACCTCTTGATGATATAGTAGATAAC
Organism: Taudactylus pleione; assembly: GCA_031769625.1. Taxonomy (NCBI): domain Eukaryota; kingdom Metazoa; phylum Chordata; class Amphibia; order Anura; family Myobatrachidae; genus Taudactylus; species Taudactylus pleione. Next base: position 3,001,123 of record JAUIMM010000686.1, read on the forward strand.
TTTCCCTTGTCATCAATTTTATTATTATTATTAATTGTATTTATTATTTATAGAATTATTATTATTTATTTAATTTAATAACATTTTAATGACATCCTTTATTCAGGAATCTCCTCTGGTCTCAATTTTGCAATTACCTGGGTCAAAACCCCCCGATAAGAGCTGTTTCCACTGCAGTGTTACCGGGTTTTACCTGCTAAAAACCCTGCTCAACACCCGGGTAGACATGGCAAGTACCCAAGTTTTTTAGGCAGTGGAAAAGGGGTATTAATGACCGTGTTTGGTTTTTGAGCTGTGATGTATAATAAGCTGCAAAAAAAGATAGTTATCAGCTATAATATACTAAGTGAAATCAACAAAATTTACAAATGTTATATTTAAAAAAAATATTAAAATATCGTCCTGGGTCATATTTTAAAAATTATAAAACTTATTAAAATGTCTCCTTACTTAAATGACATCTTTTAATATATTCACTCTAGAAATACACCCAAGACTATGTCGATATTAAGGCCTTGGGGTTTGAGTAATCTTAATGTAAATATCCATTTGCTTTCATGCTTTTTAAGTTCCTTTATTATGTCTCCCCCTCTCCAGTTTACTGTAACTCTTTGAATTCCTGTAAATTTGAGTCATTTTGTGTCCTTGTGCACCTCCAAAAAGTGCTAAGAAACACTATTATGGGTGAGATGTACTAAGCTCTGAAAGTGATAAATTGGTGATAAACTACCAGCCACTCAGCTCCTAACTGTTATGTTACAGGCTGTGTTTTGAAAAATGACAGTTAAGAGCTGATTGGTTGCTAATTATCATTCTCCAATTTATCACTTTTCAGAGTTTAGTACATCTACCCCATGTTAGGTAAGGCACCATTTATAGTTATATACTGTATATGCTCAGAAATTTGGGTTTTTCTTTTCCTTTTGGTTTGGCGGCCTATATATTGTTGTCCGCACGGACATTCCAGAAGGGATATCACACCTTATGTACTGCATGAAATATGAATTTTCGTTCCTTGTTTTTTTCTACTGGGATGTAGCTTTGTTGTTAATTCTTGTTTCAGGTTTCTTGCCTTTTTATAGATTATTATTGGTTTTGCTGGGATTAGGGTTTTCAGATCTTCGTCTAGTCCTAGTATATGCCAGTGCTTATTCAACATGTTTTCAATTAATTTATTGTTACTGTTGTATTCGGTTAAAAAAGCCATTTCTACGTAGCCAATAACTTTTTCTTTCTGTTCACACTGTATGAGTTCTTCTCTCTCTTTCTCTCTCTCTCTCTCTCTCTCTCTCTCTCTCTCTCTCTCTCGGCCGCCCAGCCCCAGCTCCGAGTCTCATGTAGCCTGGCACGGGCAGCGCTGGACTCTTCCAGGTGGCTCAGCTGCGGCCGGGGCCAGGCCTGACCTTTAAGTGAGCAACTTGGCGGCGTGACATCACATGTCAGACAGGCTGCCCCGATGTGATGTTGAGGGGTTAGGGGATGTAGAGGAATAGGGTCTGGGGCAGGGGAAGATGATAGGTGCTGGGGATGGAAGAAGGTGAAGGGGGCATAGCAGGCTGATAGGGGCTGGGGCAGAGGAAGTTGATGGGGGATAGAGGAAGATGAAAGGGCAGAGGATGGTAATGGGGGCTGGGGGTAGAAGGTGATGGGCTGGGGGCAGAGGAAGGTGATGGGGGCTGGGGACGGAGAAAGTTGAAGGGGCAGAGGAAGATTATGGGGGCAGAGGAAGGTGATAGGGCCTGGTTGCAGAGAATGGTGATGGGGCTAGAGACGGAAGGTGAAGGGGGCAGAGGAAGGTGATGGGGGCTGGGACGAAGGTGATGCATCCACAGCACTGTCATCAAGAATATCTTTTGCAGAAAAAAGGGGGGGAAGCTTACACTCTAAGTACTAAGAATAATAAATATAAAACATATAGAATAAACTATCAATTAACATGGTGTTATATAGAGGTTCTTAGTACAAGTTTGGCCAAAGATGTTTGCCCACCTACCACTTCATGGTGACCTCATCAGGTGGGTCCCTAACATCCTTAATACTGACACATGTATAAATTTATCTAGGACTTCCCTGTAATAGTGCCCATTAGATGTGTGTACTGCAATGCAAGGACCAATACTAATTAAAATCACCTGGGGCAGGTAGGAGGCGTGCTAGCCCAAGAGAAGAGGTCTCGCAGTTTTACTTTCAGTTTTGAATTTCTTTTAAAAATTTATAAAAACGGCTAAAATCATGTAACTTGGACCTGTTTTTGTTCCTTATTAACTTAATTACATTAATTTCCAGACAATTTTGATAACTTTGGCACTTTAAATCAGATGAGAGGGACTTACATGCATTTAAAACACGCAAAATCCGGGTTTTGGATACGAGATCTGACTTGTGGGAAGACCCGAGCCGGGACTCGTTTCTACTCGGAACCCCAAAAGTGATACAAGCCGGGACTTAAGGCTCCTGTACACAGGGCGATTTTTTTACACAATTTGCCCATTTTCGACTGATCGTAACGGCCAATCGTGTGATAATTAGTGTTTTCATACATTATTACGATGCGATGCGCATCCCCGGCGTCGTGGATCGGCATCATAGATCAAATGGTTTTGCAGAAAGATTGTGACCCATCATGTATGATTTGACACACACTGTACGCACTTTTGCTGCAGTATGATGCGATCTACGATGTACGATGTCCCCGGACACTCCCCTCCTCCATTTTGTGGCAGACGATGGGAGAAGAGAGAAGCAGCAGCATTGTCTATAGCGGAGTGTGCCTTTAAAAAAGTGTGTATCGTCTGTACACCCTGAACTACCAGTGCATAGCCCTGCCCTTGCAATGTGTATTTAACCCCTGCGCCACCAATGCATACCCCTGGCCTCCCAAAGTGTATTAATCTCTGTACCACCAATGCATACCCCTGGCCCCCCAAAGTACATTAACCCCTGCGCCACCAATGCATACCCCTGGCCCCCCCCAAAGTGTATTAACCCCTGCACCACCAATGCATACCCCTTGCATATCCAAGGTTAAATGCACTGTTTCAGCAAAATATTACACACCAAATAAACAAACAGCATTTATTGTGTCAAACGGTAATAACTGTAAAAAATTCATTATTTACAAATGTTCAACTTTAAAACCTACAACAATTTAATTTTTTCAATATTTTTCCCCAACAGGAATGACAGGTGCAAGAAAGAGACAGCTTGTGATAGGGTTCATTGAAATGTTCCATGGCCACGAGTGTTTGTGGCGAGTCGAAAGTCAACACTACGGCAACAAAATTAAGCGCAATGCGGCAATCCAAGAGCTAATTGCATTTAGCAAGACCTTTCATCCTGATGATGATGTCACAGTGGTGTGGGTCACAAACAAAATACAAATTCTCCGCACTGTATACGTGAAGGAGAAAAGGAAGCAGGAAAAGTCCCAGGCATCCGAAGCAGGGGCAGCTGACACCTATTCTAGTACATTGTGGTACTTTGACCTGCTGCAATTCCTGCAGGAGCTGGAGCGACCTTCACAGGCCCTAATGGTGGTGACTACAGAGGACCCTGGAGTTGAGTACCCGGATGCGGAACTAGAGTCCTCATTTGAAGTTGTAAGTATAATTCCATTTTTCACATGTCCACTGTAGCCCATTAGTGGATACTGCCCTCCTGCCACGGTACTGCCCCCACTCCGTTGAAGTTGGCCAGATATTGCTCCCTCACCTCTTTAGCACTCGCAGTTCCTGTTGTTGAAGTGAGTGAAGGTGGGGCCACAGAGAGCATTGGGAGTGTTTTCTCTGGTTGGTCCAGGTCGTCCAGCACTGCTGTGTCTGATGTCCTCTGTGTAGAACTATTTTTCTGTAGGAAATTATGGAGGATAGAGCAGGCCAAAACAACTGAATCTATTTTGTCCATACGCAAATTAATAGAGGTATGGAAAAACCAGAACCAGTTACATAGAATGCCGATTGTGTTCTTCACTATTCGGCGAGCCCTGGATAGTCTGTAATTAAAAATGAGCTTCGCTTTTGTAAAGCCTCTTTGCGCATATGGCTTCAGCAAATGCTCATGTAGAGCAAACGCCTCATAAGCCACAAAAACATAGTTTAGGCCGTGCTTCATTTCCATTACAGATGGCAAATTCAGGAGGTTGGAGCTCATAGAAGAGTGTTTGCTTAAAAGAACCCCCATCCAAAGCACGGCCATTTTTGCCCACATCCACAAAAATAAATTTAGAATTGGCGTTAACCACCGCCATAAGCACTATGCTGTTAAATCCTTTATAATTATAATAAAAGGACCCCCTGTGGGCAGGTGGGGTAATCCGGACATGTTGCTCCACTGCAGTTTGGGAAGTTCCATCTCTGTTCAAACTCTTCAGCAATGGTCTGCCACTCCTCCACCGTTGTTGGGAACTAGAATTAAAAAACTGGAAATTAAACCTTTGAAAAACATGTTATTAACATGGAATCGGTATGAAATACCGCCTGGCCGACAAAAGCAGAGTTCCTGGCAGCAGAAGCCCGACGGCGCTGGTAATCCCGATCATCGCTAAGGTAAGTATAAACTAACCTAACCCCCTAACCCTAACCCTCCTTAGGGGTGCCTAACCCTAACCTCCCCTCCAAGTGCCTAACCCTAATCACCCCTCTAAGTGCCTAACCCTAAACCGCCACTTCCTCGCTGCCTAAACCTAAGTCCCCCAGCGGGGTGCCTAACCCTAAGTCCCCCCCGGGTGCCCTAAACCTAACCCTCCACCCCCGCGGCTATCCGCTCGTGGCACCCGGCGACCCCTCAATCGGGATGCCGGGCGCCTGTCTCCCGGCGTCGGGGAAATGTCAGGCATCTACATCTAGATGCCCAGCATTTCACCCTCGCCGGGATATGACAGTTGGGAAGCCGGCTGTCGGTATTAAGGCAGCCGGTTTCCCGATTGTATACCATTAACATTATACAATTATCTCTCTCCTCCAACAGCCTTCAACACCAAACCTGGATTTAGCAGTCAGCCCGCAAATTGCCTCGCAAAGCCAGCCTGAAACACGACAATCGGATGAACCTTTGAATGAGGTCAGGCAAGTCTTGAACAAACCATCCAACATGTTTGACCACCTGGGCATGCACATAGCCAGCACACTCCGGGAAATGGAGTAAAGCCAGCAGACACATGCCCAACGCCTGATGTATGATACTGTTATCCAGGGGCGAATGAAAAAGCTGGCAACCAGTAGTAGGCTCACGGATGACCCTGTCCCCCAGACAATGCTACAGCCATTTAACTATGGCCCACCCACATCCTACCAGGCCACACCACCCTATCCCAGTTAACCTACTCCACAATCAACCAATCCCTCCACATCCTCTGAAGTGGTGTATAGTGCCATGTTGGCAGAGGATGAGGATGCACCTTCACTTTCAAATTTTTAATTTCACATTATGTTCAACTATCAGCCAGTTTTATGTCTCCCAATAGGTGTTGCATGGTATACGGGTTTGATGATGTGGGTTGGAAAGAGGCCCGAAACTCATGGCAAAAGGCCAGATTGTTGCATGTCGGTGCCTCAATCTGGATTTGTGCCATGTGCCTCATGGCCTGTTCAATCCAGCATCTGATACACCATATACTATGCAGTTGTTTAACTATTGGGAGACATAAAACTGGAGGAGATAGCAGTTTGTGTCCAGTGCAATTTGATGCATAAAGTTTCTGAAGGTTTTATCATTTTAACTATCAGCCAGTTTTTTACTTGTGGGCATACTACTTTTTATATGGTAAATATACCTTGTTGGTTTGGAAGTTATGTACCCACAAACATTATAAATATATATACAGCCATGATGGTTGTTTTACTAAACCCCATTGTGTTTAGAAAATAAAATAAAATTATTTCACAAGAAACAAATGTGTAATGTTTGACTTAATTTGAAGTAGTGGAACTTCAGGACATTGACAATGGCATCACAGGTCTCCGGGATGATGCGCCCCAACACCTGGGGGGGAATGGGGGTCCCAAACATCAGGTCTTCAAATGACCTCCCTGTAGCTAGGTACCTTAGCGTCGCAATCAGCCTCTCTTCAGCTGGAATGGCCATCCTCATGTTTGTGACCTGCCTCTGGATATAGGGGGTCACCAGACGCAGCAACTCCTGGAGTGTGGCATTATCCATCCGCAGGTAGTTGCGATAATCGTCCGGGTTGTTCTCCCTAATCTCCATCAGTAAGGGCATATGGGAGCAGCTCTCCCTCCTCGTCAGCCACTCCTTGGTCCAGGAAGACCGCATCTTCCTCCTCTCCTCAGGCCTACACCTTTCAGCCTCAGATAGCCATAAGCTAGCAGAAGCTTATGGCGAAAGGAATCCATCAGAAAGTAGAGAAATAACACACTTTATAAAAGGCAAGCCTTAAAACAAAGCAAAACACACTAGCAAAGTACAGCATTCAGCAGGGTATAAAACCAAGCCTCACTAGTCACTGAGCAGATCTAAAATGGATGCTGCCTTTTATACCCCCTAGATAAGCCCTCCCCTTTTGACATTCCAATAGATGCATCGTGTGTGTATTTGCTGCATACGATTGATTGTAAACAATTTACATTCGTTTAAGATACATCTGATCATATGGTCGTTTGTAGAATCGCACCATTTCTAAATACAAATCGTATAGAATGTCAAGGGAAGAATTTTCAAGGGAATTGTATGCGAGATCGGATCGGATAAAAATCGTCACATGTATGAGGGCCTTTAGACTTGGATCCCCAAAGTTTGGGTGTGTTCAATTTTTTGCAATCTCTAATTGCTCTATGGAGCTATTTCCTGCATTGTACTATATAATCCACTATTTGCTTGCGTTTGACATGGTGGTATGAAGATGGAAAGTGTAACTACTTTACACCAAGAAGGCAATTTTTCGATGGTTGATTAGACCATGCTTGCACATGGGTAGACCATGATTGCTGTCCACCATCAGACCTCCACCGCCAATAATAATCGTCGGTGAAAATCCATCAAAAGCTCCTTGATGAAAAATTATTGAGAATGATGTCATTATCACAAAAATGGAACACCTGTGTGCACCCCCCCTTCCACAACCCCTCCCTGCCCCTCAGCTTACACTTACTTCAGTGATTGGTGCTCAGTGATGTCCTCTCTTCGGGGGTCCAGTCAGCTGGTCTCCTGGCTCCTGCACTGTGATCCCGGTCAACGGCTCTATGCAGCAGCTGACCAGGATCACAGTGCAGGAGTCCAGAAACCAGCTGACCAGAGCCCCAGAGCACCGATTACTGGTCCCTGAATGCAGGTAGTTTTTTTTTAACAATTTTTTTTTACAGTAATAAGCTTATGGTCTATTTAGACCACAAAGATGAACACAGGGGGCCAGCTCCCGGCTCTGCTCTGCCTGTCAGAGCAGAGCAGGAGTTGGGGAACCAGGGGAGAGCCCCAATAATGCCATCTCCAAGTGGAGCTATTATCACAAGGCTTAGGCACTCATTCAGACCCACTTGCGAGCGGCTGTCCGCTCGCAAGTGGGTCGATGGTCTGCACTGCGCATGCGCACGACGGAGGGAGCTCCGTCGTGTGCATGTGCGAGACGCGACGAGCGAAGGACTTTCCTTCGCTCGGAGTGTCTCATCAAAGGGGGCGTGCTGTCGATGTTGACTGACAGCACGCCCCCTTTGGTGGGCGTGCCGGGGGCGTGCCTGCCAGACGGAGGCGTTCCCAAGGGAACGCCTACCAGTCTGAAGCCGGCCCCACTGACATCACTAGTGATGTCAGTGGGAGTGATTTTGGCTCTGATAGAGCCAAAATCACTCTTGGCCTTGCGGTTGAAAAACTCAACCGCAGGCTTTTGCTCGCAGTTTCGATGGTTGCGATGGTCATGACCATCGCGACCATCATCCTGCACGCTCGTATATGCTGTGGGTGGTGACCCACAGCTATACGAGCGTCCAGGAGGACGCTCCATATTAATGGAGGTGGGCCCTGATTCAGAGCGAGCGCTCTGGTCAGAGTGTCCGGCTCTGGATCAGGGCCTTATTTCACAATATATTTTAAGCAAATTTGGACAGATCACATTTCCCATTACAAGTATGGGAAATGCGATCTGCTTACTATCAATATGTGAATTGAAGGGATTGGAGTAATTTTTCACGAAAACTATTACAATTGCCTTTTAATAAATGTATGTGATACCAACATAATGTGAAAAGGGTATAAAAATGCCCGTTTTCACATTATATTAGTAAAAACATTGTTAATAAATATGCCCCTAAGTATGGTTTCTCAACAGTTTTGTGGTAGGTTTGCTCTTAGTAATTCTGCAGGATTTCAAACACGTGGATTAGTAAATCTAACCCCTAGTCTAAAGGCTGTGCAGCTAAGGTGCTGAAGCACTAAAATTCTAAACTTGGTACCATGGCACAACTCACAAATAATTGGGGACCTGCTAGTTATGGGTGGTGTGAGAATTATACTACAATTATATTTCCAGGTTTCTTCTTTCACATACTTAAATGATATAGATTGAGTCTCCTATATCCAATTATTCCGAAATATGGAATTTTTTTAGCATGACTGAGATAGTGAAACCTTTGCTTTCTTATGGTTTAATGTACACAATCTTTGTTTAAGGCACAAAATGATTTTAAAAATTGTGTAAAATTACCTTCAGGCTGTGTGTATAAGGTGTATATGAAACATAAATTAATTTCATGTATGTACACAAACTTTGTTTGATGCACAAAATTATTAAAAATATTGTATACAATTACCTTCAGGCTGTGTGTGTAAGGTGTATATAACACATAAATGCTTTCTGTGTTTAGATTTGAGTCCGATTCCCAAGATATGTCATTATGGTATACAAATATTGCAAAATACAGAAAAATCCGGTATCCAAAATACCCCGGGTCCCAAGCATTTTAAATATGGGAGACTCAACCTGTAGTAGAATACAGTATACCTACTTCCACTAAAACCTTAATTTATGCTGTTGGATTTCAGCAGATCCCAAAGTTTGGTACATTTCTTAGCTACTTTATTAATTGTTATTTCTTCATCAGGAAAAGAACAACCATAAAGCATTCTCAAGATTGTTGATGTTCATATTTGTAGTAAACAAGAACCCATGAATTCTGGGTTCTTAATTTCTATTTCCTTGAATGTTAAAACAACTTCTTCGATATCATAATCCCATTTATTTTATGGATACAAAAAGCTGCCTGGCCAGGCAGTGCAGTTGTTAGGGTGTGGAATCCCGCAAACAGCAGCTAGTTATCCCATATAGGTCTGCAGTCCCATCACCAATGCGATTCGATCTGACATGCAAATCTTTCTCACATTGAGAAAGATTTGCATCTCAGATCGAAACGCGTTGGTGATAGCACTGCAGACCTAAATGGACTAATTATATTGGATGATGATTACTACGACTGTGCTAGTGTAACAATGAAATTACAATATACTTCCTTCGATCTTAACACAGTCAGCCTCCTATATCGATGTAATCCTTAGATTGTACGTATTTCCATGATATACAAAACAAAAGCAAGGTACAGAATATAGTGTAATACGTTACACACTATTTATTAAACAACATGAACTAAAAACACAATCTGGAACACATTCTAGTACATCTGATTATGGTAATAATCAGAAATGCTCATAAAAGGCATATATATATATACGGATAAAATGCAGCATCGGTAAAGGGTACACTGTTTTGTAGTGAATTAAAGAATTACCAGATGTCCCTTAAATAAGGGCCTGTATCAGTGCCGTAACTACAGCCCCCGCGGTGGCTTGGAGGCGTCGGGTGGCGTAGCTTCACCACTGCAACTGTGAGCGCTGGCCTCTGAAGTGATCGGAGGCCTCCGATCACTTCAGAGGCCATCGTTCCCAGTAATGCAGTGCGCGAGTGACATCATGATGTCACCCGCGTGCTGAGGAACCTGAGCAGCAGTGTCTGCTGAATCAATTTAGATCCAGTCAACGTGGCAGCAGGAGAGACAGCCCGGATGATAGCCGCATGGAGTCAGGTAAGTACAGAGGAGGGGAGGGCAGGACTGCAGGAGAGGCCACAACTACAGAGGGTACTACTTGAAGGGGCACAACTTGAAGGAGCACAACTACAAGGGGCACTACTTGAAGGGGCACAACTACACGGGGCACAACTACAGGGGGCACTACTTGAAGGAGCACAACTACAGGGGGCACAACTACAGGGGGCACTACTTGAACGAGCACAGCTGCAGGGGGCACTACTTGAGGGGGCACAACTACAAGAGGCACAACTACAGGGGCACACTGCATATGGACACAGCTACAGGGGGCACTGTATATAGGCACAACTATAGGGGGCACTACTTTAATGGCCACAACTACAGGAGGCCCTGCATAATGGACATTACTACGGGGGGCATTGCATATGGGGCACCATTACAGGGGGCATTACATAAGGGGCACTAGTACAGGGGCATTGCATATGGGGCACAACTACAGGGGGCACTGTATAAGGGGCACTAACTTGATACGTGCAGTTTACAGTTTATAAACTATGTTCCCAATAATCTGGATCTACATGAACATAGAAACTGTGCAACCTGTCTTGAGCTGAGGTGACAGACTGGCAGGAGCAGAGTGGAAGTTTGGTGAAGTAGATCTGTCAGGGTTGGATGTAATGGGCATTACTGTTTGGCATAATGTGTATTTGGCATTACTGTGTGCACAATGTGCTATTAGGAGCATTACTGTGTGGCATAATGTGTAAGGTGCATTACTGTGTGACATAATGTGTTGTATGTGGCATTACGGTGTGGCATAATGTGAAATAGGGGCATTACGGCGAGGCATAATTTGTTATAAGATCATTACTGTATGTCATGTGTTATACATGGCATTATTGTGTGGCATGTGTAAGGGGCATTGCTGTGTGGCATAATGTTGTAAGGGGTATTATGGTGTGGCATAATGTGTTAAAGGGGCATTACGGTGTGGCATACTGTGTTATAAGTAGCATTACTTATGCTGAGCATACACTATGCAATTATCTTTCAGATATCTATCCAATCTGGCTGGTTGGAATGAAAATCTGGTAATGTATGGGAGCAAATGACAATAGAAATTTGCTCCCAAACACTAGAAAATGGACCAGATTTTCCTTCACACCAGACAGATTTGACAGATAATTCTAGAGTGTATGCCCAGCATTAGTGTGTCATAATGTGTAACGCACATTACTGTATCATGTAACCACACACCTTAAACGTCGTCTTTGGGTGTGTCTGATTTTTTTTTTTGGGGGGGTGGGGGGTGCCTGAAACTTTTTTGACATGGGGGAGCAAAATTTATAGTTAAGCCACTGGCCTGTATAGTTGTTATGGGTGGAGGCCTCCGGAAACCTCATACGGGGTCCAAATGAAGGGGCGTCTCTGAGTGTGTCCAATATCAGAATCTCCTGTCACTCCACCTTATGGACTAACTACCTGCTGTATTCTGGAGCCATTTGAAACTGTGTTTGTGGGATTCTGGACCCTAGCAAATGCACCTCAGGTATCATTACTTATCATCTGCTCCACTTACATCTAGCAGTGCATTCATAGAAGTCTGTACTTTTATTTTTAAATAAGTATATTTTATTTATGTGGCCTTTATTCTCTTTTATATATGCCTTTTGTCATACTTGCAGGGGTGAATGGGAATCGTGGTGCTCAAACTCGGTCCTCAGGACCCCACACAGGTCACATTTTCCAGGTCACCCAGCAGGTGCACAGGTGCATTCATTACTCACTGACACAGTTTAAAAGATCCACAGGTGGAGCTAATTATTTCACTTGTGAATCTGTGAGGAGACCTGGGAAACATGCACTGTTTGGGGTTTTGAGGACCGAGTTTGAGAACCTGTGGTCTAAAAGAAACCTACAGTATATGTGTATATCAAGATCGTTATTGCTGTGAGTAGGGTACGCCCTCCAATCATCTTCTTTTTACATCTGTGGGTGAATATTCCACGGTATTTGGAGGATAAAGAAACCTTTATGAGCTTATTTACACTTCACTATATTGTGAGTGGGGTACGCTATCTCTCCTTGTCATTGGGGAATTGTTACATTTTAGCCATTGTTCATTATCTGTATTCAAAACATACTACACTATCAAGAAAATTTTCATGTGTTCGGGAGGATGCTATTATGGACTGAAAACAACTCAAAGAATTTTATCCTTTTCACACACTTTCGAAACTTCAAAATCATTGCGATGTTTATGGATGCAGCTGAATCCATGAGTTTCAGTTGTTACCTTGATGGATCCTGTTGGGTGGCCCCTTGATTGGATCTCCCAGAGCTTCACAAAGGATCTCCTTCTCCTGGAGCTGGTTCCCATTATGGCAGCATTGGAAATTTGGGGTAAGTGGCTGCACATCATAGTATCATACTTAGATGTAATAATCTGGGAGTGGTGCACGTTATTAATAGCCAGTGGGCTACCTTGTTGCATGTTGTGTGGTTACTTGAGCAGTTAGTGTTGCATTGCTTGCAGTGCAACATTGTATTCAAAACTTGCCATGTTTCAGATGTGAAAAACAGCATTGTGGATGCTTTGTCCAGGTTTCAGTGGGTTAGGTTCAGGAGCTTGGCTACAGAGGCTAGCCTGATCAGTGAGCTTTGCCACTCTTATGTTTGGCAGGTGAACGATCCGGCTTGGAGGGCTTAGCAAATCAATCTCTTTCTACCGGTACAATGAGATCCTATTAGACAGTGGGAACAGTTTACCTCACAACATGGGCATAGTTACCTCTGTCCCCACATCAATTGATGCTGTCTTTTATTTGGGGGCTCTATGTTGCAGGCTGATCTATGGCGTCGGTTTCACGAACTTCGGTGGCATCTTTTTTTCCCCAAGTTTTGGGTGTTCCGGATTGTACCAAGAGTTTTTTTGATAGTAAAAGTTCTTAAGGGTTGGGCTCGGTCAGCTCCCCCTTTGGCTGGCAGGAGGCAGCAAATCAATCTCAACCTTCTCCCTCATTTAAATTTGGTGGTCGCGGATATTGCTCCATGTAATTTAGAGGTGATGTGTCATTTGGCATTCGCAATGGCCCTTCAAGATGTTTTTAAAATTTCAGAACTGGTTGAACCCTCTAAGACAATGGCTGGCAATATGCTCCATCAAAGCAGGTGAGAGCTTGATTCCATGCAGGATCCGTCACTCTAAGATGAATCAGCTAGATAAGGGCCATTGGGTTTCCCTTGTGGCAGCTGCGGAAATGTGGATCTGTCTGGTGTCTTTGGCACGTTCTTATCTAGCAATCCGGCCAGATGTTAATGGTGCGTGGTTGATACATGGCGATGGTATGCCATTAACGAAATTCCAATTTGGCTGGGATTTCAAGCATTGTTTGTTTATCGGGCTCTTGTCTCATGATTACAGAACCCATTCATTTCATATCGTGGGGTGCTCCTTCCGTGGTGTCCTCCAGATTTTCAGCATTCCATGTCATGGTATTGGCCAATGGAATTTGGTGTGTTATAAGCATTACATTCACCCCCAAAATCCTGGTTAATGTTTGTGATTTGTTATGGTTGCTCTGGCATATTTTGTGCCTTTGTTTGTTTCCCTTGTCTTCCTTACTCGGGACTTCTTAATCGCTTCTTTAGCAGAAGGAGTTTTGAGAGATTTTAAATTTTTTACCTGAACTGATGGACGAGAATTCGGATTTAAGTTGGACTTTAGAGATTGATTGACATTCTGAGCCCCTCAACAGGTTTTTTATTTTTTTAATATCTCACCAAGTTACTGGTTTGTCCTTGTCTCCCACCTTTCCCACTCCCACCTTCCATTCCCCTTTGTCTTTTTCTGTTTGTCACTTTTTTAAATAATTGAATTTACTGAATTGAAATTGATTTCACATATTTGACCATTTTTTTCTTGGCATTATTAGTTGATTATCTTCAATTTCCTCTATTCTTTGTTTTTAGGTGTTCAATTTGACTCTAGTGATGTTTGGATTATAGGCCATTCATTTGTTTTTTAAGCAAGATGGTCTGCCTTTGCTCGCACTATTTTACTTTTCCAAGGGGTTCGCAGAGTTAGGTGGTTGGGTTATCATGGCCTCGGATGGTCTTCTTTGAAGGGTAAGTTGCGGTTAGTGGTGGAACGGTTTGATCTGCCCAAATGTGTCATTTTACATCTTGGTGGCAATGACATTGGTGACCGGACATCATTGGAGTTGAGATTGGCCACAGTTGAGGACATACGCCTCCTTTTTTTAAAATGTAGTCTTGTTTAGTGCCTAGGTTGTTTTGGCGGGGAGGTCTTGACTTTGTAGCATTGGATGAGGCCAGGAAAAAAATTAATGCAGCTGTTAGTAAATTTGTTTTGACCAATGGTGGTGCAGTAATATGGCACCCCCATTATCGTTCTTTGCATTTTTACCATGATATCGGTGTTCATTTGTTTGAGGTTTGCATGTTTATGTTTTTTGAGATATTTACAGGTGTTTAGTGAGGGTAGTTTAGGGGTGTATGGTGGCGGGGCATTGGCTCTGTACTTAAAGTTTTGGTTTGGTGGGAAAGAACAGCAGGTCATTCAGCTCAGGTACAGTTGATTTGTTTTTGGGTGCAATCATTCTCGACTGAAGAATGAAATCTGAACCACCAAACTGGGGGGCGCAATACTCCTTTCCTAGTGACTTATGTCGCAAGGTTGCGTTGGATTCCCCTTTTTTTGTTTTGTGCTTAAGCACCCATAGGGCAGACTCTGGGCCTGATTCAGACCAGCTCGTGAGCGCTGAGCGCTCGCAAGCGGGTCGATGGTGCCCTAGTGCGCAAGCGCAAGATGGAGGGAGCTCTGTCGTGCGCATGCGCGACACCTGCATAGCTGGTCTCGCACCAAAGGGGGCATGCTGTTGATGGTGAGTGACAGCACGCCCCCTTTTTTGCTGCCCAGACAGAGGCGTTCCCATGGGAACACCTACCGTCTGTGGCCGGCCCCACTGACATCACTAGTGATGTCAATGGGAGTGCTTTTGGCTCTGATAGAGCCAAAAGCACTCCTGGGCTTGCGGCAGCGAGACCCTACCGCAGGGTCTCGTCGCAAGCCCGATGGTCGCGATGGTCTTTCTTTGCCATCGCGACCATCTTTTTGGCCGCTCGCATAAGCTGTGGGAAGTAACCCACAGCTATGCGAGCGGCCAGGGGGCCGCTCCAATTTTAGGTAGGAGGGCCCTGATTCAGAGCGAGCGCTCTGGTCAGAGCATCCGGCTCTGAATCAGGCCCTCTGTCCACAATGCATGTTTTGTGTTTGAGTTGTAAGCACCCATAGGGCCGATTCCCGGCAGCGTCTGGCCGACCAAAGCAGAGTTCCCGGCAGAGGAAGCCCGACAGGGCTGGAAATCCTGATCGTCGATAGGTAAGTATTGACTAACCTAACCCCCTAACCCTAACCCTAACCCTCCTTAGCTTAGCGGTGCCTAACCCTAACCTCCCCCCCAAGTGCCTAACCCTAATCCCCCCTCTAAGTGCCTAAACCTAAGTCCCCCGGGTGCCTAACCCTAACCCTCCCTCCCCCTAGCCTAACCCTAACCCTTCCGGGGGGTGCATAACCCTAAGTCCCCCCCGGGTGCCCTAAACATAACCCTTCACCCCCGCGGCTGTCCGCTCGTGGCGCGCGGCGTCCCCTCGATCGGGATGCCGGGCGCCTGTCTCCCGGCGTCGGGGAAATGTCAGGCGTCTACATCTAGACGCCCGGCATTTCACCCTCGCCAGGAAATGACAGTCGGGAAGCCGGCTGCCGGTATAAAGGCAGCCGGCTTCCCGATTTTATACCATAGGACGGACTCCGTCCACATTGCATGTTTTGTGTTTGCGTTGGTGCATTGCTGGGCTGTGATGATTATTGGTCATCCTTTCTTGCCACCATACAGTCTTTAAATTATTGATCTGTTCAATATATAGCTAACCTTTTTTTAATGCCATTCCTGTCTCTGTGTCGTTATTTTATTTAAGGTTTAAGTTTATGAGACCTATACACAAAACACAAGTTAGCCGTTAGGAGGTTTATGGCTTCTTATACTCATTATTATTATTATTTACTAATCATTATTGATATAGTACTAATTGTACACATTAAGCAGCACTTTACCGTTAATATATAGTCATTCACATCCATCCCTGCTGCAGTGGAAGCTACAATCTATAATCCCTACTAATCACACAATTTCATAAGAATACAATTAACTCATCAGTTAGTAGGTATTAGGAATGTAGGAGCATGAGACGCAGTGTTCTACGCAGGCTGTTTTCTGCGTGCGCATCACCCGGCAGAAACAGCCTGCCGCCCAGCACTTTCCCCCGCCGACCCCTGTTGTGGAACGCTGGCCTCTGACGTGACCGGAGGCTAAAGAAGCATCCGATCGCTTCAGAGGCAAACGTTCCCAGTGATGCAGTACAAGGGTGAAGTCATGACGTCACCCGCGATGTGAGGAGCCTGCTCCGCGCGCCTGCTGGATCTAGCTAGATCCAGTCAGAGCGAGGCAGTGGGAGTGGGAGTGCAAGCAGCGAGCAAGTTAAGGTAAGTTCTGGGCTGGGGCTGGGACCAGAACCAGTCTGGGGGCATTGCCTAAGGGGCACTATTTAAGCCTGGGGGCACTGCATAAGGGACCAGCCTGAGGGCACTGCATAACGGACACTATTTAAGCCTGGGGGCACTGCATAAGGGGCCAGCCTGGGGGCACTGCATAAGAGACACTATTTAAGCCTGGGGGCACTGCATAAGGGGCCAGTCTGGGGGCACTATTTAAACCTGGGGACACTGCATAAGGGACACTATTTAAGCCTGGGTGCACTGTATAAGGGGCCAGTCTGGGGACACTATTTACGCCTGGGGGCACTACATAAGGGACCAGTCTGGGGGCACTAATTCAGCCTCGGGGCACTGCATAAGGGCAAAGCAAAACTACAGGGGGCTATGCATAAAGGGTAAAACTACAGGGGGCACTGTATAAAGGGGAAAACTACAGGGGGAAATGTATAAAGGGGAAAACTACAGGGGGAACTGTATAATGGGCACAAATACAGGGGGCACTGCATATGGGGATAACTACAGGGGGCACTGCATAATGGGCACTTTTGACTGAGCCAATGGGGAGCAGCCTGAGACCTGTTGGGCTGGAATGGTAAGGGAGATACCCCTTTTTCCGGCGCGCGCATAATTGCGAAGGTCCCCACACGGCTACTTCTTGATGCCACCCGGCTGGAAAAAAATTCTGGGGAGAACACTGAGACGGATACCCAGGCAAACACAAGAAGACCGTTAAAACTCCACACAGATTGTGCTGTGGTCAGAAATCCCTTATCCCCATCACAGCTCTCCAGTTATGCAGGTCAGGGGAATCTTACCAAAGAAAAAGCATGATAAATATGCAATCTCCAATGAGGTACAGTACTGAGCCAAAAACATAATGCTGGACAGTTCTGCTTCAGAGGAAAATGATAACTATGGGCCTGATTCAGACCCACTCGCGAGCGGCTGTCCGCTCGCAAGTGGGTCGATGTTATGTACTGAGCATGCGCACGACGGAGGGAGCTCCGTCGTGCGCATGCGCCAGATGCGACGAGCGAAGGAAAGTCCTTCGCTCGTTGTGTCCGATCAAAGGGGGCGTGCTGTCAATGTTGATTGACAGCACGCCCCCTTTGGTGGGCGTGCCGGGGGCGTGCCTCCCTGACGGGGGCGTTCCCACGGGAACGCCTCCCGTCAGAAGCCGGCCCACTGACATCACTAGTGATGTCAGTGGGAGTGATTTTGGCTCTGATAGAGCCAAAATCACTCCGGAGCTTGCGGTTGAAAACCTCAACCGCAGGCTCCGGCTCGCAATTTCGATGGTCGCGATGGTCTCGACCATCGCGGCCATCACAAAGCACGCTCGTATAGCCTGTGGGTGGTGACCCACAGCTATACGAGCGTCCAGGAGGACGCTCCATGAAAATGGAGCCCGGCCCTCATTCAGAGCGTGCGCTCTGCTCAGAGCGTACGGCTCTGAATGAGGGCCAATATGTCCTGTAAAAATGGCTTCATTTAGAGTTTAGAGTATATTAAGCTAGAAGGTGCAATTTTGCATGCAAACATCATAGGAAGTTGTGGGGTCAGTAAAACTGGCTGACATATCTAGAGCTAGAAGCCCCCAATGTATCCCCAATTGCAGTATAAAAATGAGCCTTCCCAGTGTATGTACAGTAGATGGAAAAACAGGCAGCATTTCCTTGCACGCATGAGCACCTTGTACATCACCACGATGCCCAGGTGCAAATGTTCACCTTTTAGCTTATATACTCCATGTCCTATGAGGTCCTATTATAAAAATAATTAAAGAATGCATACATATATTCTGTGTGGAGATAATTAAGAAAGAGTTGGCTTCAGCCATACAAAATAAATCTTGTGTCAAATGTCAAACAACTGATAAACACGAACAACTCTAGAGGCCAGAAGAACTGTGGTAAAAAAAACAACAGCCAGCATAGGGGCTGAGATCTGTCACATATGTATTCCCCTAGCTGGGAAGACACACACACTGCATTCACTAATGAGCATTACATCTCCCTCTGTTAAGTCTCTGTTCTAGCAACCATTCTCCTCCCATAGATACTTCTATCAGACACTATGAACTTCTCAACATCAATGTCATACTTATATATTATTATATACACTATTCTACCAATATACTGTAACTGGAATTCCACATGCTGAAATTTAGCTTTAAACTGTTCATATCCAATCCAGGCAGAGGCATCTTAAGAGAGGAGGGGGCCCGTGTGCACTTCCCGTGTGGGCCCACTCCTCTCTCCCCGGTGGCCGGCAGCCGACTGATGCGGCTAGCCAGCCACCGGAGCCTTAGTAGACTCCGGGCACTAGAGTGTCCCTGGAGTCTACTGCGCATGCGCGGAACGCTGGAAAAATGTCCGTGGTGGCCATTTTCCGGCGTTCTGTGCATGCACAGTAGACTCCGGGCACACTCTAGTGCCCGGAGTCAACTGCGCATGTGCAGAACACCGGAAAAATGGCCACGGCGGATATTTTCCAGTGTTATGAGCAGCGCAGACACCCGACGTGGGACAATGGACAGGTAAGTCTAAAATAATATGGGTGCAGTGTATACGGTGCGGGGCCCCTCTGGACCCGAGGGCCCGTGTGCCCCGCACACACTGCACCCATTATAGATACGCCACTGAATCCAGCGAGGTTGGCATCACATCCGTGCCACATTTCACTCCTCTCAAAGTGAATGTTTGCTTTACAAAGCAGTCATTCTTTTTTTATTTGCTAAATATGAGTTTACTTCAAATGCTTTATATATGAAAAAAAACAGGCACAGTGGCAAAAGCATACACTTTCTTGATTCCAGTTATTTATACATGATTAGTGCAACAATCAGAGTGTGCACAAGTAGCTACGGCTGGGTGCAGTCCATACTTGCCTACTTTTGAAAAAGCATTTTAGGGAGATTTTGAAAAAAACACCTATTAGCGCGCATTAAAGTGGACGTCTGGAGGCGCGCCATAAGATTGTCTTATATCCAAATGTAAACGAGCACCAAAGAAGTTAGTAGGATCTACTTGTTGATGAAAACGCACTAATATTTATCAGACAATCAACATAGGGATCATTGCGCCTTATAACCAATACAGGGAAATTATACTAATGATCCCATTTGAATGTATATATATCTGTTTGTTTTTTTGTGTTTTTTTTATATATAACAGTTTCATAATGGGGGTAAGGTGCAATCTGGGAGATTGCTAGACTCTCCAGGGAGTCAGGGAGATTACTACTTTTTCTGGGAGTCTCCCTGACAATCAGGGAGAGTTGGCAAGTAAACCATAAACCCCAACCATACCTCATTTCTGTCCTGATTTAGGTGGGACAGCCTCATCTTGAGGGCTCTGTCCCATCATCCAAATTAGATCAGCTTTGACCGGCATGATGCTCTGCATAGGAAAGTAGAAGTGAATGGGCACAACACGCACGTCACTGATGGTTTAAAAACATTGAACGTGTATTCAGGGGATGGAAAGAGGGTTGTGGGCAACTCAGCATTTCAGGAAGTTCTGGATTTAGCCCATGTTGCGTAGGCCATGCCCTGTGACCCATGACCACGCTCCATCTTTTGCTCTTGAAGCAGTGCCCTGATTCCCCAAGTTGGGGGGTATGCCGTACTGTCCAGGGTTTCAAGGTGCAGTTGTGATTTTTTTTAATCTCTGTTAACCAGACACACCCAAAGTTTCCACTTTTTGGAACTGCCCATTGGTGGATAGAGCTCTTCATGGACTACTTAGTACCACTTTCAGCTATAGCTTTCATATCTATCAGTTTTATTTTTTTCTCTAAAATACTGTTTGGACAAACAAAATTAATTTCATACATATATCTTGAGGAAATATATGGGGGTATCTGGTCTGTATTTATTACAATGCATCCACGTGGTTTTAATACATTGGTCAAAATTTAAAAATGTACTTTACTGTACAAAGTGCTCCTGGAAAGACATATTTTTCAAAGGCTAGCCAAGACAGTGACCAGGTTTCCAGCACCTCTAAGGAATTCCCAAACAGGGAATACCAAATGTGCTTTTTCCACCTCTAAATATCATTGCTTGGTGAAACGATTTGCAAAGAATAACATTATTGTGGCCCCTTCCCCAACATTACAATGGCACAAAAAGCAGTTTGATTGCTCGGCCGACCCTTTCCTGTATCGCTGCCACAGTGGCACCAAGCATCCACCGAGGAGCAGGGAGGAAGAAGTGGAATGGCTACAGGGATTTTAGGTGAGTATGTGTGAGTGTGAGTGTGCATGTATTCCTTAATAAAATTTAACTTTCACGGTGTGTGTGTTTTGAGGTTATTTTAATATTTATTTTGCAGGTGAACTACAGGTACCAACGGGCCCTTAATACCCCGCATGCTGGTACTTGTGGTTCTCCAAGTACCAGCATGCGGGGGAGGCTTGCTGGGACCTCTAGTTCTCCTGCAAAAGACAATGGCCCTGATTCAGACCCACTCGCGAGCGGCTGTCCGCTCGCAAGTGGGTCGATGTTCTGCACTGAGCATGCGCACGACGGAGGGAGCTCCGTCGTGCGCATGCGCTAGATGCGACGAGCGAAGGAAAGTCCTTCGCTCGTTGTGTCTGATCAAAGGGGGCGTGCTGTCGATGTTGATTGACAGCACGCCCCCTTTGGTGGGCGTGCCGGGGGCGTGCCTCCCTGACGGGGGCGTTCCCACTAGTGATGTCAGTGGGAGTGATTTTGGCTCTGATAGAGCCAAAATCACTCCGGAGCTTGCGGTTAAAAACCTCAACCGCAGGCTCCGGCTCGCAGTTTCGATGGTCGCGGTGGTCACGACCATCGCGGCCATCAAACTGCACGCTCGTATAGGCTGTGGGTGGTGACCCACAGCTATACGAGCGTCCTGGAGGACGCCCCATTTTTATGGTCGGCGGCCCTCATTCAGAGCGTGCGCTCTGCTCAGAGCGTACGGCTCTGAATGAGGGCCAATATTATTACTTATATTTTTACACTTACATTTACACTATCAACCTGGCACCCACTATTTGCCTTCAGCACAAAAAATGGGCGTTGTCACACACTGAAGGGACGTGCCCACTAAAAATGGGGCGTGACAACATGACACTCCACCATTTCTCGTCACTCTGGGAACATTCCTTTCCTTTCTATATGCACCTTACCTAAACTGAGGTTTCTCACAATGTGGAACCTCTGAAGAAATGTATCTTCCCATGGGAAGATGGCATCTTCAGTTGGTATTCACTATTAGTATTCACTATTCATGTAGGTCACATTGTCTGGGAGATGCCTGTTTGTGTAGGAATATTAACAAGGTCATCATCATACAACAGCGGTTCAACCCAGACTCATTCTACTTGTGTAACTTCCTTCCCCCTGTGTCTCTCAGCCACACAATCTCCACCTGCATCGTCTCTTAGCCACACCATCATCTGCCCACAACATCGTCTCTTAGCACACCATCGCCTCCCCCCCACGTCGTCTTTCAGCCACACAATTACCTCCCCCTCTGCATCGTCTCTTAGCACACCATCAGGACGTGAATGAGGGGCTGAAAAGCTCCATATGGGATATTCCCTATATATATATATATATATATATATATAGCTGGGAGTGACAGGGCTGACCTGGACAGGGTACCGCTCTGGACAGACAAAAGTATATACGAGTTCTTAGTAAATTTAGCTCTTTAACCTCTCGCCCCATTTTTTGAGCAAATTTTTACATTTTTTGCGGGCTTGTCAAATTTCCACATGTGTATTTGATGGACACAGACATGCACACAGGTACACACTCACACAGATACACACACGCTGACACACATACACACACATACACAGACTGACACACATACACACTGACACAGATACACATACAGACTGAAACACACTGACACACATACACACACTGACACAGACTGACACAGATACACACTGACACAGATACACACACACACTGACACAGATACACACACACACTGACACACACTGACACATACACAGACTGACACAGATACACACTGACACAGATACACACACACTGACACACATACACACACTGACACAGACTGACACAGACATACACTGACACAGATACACATACACACTGACACAGATACACACTGATACAGATACACACACACTGTCCCAGATACACACACGCACTGACCAAGCCTACACAGACACACACACACAAATGCATCCAGTCAAAAAAATACAACGCTGGCATCAATTGCTTTTAAAAGTAGCCCCCCCCCCCACTGCGGCAAAAACACTAATATTGACCTGCTCCGGAGCGGAGAGAGCGCCGGGGAAGGAGAATCACTCTGTCACCCGACGGCAGCTGTCAGGATACAAAATGGGAAGGCTGGCAGGAAGGGGCTGCGCGCTTCTGTTGCAGCTCCCCCTACAGTCAGCCCAGCCAGAACCAGCAGGCACAGCTGAGTGAGAGTCTAGACTCGGGTGGTGCGGGTACGATGCCCTGGCTGGCAGAGCCCCCCTCTGCTGGGCCTGCCACTTCACCCAGGGCACATGCCCCACTCAACCCCTAATAGTTAGGCCACTGAGAAAAAGAACCTTGGTAAAACCATGCTGCACTGCAGGTGGGGCAGATTTAAAATGTGCAGAGAGGTTTAAATTTGGGAGAGGTGTGTCCAAAATTGCAGTGTAAAAATAAAACTGTCCAGCATTTGTGGGCTACATGCAAAAGCAGCCAGTATTTACCCCACATGCTAATTTTTTATATATTTACACCCCTTGACCGTGCACGCGCACTGTGATTTATACACATGCACAGATCGCAACAATCAGCCGATTGTGTGCGTAATCGCATTTGCAATCCTTGCTGAATTAGGCCCATTAAAGCCTCATCGAGATTTGCACCAGCACCATTCTAAGTGCAGAATCTTCATCAGAGTATGGCCCCCAATATACGTGACTAAGCATCTGAGGCCCTGATTCAGAGCCGGTCGCTCTGAATCAGGGCCGGTCTTTTTTTTTTTTTAGAACAGTCTCCTGGCCGCTCGCATAGCTGTGGGTGACCACCCACAGCTATAGCGAGCGGCCAGGAAGATGGTCGCGATGGTCAAGACCATCGTGACCATCGGGCTTGCGACGAGACCCTTGTGACCCAGGGAGATTTCGGCTCTAACAGATGTCAGTGGGGCCGAGTGATGTCAGTGGGGCCGGCCCCAAACGGAGGCGTTCACATGGGAACGCCTTCGTTTGGGCAGCCACTCCCCCGGCCCGCCCACCACATACTGTACATATAATAATATATAATTAGTATGAATCACAGTTTCAACACACTAGCAGGTCTCTGCTGACATATACTCATGGACGCTGTGCATTAGTATAATTCCACCCTATATCAGTATAATATTATATATTATATATTAGTATAATATCACCCTAAGGAGACTGTCATACTTAGCAAAGGAGTTCAAATGACCGGTAGAATTCCAGCTCTTGTAGTTAAGTGCTCCTATAATACAAAGGTCTATAGGTTACATACAGTATATTTCCACTTCTCACTTTCCGGGCTTAAGATAAACCAAATGAAACTAGCTTCCACCATATATAATAAGGGGTGATAAGAGCCTTCAGGCACCTGCCGCTATAGGTCTCACCTCCAATTGCTGCAGGGAGGTATAGCAGCACAATGCAGCAGTTCCTCAATGCAGTATCCCAGAGGCTGGCTTCCACATGTAAGTATGGTGAACTCACAGTGCTGTCAGATATAGTGACCTGTGGTCCTCACCTCTGGTAATGCTGAACAAATGTCCGGGTGTAGCAATGCCATGGTGCAGCTAGATATCACAGTTGGAAAACCCAGCTTAGAACTGCATTGCCATAATAAAGTAGGTCGGTAGTACCACAGTGATAAAAATCAATTTCCAAAGGTTTGCAGGTAATTCCTGACGCATTTCACTGCAATTGAGGAGCTTTATCAAAGAGCCATTTTCTGTATTGTGGCTTCTTTAAGGTTTTTAGTGAGCAAATACAACTCACTAGGTTGTTGTTGCTGTTATTATTTTAAAGTACTAGCGCCTGGTATCTTTTTTCTTTTTGAAGTCAGAAAGGTGGTCAACATATTCATTTCTCAGTAGCAGCATAAGAGGGGTGCGCATCAAAATGCTGGCTCCTGACAGGAGCCGGGTGCTGCAGTGTGACATTCTCCTGCAGCACCTGGCTCCTGTCATAGAAGAGGAGCTGACAGTGCTGACAGCCCAGTCTCCGGTGATTTTGGGCTGCCCCCGGAGTGAATTTATCGGGATACCCAATGAGCCACGCCCCCTTTATTTTAGGCCACTCCCCCTTTTCGGGAGCTGACGTGCCTCCGGCTCTCAGGAATAATCAGAGTGCACACCCATACCTTCTGAAGAAGAAATTGTTTAACCTACTGTAGCTGATGTTATGTGTCATGATCCTGGCTAGTTTTTACCTTTTGTGACTAACTTCTGCCAGCTGCTCCATGGATCTGTGTTTGTAATTCTCCTGGGACATCTGCTCTGGCTGAATCATGCTGGCTGTAACATCTCTGTGTGTGCAGACTGCTCTCCCCCCACTCTGATTAAACACCTGGACTCTGCTCTGTCTGTGAGCATTGCTAGTCAATTGGAATCACAGGTGTGGTCCTGATTCTCAAGGGCTGCAGAGATGATTACTCCCTCTGCATGTTGTGCCTTGCTCCACTCAGAATGCCACTGCCAGACCACCTGTCTGTATCCACCTATCGCTGCCAGACTCTAGGTATATAGATCCTCCTCTAATAGCACTCAGGGCTTGAACATCTAGTTACGTTCCGTGGTGTACTACTTGTGCTATAGCTGTACCTCTGTGTACCAGTATGTCCCAGGCTCCTGCTGGTTCCTAGACCAGTGCTATCTGTAAGCCTGCTGCGCTCAGCTTCTCCACACGGCTCCCAGGCTGCACCAAGTAGCTTCCACGCTACCAGCCTCTCACCTACGGCTCCCAGGCCACTCCAAGTAGCTTCCACGCTACCAGCTTCTGCACACGGCTCCCAGGCCGCACCAAGTAGCTTTCACGCTACCAGCCTCTCACCTACGGCTCCCAGGCCGCTCCAAGTAGCTTCCACACTACCAGCTTCTCCACACGGCTCCCAGGCTGCACCAAGTAGCTTTCACGCTACCATCTCTCACCCACGGCTCCCAGGCCGCTCTAAGTAGCTTCCACGCTACCAGCGTCTACCCACGGCTATCCAGCCACTCCACGTAGCCACCCAGCTACCAACGTCTACCCACGACTTCCCAAGCCACAACAAGTAGCTTCCACGCTACCATCTGTCTGCAAGCTCATCTACTGGTATCCTGACCAGCTCAGTCAGCCTACCTGCCGGTCCCAGTCCGGTCCCTCCAAGTTCCTTCTGGTCTCATTCCTATGTCTCAAGTTTCCAGTTCCAGTCACTCATCACCAAAGGCAGTTCTCACTACTACCCACTTCTTATAATAAAAGAGCTATTCATGTTAACCATGGTTCCAGTCCAGCCGGCCTCCAGTGATTCCAGTTCATCACCTGATACAGGTAACTCGCAGACATCAACTGTGACAGTATGTTCAAGCCTAACGATGGTGGTGGATCAAGCACCTAATCCTGGATTAAGTGCTTTCCGTAACCTAATCACTTGTTTGGATTCACAGGAGGTGGTACAGCATCGAGTACTACAGCTTCTGCAAATTCTGACTAACTGGCTAGATGATACCCAAATCTTACCTGAATCCCTAACTACTTTCCATCTACTGCTGGAACAGCTACAGGCTCTACTCAGCAAAATCTTTCAGCTCATTCCTGAATTTCTTAGAGCTACCACTGTCTCAACTAAAAACTCTGTCTTGGAATCTCTAAGAACCAAAGATTCTTCCATGCCAAGTAAAGTGAGACATCGAAGTTACCCGCGCTCCAAGCTCTCTGTGGCTGAACACCAGCGGCGTAAAGATTTACATCTCTGTCGCTATTATGGAGCTTCTGACCACTTTATCAAAAGCTGTCCCCTTTACAATTCCAGCAGTATAACTATGTGTCAACGTCTCAATGCCTGTTCCGGTCCCATCCCGGATTCTGCCTGTTCCGGTCCCAGCCTGGATTCTGCCTGTTCTGGTTCCAGCCCGGATTCTGCCTGTTCTGGTCCCAGCCCGGATTCTGCCTGTTCCGGTCCCAGCCCGGATTCTGCCTGTTCCGTCCCGTCCCGGATTCTGCCTGTTCCGGTCCCAGCCTGGATTCTGCCTGTTCCGGTCCCAACCCGGATTCTGCCTGTTCCGGTCCCAACCCGGATTCTGCCTGTTCCGGTCCCGTCCCAGATTCTGCCTGTTCCGGTCCCAGCCCAGATTCTGCCTGTTCTGGTCCCAGCCTGGATTCTGCCTGTTCCGGTCCCAGCCCGGATTCTGCCTGTTCCAGTCCCAGCCCGGATTCTGCCTGTTCCGGTCCCAGCCCGGATTCTGCCTGTTCCGGTCCCGTCCCGGATTCTGCCTGCTCTGGTAGCGGACTCCAGTTGGCAACCCCAGGAGGGGTCTCCAGAGTCTCTACCCCAGGAGGGTCCCCAAGTCTCGTAACCCAAGAAGGGGTTTTGAGTCACTCACCCCAGGAGGAAATCTCTGTCCTCGCATCCCAAAAGGGGGGTTCATGTTCCATACCCCAAAAGGAAAAGTTGAGTCAGCTTCCCCAGAAGGGGATTTTGGGTCCCATACTCCAACAAGGAGTGTCAAGTTCTGTACTCCAGGAGGGGACCTTAAGTCTCTCACCCCAGGAGAGGGTTACAAGAATTATGCCCCAGGAGGGGGTTTCAAGTCTCGCACCCCAGGAGGGGGTCTCAAGTCTCACACCCCAAGAGGGGGTCCCAAGTCTCACACCCCAAGAGGGGGTCCCAAGTCTCACACCACAAGAGGAGGTCCCAAGTCTCATGCCCCAAGAGGGGGTTTCAAGTCCCGTCCTCCAGGAGCAGATTTCAACTTCCACACTCTTGGGGGATATTTCCACTGTCCTGTCTAAGAAAGAACATCTATTAAGTTCAGCTGAATCATCTAATCATCATGTTAAAGAATTTCTAAGTGGTTCCTTCTCAGTTCCTGAAAAGAATGCGGTAGCACAGGATGATTTAGTGTCCATGACCTTCGATGATGATGTGTCCCAGTACACCATATTGCTTAAGCATTATGATGCCCTAATGAGAACCAATCCAACCTGTGGTATTACTCCCACCAACATCGTCCTGTTTCTTTTTATGCACTTTAGAGGTAAAGCCTTGGAGTGGGCCAACCCACTCATTGAGTCAAAGGATCCAATTCTACAAGACATAATAGCCTTCAGTACAGCTCTGATTAAAGAATTTGCTCCTATGTGTCCGTCTCCAGATACCCGTTCTGATAAATATTCTAGAGTTATTTCAGCACCTTCAGATATTAAACTCGCATACACCGCTGTTCTCCCTTCTCAAAATCATATGGTACAGGATCAATCAGTCCAAGAGAAGAAGACTCAAAGAACTTTTAGAGACCAACAACATGATACCATGAGAGTTGGTTGTGTTTCCCTCTGCCCATCTCCGGAATCCTCTAGGTTTTCAAGTCATGTTAACTCCTCTGATCTTCCTTTGGACATGGATTCTGATTCTGAATTCGATCCTGTGCATGACAATACTCCTTTCCTCGACAACCATTTGGTATCAGACCATGTTCTTCCTAGTCATACGTTCTCCCAAGAAATACCAGTAAAAACTACTTTGCTGAAAAAGGAAAATTCTTCAGCTACTCTTCTTAACACTATGCAAATTCCTCTAGGGACAGAGAGATGCTTGAAGGGATTAACCTTTGTGATCGTGGGATATTTGGAGTCCATAGAAAAGGAGGAAGCAAAGTTATTAATTGAGAGTTATGGAGGTAAAGTTTCCAAGAAGATATGCAGTAAAATTGATTATCTCGTTATGGGTCGTTTCGGTGGAAAAACCAAGCGAGAGAAAGCAAAGAGTCTTGGGGTCAAGGTTATTAAGGAAGATGGCTTGTTTAAGTTGATTGACATTATGCTCTCCAAGGAAAGATTTTTTGAGCAAATTACCTCAGGAAACAATTTCCAAACACCTTCTAGAGTTCTCAAAGTTTCAAGTTCTTGAAGATATTGGACAGGCTCAGCCAAGTTTTTAGAAGTTTTTCAAGTTGTCCTGGTGTTTCGGGTTTCGAGTCTTTTGGAAGCTTTCTTGTATTTCTGAAGGAAGTTTTGCCTTGGTGTCCGGAGTCCACCCATAAAGAGGGAGGTACTGTCACGATCCTGGCTAGTTTTTACCTTTTGTGATTAACCTCTGCCAGCTGCTCCATGGATCTGTGTTTGTAATTCTCCTGGGACATCTGCTCTGGCTGAATCATGCTGGCTGTAACATCTCTGTGTGTGCAGACTGCTCTCCCCCCACTCTGATTAAACACCTGGACTCTGCTCTGTCTGTGAGCATTGCTAGTCTTAATTGGAATCACAGGTGTGGTCCTGATTCTCAAGGGCTGCAGAGATGATTACTCCCTCTGCATGTTGTGCCTTGCTCCACTCAGAATGCCACTGCCAGACCACCTGTCTGTATCCACCTATCGCTGCCAGACTCTAGGTATATAGATCCTCCTCTAATAGCACTCAGGGCTTGAACATCTAGTTACGTTCCGTGGTGTACTACTTGTGCTATAGCTGTACCTCTGTGTACCAGTATGTCCCAGGCTCCTGCTGGTTCCTAGACCAGTGCTATCTGTAAGCCTGCTGCGCTCAGCTTCTCCACACGGCTCCCAGGCTGCACCAAGTAGCTTCCACGCTACCAGCCTCTCACCTACGGCTCCCAGGCCACTCCAAGTAGCTTCCACGCTACCAGCTTCTGCACACGGCTCCCAGGCCGCACCAAGTAGCTTTCACGCTACCAGCCTCTCACCTACGGCTCCCAGGCCGCTCCAAGTAGCTTCCACACTACCAGCTTCTCCACACGGCTCCCAGGCCGCACCAAGTAGCTTTCACGCTACCATCTCTCACCCACGGCTCCCAGGCCGCTCTAAGTAGCTTCCACGCTACCAGCGTCTACCCACGGCTATCCAGCCACTCCACGTAGCCACCCAGCTACCAACGTCTACCCACGACTTCCCAAGCCACAACAAGTAGCTTCCACGCTACCATCTGTCTGCAAGCTCATCTACTGGTATCCCGACCAGCTCAGTCAGCCTACCTGCCGGTCCCAGTCCGGTCCCTCCAAGTTCCTTCTGGTCTCATTCCTACGTCTCAAGTTTCCAGTTCCAGTCACTCATCACCAAAGGCAGTTCTCACTGCTACCCACTTCTTATAATAAAAGAGCTATTCATGTTAACCATGGTTCCAGTCCAGCCGGCCTCCAGTGATTCCAGTTCATCACCTGATACAGGTAACTCGCAGACATCAACTGTGACATTATGTGGTTAATTAAGGTTGCCTTGTTTATGGGAATCCACCCTAAAAGTAGTGAATACTTCTTAAATTATAGGGGGCACAGTTAATATCCATGAAAATAATCTACAATTTTAGTTCTTCTCTAGGATCTCCCGGCCATGGTTACCAGCAGGGGCCAATGTATCCCTAGGTGTACATGCTTAAACCTAGAAGACACGGACCGATGGTGGCAATGTTCCATAAACCCAAGGCCGCAACTAAGGGGGGGACTAAGGGGGCACATGACCCGGGTGCCTGACTATGGCACCCGGGTCAATCAGTGCTCACAGACCGGCAGCCAATGTGTTGTAAGTGGCATTACTGTGTTGCATAATGTGTTGTGAGGATCAGTACTGTGGCATTATGTGTTAGAAGGGGCATTACTGTGGCATAAAGTGTTGTAAGGGACATTACTGTGGCATAATGGTATGCAGTCACATTCGCAACGGACAGAATGCCGGGCATTGATATCCCGCCGCCCAGCAATATACCGACACCGATATCCCGACAGTAAACGGGATACTGATGCAGGCATCATGAAGCAGCAGAATCCTGATCATCCGGACAGGTAAGTAATGGCAAAGTCCCCGGGGAAAGGTGGGGTTAGGTTTAGGCACCACTGGGGGGGGGTTAGGGACAGGCACCACCCGGGAGGGTTAGGGTTAGGCTAGGGGAAGGGGGTTTAGGTTTAGGCACCACTGCAGCGGGGGGTTAGGGTTAGGCACCACCAAAGGAGGGTTAGGGGGGGTAGGGGTAGGTCAGCCTACTTACCTATTGCTGCCGGCATTCTGATCCACCCGGCCTTCCACTGTCATACCGATTCTGGCATAATGTGTTATAAGGGACATTACTGTGTGGCATAATGTGTTGTAAGAAGCATTACTGTGGCATAATGTGTTATAAGGGTCATCACTGTGTCACAAAACCACACACCTTTTTCGTCCTCTTTGTTGTATTTTTTGGAGGGCACCAAATTATGGCCTTGCCCCGGGTGACACAAATCCTAGTTTCGGCCCTGATAAACCACATGTAGATTGATTGGTGATTTGCGTTTTAACACTCCACACTGCTCTATTATAAATCTGTCAGTTTGGAGGGAAACTGCCAGCAGTGTGCAGAGATACTGTATGTGTCAATTTCAAATCCACTGGAAAAAGCAGGCATTTGAAAAATGTACACTCATTAGTTAGTAGTACATTGATCCTTCACTTCATTTAGAAACGATTTGATTCGTCGCCATGTTTTGGACGACCATGTACAGTACAGCCCAGGACACTTTCAATTTATTTTAACAACAGCACTTTTACCCTACCTATAGCTATGTAACCAGAAAGCACAGGTCTTACCCCTGCATCTTTTAACCCTGGCAGCTTGTAGGGTCAGTTAGTTTAAAAGTGAGTTTGTGAGGCTATTCTAGCAACACTAATCCTGCTGTAAACTTTCTGATTCATCTGTCCCTTTCCCATTTAACATGTATGGCTGAATTTATAATGAGACCTTGCATGAGCGCTTTAGGGCTTCCCAACTGAAAGTAAGAGACTGGCTTATTACTAAGCAGCAGCAATATTGGAGGCCAATAATATTGCTGCTTAATAAAAGCCATGAAGACTTTCCCCACCAATTATTATTACTCTACTTTCCCTAACATTTGTTCCCCTCATCTCCTTCCATGATAGCTCCTAGACACTTGTAAGCAGAGAGGGCAATGATACATTGTGACAGTTTGATATTTAGATCTAGTAATGATGATATGTATTAATAACAGATTCTCAGAACCCTGCTGTACCCTTGAGAAGAGTGAAATAAGCTGCAGGCCGAGCTGTAAGGGAATACAAGAGCTCCAAAGAGAGGAGACTATCGGGACATTGTAGAACAGTAATCAGTAACATTGCAGCTGGAAATAAAGCAAACATAAAATAAAGCAAAGGTAAAACCGCAGTGTTGTACATCACAGGAGTTACACAGCTACAAAGAACAAAGCTGATAGAACTGTTCATATGATTAGTCCCAAAAAAACTATTGTTTCCGTTGTAATTTTATTATATGGCAAACATGATTGCTGGCATACATAGACATGTGAAAATAGATACAGGTTTGATTTGCTCTTTTTTAAGTTATTTGTAATAAAATGAATCACAGAGGGATAAAAATGTTTGTCTTTTTTCAAGGTTGGATGTCTAGAATTTACTTACCAGATGAAAGCCTTGTGTTCAAGATCATCACTATGACACACAGTAAATACAGTACCAATTCTACACCGTTGAGAGCTTGTTTGCAGGAAAGACTAGCTAGGATCCAGCATTATTCTAAATTAAATGCATTATCATATTTCACAGAGAGTAATTAATAATCAATTTTTACTATTCTCAAGTTCTATTTCCATCTTGCATTTGGCATGTTCTCTTGGCATCTCAAATTATAAAATATACATGGGAAAATACAAAATATTACTAATACAAATGTAATCAAATCACATATAAGGGTTGATTTAGCTGCGGACACAGGAGTATCACAGCTGCTAATATGATAATGCAGGAGGAGCGTCACGCCTCCTGCATGCATTATCGAACCGATCTGCATCCTTGGATGCAGCATTGGATCATCTGCGTGTCCTTCGGCCGGCTGAGTGACCATGGGGTCATGCAAGCCGGCCTTTGCCGCTGCCCAAAGAGGTCAGAAAATATACGTCTGCTGACGTAGATTCTGTCCCCTTCCCTCCCCCCAACGACAGAGACACATCTCCATTTGGGAAACAGAAGCGGTCGCTGCCCCCTACCCATCCACAAATGGCAGCAAACTGTCAATCACTGACAGTCTGCTGCCGCTCTGCTTACGTTCATGCGAGACCCGTTCTGCACCTGCGCAGAACGGGTTCTGCGCAGTGATGTGAGGTCAGGTGAGGGAGAGCCTTTCCTGACATACTTCAGTATATTCCATAGTTTTGACTATAAAAATGATAAGAAGAAAGTATTAGAAATATCTTGTTTGTATTATTCTAATAATTTTTATAGTCAAACCTCTGGAGTAAAAAGTGTATGGCAGGTGAGGCACTGCCTCCCCTGTCTACCTTTTCCGCACATCCCTGATCAAAACTCACCAAATTTCCAGCACTATATACTGCTGCGCCTTTGTATAATGCCCACATGACCCTTGGGTTCATATATGTATAGAATGATTCACATGCAAATCATTTTTACCCCATGTGGGGTAATTTACCCCTGTTCCTGACCACTGACCTAACGGTTCATGTGGGCATTATACCCACTTCCCCAGGAATACCGGGCATGGGCTGATTAGTTTGGGGTGTTGAATGCTTTGGCGAGGGATCCTATGATGTGTGTTCCCCGGCAGTGGCATTACACCCCGCTAGTAAGAGTCCAGTGCTGGTCTCCTACATCTTTTTTTCCAAAAATTTTTTCACAACCAGTACCGGCTACACAGGCTAGTGCTAGTTGTGCTTTTTGAAGGGGGGACCCCACTTCATTTTTTCATACATTTTCATTTACATAACACACAAGAAGCCATGCTAAAATCGCCAGCATGAAGCATGTCTATTATTTTGGTGAATTTGTGTTCGACTTTGAAATGGATATCCAAAACTGAACAAGAAATCATTAGTCAAAATGGAACAACACTGAATTTGAATAAATTTGGGATTTTGACAGAGAAATCAAATTTCAGGTGAGCTAAATCGAACATAAAATCGAATGCAAAATCTAACTTTCATAAATATACTCCATAATTCCCTATCAGTAATTCCATTGAACGGAACCTTCTCTTGTAATAGAGCATACACTACTGGGCAGCCTAAACTTCAATTCTCACTTTGCCTCACTACTGACTTGTGTCCACATATCACACAAGTGCTAATGTCCTGCACTTGTTAACAACTTAGATATCTCATACTAACTGCAAGTCATAACTCCATGATGGAAAGTCTAGGTTCTATTAGCTCCAGCTTTTACAATGCAGAACAAAATCATATCAGAGAGCTGTCAGTTTTTTATATAATGTATTGGACAAGATCCAGGTTAATGTGCTGAGCGCTACTGATTATTATGTTTTGGTGACTTATATATATTTTATAGGCCACTTATATACAAAATGTGTTGGTCATGATTGTATATAGTGTGTTGATATCTTGTGAGTATAATGTGTTGGTAACTTCTGGTTATAGTAAGACATTTTATTTTTGTGTATAATATATTGATCATAGCTAGTGATAGTGAGCGTGGCACTCTTGCCTATAATCACTGGTGGATAATATATGCTAAGTATAACAAGACGTGCGACACCTGCTTGCAAAACTAATTCAACCTTTTTATAAAGTATTATAGCATGGAATATATTCTTTATACATGTCTGTTTCTATATTTCTTTGACAAGTTTGCATTTAGAAGTGTGATCAAAATGGTAAATTATTTCTCCTTTTATACTGCTATATAATACATACAATATACTCAACATTTATAGAAAAAGAAATTGTGAATGAACCATGATTACAAACAAGCTCTTTTATTTATTGGGTTAAATGTAATATTTTTGTGAGCAGTCTGACAAATAAAAGAACAACCTCTACATACTGTATACGAAAGCAAAAAAAAGTATTAATTATGAAAACAAAAACTACAATATACCGCAATTTGGTGAAATAAGAGAAGATGGTATGCATTTGCTACATGAAGAGTACTGTAATAAAATTTAAATATGTTGACCAGAGCTCATATAATTTATATATCAATATACTCATGCTGTTTAACTTTGATGATATTTTTTATTTCTTTTGTCGGAATGGCAGTATTAAGGCAAATATAGAAATATAATTTTACAAATTAGTAATTTGCTGCATGATGTAATATCTACAAATGAAAGATTTTAAATGACTTTATTTACTTATTTTAGCCAGCGCAGAAAATAAAACATGGCCCTGCAAAACGGCAATAGGCAGATCTTATACTTTGCATAATTATCTTGTTTAATGATCTGAGGCCTCCTGCATCCCCTCTCCGAATATACTGGAAAGCAGTCTTTCACTTGCTCTATTCATTCCAATGAAATCTTTCAGAGCAAGGGGCAAGAAGCTTCTCTGCATAATAAACAGGCAATTCTTTTCTTTCTTTTTTTGCACAATGAAGCAAAGTGAGAGCAGACAATTCAGCTCCTATATAAACAATTTAATAAGATAGCCAATGTGGAACTCGATAGTGATTCATCAGTTTAATGCAGATTGATATAATTATTTTCCATAATCTTTTTACTCATTTCCTACTAAGGATTTCTACTACGGCTGAAATATTTATGTGAAAATTAAACTCTCTTCTAAAACTGTATTATGAGCCTTGCATGCAGGGAGGTCTTAAGAGAGGAGAGGGCGTGTGTGTAGTCTACGGCCGGGTCCCCCTCCTCTCATCCCGGCAGAGCACTGAGTGCAGTAGACTCTGAGCAGTTGAAGCACTAGTAGACTCTAGCGCTGTGCCAGAGTCTACTGCACATGTGCAGGTCTCTGGGGAAATGGTGTGGCAGCCATTTTCATGGTGATTTTCCTACTGCGCCCTGCACCCATTATAGATATGCCACAGCTTGTATGGTTCAACCACAAAATAAAGCTTTTTTTACAGATATAATTCATAAATAAATGAAGCAATCTGGACAGTCATCAAGGCAACATATTGCACAAAATGAGATATTGTGGCAGGTGGTTATAGTTTGCTGTTCCACACTGTATTTGTAAATTAAAATTTTGCAGAAAATTTGCAATTCATGAGGTGCAAACCAAGGTCATTACACCACCACAGTA
The DNA here is from genome assembly GCA_031769625.1 of Taudactylus pleione. Lineage (NCBI taxonomy): Eukaryota > Metazoa > Chordata > Amphibia > Anura > Myobatrachidae > Taudactylus > Taudactylus pleione. The sequence continues at coordinate 3,036,914 of JAUIMM010000686.1, forward strand.
ATGTTCAACCAACAGCATATGAATTTTTCAAATTAACACAACAAAATCTCCCAAGTAGTTAATTATTTGATTTGATCTGTACCAGTCCTGCACTTTGTGGACAATAAAAGTACCGCCTATAAATACTTTTCCTTACAAAATATAGTGTGTCAGAGATCTGTTTTATTCCCAGTGGCTCCCAACAGGAGCGGTTTAAGAGAGGAGAAGGCCTGTGTGCCGTGTGGACCCCCTCCTCTCTGGCAGCGCAGTAGACTCTGGCTTTGTGCCAAAAGGGGTCATTCAGACCCACTCGCAAGTGGCAGTACGCTCGCAAGTGGGTCGATGTTCCCCACTGCGCATGCGCACGACGGAGGGAGCTCCGTCGTGCGCATGCGCGAGCCCCGGACTGCGACAGCCAAGCTGTCGCTCCGGGTCTCGCACCAAAGGGGGCGTGCTATCGATGTTGATTGACAGCACGCCCCCTTTGGTGGGCGTGCCTGCCAGACGGAGGCGTCCCCATGGGAACGCCTACCGTCTGAAGCCGGCCCCACTGACATCACTAGTGATGTCAGTGGGAGTGATTTTGGCTCTGATAGAGCCAAAATCACTCCAGGGCTTGTGGCAGGGAGACCCTACCGCAGGGTCTCCGTCGCAAGTCCGATGGTCGCGATGGTCAAGACCATCGCGACCATCTTTATGGACGCTCGTATATGCTGTGGGTAGTGACCCACAGCTATACGAGCGTCCAGGAGGACGCTCAATTTTAATGGAGGAGGGCCCTGATTCAGAGCGAGCGCTCTGGTCAGAGCGTCCGGCTCTGAATCAGGCCCTTAGTCTACTATGCTTGTGCAGGTCTCCGGGAAAATGGCACCCACACTTTATTCCTGGGAACACCTCTAGTGCGCATTCACAAACCATCAGGAAAATAGCCGCCGCGCCATTTCCCCAGTGATTTTTCCTGCTCTGCAGCTCCGGGCCACCGACATATGCAGGACTCTGGAGACTGCGGAGATGTAAGTATACTGCCACTAGCCATACTTGCCTACCCCCCCAGATTCGGCCGGGAAACTCCCGAAAATCAGGTGCCACTCTTGGCCCCCCGGAAAGGCAGGCAAGCCAGTCACCGCCCCCCACCCACGGTTACAAGAGAAACCCCTGCAGTGGGGGTGGGCGATGACGTGAATCATGCTGAATCGCGTCATTTTTGCCCTGCCCCCTGCCTCACAATGTCGGTAATCTCTGCATTGTCTAGTGGGGATGGGGTCAAAATTACGCGATCGTGTGGCCACGACCCTGCTTCACCCACAAATGCCGGGTAAGCTGTCTGGGTGTACCCCCCCCCTATGCCAGGTACGCCACCCAACTATGCCGATCTGGCAGCTCCCTCCCGGAAGGGGCAGCCAGAATGTCGGCAACCCTGCCACTAGCTCCTGTAATCTAAAGCAAAATGCAACCTACACCAAACACCAGTCACATAGCCTTTTTTTTATTTAAGTATAATGTTGAAATATGTTTCTGTTTGTTTTCCATCACTTAATAATATGTTCCGTTTTTGTTTTTCTTCCATTGTGGTTTACCTGCTGCTTTTTTGTTACTGTTTCCATTTCGGAACTAGACTGAACAATGCGTGTGATGAGCCAAAGGATCACCAATGTGATGTAATGTAGACATAACACTTTCTTAAAGAAAACGTCAGGTATGTATACTGCAGAGGTACACTAACACTTTTACAGAGATAACTGACAATTTTCCTCTGTGCCCACTACCACTGCAGCGACGTCTGTATAGCAGTACAGCTGCAGTGGCACAAAAGGCAGTGAGATAGAACAGAAGCAGTCTCAGGTCTCTCTCACAGCCCTATGTACCACTGTGGCTGTGCTGCTATACAGACGCGGCCACAGCGGTAGTGGGCACAGAGGAAAATTGTTAAAGGTGGGCCCCACCTCTCCCCCTGGAGCCTCCCCATTGTGTTTCAATTTTTTGGGGAGGGTGCGAGGCCTGTTTCCCGGATTTGGCTATGTTTCCCCCTTTACCAGCGCCCATCAGAGCTCTCGACGGCCCTGGGTGTGGTTGCGGTAAGACTGAAAGGACTTGGGTATTGATTTGTCGGGCCTTCTAAAAGTGGAAATGTGTACAAATGGAGAAGTTGCCCCTAGCAACCAATAAGCTTCTACCTAACATTTTGTAGAATGTACATGATAAATTGTACCTAGAAGCTAATTGGTTGTCCTGCGCAATTTCTGTATTTGACCATTTCTCCACTCTTTAGAAGCTTTTATACTTTTCCCCCTTAATGGCAAATTCCATTGGTTAAATATTAAAAATTCCCCAGCCATATGCGGAACAAAGTGAAAATTTTACCAGTTTTTAAAATTTCAGTCATCTGTAACTGAATGCAATTACAATTAAGCAAAAAACAATATTTTATTTAAATCATGCATAAACAAAGAAAATAATACAAATATGCACTCAAACAGTATTATACTTAATTTAGACATAAAGGTACACACACTGTAAATGAACGATAAACATCTAAACTATGCAATATAAAAAATTATAATAGTTAAATAAAAAAAGGATCACTAAATAAAATGTAATGCTATAGAAAGTTACCAATATACCTCTACTAAGATTGGAGATATATTTTGGCCCTATTCTTCAGGCTGCTAAATAAAACATTAGTAATAGTTTGTTTGGAGAAAGTTTCAAAAATGAAAAGGTAACTGAAGCTGCAAAAAATATCTTTTTACTTCTTCAATGAGGAGTTCGGACATCACGGTACAGCTTAAGAAGCTTAGTAGCAATACAAATACCTTGCCACGCACCTGAACATACAGTAACTCCAGATAGCAGATGTACAGTTTTTAACACAAATTGCTAATAGTGACCCAGGGGTAGGTAGAAACGACAGCTGTCTTCTATGCATAAAAACATTTGGGGCAAAACTAAGATGAGTCATGACAACTAAGATTTTTTTTTAACCTTTGCAAGTGATTATGTTATATTTTAAGCTTTGTGATAGCAGTTTAACTTGATATATTCTGAAAGGTGCAAGTGTAAGAGAAGATGTTTTAATACTAAATTATGTTTCAATCTGTCTGAAGAAAG